>CM044551.2:26081179-26681179 GCA_024416835.2 Perccottus glenii
CTGTCAATGGTTGACACTTTTAAAAATAATTTTTATGTTTTATGAGACTAACTAAATACAGAAAGATAGAATTGAGGTATTTGAAAAATAATAGTAAGAGGCAGAGGACATAGGAGTCAGTTTTTACCACACAGCATTCTACGATTACCAACAGAATTGACCCACTTGTATCAGTTCATGTGTTTCCGTCTGAGCTGAATGTCACGTTTGACAAATGTGGTTAAAATTGAAACTGAAGTTCATCCATTATCTGAGTGTAAACAATACTTCAGCCGTGATCTAAGACTCTGTTGCTTCGTAGTGCGAATGATTTACAACACACAACAGCAAGTGAATGGGCAGAACGTCTTGTGCGATACCAAGATCCCCACACAGACCACAATCTGGCTGCGACCCTGTTTTAAATTACCACTTTCTGATGCAATTACCCCCCCTCGCTATGGAGCGTGAGGCTGGCACTTTGTTCCGCCACCATTTATTTTCTCTGTGGAGCGTCCTGACAAAGACTCTGTAACCTTGCCTTGCATTTAGACAACAGTATTCCGAAACACAAAACCAAATACACCTAGAAGGGCTTGAGAAAAATAAAAATCATTATGAAGAAACAATTCTCGGTGGCAACAAGGGAACAGGAACGCAGGAAATGGGATGTTCAGTGATGTGCTAAACCCTGGGAGTATATGTGTGTGCCAGAAAAAGACTACAAAAAGCTAAAGTAAAACCAGGCCCCACATCTTTTGTTGTCTTCTTGCTTGGTCATTGTAAAATTGCAGTCGGGAGAAATATTCACAAGGGAACCGCTTCCTCTAGCACTTGCAAAATAAAAAAAAGTATGTTTGCTTCACAAAGACTCAGTGAGTAGGTGCACTCCGTCTACCGTTTCTCTGAAGCACGGCGCTTCTACGACTTGAACCAGGTCTGCTTTTACAGCCCAACATCTGACGTCTTATATATCTGTCAAGTTTTCAACTGATGTAAACTTACTTTTTTTCTAAAGCATAGTTCAACATGTCTTACCTGCCAGTATCCGCCTTCCATGAGGTATTTTAATCAGAAAAGTCATGTTGTAAATAATGATAAATGGTCACTTTATCAGCAACCCTAAAACATGACCTCAACTGCCAGTACTACTGCACCATTGATCAAAAAATGTATAGTGCATCAAGAGAAATCACATTGCCTTCAAGAGGAGTTTGTGAACTCACAAATCTCACAAGGTTAGGCTACTGGCTAACATTGTTGTCTCTGGCTGTGTTTAAAACAATGTACCTAACCTAGTGCAATACATTGTGATTGTTTCATTTTGTAATGGTGTCCTAATTTCTAGTAATTGGTGAACAGCAACGGTCACTAGACGGCGGTCTGCTTTGTGAGCTGTTGTCAGAGAACAACACAACTGTGACATGTCTTTAAACTGTTCACAGCATCTTTAAGTTTTTTTAACAGTCTAAGACAAGGAACAAAAAGGAAAATGAATGTTATCATCTTTCGCGACACTACACACCTTAAAAGAAAGATATATTTTGACCTACCTAACTTCTGTAGAGGCATCTTCTGTATGCTCATACAAACTCTAGCATACTTGCTAGTAGTAACAATTTCACACATTTGGCTTCAGTCTGTCAGGTTCAGAGAAAACAATGTAGCAGATGTTAGATCAGTAAATGACAAAAGAAAATCACATTATTACTTGCATTCACTTTTTAAATTATTAGCTTATTTCCAGTCCAGTGCAAAAGTAAGTCAACGTCTGTCAAGCATTAAATAACACTGGAGGTGTGAAGTCAGTGCGGAGCTCAGCTGAAGGCATTAACGCTCTGCTAATTAACACATTGACCAAAAACATTTGTTATAAAGATAATAATTCAGCGACAGCTTTGTTGTTTTATGGTGCCCACAAAAAGTTACTCGACCTGCCACGTCTTAGTTTAGTTATTTATGGAAAAATGACTACTGCTCCAGTTCCAGTCATCACATTCAGCTTTTCACATCGAGAGGAGTCAGCTGAGGTGGCTCGCGCATCTTTTCCGGATGCCTCCTGGATGCCTTCCCGGGGAGGTGTTCCAGACGTGTGGGGAGTCTGGGTGTCTCTGCTTAGACTGCTGCCCCCGCGACCCGGCCTGGGATAAGCGGAAGAAGATGGATGAACTTTATAGGACTAATTTAATATTACATAAAATATCATTTCATTTATTTATTATTCACTAACAAATGCTGATTAAAACCCCCACTATAATACCAACATTACTGCAGCTTAATAACTAATTCAAGGACAAGACTAAACCCCAGGGTTTTTCAATTTAATTTCATTTGTATAGCCCAGTGTCACAACAACAATTGCCTCAAAGGGTTTCATAAAAACAAAAGACAGTAAATATGCAACAAGTTGAACAGGACAACATCCTTTGACCCTCCATTAGGGTGAGGAGGAGCAAAAATAAGAGAAACCTCAGAAAGATTCACCGAAGGAGGACAGACAGGCCGTGCAAAAGATGTGTCCAGGACAGTCACTGACAGTCACTGAGTCCATCATAAAACAGAGCAGGCAACTCCCTGGGTTCCATTCAAGAAAGCCAGAGTGGTTTGTAAATCACAGAGTTACAGTTACACATGAAGGGACACAATGCTGACCAGTTGGACACAAAACTATGTAGCATGCATTGTGTACCCATGACTATTTATAAGAAATGCTGTCGCCGGTTGACCAGTATAGTGTAAACAATTTAGCAGTACCACAGAATTACATTTTGCTATGTGTGGTGGTTTTGGTTATAATTTGATTTTAATAATGCAATGTGTTTGTTGCCATTCAATTTTATTTAGTACAAAAAAATTATCTGGTAATCAATTTGAGATCAATTTCAGGGCAGAATAAATACTTCTTCTGGATGCACACAACCAATCCATTCAGAAGACAGTACCAACAATATTGCATCAGGAACGGTTATAATTGGTTAGGGAAGAGTGATTTTGTTGACAACATTTCCATGGTAGAGATCTACGTAGACCTACTTTGCCTAGAAAGTGAATGGGTCTAGCTGATCAGGCTGATGTGCTTTTGTTGATTAGACAACCTTCAAAATCACATCATCTGTTGCACAGAATCATTTGGGAAGGCGTTTGCAAAAAGGAGGGGCCTTCTGTTGGAAACTTGTTAGGTGATTGGATGAAGCACAGACCAGTATCCGCCTACCATGAGATTTGTTTTAGCCAATCATAGCAAAAATTCATTTGACATAATGAAGAAACCACAAACCGCTGTAACAGTTTTTGCAAAGTCAATCTGCAAATAAAATAAAAAGACTAAATTGGTAAATGAAACAAGGATGTGGGCCGACTAAAAGAGTGTGTAGGATATGTCAAAGCCAGTAGGAATAGAGCACAAACATCTTTTCCTTCCAAAAAATCCTTTAGTGCCACATTTGTTATTGTTAGCAAAAGATGTTAGCATCAATGCTAATGTCTTTCAGCGGAGCCATGTTGATAACAAAGAGAAGAGGATGCTGGTTGCATTTGTCTAATTAAAAACCCGCCTCTTCCTGTTCGTGCTGTCACATCATTGGTCACAAGAGGCCAGTGAGCCCATGGTTCGACTCAAGCGGTTGGCTTGGCACAATACAAGATGGATTTAGTTTAGTTAGAGTTTGGAAACTCCCAAATCTTGTGAAAATCCAGCCTCAGCGCAAAGTTGGAGCAGTGGATGGAATGTAAAGCCCAGGACTCAGGAATTTAAATATGCTAATTTTACCTTCCCCTGGAACATTTATTTGTATTAGGTTAAGAATTATAAGTATTTAAAAAATATCCATAAACATCTGGGTATGGCTTGAGTCAGACAAAACTTCATGGGTGCCAGACAGAGTATTAAGTGTTTTTATTGTTTACTGCCAGCAGACTTTCTGGATGAAATTGCAAATCCCTTCAGTGTAGCAGGACTGTGACTACACAAAAGCTATAGGGATGAATCTGTGGCAGAATGGAAATGTGCCTCTGTGGAGGAGCTATAACCGTTGTGACCCTGCGGTTTAATGGGAGTCAGTCTGTATCCTTGCCATTCTATCCTCTCTATTTCCCTCTCTCACCCCCTCCACCCCAGTCTAAATGCACAAGAAGCCATATTTCAACAGCACAATCCCCTGATACCTCGTTCTTATTGGTTTTACTGTAGACACAGCGGGAGTCTGGCTGTAAGAGCCACGCTAGCTGAATGCTAATGACGTCAGGGCATCTTATTGTGGCTTATGCAGCAAGCGAGGGCCCCTCTCAGGCTGTATTTATAGCTGCTCTGTGAGCCCCCCGTTCCCTCCCGCCCACCTCCTGTTCCCTTTTCACTTTCACCTGTCAGCATCTCTGTCTTTTCCCACAAAGTCTCTGACTCTACTCAATACTTTTTGCTACTGACTTTTTTCTCTACTTTTTTGTATGCATTGCTTCCAGTTTTGAAAATGCATTATGTGAAGAAAATGAATAATAACAAAAAAATACTTTTTATCACTCATAGTTAGTGGTTGGGTGAAGCCATTTATTGTCAAACAATTGTGTTTACTCTTTTTAAATCGTAATGACAACAGAAACTACCCAAATGACCCTGATCAAAAGTTTACGTACCCCAGTTCTTAATACTGTGTGTCCACCTTTAACATCAATGACAGCTTGAGGTCTTTTGTGGTAGTTGTGGAGGAGGCTCTTTATTTTCTCAGATAGGTCCATTCTTCTTGGCAAAACCCTCCAGTTCCTGTAAATTCTTGGGCTGTTTTGCATGAACTGCACATTCGAGAGTGGCTCAATGATATTGAGGTCAGGAGACTGAGAGGCCAGTCCAGAACCTTCTCTTTATGCTGCTGTAGACAATGACAGGTCGACGTGGCCTTATGCTTTGGATCACTGACATGTTGAAACGTTCAAGTCTGTCCCATGCGCAGCTTCCGGGCTGATGAGTGCAAATTTTCCTCCAGTATTTTCTGATTACATACTGCATTCATCTTTACCTGTGCCTGTAGCTCACACATCCCCCAAACATCAACGACCCACCTCCATGTTTCTCAGTAGGAATGGTGTACCTTTCATCATAGGCCTTATTGACTCCTCTCCAAATGTAATGTTTATGGTTGTGGCCAAAAAGTAAAATGTTGGTCTCATCACTCCAAATGACTTTGTTCTAGTTGTTTTGAGGCTTGTCTCTGTGCTGTTTCTTTTGCTTTCCTCATAACTCAAACTCGTTCTGTGCATGTTATCAGGCCAAAATCACCAGGGTATGTAAACTTATGAGCACAACTGTACAATAATAAGGGCCCTTGCGAAAGCACATGCATCTGTAACTTCCTGTGCATCACAGAGTACAGCTATACTCAAACCTTTTAGTACGACTAGATCAGAGAGATTAGTGTACCAAATTTATTGAGTGTTTGCACTAGGCTGGCTCAAATTTAACAATGCTGAAAATACAGTGCTCCAGAATGTGTAAAAATAGTGTCAAATCCTAACAAAGGCAATTCCAGAACGACAGATAGGAAAAAGGTAGAAGGGGGGTTTGCAGAAGGGGTGTTCACCAGAGAAAGGCGAACGCCGGCTTCCGCAGCGCGCATATAAATATTCCATTAACTTCAGTCGGCTCCATAACACCGTGGCAGTTCACTTATGCATTCAGCGCCCGGGAATTTGAAATGAAATTATTGTGCGGGAGGAAGGTTGGGAGGAGGTGGTGGGTTGTCGAAGTGCTGGTGAAATGGCCGTTTCCTTTCTTCCAATTTTCTCATCTTCCCTTTTTTCGCCCCTGCGCCTTATCACGGGTGACACTAATCCAATTTCAGCCAGGGCTTGTGACAGCGCTAACGTGGTTTTGTGCACTGATTCTACCCCCAGCACCCATATGAAAGCACGTGTGATGTGCACACTCTCCAAAGGTCACATATCCTCATGCAACAAACTAACTTCCAAGGGTCTAACAAAGTGTTGACTGACATCTGCCCAGCATCTCCAGGAACATCTGAATTTAAAGTTTTACAGATGTTTTTGACAACAAAACCAACAACTGTTAGTGAGTTTTTGAAATGAGAGCATGCGTAAGAACAGCCCCTCTCCTTCACAGCTCATTTTGATTGTACGCCTCCCAAATCTTAAGCACAAGCATTGGAGCACGTGGTTGTTTACTACTGGCATTTGCTGTGTCACAAAATTAGACTCACTGTGTCCGACTCACGGCTTAGAATTGTTTCCATGGTTTTTACATTTGAGTAGCATAACTACATTCATTTAACAGCTGTAGGTTCTGGTTCAGATTGAATGCCCAGATCTTGATTGGATTCAAAAATGAATGAATGAATCTTGATTGCTGATGGCTATTTGGGAATCCCAGACCTATAGGGTTAAGAGTATGGCCTTAAATTGTTTCCTTGGACACCAGCTGGTAGGGCCTGGTCAGGACATCTGTCGTACCTCGATACTTGGGTTACGATACAATACGTACCTCGATACAGTGTAGCATTATATGTTACAATTCAATACCGATAAACTGTATAGCTCTATAATGCATTACTCATCATCACAATAGGCAGAATAAATGTACTTCTCATATTAATATAAAAACAATTGCATGTCAGTGTCATTCCAGCCTTAACAGCTCGTGCACAAGTCTTTTGTTACTGAACTAAAATGAAAAGAGAAAACAACTAAAAAGGGTCTAGTATCTACTGCAGGGTGCTCACACTTTTTCAGCTCCTATGAGCTCCTTATAAAATGACCAAGTCAAAATTATCTACCCACTACAAAAATGCAAAACATATATTTATGTAGATTCTTTATATGTACAATGTATGTTGATGTACTTTGCAAACCGTAATACTTCACAACAGAACATAATTAACTGTACAATTTTCTGTCATTACCTGAGTTTACGGAATCAGCCAGGGATGCATAGTCCGGACAGTAGCTGCTGACAGATGAGGCAAACGCACTTTGAAAATGTCAATGTGAAAAAAAAGTCCTCCTCCCATTCTGTATGAAAGCGATAGGTTTTTGTCTTCTTACTTGGTCCAGCTCCCTCACTCATTTTTATACCCTTTCTTAAGTTTAAGAGAAGAAAATCGAGGTTAGTTAGTTTTGCTGCACTTGGCGCCGTTGTTTGCGCATGCGCAGTGACCTAAGCGTCAGAAAAAATCAGATTTCATCTGACTGGCTGTCCTGTATGTCAATCAAGAGATTTAATGGATGATTGGCTGACGGCTTTTTTTTATGTCATGCGATCTACCAAAACTACCTTGAGATCGACCGGTAGATCGCGATCGACGTATTGAGCACCCCTGGTCTAGAGTATAAGTGACTCTGGTCACAGACACAGCTGACAAAGCTTGGGCAATGCAAACAATGCTTGGCCCAACCAAGTATACATAAAACACATTTACAATTTATATTCACAATTTGTTGTACCTTATTTATTCCTTGTTTCAGCCCTGCTGGACACTTTGACTTTCAGACAGCACTGCTCAACACAGCCAGGAGGCAAATATAGCTTCTTTATTAATTTTTATCTGCTCAATGCCAACAAAACAATAATAGCAAAGCAGCAGCAGTGAGCATTACCTTTTGAGTACAATTTAAAGCAGTTTAAGTTGGATACCTTTAGTTTGATCACTCTCTGTCTAGTCTCCACAGGGCTAATGTGCACAGCACAAAATCTTCTTAAAAGACACTAAAAGCACTCTGAACACATGGCTAATTTGCATAAATCAACCAAAATGCACTCCACTCTGCTGTACCCATTTAATCAATTTCCTGCTGTTAGCAGCAGTATTAGCCACAATACAGTGTGCAGCCATTGACTGAAGTATACCGAGTAAGGCCACCCCCTAATAAATATTTTATTGTTATTATTAGATATATGTATATTATTAAAATTATACATATATCTAAGTATTGTTTTTTTACACAGCCCTACCAACTGGCTTTTCTGTAAATTCAGTAAAATATAGCTTGTCCTACTCAGTGTGACTAAATTTCACGCAAATGGTGTGGCTATACTGACAGAGTATTTTGGGTGGAAGCTCTCCAGGGTGGTTCTGTGACCAATCAGGTTACTTATAATGTGGATGTCAAGCTAAACAACAGGTCGTAAGCCATAGTTTTCATTTGACATGTGTCCACATTTTCAGGGTATAGCTCCTTGGAAGACAAAAACACTACTGTCTGTCATTGCTCATCAGCATAGAGAACAGATAATGACTTAGTTTGGTGATAGTTGAACCACGACCAAAAGGACTTTTTTTTAACAAAAAGAAAACCCAGAGAGTCAATATAAGCATTAACATTGAGAATAAGGACCATTATAGAGAATGAGGAGCGTCTTGTTTATCACTCTGAGCATTTAGAGTCATATACAGTATCAACGTTATTCTTAAATCACTGTTTTCATAAATGTGTATTGTTTTTCTTTTTATGTGGCTCTTATATTTACCTCACAATACTTTTCAAAGACATAGTACATGTAAAGTGGTGAAACTAAACTGCTGTAACGGTGGACTCAGGACCCAAATGCACAACACCAGACTCAGACTGATAAGATGTGTAATCTTTAATGATACAGGAAGTAGTAGACACAGGAGGTGTGGGTTACTGGACGTGTTCGGTCGGACCGAAGGTTGGCCGGCAACACACGGCGACGAGCTGGTACAGGAGGTGAGGACAGAAGACTCAGGACCCAGTAATAGGTTAGCAATAACAGGTAGCAGGAGCAGGTAACAGGTTATCACAGACAAGTAACACTGGCTGTGTTCGTCTGGACACAATCTGGCAACTGGAGTTGGCTGCTTAAATAAATGCCTGATTGTTATGGCCGGCAGGTGTGCAGCCCGGGAGCGGTTGGTTGCAGCCATGACAATTGCCTATAGTGAATAACAGTCAGTGTGAATGGTTGTCTGTCTCTTTGTGTTAGCCCTGCGATTAACTGCCCATTGTCCAGGATTTACACACGTGGACAAAATTGTTGGTACTCACTCAAAAGAAAAACTCACAATGGTCACTGAAAAAACTTTATTCTGACAAAAGAAATAATAAATAAAAACTCTATTAATGTTAACCAATGAAAGTCAGACATTGCTTTTTAACCATGCTTCAACGGAATTATTTAAAAAAAATAAACTCATGGAACAGGCCTAGACAAAATTGATGGTACCCCTAACTTAATATTTTGTTGCACAACCTTTTGAGGCTATCACTGCAATCAGACGACTCCTGTAACTGTCAATGAGACTTCTGCACCTCTCAGCAGGTTGACCAAAGGGTACCAACATTTTTGTCCACGTGTGTACCTGCCTCACGACCAAAGCAGATGGGATAGGCTCCAAGACTGAAATGTAATCTTTACCCACTGTTTACAGTGATCTAAATAATCTTAACTGTAAACTGTGGATACTCCCCAGCAAGTGAGATTTCACGGCGGAACACATACTGGCAAATGCTTACTTTAAGATAGAAATATTTTTTAAGAAAAAAAAAATCAGTGCACAAAAAACTTCCATCAAACTTTGCAAAACAATGCTTTGTGCTGACGTGCCCTGGTTTTGAATAGTGAACTTGCTGCTGAAACTGATATAAAATGATATCTCGACAGCTGAATATACCTGAGTATGCATGGTTTCACTCGGTGACCCTATCTCCCCATAGATTGTATCAAGGTTGTGTTGGACTGGCTGGGACTGATAACTCGCTCAAGAGATAACAAGCAGCAAAACGGAACCATATATGAGGAAAAGTGAAAGAGATAGCACCTGTATACAGCTCGGAAAACATCCATCCATTTGTGTGTGTGTGTAGTGCACATCAAACAAAGGCATGGAGGTGTTTCTTGGGGGCTGTTAGGATCTGAAAAATGACTTGAATGGACACCTTTTGAGACAGCAGCACCTCTCTCTTTTGGGGGAAGGCGGGGTGTAATATTGGCTGAGCGAACGAAGATGAGTCATGTCGTCTTTAATGAAAGAGCCTGAGGTATGTGTGCCGTTGTGTGTGCAGTTGCAGCTGGCACCATCAGCACATTGTTATCTCCCCGTGTTTCCCAGCTAAGAGGCAGCCGCAGACCTCCCAGACTGCTGTGGGGCACCGTCACACAACAGGCCATTACACACAAACACACACAGAGAACCTGGCAAACAGGACAGCACCGGGGCAGGCTGGGGAAATGGAGGAGACAGAGGAAGAAACGACACAAAAAATGAACACAGAGCTGCTCATTAGGGCTCAGAGCAGATGATGTAACCTGGCTGTCAGTGCACCTTTATTTGTTTAGTGAGAACCACAAGTGTCAAGCTGTGTCCAAAACCATTTAATAGCAAAGGTGGGTATAGAAGATAAAATCCTTAAAATAGCACAAAAGTAAAAGTCAAAACATAAAATAGAGTTGACTACCCTAACCCAAGTATTTTTGATTTATTGGACAAATAAGCCTTCTATTACTATTAATACATATGTTCTATTCATTTATCTTCTGCCAATTGTTCCTATTTGGGGTCACTGGTGGCTGGATTGTATGCCAACAGCTTTGGGAACTTAGACAGGCTACACCCTAGACAATGTCCAGTTAGTTGCAGGTCTTTCTTCTAAGTTTGTTCTTTGCTATGACTTTTGTGTCATTTCTGTAAAGCACATATACTTTTTAACAAAATGTGCTATATACAGTAAATACATTTTCTTCTAGAGACAGACAGATAACCATTCATTTGCACATTCGTTCACAATTTAGAGTCACCTGTTCACCTACACATGCATGTCTTTGGATTTTGAGAGGAAGCCAGACCCTGAGTGAACCCACAGTAACAAGCACAAGACATGCACACAGAAAGGTCACTGGCTAATCACTCATCAGCGGTGGGTACCCAGACTGTGATTTTTTGCTCACAACCTTCTTGCTGTGAAGAAACAGTTCATTCCATCCTGCCTCTGATATTGAAAGAAAAAAAAATATACTCCTAGAGTAAGAGTTAAAATGTCAATGGCCTTGTCCCAATACAGGCACACAATTAGGCAGTGTTACCAGATTGGGACAAACTACGCACATGTATTGGGACAGAGCCCAAATCAGTAGTAGTACTATGATACACAGTTGCCATGGTGATGGCAATTTTAAATAATGACATTTAGGCTAGTTAAACCATGTGTCCTATTTTAACTGGGAGTCTGGGCCCTTTTAGAGAGACCCCAGAAAATGACCCAATTTTGAACAGCCAACAGTTTAATCAAACCAAAGCAGCCAACTTTGCTTGCAATAAATTTGTCAAAAGATGTTGATCACATATGCAGAACATATGCAATAAATTTAAATTTGCCATTACTATGACATAAGTACAGGTTTGCTCCATCTATTAAAGATGCTCAGGCCCAAATTGTATTCATCTACCTGCAATTCATTCATACATATAAATTTACTGCAACAACAAGGTTCTTGAAAAGTACAAAAAAAATAAACTTAACTGCCCAACTGTTCAGTTGTAAACAGCTGTAAACATTTTCTAATGGTGATTATTGGCAGCCAAAAAGTAGGCATAGATTTAGGAAAATCATGACAAAGAATCATTGGTCTTGACCCGTCAAAAAGATGTTAGTGCACAGACACCTGTCAATCAGGGCTACCATGTGTACAGTTCTAGTGTTTAAGAGAGCATAAACAGATAATACAGTGGTTCTCAAACAGTGCTACGCATAAACAGAAGATTTTGAGATATTTAAAAATATAATTGTAAAATAAAATAAAATTCATAAAACAATCAAACTGACCCCTGAGAAATGACTGTATATTTAGATGTAGTTTACTGGAAGTACTTCTGTTTGACCAGTAATAGAACACAGAAGAGTATGTGGTACTTAAAGAGCCAAACACTTTTTGAGGTGGTACTGTTCTCGGTTTGAGAATCACTGAGATGATATAATAATTCTGTTAACAGTACCTAAAGCAGAAAACAGCATGCAGTCCTTCATTTATGTGTGGACAAAAGCACTTATTAAGTGTTTTCTTAATTACTTTCTTAATTTATAACAAAAGGCTGGTGACATCTAACATTTAAATATCAAAACAAACTTAAAATTCATTTTGCATTCTTCAGGAGCAATTTGGAGAAAACAATGTTTAGGAATCAGCTCTGCCCTTCACTACAGGACAGATACTAAAGGCCACCGTGTCATAGAGGTAACACAAAGGCTGATCCTTTCCTGTCGAGTCTCACCGAAAGGCCATGGAAATAGATGGAAATATATATATTTTACTTGGAAACTCACACCTCCCTCAATAGAAGGTGGATAATCCAGTGAGCTGTGTTGTAACAGTACCCCCTAGTGGACAGTGCTGAAAAATGTGGTGGCCGGACTGTATGTGCATTTGTAAATAATCTAGAGTGTTATGTAATAAGACAGCTTTAATTTCAATTTGTGCAACTCAAAATATGGATAAGAATAGTTTTGTAATAAGGGTTTGAAGGATGTTAATAGAGATCACAGTTAAATGACACAATGATTGTTCACCATAAACAAAATTAATATGATGGAAGCCTGTTTATTGAACATCATTATGATAGTACGTGTTAAAAGTTATTTGGCAAATAAATCAGGTAGTTCTAGTATATGAACCATGCTAACTTTAGCTACAGATGCTTATGGTGGGCTATTAGCTTTGAAGAAGACGACATGCTTATACTGTATGTATCAACTTTGTTTTGTCCCGGTGGTCTGTCTGAGTACTGCTTTACTTGCCATTGTGGCAACCAAATTGTCTACCACAATGTCTCTCTCTTGCTCTATCACTCTCTCTCTCTTTCACTCTCTCTCTCTCTCTCTCTCTCGCTCTTGGCTTTAATCTAATACTATTGTCTATTGTAGCTAGCATTGTAAATTTCAACCTTACATACCCACCTTCACAGGGTTAGGAGGGTCATGTGAAAAAGACATGTCAGCTGAAGGTGGAAGCTCTCTGCAGGGCTTGACACTGTGCCGCTGACTTGACCTAGTCCATGCTTCGGATAACCCAGAACCCAGGGACTGCAGGTGAGGAGACTGCTCTTTTCAGCTTTGCATCAACGTTAGCAGGAGTAATTACTTTATTTAGTCACTTTCTATGCTATTATGTTGAACAGTGGGCACTGGGCAGGACTGCTTAGTGCTTCTGTTTGGAACATTTAGTCATAAGTACATCTTTTTAGTTACAACACTGTGGTCTCCTGTTCCTGTAGATGTGGCTGGTGTCTGAGGAGCTTACCTGAGGTTACATGAGGTTGTGTGCGACACAGGTATGAAAATCAAGTCCTACAAACATTACCCTTTTAAAGAGGTCTGGTTTTAGAATTAATAAAAATGTCCCCAAAGTTGGATATACTGGTCTGGATCTTACAGACCTACGACCATGTATGGCATTACATATTTAAAGTAATATTTATACAAATTAACAAAATTATACAAATGTTAACTAATTTGGTTGAAAATCATTACATTGCTCAAATAAATTAAAAATGATCTAATAAATATGTAGCTTGGGCAGAAACATATTAACTATAATTTGTTTTTCTTTTTATCAATATGCATGAAATTACTAACAGTAAATAATCTGTTCTTATAGCCAATTTTGTATGTTTTCATGTATAATAAAAATTGGGACTAAATGTGCAAAAGTATAACTGTTTAAAACAGCTATGTTGTTTAGCCTTGGACTAGCAAGACAATTTCACTACTTATTATTTTTATAGTTTTGTCTGTTCTGTAAATAGGTCTGTTCTGAATATAATGTAATACTTATTGGAATTACACAAAATAATGTTATATAAGATTACCAGTGTTTAATGGTTAGTGTGAACAAGAAAGAATAGAAAGAAAATCCTTACTTTTAAACTAAGAAATCTTTGAATCTTTATGCTCAGATACATTTAAACTACTTAAGTGTAATTTGACTGGATAATTATTTTAGTGTTCTTTGAAAAGAAGAGCTATTCAGCAGTGCCGTATTGCATACTCTAACAGTTGGATGTCTTTATTTTTCATCAGCTAAGTAGTTAACTTGGGCAGCAGTCTGGAGGATTCCCAACCCTCTGAAGATGTACGGCCTGTATTTGGAAGCAGTGAACGATTATATTAATGAATCCTACGGAGAGGATGTGTGGAGGCTGATTGAAAACCGAGCCGAGATACCCCATCTCAAATTTGTCCGACATCAGCTGTACAAGTAAGCCTTGAACATCTCCTTTATACTGGATTGCCAAAGACCACAGAGTCTAACAGGCTGTAGACTCTCATTATTGAACAGCAGTACATGTATAAGAATTGAGCTGTGTTAGTTCTTTGTTACAATTATGTCCATTTTGTCTAAGACCATCATGAGATAAAAGGTCCTAAATGGAGAAAAAGAAAAAGTTTTTTGTGTAACTTTTTTAGGATCTGTACCCTGTACTGTTTCAAACGCACATTTGACTCACAAGGGGCTGCGCAATATATATTACACATTTATCATGATCACAGTATTGTCATATATATTTGGCAAACCAGAGATTAAAATGCCAAATACATTGATCCTGGTTTAAACCTTGACAATCTACTTTAGAAGTCTCTATTTCTTTATACATTTACAAAAATAATGTGTCTGAAAATTGTTTGTAAGTGGTTAGAAGTGTGGTTACAATATTGTGTTGTTCTAATAAGAGTTGTGCAGAACTGTGTTAAATTTGGGGGGCTTTGGAAAGAGAGATTTTATAAATGGAATCTGAGAGGACTATAATAGTACACTATAAAAAATATAAACAATATAAAAATAAATCATATAGTAGTATTTTGCAAGTGTATTGGCAATTGCAATTTACATGGTGATGACTAGTTTGAAAAATATTTGTGTAGCTGATTACTGTCAGAGTACTGCTACTCATTAACATCAGTGCCATATTTGTTACAACAACAACAACAACAACAGGAAAAGCAAAATTAATAATAATAGCTAATATTTCATTTCCACTGGGCAGTTTGTGTGCTATGAACTTTAGACAATAATTTTGAATTTTATTCAAGCTGTACCAATTCCACAAGATAATAGGACTTTTATAAGCCATCTTAATATCGTTATCGGTCCTCATTTTTTCTATTGGTGTATCTATATTGACAACATGGATTTTGCTGCTATCAATTAAAAGGTGGCTTTTTATCCTGTGTTTACTTAAGTCTAAATAAAAGACTCCTCCTCTTCTATCAGTGACAACCTGATTCTGCATTTGGCGAAAGTAGCAGGAGAGGTTCTGGGAAAAACCCATGAAGAGCTTATGTATGCCTTTGGAGTATATATGGTCAAGAGGATCGGAAACTATGGATATGAACGAATTCTTAAGGTAACTCAATTATTTATAATGATTAATGTTTAAGAATGAAAAGGTATGAATGTCTGTCTGGTTCCTAGGTGCTGGGGAGGAATGTGCGAGACTTCATCATCGGGCAGGACAACCTGCATGAATACTGCCGCTTCTCCTTCCCCAAAGTGCAGCGACCCAGCTTCTGTGTGGAGGAGGAGTGTGAGACCAGCCTCACGTTGCACTACCGCAGCACTCGCAAAGGCTTCACGCAGTTCGTCCAAGGTACCATCAGCCACAACAAAACATAGTCGCTTTTACTTATACTCTGCTGCAAATTCGGCTATTTATTATTTACGGTGCTGTAAATGATGATGGATTTCTTTTAAGAGGCCTTAAAGGAAGTGTCCAGTATGTGGTAAAAAGGGGTCTATAAAATATTTAGGGATGTGAAATTGATAGTTCAGAGAAGTGTAGTTTTTGGCCTTCATGGGAACATCTGATGGGAAAAGTGCAGATTGCAACTCCAAACCTCACGCTCTTTAGAGCATGTGAAAAGCTATTGTTGCCCTCTCAGAAGCATAAACACATCCAGTGAAAATAGTTCTGATCCTTTTGGCAGAATTCTTTTTAGTGTGCTCTTGGAAATTATTATCTGTCTTATTATTTTATACAGCTCTGGAAAAATTAAGAAACCACTTCAAAATGATCAGTTTCTCTGGTTTTACTATTTATAGGTATGTGTTTGGGTAAAATTAACATTTTTGTTTTATTCTATAAACTACTGACAACATTTTTCCCAAATTTTAAATAAAAATATTGTAATTTAGAGCATTTATTTGCAAGAGGATAGTGACTACAGAAGTGTTTTTTTTTTCATACTTTTCCATATTAAATAAGATTTGGTTCAGGTGATCCTCCTTCAGTAGAATGAGGTGTTCCTGTGTGGGATTCAACAGACATTGGAATGGCTTCCATACTTGTAGAGATGCTGATTGCTAGAATAAATTGCAGTGGTCTCTTAATTTTCTCCAGAGCTGTATTATCATTGTCATTGTAGTGTCTTTTTTATAACCAGAGGCAGGATTAATAAAGTTGTTTGAATTGGAATATGTTACACAGGTCAGCTGTCTCAAGTGGGACGCCAGTTCTACAACACAGACATCGAAGTTGAGATCCTGTCTAAAGAGGAGACAGAGAAAATGACGTACAGTGGGGATCGAAAGTTTGGGCACCCCAGGTAAAAAATTTTTATTAATGTGCATAAAGACGCCAAGAAAAGATGGAAAAATCTCCAAAAGGCATCAAATGACAGATTAGACATCCTTATAATAAGTCAAAAAAAGTTAGATTTTATTTCCATCATTTACACTTTCAAAATAACAGAAAACAAAAAAATGGTGTCTGCAAAAGTTTGGGCACCCTGCAGAGTTAATACCTTGTACTGCCCCCTTTGGCAAGCTAGGACCTGACAGTGTCATGGATTGTTCTCAATCATCGTCTGGATAGACCAGGTGATGTCAATCTCAAAGGTTTTAAATGCCCAGACTCATCTGACCTTGCCCCAACAATCTGCACCATGGGTTCTTCTAAGCAGTTGTCTAGAAAACTGAAACTGAAAATAGTTGATGCTCACAAAGCAGGAGAAGGCTATAAAAAGATAACAAAGTGTTTGCAGATCCCAATATCCTCTGTTCGGAATGTAATTAAGAAATGGCAGTCATCAGGAACAGTGGAAGTTAAAGCAAGATCTGGAAGACCAAGAAAAATATCAGACAGAGCGGCTCTTGGGATTGTGAGAAAAGTAAGTCAAAACCCACGTTTGACTGCACGATCCCTCCAGAAAGCTCTGGCACACACTGGAGTTGTGGTACACTATTCCACTATAAAGAGATACTTGTACAAGTATGGACTTCATGGAAGAGTCATCAGAAGAAAACCTCTTCTACGTCCTCAACACAAACTTTTTGGCGGAATGAGCAAGGTATGTTTGGAGAAGAAAGGGCACAGAATATAATGAAAGAACCTCTGTCCAACTGTTAAGCATGGGGGTGGATCGATCATGTTTTGGGGTTGTATTGCAGCCAGTGGAACAGGGAACATTTCACGAGTTTTGCATGCTAACTTGATGCCATCTGTGAAAAAGCTGAAGTTAAAGAGAGGATGGCTTCTACAAATGGATAATGATCCTAAACACACCTCAAAATCCACGGTGGATTACATCAAGAGGCATAAACTAAAGGTTTTGCCATGGCCTTCACAATCTCCTGACCTCAACATAATTGAAAATCTATGGATAGACCTTAAAAGAGCAGTGCGTGACAGACAGCCCAGAAATCTCAAAGAACTGGAAGACTTTTGTAAGAAAGAATGGGCAAAGATACCTCAAACAAGAATTGAAAGACTCTTGGCTAGTTACAAAAAGCGTTTACAAGCTGTGATACTTGCCAAAGGGGGCAGTACAAGGTATTAACTCTGCAGGGTGCCCAAACTTTTGCAGACACCATTTTTTGTTTTCTGTTATTTTGAAAGTGTAAATGATGGAAATAAAATCTAACTTTTTTGACATATTATAAGGATGTCTAATCTGTCATTTGATGCCTTTTTGAGATTTTTCCATCTTTTCTTGGCGCCTTTATGCATATTAATACAAAATTTTACCTGGGGTGCCCAAACTTTCGATCCCCACTGTATATGGTATGTACTCTGACTGCAATGACCTGTTCACACCAGCTAAGAATGTGTGCCTGAGTGAGTTCTGCTTGTCTGTTAGCTAAACAACATTAATTGTGTCTTAAGATTTAAGATAATGTTCCAACAGCATCAAAAAAGCACTATATAAATGCACACCATTTAGCTAGCCACTAATCTTGCTTTTTACCCTCCAATTCTGGGTTTATGGTATAGTAAGGTTTAAAACACTTTCAATCAAGCCCCAATTATAGTGAAACTGTAGGCCGCTGTCTTGTTTATTGCCTATGGTTCTATGTCTGTCTCTCTAGGTTTATAAGATGAATTTTGACAACGCTGCCTTCAAGCACCGAATGCCACTGCAGAAAACAGCACCAAGCTACGAGAAGCTGCCCATAAAGCGAGGCATCTTTTTCGACATGTTCCCCTTCAGCGTCATCTTCCGCCAAGACATGACTATGTACCAAATTGGAGACGGGTTCAAAGAAGTCTTCTCAGACCTGCAGGGCAAGAAGGTCAACGGGGAGTTTACTCTGGTCAGGCCCATGCTGGAGTTCAGGGGGACAATGTAAGTTAAGCAATCAGATTGAAGAAAGCATGCATCAGGGCAGAGTATATGACCCATATGACCAATCTCCATTAGATCCACACCCATCTAAACAATGTGTTTGAGCTACTGTCTAAAGCAGTGGTGGAGAGCAAGCAGAAGGTCAACATCCCCAAACTGAGCAAAGAGGAGCCAGATGAGAAAGAGGAGAGTGAGAAAACCAAAAGGGAAGAAGAACGAGGTACAGGCTTCATATTTTACTTTTTATAGCACATGCATTATGGATAAAAAAAAGATCAGAGGAAGGGATCATCTGTGAACAGAGGCAGTGACAGTGACGCAAGAAATTTAGCATTCACTTTAGCATTCACTTTAATATGTTCTGGCTATATTCACATCTGTGTAAGCACGATGGAATAACTGGCCTCAACGTGCCATACATTTTATGAAAATTGACTTAATGAGGTGGATAAACGGTTTTCACTGATAAAGTTTCATTTGAACTCAGATTAGTTCTGAACCGATTTTTAGGATAACAACGTTAAGTGAGTGTGTCGCACCATTTCAAATTGAACTTGGTTTATTAAAACAGGGTTTAGCTGAAAAATTAAGAACAGCCTGGATAACATTTATTTTAAGAACATTATGTGTTTTGTAAGACCGCTAACTGTCAGAGCTATGATGCATTGTTTATAATGGAGCTTCTTGTGTGTGTGTAATAGCTTGTGATTACAAAGTAGGGCTGTGCAATATGGACAAAATAATCATATTGCAATTTTTTAAATGAATTTTTTATTTGCAATTTTGGCAATTGTTTTTGTTTTTTCAAACATGTTAAAAAAGTGTGCAGTGCACAAGAATTACAACAAAACATTTCATAAACCTACACATTTATACTGCACCACATCGTGTCTGGACAGCACACAGCACAGCATTTGCCGCTAAAGTAATAATTTTACCGTCCAATTACGAATCAAATCGGTCAACATAATTCTGAATTAAAATATAAATAAATCAATAATTAAAATTGCATCCATTTGCATATTAGAAATTGCATGTGCTCAAATTGTGATTGTAAAGGCCTGTCACTAAGTAAAATTTTAATATGAGCATTTTACATAAATATTGCCCTACAAAGGACAGAAGCGCCAAACAAGAGTTGTAATGACCCATTGATAGTCTGCTGTCAGGGGTCAGATCCCTGCTGCGCAATGCCTGTCACAGTGCCTGTCAAAGACACAGTAGCATTATACAACTACAATAATAACATTCAAAATGCTAAATTAAAGTCAAATTGTAGATTTTTCAGTTTAAAGTTGGCCATAAGTTGGTTATAAGAGCTTGGTTTTAGTTGAACCAAGGCAATGAGTTGATTTTCTCTACTGTCACATAAGCATGTGTATGGACTTCTAAATGTTTATCTGCCTCTCTATTTGCATCAGAGTCAAAGCCAGTGGAAGAAATGAAGGGCACAGACCAAGCGTACAGCAGTGCTCTGACCCAATACAACAGCTTCTCAAACTCCAGAGGCGTGGACACCGGGCTGCTGGCCTTTCAGACAGTCACCGGTCAGACAACTCTTACAACACTTTTTCAACTCTACAACACTTTTCAACTCTTACAACACTTTTTCTCACATTTTTTACATTATTTTACAACATTGTAATAATACACTTCTTTTTTTAGGCAAGTGTAGTGAGACCATCTTTGAGGACATGCGAGAGCCTCCCAAGAAGCCTCTGCATCTGAAGGGCCAGATGAAATACGTGCCCCAGTGGGACTCACTTATCTTCCTGGGGACACCCATGTAAGACCAGGACAGAGTTACTCTTGATAAACACTGGTGTTGTGTTCACTCACTAGAGTTTTCTGAAGACAAACAGTTCTGCTCAGTTAATGAACACAGTTCCTCACATAAGCCTCATGTAATTTGCAGGATCTTGCGTGATTAGAAAAAAAAAATCCATGCCAAGGTTTTTGGACAGCAGGGCTCTTCTGAAACAAACAACCAGTCATTATGACTGTTTTACATCTACATAATGACACCATGTTCCGTATCCTGCAGCATTGAGACGGTGGAGAACATGATAAAGATGGGCGTTTATGTAAACGACCTGAACCTGCACGACTCCAGCAGAGAGTTGATTTTGGCTGGGCCCTGGATCAGGTGAAAACAAGACTCAGACATTTCTATCCCCAGAGCTGTATGAAAAGAGCACACAAGACAAACATGTAGCATGCAGGGGTTTTAGATTATTTTTATTTTTTATCCATAAGTAATATTTGCAAAACTGTTCATATTTCTTCTGGCCATTTCCTTTCTTAACCAAACATTTCAAACATGCAAGTAAATCAGTCATTAAACAGCGAGTAAGAAAACATTTCAATATGGCTTAGTACTGTTTATTCTGCATTTATACACAGCATTCATAAGAGCACATAGAAATCCTATGTGCTCTTATGAGTATCCCATAAAACTATTGAAAAATATGAATATGTACAAATAGAATCTCTAAGAATATGTTTGTATAGATTTTGTATCTATTAATGTGGAAATGATTTTGAAGGATTTTGAATATTGAATTATTTGGAAAACAGTTAATACTGTAGCATTACAAGAGTCAAGATCATGCATATATATATAATATTATAGTATCAAGAAACCAGAGCTGTTTCTCAATCTCATTTCTGCCTTTTACTCTCAACTTTAACACATATTTTACTTCATATTTGCCAACATCAGAATTCAAATGTGTCCAAAAGTGTGGTTAAGGCTGACCGCATTAGATCCAATTGTTCTGTCCAGACATCAGAAGTGAAGAGTTACAGTATATGGCTATGCAGACGGTTACAGTGCACTTCATTTTAAATTTCAACTGAAAACCCAACAAAACAAAAGCAATATTAATGTTACTAAAGGAAGAGTCACAGCTGCTCTCCAATCACTATATAACTCACTATAAAGGGATTCTTCTGTGTGAATGTGTGAAAAACTAAACTCTGACAACAATACTTCCACAGTTTCAGACGCACATTCTCAAAATACCATTCACTGACACCTCTTCATCTGCAATTTTGGGTCTGCTTCCCTTGTATTCAATTTACCTTTAGTGTCATTACACGTGCAATTTGACATATAATTATATTCATATAATAAGTGCAATGAGCAGCAAGAGCAAAGATTCAGTATCCAAAGTATGTTACAATACAGTGTGTTATAGAAAGTCACTAGTGCAATGGATTATGCAAGGCTTTGTGAATTGGAATTACTGAAATTTATATTTATATAATTAAAACATTACTGCAGTAGATCATAAATAAGTGTACTGTCTGAGGGCACTATAACATATCATCCGTGTTTAAGCTATGAAATAGTGTATCCAGATGAGTCCAGGTAAAAGTCGCGCTCCCTTTTGAGTTTACCCATCAGTCCCACCTCAGTCAAGAAGCAGAGATGTGGATTATGGGGGATTAGAGGCGGCATCCAGAGATTGTGGCGCTTCAACCGAAGTGAGACTGTAACTGTAGAACGTCTGTGTCATGTCTCTCATCCTCCAGGAGCAACAGAAGTACGCTCAGCTGCAGGAAATCATCAAGAAGCTGGATGAAGAGAAGAAGAGGGGGGACTCTCTGCTGTATGCCATGATCCCCAAAGCTGTAGCCGACCGCCTCCGGAAGGGCATCACGGTGCTGGAGACGTGCCAGGTATACCACAGGACGGTTGCGTCAGAGAAGCCAGAGAGAACATTTATTTGGGGTATTTTGATTTCTCATGTTGATTTATCAGGCCTTCTGGCTCGGCACGCCACTAAATTGAAATCAAAGCGCGGAGAGAACAGTGCACCCCCCGCTGATGTGCTGACCTTCACTGAGCTCCTGTCTCCATATATTACTGTATTCTGGATTTTTATTCCAACAGTGTCAGCTCCAACAGTGAAAGTTCAACTCCATCTGAATATCTACTCTTGCAAAGGCATAATGTAGGGAAATTTTGTCACTTGTTCTGTGTATCCTGAAGGTGCCCTAAATGATATCTATGTTTTACAATAAAAGTATGGTTCATTTTAGGGACGTTTTCCGGATGTTACAAATGAACCCATAAAGCTGTAACGTGTAAAGTTTTGTAATATACACATAATTGATGTTTTCAGTTGTGTATAATCATTTCATTGGTTTTATGTACTTAAGGACATCCTGATGCCCTACAGCATACTTCAAATAGCATCCTATGATGACGTAGCATGCAACAGGCCTACTTTGTCTCTGATCCATGCCTGTGCATCTGTCCCATGTTAGCTTGCACTCACACTCCGAGCACGGCTGCCTCTTGGATACAACCTATAGTAAAAGCACTGTTTCCATCTGAAAAATGAAGATCACAACTGTACAACCCAAAGACTGACAAACTACTGTCTGAGGCTTATTTTTACAGATTTGTATCACGAGTTTGTTTTTGATAAAACACATTGTTGTCCACACAATGAAAATGAACTCAAAGCACAGTTCAATGTTGTGAGCTGACGCTTCATTAGTGGCACCAACTGCCCGCACAAGAATTTTAGGAGCTTTGCAATGAATTGATCAAAACTAAACATATTAAAAGGTGCAGTAAGTTGTAAAATAAAAAAATAAGTTGTAATTGTAAAATATTGCATAACGTAATGACACTTTATGCAGATATATTCTAGTTGAGGGAGCGTCCTTGACTCTTGGTTTTAACGATGCTTTCTCGACCATGATACGTATCCAGAATAATAACGTCTCCACTGTAACTCTTTTCATTCTCTTCATCCCTAGGTGTTCCCAGACGTGACCATCCTTTTCAGCGATGTGGTCAAGTTTAACGAGATCTGCATCCACATCACTCTCATGCAGGTGGTGGACATTGTCTTCGACACGCTCAGTGAGAAGCACAATGTCTACAAGGTCAGTGTTTAGCCGTAAAACCTGCTCTGGGTATCTTATAGCTACCATAAAATATTAGGCAAAGACTACTATGCATATTTATAGGTTGACAAATATGGTAAATGATAGCGGAAACTTGTATATCCCATAAGACTCTCCCCAGAGGTTCTTTTCTACCCTGGCAGACTAGGAAGAAACCTACAGTAATAGAGCATGGGAACATTAAATAGCTGCAACATAAAAGCAAGAAAAGGTTTGAATGTAACGGCTGCATGGGAGTAATATTGTTTTACATTTATGCTAGCAGGAAGACAGTACCAACACTCCTAAAATGTTTCAAAATCAAAATCAAAACTAGTGCAAGGGATTTCCAATTGTCTGAGCAGCCAGTGTGTTTCAAGTTATTACAAAGAAGACAGCTGCATCTAGAGTTTATGTGACTCTATTTTATGAAGAAGAAGAATGAAATTTATAGGATTAGTCATAGAGCAACAATGAACAAGCAGAATATTTTATAACCTATGTCATTTGATTTTTTTATTTGTTTTATTTTGATGAAAAAATACTGCTGGGAGGTTAAAGATAAACCCATTATCACTGCATAATATTATAATATTCCATTTCTTTAAAATGTTATTTGCTACAACACTTAAGTTTTCAAGTAGCATTTAGTATAATGATAGAAATAAATGGCCTACGTTTTTAGTAACTGTGTTATTTGAGACCAAACATTCACAGGGTAATAAATCATTTTGACCCTTTATTGTCACCAGATGGCAGTATTGTGCTCTGAATTACAATTTAAAAGGACATTTTAGGTTCTTGAAGGTCATTTAGAAACTCATACACTGTAGCCCTTGTTTAATTATGTTGAAATTGCATATCACCCATTTAATTCTGTCTGTAGCTGAAAACTTCCCAAAACTTGGGCCCTGAAATACAGTCAAATTGCAAATCGACTGTTCGTCTGTTTTCCAGGTTGAGACGATGGTGGTCGCAGGTGTCCCCAACAAGACCACTTTCCACACGCATCACATCTGCGACATGGCGCTGGACATGTAAGCTCCATTGACCGCCTCAAAGACCCCTCGACCGGAGATAACATCCAGATCAGAGTTGGTGAGCGGCGCCATCACTGGCTGCAGCTTTGAGCGGCTCAGCTGAAAAGCAGAATTGACTGTTGTTCAGTGCTTGGCCTGTTGCTGTACAGAGGAAGGTCAAAGCACAGGGTCGACTTCACATCACTGCCTTTAAATTGGGCAGGTTTAGTGACTTGATCCTTGTACTCGGACGGTTAGACTGCAGGCTTTTATCCACTCACTTCATCTTTAGGTTGAAGTCTGTGATGTAATCCAATTCCCCTTCAGGTAAAAGCTTAAATTATGAAACCTTTCCCGGAGAACTATAAAATATACAAGGCTACAGTCAGGCTGCAAAGTTGTGGTTCATTCATTTTTAGTGCGAGTTAAGCTCAACAGTTCAGTGTCAGGAACAGGAGCTGCTTTCACATAAAATAGACGGTGCCTGAGGCTTTGATCTCACTGTTCGACAGCCTCTTAGCACAGAGCTAGCGCCATGAATTCTGGATTAAGATTAATTAAGCCCTTTTCAGCTTCAATTATACGAGGAACCAGTAACTAAATTGTCTTTAACTCTAACTAGGAGAGTTAATTAGTTGTGAACCCCTACATCAAGTACAATCCTAATGCTATAGTGGCAGGCTTTGTGACAATATCTTTAATCATCCATTGCATGAATTTATCATTGTATTATAAGGAAATCTAATATGCATGTATGCACGTAGGTATGTATTAGGCATTTACTGTTTGATGGTATTAGTGTTACAACTTTAAATGCCTTAAATCTTTCTGAAAAAGGCACCAATACAAATGGAATTCTTCCAAATAAATAAATGTTTACCGTTAAGGTCAACACATAAAGTTCCTTTCTTTTAAATCAAACTTCATTCAAAGTCATTACAACACCAATTTGATTTGATTGAGAATTTTGACGAGTTATGTTAAATGGAGAAGCTGTTTTCTTAAATGTGCAGTTCGGTACTTCAGCTCATATAACAAGAACGCTATATCTTTAGGGCTCTTTGATATAAAAACAAAAGAAATCTGATAACTATTTTGAACATTGCAACAAAGATATAAGCTGCAATATTTACTCTATTGTAAAAAAAAAGTTTCAGTTAAATGAAGAAATACAAGGCTAACTATCACTTGTCAGCAGGAGCTAAATCAATATTAAAGACTAATACAAGACTAAATGTAGGAATGAACCTGGTCTAAACCAGACATTTTTACATGCAGCTGTCTGATCTAAGGCTTTGCTTGGATGATGATTTTGAAGCAAAGCGTAAATGTTGAATGCATAAAAGACTACTACAAGAAACATTACTGCAATACAAGTCACTCTTTGCCATACGGATATTGTGATGGCCTACTGCCTTCCCAAACCTTGCCAGGTGTGTCGATAAAGATATGCAAATATCACAATTCACATTTACCATACTGCTTTTGCATTGCTTAACTTCATTTGTAACTTGACTGTTCACACAGTAACTTATTTCAGATAATCTGAAAAAGCTTACTGTGAGAATAGTGTAGGCGCTCACAAAACCAGACAGGTTAAGAGCTTACATCTGAAACTGCTGCACAGAAGTTCAGGCCTCAATTCAGAGTCATGGGATTTTGTGGGAATAGGCAGGACTTGATCTCATGAGAGCTTTTTGGTTTGTTTAGGTTGGTGGTTTATTGTGAAAGAAGACTTAAGAACCATGTAATATTCCTTCTTTTTGCAATGGTTTATAACGTTTACTATTACTAGCATCACTGGTTTTAAATACAGCTTACACAAACGTTCTGACTGCATTTTCAGACTGCAATGTTTAAAGAATCTTATAAACCTTGACATGTTTCACGGGAATAAAATATTTTTTTCTCAGGTATTCACTCGGAGATGGTAGTGGCCGGCGTGGTGGGACTACTGTCTGTTTGGAGACACCGTGAACACAGCCTCGAGGATGGAGAGCAATAGAGTGGTGACTACTCTTAGCCCACGACTACTTTACGAATAACAGCAGAAATATCTTTTCCTCAATCTAATTTATTAGAATAGAATAACATTTGCAGTGTAATGAGGCCAGTGCGTGTGCTGCCTTTCGGTTAATGCAACATACTAATCACTTCATTTGTTTTTCATTACTTACAGTAATAGAAGTGTAATGTTTCTGTGAGGAACAGAGAGCAAATTAAAAGGACGCCCGTCTCTCAGACTCAATTTAGAGAATACGGCAACTCATAAAAGTGAAGCCATTCCAGGAATCCAATAAACATCTACATTTGATTTGGGTTGTGAGTTTTGTGTTTGTGTGTGAGCAGGGCATGCAGATACACATCAGTCAGACCACCAAAGACCACCTGGAACATGAGCCGTATATTATCGAGCAGAGGGGCAAAATCTTTGTCAAGGTGAGTGGACTGCATTCAGGTTTGTGCATATCATACATTATTTAGACTAGGTACATAATTACTGCTCTACATGCCATTAAGTGTCAACCTTGCAGTACTTTAGAAAGATGTAATCTATAATTAGCCTATGCTCAGACATTTGTCACAGTTACAAAGAACTGTCTACGTCTATCTTACAACACACCCGTAACTGCCATACTGCCACACCATTGGTCCAAACCAGCCTAGTTTAATTGAAATCACAGATAAATGTACGTATTTCTATAGGAGGCTGTTGGTTGGGTCAGTAAGTCCAGACATGGACTTTATGACAGCAAAACAAACAAAACCATTTATTTAAGTAGAAAATAGAACTGCAAGTGTACAATCAATCAATCAGTCAGAAAGGATATGTTCCTCCCACTCATCAAGCAACACTTAAAGAGAGGATATTGGTTTTCTATTTAACCGCTACTGTAACACTTGTTTTTATGCATAAATGTCTGAATGACATTTTACCTCTGGTGGTGTTTCAGGGCAAAGGCTACATGAAGACATACTGGTTGAAAGGAAAGAAGGACCTGTGGTTAAGACACTAGCAGAGCTGCGTTACAGCAGTGAGCAGAAGGACTCCGAGGACAAGAGCTCTAATGGGTGAGTAAATAAATGGACTGCAGCCCGCAGCAAACAGACTTCTGCTGTCTGCTCTGAGTGGACTCAGGATGCCCCCTGTTGATTCAGTTAAAGCGGTGCTTTTTACCCCCCACTGCAACAGACAACAAGAAAAAAAAGGCAGTTTAGGGGTTTTGCTGAGTATTATGCTTTATTTTTATTTTTTTACTCTGTTCAGGTGGTGCTGGCTTTTGAGTCAGACAAAACAGAATAGACCAGACCTAGAAGCAAAAAGAGGTAATTATTAAATCAGAACAGTACCCTCTTGTGTGCAAAGGCTTGAAATTTACTGATATGTAAGAGGTGTGTTCAAGGTAATTTATCAAAAAGAAGAAAGACTGGAATTGATTAGGACCTTCTACTTGCCTGAAATAAAATGTTTCTGTTAGTGCAGCCTAGAAGCTTTTGAACCAAAAGGTGAAGAGCATGGATATGGAATAAGCAGCAATCAAAAACAAGTTAATAATTATGACAAATTATAGTATATTAGTGTAGACACTATAATAACTACACACGATTATTGTATATTCACAGTAGTATTTACAAATAAGCAATCATCAATAAATTAATGAACAAATAATTTATGGAGGTTTGAATTAAATTTGCATACAGTTGTGCTCATAAGTTTACATGCCCTGGCAGAATTTGTCTTTAGAGAATATAAATGATAACACTAAAACTTTTCTTTCACTCAAGCCATAAATTGTCAAACAACTGTGTTTACTTTTTTAAAATCATAAAATAACAGAAACTATCCAAATGACCCTGATCAAAGGTTTACAGGATAACATGCTGATAGGTTACTGATAACATGTACACAAGTTGACACAAACGGGCTTGAATGGCTATTAAAAGCAAGCTGTTTGCTTGTAATCAGTGTGTGTATAAAAAGTCAGTGAGTTTCTGGGCTCCTGACAGACCCTTGCATCTTTCATCCAGTGTTTCACTGACGTTTCTGTTTCTGAGTCTGTCAGTGTTGTTAAAGGTGGCAATACATGGTATTAAGAACTGGGGTAGTTTCTGTTGCCATTATGATTTAAAAAGAGTAAACACTGTTGTTTTATAATAAATGACTTCACCCAACCACTAACTATGAGTGGAAAAAAGGTTTTTATGTTTTCATTTATATTCTCTGAAAAATGGCCAAAGAAATCACAAATTCTGACAGGGTATGTAAAGTTATGATCACAACTGTATATAATTATATATAGCATTGCATATTATTGAAAAGAAAGATAACATAACGGTGCCTATTAATGTAGAAGTAAATGATGAATTAGCTATGCTTAATAGTGTGTAGTTATTAAGTAATTCTTACTCCATATAAAATTATCTTAGTTATTTTAATAATGTACACTATACAATAAAGCACAACGCTCAATACTAGAGCTTGTTAAATTTGTTTGCAATGTTCAGACCAAACCCTCAGTGAAAATGGGTTTCTATCTAGTTTTACAAAGGTAATGGTCTGCTCTGTAGTGTAAACATTCAGAAAATAGAAGCAAAGTGAGCGTTCTTATTTGTAATGTGTAATTGCAGTAGCTCTACAAGCACCAATGCCAAGCGCATGGCCTCCATCCTCCATATCACTGGCAATGATGAGCAACAGGAGGGCAAGCCCAGCCCCAGCAACATGCCTCTCGACACACTGCCACCACCAGGGGCCGCCAACGAGCCCCGCACCATCTCGGCAGAGCCCCCGGAGAAGGAAAAGGGAGCCAAAAAGACTAAAAACAACAAACAAGAAGCTCCTCAGGAAAACACTGTGGCAGAGACGACGCCCTCTGCTGACAGTTTAGAAAACCCTGGGCAACAAGAGGAACAGCTTCAGGCAGCAGTATGCCAAGCTGCCCACCAACCTGTCCATTCGCAGTGCTGCCTGTGCCATTCTGTAAGCAATCATGAGACTACCACTGAGTGTGACACTGAAAATGTTAAGGGCAGGACCGAGGCCACATTCAGTATTTACAAATGACTCCACATGTACTTTACATTCAGAGTTAAGTGTGACTACACAAGATGAGTCAAGAGTGAAAGCTTAAGTTCTTTAGTCATTTCTGTAGTAGCAAAAATGTCAACATTTTCTATGGCTGGTCATTATAGCAGCAAAATGAATGGCCATTACTCTAAAAAAAAAGACATTACATTGGTCAAATCATTGTGTTGTGACATATCAACAACAAGGTAGAGAGCAGTGTCTAACTAAAGATAAATGCCTATGATAGCTTAAAGCACAGTAATATCCACATTCTATATGTCAAAAACTTCACATTTCTTTCATAACACATGCTTCCTTTGTCGGCTGTTTCGAAAAAAAGGAAGTGCCGTTTCCGCTTCACACAAACGACACACACATGCAAAGTTGAAGATGATTGCTTGAGACGATAAAAGCTGAAATCACAATTCTACCGTTTACTGACAAGGGGTTGACAGATGTATTCTTTTTGTTGACAAAAATTACACAAGATTTTGGAAAAAATGTAAGTAAGCCATTTTGTGACAAGGCTTACAAGGTTTTCATTCAAGACAAAAGCTAACAGAAAATCTATGGATCTATGGAGTATGGAAGCTTGACTGAATTCCCTAAATTTATCGGTTTTATGATTATGGCGGTTTTATTTAATGTTAAAGGTGAATTAGATGTATGGCACTAGGTCTTTGGATATGTTCACATGGAGTTCTGGTTCTGTTATCTGCATGTTTAATTGTATTTGTTTTTTGTATGATAGTGTTCATTTATATAAATGCACAGCCACAAAACTGTGTGTTTTGTTTATTTTAATATTAAATAAGATCGAGATGAATTTGTTGCCTGAATAAAAAACTTTGACCACTGGCCATAATCAGAAAGTATTTTTCTTGAATAGATACCATTACTGTAAATTAGATACCAAGTATTTAGTTTGTTGTTTTTGTTTTTTTACATAGTAATATGCCACATATAGAATGTCTTTCCATTGGTGTGAAAGGACTAATATTATCTAAGAAACTGTAAGTGCTACAGTGAACTGTATATTCATCATTTGTCAACTCATTATGCGTCAGAACTCTGATAATTCAAACCAATAGCAAGATGTTTTATAGGCCTCATTAAGGGATAAATAATATATTATAACCTTTTTTCTGTAAAGATGGGTATAGCTTTGACTCGATGAAACCTTTGGGACCCACAGTCTAAAAATATAATCAATCAATTTTCTAAATTATCTCGCCAGAAATCATTGGCATCTAGTGGTGCAAAGTGATTGGTAGACCTAATCACACAAATCTTCAGATTTTTACAAATCCCACTAAGCAGGCAGTCTGATGTATGTCACACTACAATGTAATATACTCAAGTAGTTAACCTGCAGCATCAGCAAGTGTTCACTTTAGTGATCATCATGTACTTAAAGAAAACAAAAGAGAAACAGAGTGTGGACAAATTTATGGTTTTAAAAAAAGAGAACAACTTTGGGCTAGTGTTGAAAAAGTGAGGTGGGTCACGCAGCCATGTATGCTTATATAGCTATTCAGCTAATCAGTATAAAAGCATGTAACTACAGAATTATGTGAAACAAATGCATTTATAATGTCATATTTTTGTGGCAGGCAATCCTTGCTTGAATTATTGTGAGATTGGTCATCTTTGATTATGTGTGGCACACAGCCAATGACAAGCAATTATGCCATAAATAAACTTAACAGGTAGCCTAACAAGCCAAACCTGCCTTTCTTAGAGAAGTCTGGTACACAACGTCAACCAATTATAATAGTTTATCTAAAACAGGGCGAGCTATATGCAATAACTCGTTAAAGAAGTAAAAATTGTCTTGTTGCATTGATTACGTCAGGAGATCATTTGGATTGAGAGTGACCACACTAATTCTTTGTACAACAGAAAAAATAGGTGAGTACTAATGCTACTTTGTGAGTTTTCTCACAAAGATAATGATCTAGTTTCTGAATAATTCTTTCCATTTAACGACAACAGTTTTTGATCATCGCGATGCCCTCAAAGCCATAAAGTGGTTTTATAATAAGCAGGTTACCTATGTCCTTTCCAACAAGAAAACAGTTAAAGGACTTGGGGACTGAATACTGCATTCTGTCTGTTTGTGGTACAATGGACACACTGACACTTCATGTAAAGCACCTCATACAAATGCACTTTCAACATACCATCTTTGACATCCTAGAACACACTAGCACAAGAGAGCAAAATACCACAAATCCTCTGCCCATTCATCTGAATCTTCAGGCGCAATTCCCTGACCTAAGTGGTTGTGTGCTTGGTTATTCCCGTCTTAGTCATTTGCTGATAACAGGGTGCCTGCATCACTTTCTAAGGCCGAAGAATTCTCCTGATCCTTTAATGAAAGACGATAAATGCTGCTTGCATTATCTCATAACCAAAATGATGAGTGCGTAAGCTGTTTGCAGAGTGAAGGTGAACCAGGTAAGAGCTCTTTTTAGAGACATACACAAATCTCCCTGCCATGTTTCCCGTGAGATGTCATTACACGATAAAGGGAAGCCATCAGGAAACCGCTTAAGTACTACTTCCTGTCTGTTGCCAGGGAGACAGACCTCATTCTGCAGTTGCAAACTTCACTGTGTGCTTGCCCTCACTAATTTCTTGCAGCTTGGCTGAGAGGAGGCTAAACAAAGAGGCAGGTGTTGTCAGGTCCCCGCTGCACACTGGTGGGCTTCTCTCCCGACCAAACCCTCTACTCAGTCCAGCTGCGTTCCCGCTCGCCCTTTAACCCCAACATCTGACAACAATTAAGGTTTACAGCCGTTCATTGGACAGGTCTGTCTGAGTGGACAGCCCTTCAGAGCAGCTGGCCACCAGTAAAATAAACCTAAAGATAAACACAGAGTTAGAGTCACTTCCTCTTTCGAAATGAATCAGTGAATTCATGGCCTCTGGACAACAGACATGTTTGTTTGCAGCCCTCTCTTGGCTCTATCTATGTATGCCACAACAGATAAGAATTTAAAAGGTTAGGGTTTTATTGCCACCACAGCAGACAATGTTTTATTCTCCTGTAGTGATTGGGTGGATTTATTGCTTAGTGATTAAACACTATTTTTAACCTTATATTCTTGAAAACAGATTTACTGGCTTTTTGCATTCATACAGTTTCAATTCTAAGAATCCAAAAATTATTCTTTAGTCAAAAAACAACATTTGATATCACGCAGAAGCAAGGAATAATGGGAGTCAATCCCAATGCTAACCCACCTAAAGTAATTTGAAAGCAGAACACACTGAGCTGCTAGAAGCCTTTTGTTCTTTAACTATACCATGATATACTTACATTATGAAATACAAATCTAATACACCAAGCACATTTAACAACACAGAATATCCTAGCGTAATCCTAGGTAAGCTAACAGGCTGCCATTAGCCAACATGTTAGCTAGCAAAAGATTAAACCACCAGTTGCACATTTTAGACAGGATGGGTGTAAACACATAACTAAGCCTTTAGATGTCAATAACAGTGTTGTAAAATAGCACAACAATATGGACAGGTTACAAAAGACTTAATTTGATAGAGGGGTTAAAGTTAGGTGGGGCTGTATGAGGTAAACATTAAGTGTAGTTACTCATATCGTACTCCATAATAAACAATGCAATACTATACTTCCCAAAAATTAAAATGTGACTTCAAAGGAAAGGTATTTGACAAAACAAGTTGTCGCTTGGTAGATATAGGCCAATAAACAATAACATACAATATAGTATTTTGAAGCTGCTGAGTAAAAACTTTAGTGCCATTACTGCCAAGATTATATTTGAGAGACCTTAATTAGTTTTATGCTTAATGTATGTAGACTATATTAAAAACATAGTATAGTTTAGATAGTTTAGAAAATAAAAAACAAACAAACAAAAAAGAAACTTGAAACTAGGTAATGATTATGCCATTGAAAATTTGAACTGTTTATTTTGTGCCTGTACTATTCCCACCAGTAATAGTCTTCAGTCTGCTTCAACAAACACAAAGTACATGAACAGTTACCTACTGTATGTGTTTGTACATTTTAAATGCTAACGTTACTAGAGCTAACATTGTTAGCATTAGTCGCAAAACCAGAGAGCTGTAATCGTTACGGTCACAAATGCGTGCCAGCGTCTAGCTAGTTCTAAATACTAAAATAATTTTTAAGTTTTTATAGCTGTGAACATTTGTAAATCTATACCAATACAAGTGTCACCAAACACAGTTGGGTTTGTACAGTCAACAAATACATTTTTATGCACCTACAAATACAAATTTACAGCAGTTTTCAGACCTTTACACAAAATATATATATATATTTTTTTTTTGAAGGATTTTAGGCCCTTTAGATGATTTTAGCCTAATTCTCAACACTGCACTCAATGAATCATTACTTCAGTCTGCTTCTCCAAATCGAGTGTAGACTGAACATTATCTACTGTAGGTGAGAAAATAAAACAATACTAATGTTATCGGTTTAGTCACAAAAAACAGAAGGGGCTGTCACCGTTAGCGTCACCTGTGTCTCATGCTACAGTTACAGCACATGGCTACTTGCTGTTTTGTTTCTATTTTTTTTTAAAAGACACAGGGCGGGACATAGGCCCTGCAGTGACAGGTCTGCATTCCTGTGTAGGTGAACGAAATAAAAAGGGTTAAGCCGCTCCTCTTTCAGTGGCTGCCTCACTGGATTACTGCTAAATTCTTTTGTGGGGTTTTTCTTTTGACAGAACAAGCAGAAGCACAACGTCAGCAATCCAGAGTAGATCATGCAGTGCTGAGAGTCTGAGGAGCGAGGACATAGCAGTTGTTTGGTTTGAATTTGCGAGGGAAACTCAAGTCTCCAAAGACAGAGCAGTGAGTAAGTGAGTGAGGGAGTGAGCAAGCTAAGGGGTGTGTCAGAGCAATTTAGTTCCTCAAGGAAGTACAAGTCAACATTATCTTAAGAAAGGGTGGTGAGCACTGACAGACGCACAACAAGATTGCTCATTTGGAGATTTTGGTTTCTTATGGTGAAAATGAAGAATAGCTAAATCAACTGACACCACACAAGGAGATACAGACATTTCTGGCACAAGTCAACAAGGAGGGAGGGGGACTCATTAGCACAGGTAAGACACTAATAAACTACATTAAAGGTTTAAATGTAGACTAGTTTTGGTAGCAGCTGTAAAGTAAAGTGTAAAGTGTGTGCGGACAGAGAATAGGGATGACGACTGACTCACATCTCTTCACTTCCCTATCTTGAATAGGATTTTGAAAGCTATGCGCTGGAACGAGTCATGCTGGGACAAGTACACTGACATACACAGATGTACCGTGCAACTGTTTACTCAGAATTACTCAACACAAATCTGAAGCCAGTGGACTCTCCCTTTGCCTTTGGCCTGCTTTACTTTAAATCAGAGCCAGAGAATATAAATAATAAAAAAGAGTTTGCAATGTGTCCTGAACCCGAGAGATGAATTCAAACCATAGGCTGTCAACTATGACTGTTTGCCAACTGTTACTGTTTCGCTTCCTTTGAGCCATCACAGAGGGATGCAGACTTGAGCAATTGCAATTCAAAAAGACGTTGAGCAATACAGTTGCAAGATGGGCTTTCTCAAAAGTTTCACAATGCTTTTATGACTTACCAGAAAAAGTATTTTTGAGTAACAAAGATTCACTTAAAAAAAACTAGTTGCAGCTAATCTTACTTTGGTTATGTATAAATCAATACATTTTCATCACTTAGTGCCTTATAAAAAGTATTTTTAAGACATTTTACGAATAGTTAATCTACAGCTTTTCAGGATACAATGCTCATTTTAAAGTTTAGGAGTTATCTTGAGATGTTCACTGTCTGGTAGTTTTGTTGGATTTCTTTTATATTTTTCACAAAATATTTTTGCTAAGAAAATTACACATGCTGACTTTAAATCGGTGGTTGTATTTCGCAACGTGAGACCAAATATGACTGATATCATGAACTTTAGTAAGTATGGCTATGTAAACAAATGTATGCTAACATCTTATCTCAAGCTCTCTATGCCACAACAATGGCACTGATGTTGACACCTGTTGCCCATAGTTGAATCAAAGCCCATACAACACACTACTGACTATATCCAGTTTTATGGTTTGTAGTAACTGTCAAAAGATTGCAAAAAACGGACAGTGTGAGAGGGGATTAATATGAAAAGAGTGTTATGTGACTATTCTATTTTTATTTATTTATTTCAAAACAGCTTACCACAAGCATTAATAGGTCTATTTGAATGAAAAAGGGGAACTTTATTGACCTCTAGCTTTTTCCGTTTTGGTGTGTTTCACAGAAATTAAAATGGAAATATGTGGAAATTGATATTCTATGGAGCATTTAAATTACATATTAACAAGTACTTTAAGTTTCAACAACTGCACTTTTTTTGCACCACAAACCACTGGTATGTTCTGTAGTGTCCTTCCTCTTATACCCTGCTTGCTTTGGATTAATTGACTGACATGGCTGTGTTGTCTGGGACATTCTCATTGTTGGGTCTGATCAAAGGAGCCTCAGGTCTGCTGAAAGTTGCTAACGTCTGTCTCTGGCAACAGCCCATGGGAACCAAGCTTGCAACACTCTAATAACAAAACAATTCAGGTCTGGATTGGTTTGTCAAGAAGGGTCTCTGTATATCTCTGAAGCCACGCAGAGTTCTAAGGTCCCAGGTTTTCCAGGGGTAAACCTTGTGTCCAATAAAACCAAGGAAACTTAAATGAGCACCAACTACAAGTGCACATCCAGATGAATACAAGTGCATACATGAACATTGTGAGGCTGAAGTCATCCAAGGAATGCTAAATATTTACCCTCCTGTCTGCTTAGAAAGCTCCTCCAATCGCTCTACTGACTGTCCATTAACTCCAGAGTTTATACATTCCCGCTGCTTCACTGTTGCAATAAGTAATTGTAATTATACAAAATAGCAATGCAATACATTGTCAGTCAATATACTATATTTCTATAGCATAAAGTCTAGCTTCAGCATTAGCTTGTCAGTGATGAGGTGAATGTTGAGTAAGCTCACTGGTAAATCTATAGATTTTAGCAAAAGCGGAGCTGAATTTAAACAAAAATTAATGTAACAATGCAAAAGCAGTGTTAAAAAATATCTTAGTGGTTATAGTGTTTTAATAATAAAATAAAATTGAAGGTAGTGATATGAGGCTGTAAAAAAAGTTATCATATAAATATACATCCTATAGGCTTTTCAATTTAAATTGTATCAATAGGTTTTAATGTTATATTAAAAAAGTTAAATTCAAGAATAAAAAGTAAAACGTTTATCTATTATATCCAACAAAACTGTTAATTGTTAAGTTTGCCTGATAAGTTGTGAAACTGCAAATAATTTCTGTCCAGTAACCCACAGGATGTTACACATTAACGTTAGTCGAGTGTTAGCATGTAATAAATATCCTAAACGTTCCCACAAGTACATAACACCACCATGACATGAATAATAATAGAAAGGTGCTAGAAGTCACAGATCTAATTCACTAGTATTTACACTTCTGAAGGTTCATCTTTGCTAGTATCGTCACAACTATTAACTTGTCAACAAAGTATGATAAAGACTACTGTGTGTGTGCTTTTATGACACCTACCCTGTGAAAGCCAAAATAACAACAAAAGAAAACGCCTCACTTCCTGACAAAATAGAACAATAAACATAATAGACTTACGCCAAAGCATCATATTCCAGCTGGGTTTTTACATTAGACTTTATCTAATGATTGCACACTACGCCTGTCCCTCAAATCCCTATAGTCTTTTTAGCAAATAAATGAGATAGAAGCTTGATTCTGAAATAGCTATCACGCTGCTCCACTCCCATTATCACTGTTAAGGAAATTAATCTAATGAATGTTCTTTAATTCCCCACAGGGAACCCATGCTTTTTTGTAGCAAAGCAACTCATTAGAAATCTGACACTTGCTCAAATGGATGGCTGTGCATGTGGAACGGGACTGGGGAGATGTCCTATAAAAGTGCCCGTTTGCTTCTTATGGATGTTGCTACTGGGATTGAGGAGCACATCAGAGGCACAGTGAGCACTGCCTATTTGCATGATAAGGACATTAGTGCTGTTTATCACTCTGTGCTGGGTTACGGGGTCTCACAATGCTGACTGAGCATTACTCAAATGAACATTGTAATTTGATTAATGATGCTGTAAAAAGCAATGTGACCAGAAAGCCATAAAAAGTGTCTTTCAGCAGATTTGAAAATAAGTCAATTGATTAAGGGGGGTGTAGAACAGTGAGGTCAAAGGCTAAACAAGGATAGTCAAAGGCCAATGATGTTAGTGTTTTGTGATTTTTTTGTGTCCCTTTTCATTCATGGAGCTTTTAAAATGCACTTTTAGGTACAAGGTATACTGTGTCTTATGTTTTGCCTTGATCTAAAAAGTGCTATTATGACATGGGATATCTGGTCATTCCATCAAGACAGCTCCATTGTAGGTACCAGATTAGTTTGGGATGAGAGATCAGCTCTCTTTTTTATTTTATTTTGAAATAATAGTTTTTTTGTAGACCGATTTGCCATATGGTCAAAACTGCTCAAGCCAGCTTGTTTCAAAACTGTTCAATTTGTGCTCAAAGTGGATTTCTGTATAAGCTAGGTCGTGTAGCCAATCACAATATATTACACCCAATCATACTGCACAACCTCAAGATTTATGGCATTTGCCTTTGGTGTGCTTTTACATGAGCAAAAATGAGAATAGCGTGTTTCTAAAACGCCATGTAATTTTTGGGGTTATTATTTTCCTTTATTCTGTTGCATTGAGAGATAACATGGTGGCAGGTTTTTTTGGTTTTGTTTTGTGCTAAGTGCTTGGACATAGCATACAAGAGTACAGTGGCTTGCCCTTTTACGGTCACCTCTTGAGCATAAATGGGACACAAGGTTGACCAGAATGGCATATTTAGATGTTTTGTCACCTACTATTAGCATTATAGGCTGACATATTGATAACCCAACACAGAGTGAATTAACAAGTGCTTAATGTGACTTTTCTTTTGGTCTGGGTTTGCCTTGTGTGTTGTTAAAGATAAACATCCTGAGAAATATTCAGAATGATCTTTACTGAAGAGCTTAGTAACAAAGCAAACACTATGTCACATTTCAAAATCAACACTTTAAAGTGGCTATCACATTCTGTATTTCCATGTTGTGCTCGTGCGTTCGCACTGGTGCAAGGCTTCTACAGCAAGCACAGACCTGTCGTAGCTATGTATCTGAAATACTTGTCCACACAGGCTGCAAGTAGGACTAAGTACAGATAATTACACTCACAGATGTCTGCAGAATTTGTAGGCCAGTTTGTGAGCTCGTTGTCATCTGGTTCTGAGTGGTAAAATCGAAAAAGACACAGGAAGTAGAAGAGGAAACACCTGACTCGCGTAAGACTCATTTAATAACATCTGTTGCGAAAGGCCTGGTAATTTTGATCTAATCTACTCCAAATAAACCCACTTATTTTACAAAAACAAGCAGCAATTAGTCCCATTTCATAATAGATGATTGAAACAGTTTTAAAAGAGATGAGGTAACAGTACTGTAGATCTGTGTGCTCGATGCTAATGACCTCCCAGGGGCCTTTGATGGAGGATTCTAGGTGTGGTAAAGTCTCAGTAGAGAAATGGAAAGCCTCTGAAGAGCCTTCTTGCCTTTTGGGCACAACGTTTTCATGTCAGTAAAACAAATACAAACATGGCATCAACACTTTACCTTGAGATCAAAGCTTCCAAATCATTTACATGATTCTGTGACTTTAAAAAATAGGCTTTTTCTAACCTCTTTTTAGTGTCTATGTTAAGGATTATATGTCTTATAACACTTGACACCTTTGAATAAAAAGTATTTTCTTCAGTTGTCATCATTCAAACTTGCAATGACAAAAAGGCAAGACATTCCAACTATTTTACAGTACAGCTGGAAAAAAAAATAAATAAAAGTTTTTTATTTTATTTTAGACCATGTCAAAAATAGCTATAGGGCAAAATCAAATTTGACTGAAACAGTTAAATGCTACTTGTGCCAGAGCTGCTGGGAAAGGGTGTTGGTGACTTAAGATGACTAATAAACAGCAGACAAAGGTAGTCAAAGGAAGTTTGTAATGCCTTAGTTTTGTAAAGTGGCAAACAAATTGACTTCAAACGGAATAACCTAGCATCTGTGTGATGCACCATGTACTTGTTGACTTCCAAACTGTCCATGTGCTTTGATTGTGTGTGCTTTTTGAATCTTTTAGGAAGTCTTCATATTGCCCATTGACTGCACACACATACATACACTGCACAATAAATTTGGCAGCAGTGGTTGCCAGTAAAAGAGTCCAAAAATATGGGGACCCATATTTGTTTTTTTAACTGTAACATTGTTTCAGTCTATATTTGTCCATTTTGGCCAATATTTCTTTTATGTACTTAATATTTGCCCTAAAATGAGCAAGCCTTGACAGCTGTGGCTGACAGCAGTGTTAGCGGACAGCGGACTTCATTGATGTTTCCAAAACAAGTTTGAGGAAGTGTGGCACTGTGAAGGTTAGAGAGTCAAAGAAATCACTTGAGCGCTGCCAGTTCATCTCCCCAGATAAGATAGAAAATGTGGATAGGAAAAGGGAACATGTGTTGCCCCCCCCACACTTCCTCAGGCCTCAGTAACAACAAATGCTTGCCCTTGAACATGGCACTTAACCTCCAACTACGCCAAGGCTGATGGCGGGCAATAAAAGAGTGAAATTGTGCCGAGTGGTAATCAGGTGTGAGAATGTGGCGCTCCGGTGAGGCTGCCACTTCAAAGATGAGTATCTAAATTAGTTTTAGAGGGGCAGACTTTCTTATTTGTATTCATGCATGAGAAGAAGAAAGTGTAGGGCATGCATAAATGTAGCTCTTATTGAAGCTATATGGACACAACCCAATGTTGCATTTCAGACAAAATTTTTGCTTGCTTTAAGTGTATGCGTGTGTTGTCAATAAGTGGGTAGAGAACTAGATACTGAGATACTAGATACGAGATACTGTATAGCTACAATATGTATAAGGAGCAATTAGGCTACACCAGATATATACTCCAAGCTACAATTTACATGTTGCTTTGGAATATGTATGGCTTAGTCATAAAGAAAAGTCAATTAACACATTATACACAATATTATTCTATTTATTGTCTTGCTGTGCTTTATAATATTTGTCTAAGTGTTATGTCCGCTGTTCTGTCCTGTCTGCAATGTTGAATAAAACTATGTTTTTGTAACCTCTTGGATGCATAACAAATTCCCCTCAGAGCAATAAAGGTTTTATTCATTCACACCAGGATCATGGGATTCTTATTTAGGCAACTGCAGCATATACATGCTTACTCAAGTTAATGTCATATTTACGTCTTTGTTTTGTTGATGCGCTATCAATACGAAAACTTGTGTTAACATTGCATCTGTTTCTCTTTTTAACAAAGCCTGAATGCTGTTAAATACTCAAGACCACATGAATGCAGCATTAGTCAGAACCAAGCTGTCTGGGCTTAATATAGGCTGGCCAGTCGCGACTAACTCTTTTCCTATTCTATACAAAAAGGTTAGTCTGGTACCCTGTTGCCTGCATTCCATTTCAAGGGTGGGGTTTACAAGTGGAATGTTAACCAATCAGAGAAACGCTGGACGTGATTCAAAAACAGGCAACACCACGCAGCCGGTTGTCAACAAGGAAGCCACGTGAGCGCCGCTAGTTCACATGGCCAGCAGTAGAGCAACACCAGAGCGGTTTTATCATTTTTATACTTTTTTGGTAATTCAAAGCCGAGTCAAGAGAAGAAATAAACCGCCTCTCGGTAGCAGTGTCTGCCATGTTGAATGTTTTGGACTAGCCAAGTTACTTGTGTATGACGTAGCCAGCAAACCACACCCTGCTGCAGACAGATGGCTTGTGATTGGTCCGTCCGCAAAATTCCCAAGGAAGAGATCCGCTGTGAGAAAGGGACCAGGCTCAGCTTAATAGTCAATCTGTGTTCATTTTGTCTGTACTTTGGTCCATTTTTCCAAAGCTTCCTAATACAGATCATTGGAGCAATACAAGTTGAAGCGGGAGACAAAGGTTTTAAGGTGGGACTGTGCGAGTTTGTCAAAAGTTATAAACATCTTTACGTGACTTCAACGGTAAAAATTTGTCAAAAGACCACAAAGATTTTCAAAAGTAATGAAAATTATGTTTGTCATCAATCTCTTTCATTGGCGGAATGACAGTAATTAGTTCTTGTTCTTGCCTCCTTATTTGACCCTTAAAGATATCAAAATCTCCTCCAGTGTTGAAGTTAATGTTGATAATGCTTGGAAGTATTAAGAGTGAGACGATAACAACGCTTGTAACGGATGGATCTAATTGAGTACATAATAGTAGCATTAATGATCCTTTTATCGAGCCATGAGCATAGTCAAACTAAGCCCTGAATGTAAACATCATGACAATTAGACATTCACATTATTCACATTTGTTCACTACAGACATTTATGATTGGTCAATTCATAAATACATAAGGAAAACGTAAAGACTCTCCACCCAGCACCCCAATGTCAATGGTTTCTGAAACCTTTAGAGGTGTTTACATGGCTATTAGCATCGCCTACTTGTCTAAATAATAAGCAGCTTTAAAAAAATTTAAGGCTGGTGTTAATGTCCATTTTAAAACTGAATACCTGCAATAATACATTTGTCTCTCCAGTTTATCAAGAGCATCATCAACATTGCTTCTAATGTCTCATTACCAATGCACATGCATGGCAACTGTTATAACCCCAGTCATTTCATTTATAAGACTAAGTTTTTTATGTATTAATTTATCTACAGTTGACGTTAGTCCCGTTCACTTTTAACCAATTTTGGTGCAAAGAGGTTTGAACAGAGTATATCTAAACCAATAAAAATAGGACATGTCTGTTTAATGTCTGCAAACTAACCCTGGAGCTATTATTGTAGCAAAACCTTTGGGTCTTGTGTGTGCAGACTTAGATGTGAGAATGTGTTATGTGAAGCCCAAACGACTAAAGTCTCATGTACACATTGATCCTTTTATACATTCACACATGAGTCTTCCCACATAAATCCAAACATTCACACACAAGTCCTAACATGCAAGTCTTAACACGCACACATAAATCTCTCCTGATTTACAAACATATTTGCTACAGCTACAGTCCCAAAGCTGACTGTGTTAAACAGTATGTACATTTTCATTCTGTTCCAAGTTTCATTTAATTCTATTTTCTATTTCAGGTTACCATGGAAGCCTTCAGCTCCAAGGAAATGGCCCTGAAGGCTCAGAAGAAGATCCTCAGCTCCATGGCCACCAAAAGCTCTGTCCAAATGTTCATTGACGATACCACCAGTGAGATTCTGGATGAACTGTACCGTGTTTCCAAAGAGTACTCGGGCAACAAGACCGAGGCCCAAAAAGTGATCAAGAACCTGATCAAGATTGCAGTGAAGATTGGCCTCCTGTTCAGAAACAACCGCTTCAACAAAGAGGAGCATGCAATAGCCCAAGAGTTTAAGAAGAAGCTGCACATGGGCGCCATGACCATCAGCTTCTATGAAGTAAGTCTTTGCCTACATACTGTATCTTTAATAAATGCAGCGAGATTAAAAATGTATACTAAATAAATAAAAAACTTCTACGTATACAATTTTCTCATTGTAAAAAAATGTACTTTTATAAATGAAAGAAAAGTGGAAGAGAATGAATAAGACCTTAGCAAAGAGCAATTCACTGACTACGTGTGTGTGCTGTCAGTGTGAGGGTAGAAAACATTAGTCAGTGGTATAGACCAGCTGAATTTTATTACAAGCACTGAGGTTACCTACACCAGCTTAAGACCACAAGCTTCAAGTGACTGGATAGGACTTCATGAAGACTGTTGAACTGTTTGACGCCATTTTAAAGTTAAAGCCCTAAACCTTCATTGAAGTAAAATACATGTTACAGACATAGATGTTAGACAAATTTAAATTAGTTAAGAAACATATACGTCTTGTGGGCTATACAAAAAATATGTACAGGTCAATTGGCAAATTTAAAAGTGTCCCTAGTGAATGAATGTGAGAGTGAATGGTTGTCTGTCACTGTCTGTCTCTAAATGTTAGCCCTGCGACTAACTGGCCACTGTCCAGGGAGTACCCCGCCTCAGGCCCAAAGCTGCTGGTCACCCACAACCCCTAACGGACCAAGCAGGAGAAAATGAATGAATAATTAAATACATATTCTGTCTCTACTATACATTATAATCAATAAAACACATGTGTTCAACCAAACTCTTGTAATTGACTCTTTAGGTTGTTCCATGTTTAGATGGTTTTAAATTTCCACCTTTATCTTTATTATTTTCAAACATATAGTGTTTAAACTTCTCTTAAATGCCTGTTCAAGCCCATTCAACAAATTGACTCAGATCTGCTTTTGACTGACTCCACAGATTGCTATCCTCATTTAACATCCTTTTAAATCTTTCAATATAACACATTCTCTATAACAACAGGCTATATCTCCAATAACACTGTTTAATTAAATGTTACTTAGAGCTTCTCACTTGTTTAGTAAAATGAGCAACAGGGCAGTTTCTATACATTTTGCATAATGATATATCAAACTACAATTGTGACATTCTTAACCTGAAATCCTGTTGTCTGGCCCAGGTGGACTTCACGTTTGACAAGTCGGTGATGGAGGACCTCCTGACTGGCTGCAGGGATCTGCTGCTGAAGCTGGTCAACACCCACCTCACGCCCAAATCGCACGGCCGCATAAACCATGTCTTCAACCATTACTCGGACCCCGAACTCCTGACCAAACTGTACGACCCCAATGGGCCCTTCAGACCCCACCTTACCAAGATCTGCAAAGGACTCAACAAACTGGTGGAGGACGGGACAATATGAGGACGATTTTAAAGTGCAAATTTTTTTTGCAAATCCGGTTTTTACACTGGGAGACCCCTGAACCTCTGAACTGGTGGATGATCTCACTGCTGCTGAGAAAGAGCAAGTTATATGAGACCTGTGGGATTTACATTATGTTGGTTATACTTATTGATGTTTTGAGGTGATAAGTCAACTGAATTGTGAAGTGTAACCAGGAAACCATTGAACCAAACTTGAACATGTACTGGTTCAGTCGAGATTTTATATGTTTTGACCAATAATCACATTTATATTGCATAAACTACTGATGTTTTATATTCATATGAATGCAAAAAGAGAATGGAGAAAACAGCAGAGGGATAATACTACTGCAATACAACACTGCCATCTGGGGGTCAAGCAGTCAGAGGCACCTACTGAAATTGGAGAATGACTGACTTCAAAACACATTTCAAAGGACACTGTTTATGTACAAAACAGATTAAAAAAAAGTATGTTTTTCTCTTATTTGTTTTTAAAATGTATTACTTAAAGATATGGAACAGTATATGCAACATTCAGTCACTTTAAATAAGCCTTCTGAAAGCCATACTGACATAAACAAGAGAAGAGTCTAGCCCCTGCAAGAACTCGAGTACAACTGTGAGTCCAAAACAGAAACTATACATGTATAACACAATGGAAAAAGTATATTGACAATCTATATGGCGTCAATACGGAGTCACATTAATTAAGAAAGTAATTAGAATTGTAAACCTTTTTCATAATAAACAAACCAATTGCCACCGCTCGACCTGTTCTCCTAACATGGTTCGACCAATAGGCAGTGAGGCTCATGAATAATTAATGAGTATATTCCTAATTGTACTTGCAAAGGTTAGGGAGCGTAAATGTAGCTTATATATCAATAAAAAAAAAATTTTTTATTTACAAAATAATTTACTTTGTTCACGCTTTTAAGGCTATGGTTACAATTACATTTTTAATAATGATTACGTTTCTAAGCTTACGTTTACACTTCTAGGTTTACGATTCCAATTCCTTTCTTTCGTTTACAATTAATGTGACCCAATATTGATGCCATAAATCTATGTAATACAAAACTTGAATTGTCTCAGCACTTGGAGGCAAAAGCAACTGGTAGAAGGTTAGCCACAGAGTTGTACCGAAACGAAACAAGGCCATTTGACTCTATGACAACTGCAGATTGAAAAACAAATGTATATAAACTGCACTCCAATTACAATTCGAGACTTTATTTAAAGTCACCAAATCACCCATACGTCCAAGTATATGATTAATAATTTATATTTGGTCAACCCATATTTACCATTATTAGTTCCTGAATGCCCAACTGGCGGCTAAAGGCCTGAGAATTTGACAATGTGTGGACAAATAAATATCTTTAAAACAATTATCTCTGCTCTGACCTTAGTCTGTAGAGCGCCAAATCTGCAAGAGACTCGGGTTTGAATCTTGCTCAGTTCATTTGCCCAATGTCATTCCCCTCTCTGTCACTCTGTTTCCACCTACTATCTTCTATCAATTACAGGCAAAAAGATAGTGTCGCCATGTGTTAAGCATATGCATCTGCTCATAAGCATTCACCATGTAGTCTTGATTTCATAGAAATGACATACAAACATGGCAGCCATTGAAACTTCCAGATAGTAACGTGTAATAAACTAGCAAACATGCACTAGCTGCATTGACTGGAACAATAGCTTGAAAAGTACTAGTACAAGGTTTAAACGTCATAAGATATTGCTGGGAAATGACTGGCGTAAGGGAGTTACTCAACTCGGATGTGTTTTGTAGTTTTAGATGAATTAATTACCCTGCATTAATGTACCTTTCATTGGTGCAGTTGAAATATGTAATGCACACTTACACATTTAGGCACAATTAGCCTTTTAATTGGGAACGCTAATGCCTTGGTAAAATAATGGGCAAATCGTTACCTTGTGTGCACAATGTAATTATTTAGTTTGTGCAAGATAATAATGTGTTCAAGAAAACTAAATATGTTATCAAAACTCTAAAGGCTCTGTAAACTCCCATGTTTCAAACAGTAAATGGTGAATTGGTTCAGAATACGCACATTCTGATCCGTGTTGATCAAAAATCTGCTTCTTTCCCTTTGAGCCTTGTATTGAAACAGCTCCCACTCTTGACCTCCCTCATGTGATGCCTGCATGGCCTCATTCTGAAAAGTTACAGGAGTTGTATCTACTGTTCTATATCTTGTCTATAATAATCAATTGTTTATATCTATCTATCTAAAAAAATGTTTGTATAAGTTGTGTGAAACCTAGAACAAACCAAAGGCAGACTACCAAAAAGTACCCTTTTAACTAAAAACTTTTTATTAAATAAACTTTGCAAAAGTAAAATATTGACAATGTACAAACAATAAAATCTGCTGTTAATATACATTACCTACAATGTATTTCTTTTATATTTGGCTACAAGTTAAAGTAGTGTTCCTGTTCCTAGACTACAACTGAAACCAGCGCTTTGTAACCCTAACTAGAGCTGGAAACATTACGGACGTCACAAAGTAAAGCCATGAGGTAGCAGTGCATTAGTATTCTCACCATATGACCTCTCATGTGACCACATTGAATTGTGACTGCAAGTTGGTTTTAAACCTTTTATGCCTTGTCTGCAGTGTTCGAGTACATAAAGGTTAGTGGCACACCCCATAACAAGCAGTACAGCACAGGTCAGTGATAGCTACACAAAACAGTTCCAGTGTGAAACAGTTAAGCCACAAAGAAGAATGTGGCACTGTAAACAAAGAGTAACAATGGAGAACTTTTGGCATTTTTTCTTATTATTTATCCCAGGAACAAAACAAGTTTTGTTTAAGGAAAGGTTGTGATATTTTGTTTTATCTTTCCATTGTCACATGAGCGTAATCATTCTGTCAGTTTTGTAATATTATGTAATAAACTAAAGGCCTTCAAATCACATCTGGAGGAAGACATATGCTTTAGAAATGGAATAAATTTCTAAATTGTGCCAACACAAATACTATTCCTGAATTATTTTTTTTAGCTAAAAGCTAGTAAAATTAGCTTTTGACTATTTATTAATTTATTTATTTTTGTACCTTTTGGTTATAACTGTGATCTTGGTTAACTAAGCTCCATGAGCCTCCTTTACCAAACACTGACCTCCATGAGTCTGGACTTGGTCTAAGACTGGACCAACTGTGAAAAGCACTCATGGCTAACAAGTAATTTGTAGTATCCAGATGTTGGGACGTGGGTAACATTAGTAAAATCCTGTACAAATCCTGATTCAAATATTCTTGGCCATTGATATTATTTACCAGTGTTTCCCTCGGCGTATTAGTTTTAACCCAACTACAGGGTTACAAAAAAATTTACATTATGAATCAGTTGTTTTGGTTCACTTCAAAACATTTTTGACAAAAAGCAAAAAAATACATTCTACACTAAACAATACTAAACCACTAGGCGTAAACAAAGCTATAATATCCATTGATTTCAGGTTGCTCACCCCGGTGCCTTTATAATGAACATAATAACATTTAAATGGGCTTTTAAGAGTTTAAAAAGGAGGTCTTGAAGATAACTGTTATTTGTGAGGCATTGTTGAAGTTTGAAATCATGCAGTATGGTTTTCTGGACTGATGACAATCAAAGCTCAAAGATTTCGTCCTCTTTCTCTCTCATCTTCTTTGTAAGTTTGGTGATTGTAACGGGGACAGTCACGAGAGCGGCCTGTTGTGGGCTTTTGGAAGATGAAATGACACTCTGCGACCTTTTAAGAGGTTGCCAGTCAGACTTACGGCTGCTGCAAGCTGCTTCTAAGGCAGAAATCCTGAGAAGATAAAACAAATAAACAAATAAAATGTCATGAGAAAAAGTTAGACTTCTCAGAAAATAGTTATACCTATACATGTTAGCTTCATAAGCACAGATATTATTCATTTGAACAATACAATTTTACCTTGGTTGGCCACATTTTATAGCTATCTGAAAGAATATCCTTTGATTATAGTGACAAAGAGGCCTTTATTTATAATGCATTTGAAAACTAAGTACTTTTTTAACACAAATTTAACAGGGGACGTCATGCACATTTTTTAAATTTGTCCTGATTAAAAATATACAGTATTTAAAGACAAAATATGTATCAGAGTTGTGCCACAGTACATCTGACAGAATCTAAAGCCACATACTGGTTAACTTCACCTCAAAATCTAATACATTGTGCATATTATACTTTGGACTTCTGATGGTGATAAAGTTTAGAAATGTGAGCGGAGCAAAGAAATGCTTCAATTTCTAAACTAGGTCCACTTTAGACCTATAAAAATACGATTAGAGCTTCTCTGTAGGTTTGGTGAGCGGCCTGCTGTGGGCTTTTGGAAGGTGAAATGACACTCACACACTTTACAGGATTATGACCTGGATTACCGAGAATCTCCACAGATAAATGTTAAAGTACTAGATAATATTCCTATGTAGGGCTAGGTGACAAAACAATTGGCCTAATTTAAGTTTATTTCATTTTGAATGATGTAAGCAAGTTTAAAGTACCACTTTGTACCACTTTGCTGCAAACTGTGTAATGGTTAATGCTGTTGATAGAACCCAGAGCATACTCTCTAGATGCTAAAGAGTGTTTGCACACCTCCTGCCACTGTTGTAATTAACCCTATAAAAGAGGAAAGGAAAGCACCAGCAAGTGTTGTGAGGTGCAGAGGCAACATTTTTTGATTTTTTGACCGTGTCTAACTGATGATAGTGTCTGTGATGTGATTATTAAAATATTTCGACGACAGCAGGTGTGCTAAATAAATACACAATAAATAAAAATAACTTCTGTACACTTATAACTATAGGGGCTAATAGTATTGGGCAATATAGCCCCTACAACTACTGATAAATTCCAGAGAAATGTCATCAAATTATATCTGTAAATCTGTAATGCCTTGGTTTTGCCAAGTGTAAGGAAATTGACATGAACACAAACAGTGTAGTGTCTGTGTAGTGTCTGTGTAATGCACTGTGTACTTGTTGATTTATGCAAATTAGCCATTTGCTTCAATTTATCAGAGCGCTTTTTATGTCTTTTGACAAGAATTTAAGTAGCATGTAAATTATACTAGATCTAGTGTATACACAGAGAGGGCTAGAACTTAAAGGCCTTCAATCTTCAGTTTGTTAGATAGCAAGAGAAAGAAATATTTATTTTTCAGTCATATTGTCCATCCAAGTTCAGATGATAGAAGCCACACAGAGTATGATGAAATTGAATCCAACAATGTAAACAGTACAGTACAGTCCAAATGCATACCTTTTCTCAGCATCCTGGCATCCTTTAACAGCAGCGTGCTTTGACTGGTTTATCAAACCATCAAGTCTTTTGAGAAAATCCTCTGGTGTGAGGTCTGTGATATCTTTGCAGTCATCGTCTTCCTTTTCAGTCACAGCTCGGCCTGATTTTGAGTCCCCTTTGGTCGAGTCTGTGCAGTCGTCCAGATCTGCCATCATGGGAATCGACAAGGACTTCTTCAGGAATATGGACTCGTTGGTGTAGAGCCTGTTTGCTCTTTTTATCTGCTCCATCTAAAAGAGAAACAACATAGTGGTCATAATTTGCTTAAGTCATATTATATATATCTATATTATTAGCAAAAATATTTGTTAGAATCTTTTTTGTTTTCCGCTCACTCACTCAGTTTTTCTGAGGGAAAAGGTCATTATCAGTGGTGCCAAGAAAAAAGTATTCACCAGAGCGACATAGCAAAATCAAACAAATGTTGCCATGTAAGAAGAGTAAGGGTATGTTGACACTTGCCGTGTTTGGTGTGGTTGAAACAAACTCTGGTGCAGTTGCTCTGTTCACTTTGGAAGTGTGAATGCTCCAGACAAACCTCAGTGCCACCAAATATGACCCCTTCAAAACAGAGGTACTACTTCACTTCCTATTGAACTCTGGTACAATTCAATTCATTGAATCGTAATGGCACAAAGCATATTTAGAGCAATTTGGAGATATGTCAATATTGTTTGACAACCCAGTGTTTAGTTTAGTTCATTTGGTCAAACAAAAACACTATAATTCCATATCAAATAAAGCTCACATTGGCCAAAAGGGCATTGGCCAAAGTCAAAGACTTATAATTGCCCACCACTTTTAATCATTCAAATCAAAGCACCACATAATATCACAAAAAAAAAAAAAAAACAGAAGAAACTCAAGACAACTACAACAATTACTAATAGTCAGCAGGGATCCATGTTTCTTCATAAAATCAATCAAATCCACAAAAATCAATCTCATTAATACCATTTGTAATAATCATATAAAATCAGTTCTGTATGATATGATGCCCTAAGTAGGCTATTGTTTAATAGTTAAGTTAACTTGAACAATAAAATGGACTGATGTCCATACAAAAGAGAGGCCAATATGGACCTCCATATGGACAAGTGCTGCCTCCAGAGTGTACAGCACACATGTACAGTCAACCACAGCCACACAGCAAGTGAGTAGGCTATGTGTTGATATAATATATCTAGGCTAAATGTATAGATAATGTATAGATATGTTGTTATAATGTAGGCTATATTTATCTGTGCCCTCCTGCAGTTGATTAGGTTCAGGAAATTGGCTACCAGATTTCTATCCTTAAATATGGCCTACAACAGAACTGTCATGTCACAACTGGCAAAATAATAGAAATAACATGAAATCAGATTCTTGATAAGCGGATCATATATTTGTTATAATCGGTCTATGTTTTGTGTAATGGTAGCCTGTTAGTCTAGAAATTACACATAATAAACACCAAACATGTCAAAAATATGTTATTATTATTTAGCTCACAGTTTTATGTTGAAAAGAAGCGGCCGACTTACTTTTTCTAAATTCGTTGAACAAAGTAGGAAAATGGTACAAGGAAATACTATGAAAACAAACACTTTCATTTGTAAATATGTACATACCTAAATAAATCATACTTTGTACACGGACCGGAAGCACAGAGGGGGTAAGACCACCCCTTTGAATTTTGCCCCCCACATTACAGTCTAAAGGCCTTCACAAGAACAAGACATTTTCTGCAAAGAATGTATTAGCCTACAAGTTGTAACCTAAGTAGGCTAATTCTAAATCTATGGTAATATATGATGAAAACGCAAACTTTTCTCCCAACAGTCGAATAAAGAGATCTGCCCATGGCTTTTGCTATGTGTCCCTCGACTATTTACTTAACACTGCTGATGCGGTGTCCAGTAATAACCCAGTAATATGAGCTTTGGCGGTGATACGTAAAGCGTCCTTGAGCTCTGGAAAGGCGCTATATAAATATAACAATTATTATACGTACCGTCACCCCGTACTTGAGCGCCAGGCCTTGCAGCGTCTCCCCGGGCTGCAGGGTGTGCTCCAGTCGCCGTTGGTGGATGGGTGATAGAGGGGACCGGACCAGGCTGCCGTAAGACCTGGTTCGGCTGCCCCGGAGCAAGCTGCTGGCGCCGGCACTGGCAGGTAGAGCTGTCTCATCTCCAGACATGATAAGGAAGCGGAAAGGACCAAACGACCGATAAAACAGTTGGGAATTCGTGGACAAACGTCAAAGTTTTTCACATCGCGACAAAGCGGCTTACTTTGAAGACACCTGTGTTTACCCACGGCTTAGTTAGCCACCCGGCTAGCTAAAGTATACTTAACGAACAGTGGCAAACGTGCCTAGTGTTAAATTTACAATAAACAGTTTTTTAATTTAGTTGTTACTCAACCTACTATATTTAATAAAATAAAAGTTGAAGTAAGTAATAAGTCTGTCATAGCACCGTAAATACGGTGGTAGGTCTGTCCCATTCTATCTAAGGAATGGTACGTTCATGAACATGGGAGTAATGACAATCATTGCTGCGTCAGGTAGGACAATGAGGTTTTCTTCCCGTATCTGGAGACACACTGTTTGAAAAGGACACAAATAAATACAGTTTCATCTTGTGTACTGTATTTCAAATAGATTTTGTTGCGCTGTTGTATTTTTTTTCGTTTTACACCAACAAAATACATTCATATTCATTTTCCGTTTACAAGGAACACAGCCTTTAATATCCGGAAGTAACGCGTCATACCCAAACAAATGTATGATAAATGTGTTAGCCCCAACTTTATCTGTTTCTTAAAGCACAAAAATCATGTCCTTTAAGCGCGACGGCGATGACAGAAGTCAGTTAAATGTTCTAAAGGTAAACGGTGTTTACGGGGCTTTACTGGAATATTGAAGTTAGTGTTAGCTTTGTGCTAGCTAGCGTTACCTGAAACTGTGGCTAGCGTTAAATTGCATCCGTGGCTGCAGATGCACTATCCAAACAAAATTAGATACACTCCTTATTGTGCTCTTTTTTTTTTTTTAGAAACGACGTGTTGCAGACCTACTGTCCAATTATATTCCGGAAGATGAAGCGGCTCTCATGAATAATGGAAGGTAAAATTAAATAATAAAAATGTGTGTGGGTAGTAGGGTACCTAAAATGTAAGAACTATTTTTAATTGTCTACTATTTAGATACACGTGCCTTGTGTGTTACTACCGGCCAGTCTTTGATACAGTCGATATGCTGACGGTTCACCGAAACGGCAAAAAACATTTAGAAGGTAAGATAAATACAGTTAAACTGTTAATGTCATATTCTGCCATATACCTCTGGGTTTTTGGTATTTGGTTTAGAGTTTTTTTTTAAATCCTTTTCATGTCATATGTTTTAATTGCTCATGACCATGCACATGGTATGGAACACAACATAAAGTTCAAGGAGTCACAAGTTTGCAATCCTGTGTTTTTATGTCTTTTTCCTTTTTTTTTAACAAACAATTTTTTTATTGCAAAGTCAAACATCAATGGTGCAGTAGGGAGAACAGCTCTAGGTCGTCCAATAACCGGAGGGTTGGCGGTTCGATTCCCGCTCCTCCCAGTTCATACTGTCGTTATGTCCTTGAGCTAGATGCCTCGCCCAACTGCAGTGATATATGAATGTGTGTGTGATTGGTGGTAGTTGGAGGCACTGTGTGTTTGGCAGCCCGTCTCTGTCAGTCTGCCTTCACAGAGTGCATGTGTTGTATGTGAATGGAAGCATGATGCAAAGCGCTTTGGGTGCCCATGATGGTATTTTAAAGCGCAATGTAAATACAGCAAGATTATCAAGATTACTACAGGAAAGTAATGGTGCAGAGGCTGCCACACTTTAAAGAAGTTATTACAACTGCCCTCTAAAATAGCACTGGAGCTCTTTCAATATTTTTCCAAAACCTTGATATTAATATGATTAACTTTTCATACAAACGTGATTAATATGATTTAATATGGGTTGGCTAATTGCAAATGTAAGAGATGATTTTATCAAATGTGCCTATTATTACTGCATTGTAATTATATAATGTGTATAAGCTGTTTTGCCCTCTAGTGTTATTAGAATCATACTTGGCAAAAATATATAATTGATTGCTTCATTTTTACAGGCCTGAAAAGATTCTACGGAAAGAAAGCCCAACTGAAATATGAGATCACAAAAAGGCAACACGAAAACTATGTTCAGGCCGAACAAGAACCACAGGTTGGTCGAGCTTTGTACCAAGCACTAAGAATCAATCATGAGTCTGCCTAAAGACAATATGCTGAATCCATTTGCTTTCTCACTGATTTTGAGACAGAGGCAGATTATTTAAGGCCATGTGACGCCGTCTCATGACTGTTACAAAACATCCAGCCAGCAATTGTCAGGATTAAGATTAAGATAGATTATTTGAATTTAAGTGATGTTATGCTTAAGAGAATGAGCATTATCACATTAGAGATTTTAATTCAGTTTGGTAATTTAAAATTTTTTTTAGGAGGCCTCCAGTTCAGCCCCGTTATTGGAGCAGACAAGAAAGCTCACCCACCATGCCATATTAAAGACGGTACCGTACAACAGCTGTCACAGAAAAAACAGGTAGGGCTAGATGTTGAATGATGAACCAGAATGATGTTGTATGTTATCACAAAGGTTTTTAAAAGACAATTGCTGTTTTTAGCACTAAGTCGGAAAAACAACCTGCAAGCAACAAGTTGGGTCCTGGTCACAGCTCGAGTCCAAGTGAAGTACAAGCACCACATACATCCACAGTGTCAAGCAGTGCTACCTGGAGCTCAAAAGGTAAATTCAGATTTTGTGGTTGCTCTGAATTTGTGAAAAAAATTGTTAACATTAAAAAAGTGCTTTTATAGGCTTCCTAATCTGATGATGCATACCTGGGAGCAACTCCAGCCACAGTCTATTTGTGCCGGTCCCAAGCCCGGTTAAATGGAGAGGGTTGTGTCAGTAGAGGTATCCGGCTTTAAAAACATTGCCACACTACTCATGCAAACTGCTTCGCTCTGATGTCAGCTCCAGAATATTTGGCCAACTTAATTGAGAGAAGCCAAAACAAAGGAACATTCAACCAATAAAGTTGGTGTCCTTTTTATTAAAAATTCAAAATGTACAAGTCGATTATCATAACTGTCTTAGTCACCATGGCTGTAAAGTGCTGGTTAAATTTTTTGTCAAAGACTTTGCAAATTATATGAACTTCCAAAACCATGACACTCAATTTATTTTAAACACAGCTGTAGAAGAGTCACAGTTGGAAGAGTCTCAGCCAATGTCAGCCCAGAGAAAGAAAGAGTTGGAGCACTACATCAAATTAAAAAGGTAATATAAATTCAACAACTGTTAAATGTTACTGTATTTAAACATTAGTTTAAATCTGTTTTCACTTTGTGGTAACAGTGATGGGTGGATACAGGACAGGAGTGGACAGTGGATCAAAGATGAGACTGTAGAGTTTGACTCAGATGACGAGGAGCCTCCTTCACTGTCCCCTCTGCCCAACACTGACTGAGAGTTTCACAGACTGAGAACTGAGGAACACAGCAGAGCTTAACTTATGTGAAACGGAGCAGCCTAATGTTTAAAATCACATATATTTTTCTACATGGACTGTTTGTCTACAGCAATATGAACCACCTACAAATTTAGAATTTTAATAAAATACTTTTTTTTTTATCCAAGAGTTGTATGTAATCTGATCTTATATAAAGATTTGTTCCAAAGATTTTGAAACAAATTCACATTTAATTCACGACATATTTTTTTTTAATTCTTGCATCCTCTTGGCTTTGTTATGACATAATTTAAAAAATGTTTAATTGTTCCTCATAATTATAATAACATAATAACAAACAGGTTACTATAAATTCTGTTCATTTGAGCTACACAGTTGAAATTCCCCTAATGGAACAATTGATCATTATTAACTACACATAAATGTTACTATAATTAATAACAGGGAATGTTTACACAGACTGGCAACTTTCAATAAGCATACAAATATAACATGACAATTTGCATTTTTTCCTAAGATCATTCAGCCATACACTCAAGGCAGGGCATATCAAAGGTTGGGTGTGTATTTATTTGGCACCATCCAGTGGTAAAAGTGCAGATTGCAATTCCTCACGTTTTGACGCATGTATTCAATTTTGTTGAACACAGTAAACATTTAAAACAACATAGACCATCCTATACATGCTGTAAAGATGCAATTAAGAGCAGCAAGTAGGACGGGACAGTTAAACATTAAACTGCACAAATCCTGTCACAGGTGAAAAACTTAAAAAAAATATCTTGGTTATATTTTTTATGAATAAAGTTTTGTCATTGTTCTAATTGCTAGTAGACCTATTAATCACAAGTCTGCACATGTTTTGGGCAGATATGTAGAAATGTAAAGTTAGAACATGTTCAAAACAATATAACATGTATTTTCTGGTTCTATTTGAGTGTACAGAAGAATGTCTAAATCCAATGGTGTGACCTCCCTTTGCACCAGTTCTTCTACTGTAGGTCCACCTGCACACAGCTGCTGCAAAAGGTTAAACTAGGTTGTTCTAAACATCTGGAGAACTAACCACTGATCTTAAAAAAAAAAAAAAAAAAGATATTTTTTTAAAAAAAAGTTTATGTAAACAGGTTCATATAGATATTTATGAAATAAAGTTTAAAAAGTAGTGACAAACACATTGCAAAAGCAAAGAAGCTCTCTCATACGTAGGCTATTCGTAAAGCCTAAATGGGTTGTGAGATGTAAGCTCCTTTTCTTTCAGCAAGGAAAAAATCAGTTTCCATCACTAAAGGAAAGGATGAAATAGAGTTCCTTTACTATCTCCTACTGAAGAGAGAGAAACTTTGTCAAAAACAATACATTTTTACTAGCTGAAAATGCAAAAAAAAAAAAAAAGAAGAAGCCATTTCTACATAGATGAGATGATTTTGGCAAATAGAAACATGACTACTTGAGTGTGCTGTCAGTGAGTTGGTAGACATCAGTGAGTGACTCAATATTTAGCAGCTCCTTGTAGGCCATAGAATTTTAGCTGCATCAGCTAAAGCTACAAATCACTTAATGCTTATGACTTGTAATTTAGTACCTGTGCTTCCTCATCAAAGCTTGATAAACTGAGATCTGCCTCAATAGATCTGCGTACATGTTGCTAAAAGCTGCAAAATCTACATTAAGGTAAAAGGCACAGTTCCAATATAGACAAAACGTTCTAAAAGTCCATATTAGTGGGTAAAGTAACACATACAGTTTATTCTACCACACGATGTCAGTAATGTAGCTTCTACTCTGCATACCACATGATGGTCTGTCCATTTGTGCGTGATTCATTTAGTTCCATCTCTTCATGTCAACGGGACTAAGCCTGGCAGAGCCTAAGCACAACCCAATAGCAGTGAAATCATTCTGGTGCTAATGTGGGCACAGAATCCTGCTGTCAGCAACGGCCCCGGGCCCCTTAAGGCACAGTTGATATAAATTAGTTAACACCGGCGGGGTTAAGGAGGGGAGCAGACTGACTTAACTCTTCTCTTCCCATCACTCTGGTACAAGTTGATCTTGGTCTCATCGGTCCATAGGATGTTGTTCCAGAACTGTGAAGGCTTTTTTAGATGTTGTTTGGCAAACTCTAATCTGGCCTTCCTGTTTTTGAGGCTCACCAATGGTTTACATCTCTTGGTGAACCCTCTGTATTCACTCTGGTGAAGTCTTCTCTTGAGTGTTGACTTTGACAAACATACACCTACCTCCTGGAGAGTGTTCTTGATCTGGACAACTGTTGTGAAGGGTGTTTTCTTCACCAGGGAAAGAATTCTTTGGTCATCCACCACAGTTGTTTTCCGTGGTCTTCCGGGTCTTTTGGTGTTGCTGAGCTTACCGGTGCATTCTTCTGATTTGGCCACACCTAAAGTTTTTGCTATCTCTCTGATGGGTTTGTTTTGTTTTTCAGCCTAATGATGGCTTGCTTCACTGATAGTGACAGCTCTTTGGATCTCATATTGAGAGTTGACAGCAACAGTTTCCAAATAGCACACTTAAAATGAACTCTGAACCTTTTATCTGCTCCTTGTAAATGGGCTAATGCGGGAATAACAGACACCGGGCCATGGAACAGCTGAGCACCCAAATGTCCCATTACTTTTGGTTCCTTAAAAAGTGGGAGGCACAAATACAAACTGTTGTAATTCCTACACCATTCACCTGATTTGGATGTAAATACCCTCGGGTCTAGTCCACACGGACACGGGTATTTTTATAACAATGTCTCAAACTTTATGGACCTGACTGTATTTAGAGAAAACAGGCCCTTATTTGATAGGTGTGTAAGCATGTCCAAAACCCTAACAATCCTCACAATTTTAAACAAAAAGAGCAGCTCATGGAAAACCTATTCAGACTAAAAGTTACTCCCCAATACCAACTACTGTAAATGTCTGCTCCTTGAATCTCTGCAAGGTCGGCTTATCAAGTCTGCCTTTTCTAATTTCTTCCACAAAATGTGGGGAGATGCATAAGGGAATACAGAAACAAAACCAATAAGAAAACAGGGTTTGCAATGAATACATTTTACAGATACCCATTTTTAACTAGTTAGATATAAGTGACTTATGAAACTTCACATCAGCTTATATTTTACACATTGAAAAAACTATTAAGTGGACAGAGACTCCAGTGTGTAATATGAATAACCAATAGTATCGAAATAATTTCATTTGATTAAAATCACATTTATTGTGGGCATTGTGGGTAGAGGAAGGTCATGGAGGATCCACAGATGCATCTTGGGTATTTTAGCTAATAGAGTCCCCTGAGGGAATGATCTTGGTGAATAGGAAACACCAACAGTCCTTAGCATCTGGTGACTTGTAGCCATTAGCTGGTGTAGCCTAAATGCTTGAGTCACTTGTTAATGTTCTCTACCCACTCACTGAAAGCACACATTTAAAATACAGTATATTGCAGTCCGTTTAGCCTCCAATCCTTTCCATTGCTTTCTAGAAAAGAGTCTAGTAAACCTCTCCACAATAAAACTCCCTGGTGCAAAGTAAAACATTGAACATTTACAGTTAGCAGAAACACTGGCTCATAAAGGACTATGAAGAAGAACCAGAAATAGAGGTTTGTTGTGGAAGAACCTTAGCAATGCTGTGAGAATCCTCAGAGGTTAGCAGCTGTCTCTGTTCGTAAATCTATGCGGGTAAACATGGATGCCATCCATTCGTTTACCAACCCAGACCCTTAAAGTTGGGTCCTATATTTGGCACAAGGTAACCCAAGCCCAGTGGACGGTGTTGTGTTTCACACAGAGGTCTGGGCAGTAAAAATGGCTCAGGTGCTTGAGGGAAGTCAGTGGCTTAAGAGAGACTTGGAAGGATTACATTTTTACATTGAGAGTTTATCCTTGAAATGAACAAATCTTACTGAAATATTATCGCCCATTTTCAACCGTCTTCATATAACATCTGGTGGAGTTTGAGATTATGACATATTTTAGTGTAACAAACAGCCAGGTTGTTACCGGGCAAAAACACTAACACGGCACTCTTGCACTTTTGACTGTTTACACTGTAAAAGCACACAGTTCTTTAAACAGTAATTTGCACATGCCAATAAGGAAAGGATTGCACACAATTTGGTTAAAATGTATTTATTGAATTGTCTTTCTGTAGAGGATCCAGTTGACATGGAGCACCTGGGTTGGTTTGTGCTCAGCCCTGGAAAAAAGAGATGTGGGTGTGTGACTGTATTTTAAGTGGTTGAGTGAATTGTGTGTGTGTTCTAACCTTACCTTGTCTTGTGTCTAGGTGTTAAAAGACTCCCCAGGGAAACAAGAGTTCATTTAAAGGTTCCAGTCTGGACCAAGTCAAGGGAATGTGTAGGGGTAACAGGGTTAGGTGTTTTAAGGGTTTTATTGGTTTTAGATTACATGGGTGTATTGGTCAAGGTTTTAAATACATATTTGGGTTTGTGTATAGTTTATGATTATGGTTTAGGTGGATGGAGGATTTTAACTTAGTTTTAAGAAGGCTAATGTTATTAGGTGATTCCATGTGGGTTTTAGTGGTATGATCCAATTGGCAAAGAAGGTATTTAAGGAGTCTTGCCCAATCATTGGGGGGTTCTTCTTCAGCCTGGTTGTTCTGCTGCTGCTGGAGAAACCACGGAGCTGTAGCCGCGATTGTATACTGCCTTTATTTTGTAATAATGGAAAATTGTAAAAGAAAAAGTTGTGGACTACGCAATTTTGCCTCTGTCTGGTATTTATCTTCTCACTACTCCAACCGCTAACGGTCAGCTGCGTCACATTGAACAAATATTTTCAGTCTTCCAAAAGGTGATTTATGACCCCGTTTTTTTTTTCCTGTTCTTAATGTTACTTTTTACTTTACATTTACTTACCATTTCTTTTACTTGCATAGTAAATATGTCGAAACGTTTCACTTGTACATTTGACTACATATGCGTTTTTTTTTTTTTTTTTTTTTTTCGATCATCTTTTGGTTAATTTTAAAAATGTGCTGCTTGATCCAATGGCTTGTTTGTTGACATATCTTAGGGTTCTGAAATCAAATGTGAATCTCCAAGCAAAGCATGAGGTAAACATTGAAAAAATAGATACTTCTAACATGGCTTTATGTTTCCCTCTATTTTTTGTTCAATTAATTTAATTGTGCTTTTGGTAAGTATTTTTTATAAAATACTAATTCAGATGACTACTTGTTGTCCATCCATGTAATCCATGGCTGCACAATATTTTGCAAATATACTGTCATTGCAAGGTCAGCATGAAAATTATACCAAAAACTGTTAGAGCCACAAAAGGGTATGTTAGTCTAGAACTCTGTATTTCATTATACTTTGATTTAATTCAAATGGTTTACTATGTCCAACAAGAAATCCCTATTTACTATGGCCTTCTGACGGAACTTTAGCTATCCTTATATTTTATATATGTGTGTGTGTGTGTGTGTGGCACATTTCAACATGGTGATACAGGACATGTTGGGTTAGTACAGTAAACTCTAAAGAGGTGTTTTCACATTGCTGTGTCCTGTTTGCAAGAGCAATGCATTAAGAGAGACAAACTAATCCCCCACAAGTTCTTTGTGAAATAAAAAAATCATATTTGAAGTAAACATTTAAAACTTAGATGTGTTGCTATTAACTGTAGTAAATAAATATTATGTAGAAGTGTATTAGGATAAGGGTATAGTCCTATACAATTGCAATAAACAAAATAATATTTAACGGCTTATTACTGGCTTTTTGAACATAACATTTGAAAGCTGCACAAATATTAATTTTAGTAACTCACTTATGTTTGTGTAAAAGCAGGCATTAGGTCTTATGTATATGTGACTGCTTACGACAAGACATTTCTTATTTTCACCTTTTTTCTGTCAATCAACAGACTGCAGTGTTTCACTCCAATATTTATAATTACTGAATTTTCACTCTATACTTTTTAGAGACACTATGGACCTCTCTTGAAACTGCTCCGTACTGAATGACCTGTGGAAACAAAGCCTTTTGCTAGCTACTCTCCCAACCTTAGTATGACTGTTTATCAGGTCAGGTTGTTTGTATATACTTTACCTTCCTGCATTTGCCTCTGATGTTAGCCCAGGCCAGCTATAGCCATTCATCTTGCCAAATAAAAGTGGGGCCTTTTTCTAACCTGACTCCACCAGATAAAACTGCTCACAAGACATAATCTTTTTCACAGAACCATCTGGGAAGGCTACCGTTGAAAACGTTTGCAAAAGGTAGGCGCCTTTTGTCGAAACTTGGAATGTGATTGGACGAAGCACAAATTAGTATTCACCTACTAAAAGACTTGTTTTAGCAAGTCATAGCTACGATTCATTTGACATAATCAGAGTGCAAATGATATGAAGAAACAACAAACTGCTGTAACAGCAACAGTTTTTGCAAACTGAATCTCTGAATAAAAGGAACATCAACAAACACTAAATTGGAAAATGAAGCAAGGACGTTGGCCGATGAAAAAAGTGTGTAGGATATGCCAAAGCCATTATAAAGAAGAGCACAAACATCTTTTCCTTCCAGAAAATCCTTTAGTGCCACATTTTTTAGCGTCAGTGAAATATGTTAGCGTAGTCATGTTGATAACAAAGAGGAGAAGAGGATGCTTGTTGCATTTTTCAAATGAAAAACCCAGTAATTCAATTTAGTAGCAATCCAGTTGAATGCAGCGCTTTGTTTCCCTCATTGGTTGGACGGCAATTTTCTTGAGTCAAGAGGCATTTTATTGTCCACCAGTGGTAATGACCTCCTTGAAGTCCAACTCGAATTCAATCAAACCTCACTACTTTTTTGTGGAGAATGTAAAATAATTGGTTAAACTGATTGGCTTATGAACTAAAATTACATGGAGTGTAATCTAGTGATACGTGCTGCCATCTTTGGTGCTAAGTTGAGACCATAAATCCAACCGAAAGCCCCATGAATAATCAAATTAAACTGGCCAAACGTTTACAATAATAGTAGAATATATAGTGTTTATTTAAAGTATTTACAGAATGTTTATTTCCCAAATATAGCACCACATTGAACATTTTTGCATGAATGAATTATGATTGGGATGATATGAACATAGCACAAACTACGAGCACAAAAAAAGACATCTCACATTTGTGGTAGTGACCTACGCGTGTCTTTATGAAGAATATGCAGTCTACAGCACATGAAATGAAATTGTTGACAATTATGATGATGGGGGTCTTCCCAATGGCCATATAGGCACATGGATTCCCTGCAGCGCCGGCACAAAGCTGAGGCACCATAACGAGGCTACCGGGAACAGGCTGTTTGCACACGTCAGATCCAAAAGGGCCGACCTGGGAACTTTTGTTTGTGTTTGGTGGCTCTCATCTTAATCTCTGCTGACGAACTGAAGAGAAGAGCAAAGGTAAACGTGTTACACAAGGCAAACAACATCTAGTATGATTTACATAACACACAAAATCCTGTTTAAACATGCAAAATGTGCCTATGTTAAACTGACGCTAAGTGGCTAAGTAAACTGTCTATCATACAAATGCTACTCTGTTCAGTATAATATCAATTTACTGCCACTTCGCAAAACAAATGAATCAGAGATTTTCTGTAGCAGTTTGGCAAACATTAGCAGTGTGAGATTATTAATATAAAATAACATCCAAAGAGCCAAGGAAATGATGAGGTAATTGGCCTGGTTCAAATTCCAGATCCATATAACAAGGAGAGAGTTTTTGGGAAGTGAATAGGTGGCCAGATAACGGTTAATGCCTCGGATTCCTGGTGAATCTTATGTATCTACAAAAGTTCTTACTCATGTCATTGTTGCGTGTGACGGCCATGGCAGCTCTGGCGCGAGGACCCTGCTGGTTAAAGTGGTAGCCAAACTTAAGGATGCTAGAGTTGTTCTCCAACATGGAGGCAATCTCCATCTCCACTGAGTCTCCCAGTCTCTGCCTCTGCAGCACAAATAATGATTATTTACTGTCTAAAATGATCTACTACTCTGAAGTGTTTTTCAGACCTGGTTGTCGATCTTCAGCTCCACCAGTGTGGCATTGCTAGCCATGGCTTTGATGATGGCCATCATACCATCACTAGTAATAAAGTTGGATTCAATATTAAGACTCAGCAAGCTTGTGTTCTCCTGCAGCATCTCAGCACATGCCTGACAAAACACACACAAACACACATTCATGTTACTCCGATGCATTTTAATCTGACCAGAAAAAGAGAAATATAGCTTTACAATAGCTTCAGAAAAATACATAATTGATCGTCTTAAATAGCCTGGTGTTTAGGAACTTACATAGGCCACAGGGTCATTGCTGCGGGTCGCAGCTATGCTCAAAGACTCTACGTGAGAGTTTTCCTTCATTGCCTCAAAGATCTCTTTTAGTGTTGGGATGGGAATGTCCTGCACAAAAGGACATAAGATTACTGAGTATGTTATTGTTTATTGGTAAAAATATACAACAGTTCACAGTAATAATCTTGACAGCATGCCAGAATGCCATACGGTATATAGAAGACTCTGAAAGTGCAGTGAAAGGAAGCATGTTATATTACTTTGACCACTAGATGGAGTCATGAAGTAGCGCTTAGTCGGCCTCTGTCACAAACAAAGCTGATAGAAGTTTTACCAAGATTATCTACAACATACTAAGCTAAGAAAGCTAATCAATATATATAAGATGCACATTAACATTAGGTTAGCATCACAGTCAACTATTTTATACTGATAATTATGTTTAGCTAGCAGCCATTTCATAAATATGGAAATTGGGTATTGTTTTTATAAACAAACTTTAATAATCCAGACTGCTCAAATTTTTGTTGTTTTTCTCTTTTTTGTATTTGTTTGTATTCTGGTTATTTGTTTAAAATGTGTTTGCATGTCACATTTACATATACATCTTTTATGTAGCCTAATAAACAAAGTTGGGATTTTTTTGTTTGTTTGTTTTTTTGCTTTGCTGACCTTGATGTTGTTGAGGTTGACTTCAGTCATGCTGCTGTCGTTGTTGAGGATTCTCTCCAGGGTCTCCTCCACGTTGGTGGTGTTGGGTGGCTCGTCGGGAAAAATCTTGAACGGATCTGGTTTCACAACACCTGAACAATACCACAGAATATACCCCACACAATGACAAACCAACTCGCAGCATCAGTGCAGAGTAGAATTAGCTCATGAATGTACATTGTACATACTGTTGATGCCTTCCGTGTTGGCGATTGTGCCTGTGGTGCCCAGAGCGTCGTAGTACTGTTTGTTGCTCATCAGCGTGTACATTCCCAGAATGGCTGTAAGATCACACAATGTACACAAATATTAGAGGCACAGTTCAAATCTTTCTGAAATAATTAACTCATCTGACAAACTTGGTTTGTCTCTGTTCCTATGTGACAAAACAATGAGTCCCCATGTTACTGTTGATTTTTATCAAAAAGTGTAACTGAGGTCTTTTAGGCATCATGTCTGTGGAACAAGATAAACATATTTCTTTTTTGTTTAACAGAAAACAATAGTGTTTTAGATACTAAACCTAATTCAAATTCACAAACAGTAGAATATTACTAATGTAACCTACAGTATACTTACATGAACCTGCAACCTTACTTGAGGTGGCAGAAAATGTGCCATATAAAATTTGTGCCAAATAATGGCCATATGCAAAGCAGTGTGGAAAGCTGTTGCTTGCTAGTGATGCTAGTAGCTAGCAAAGCAGGCTAAAGCTGAACTTAAAGCCATAACACGTTGCAGGGACTCTGGCTAACCACATTATCAGTGCAGTGATATTTGTGTCCAATTTCCAACACAGTCGAACTTATGCTCAGTCTTAACTTTAGCTTATGTCTTCTAAGTAACCTGCAGGCAAGAAAGCAGGTCATTGTAGTTTTAAAAAAATGGAGAACACTGGTCAGAAATACATTTTAGTTGTGTATAATAACAAAATTACATGCTTTACATTTGTTTAACTTGGACACTTGAAATACAAATATAAAGATAAAGCATGCATTGGAAGAAGCCATTTCAGTCTATTGCTTCCTGTTCTGCTGGACAAATTGAACACTGCTTTCATGTTTCCTTTTAACAGGCGTTTGTTTAATGTGTTTTTGGGTGTCTGCTCGAGAAGATAAGCCTGGTGTTGTCTCAGTTCAAGAAAGTGAGTCACCAGCTGTAATCAAACCTCACAGACCCTTGAGGGTAACATTAGGGGTGTCCTAATACCACTATTTGCCAGAATGAATGGGTATGATTACATATCAGTGGTATCAAAGTCTTTTTTTTCACCGTGGACCATTTATATATATATTCTAATATTTAAAATATATACAAGTATTGCATTTATTGTACAGTGATGGTGCAATCAAATGAATTCTGAGATGTTCTGGAGCACTGATGAAGACAATTTGAAATGTTTATTTAACTTTAATGTTATCTTTAAGTTAGCCACATTTGTGACTAAATAAAGCATGGCTGAAACAGCAGTTTCTTCTGTTTTACTGTATTTATTGCACCTAGTGTTAGTATCTGGTTTGTTTTGTTTACTGGTGTTGTCTTGTAAGCCCATTTGGATTGGGCTTGTGTTTCAAACATGACACAACAATAAAATTCATTCAATCATTGAACTATGAATTTTTTTTTTAAGTAGTTTGAAGCCATTACTGTCCAATGTCGTCAAAGTGTTTGTATGGAGCGTATTTGTTGTGTTAATTAGCTAAAACGACTAAAATATACTCACACCCAACATTTACTTAATTTATGGGCTGGACAAAATACCTGAATGTCTGAATAATTTTTTGTTTGAGGAAGCGGTGAGTTAATATGTATGTCTGTTGGTAGTTACTGTTTCCAACCAACAGGGGGCAGAGCTGCTGGTGCCTCACTGGTACTTTTCCTGGCTCTTGATGCAACTCTCCAGTCCTAAACTGTGTCACGCCAACTGCAGCGACAGCACATACCCCTCCCTCTGGCCCCCCCTCCCTGTTGTCCTGACCCGGTGTGGTGGGGGGGACTATGGGAAGGGCCTTGCGAGCAAAGTGAGGCTAGAAGACAGCTGCCTGCTCTGAGGGCCAGGCGGGCGGGGGGCATAAACACCAACACGCCCAATGATAATATAACACTGACAGAGATCTTATTAAACTATTGAAGATAATACAGTCACTGCCCAAAATAAGAAAAAGAAATAATTGAAAATATTATTGCAGAAACTGGTTAGTTTAATAAATAGTGGTCCACATTGCTATGGGTAAGTGGAAAGCAAGGAGTACTATACTGTCTATGTGTATGCTGTAGCTACGGCAACAGTAAAAGTGAGAAAAATGGGTTTTTGCATTGTTTGCATTGGTTGTGGATTCATGTGTTCTCATCTAATATCATGTCACAAAGCATGAATTAGCATGAATTTTGTAGTTACTGCACATTTGACATCCTGAAATAGTACATAGCTGATGCATCGGCAGCCTAACTTGTTATTACCTAACATTGTGGGGCATTTGTGTAGAAGCCTAGACCAGAGGCAAGGATTTTAAGTCATGTAGGGCAAATTTATGAAGTGTATAAATACATGAATGTTTAGATACAAAATGTATGGCTCTGACTCCAATGCAACGACCATCTTAAGTGGGGCGGCAGTAGCTCAGTGGGTAGAGCGGCCGTCTTTCAACCGGAAGGTAGTAGGATTGATTCCCGCTCGCCCCACAGTCCATACTGTCGTTGTGTCCTTGGGCAAGACACTTAACCCACCTTGCCTCCAGTGACTGTAACACTGGTAATGTAATGTAAGTCGCTTTGGATAAAAGCGTCTGCTAAATGACTAAATGTAAATGTAAATGTAAGTGACATATTTACTGTAATAATATATGTAGCGTACTGTTCCATACTATTATGTACTTTACTATACTATAGCGTACTGTACTGTACTTAGCTATACTTTGCTAAACTCTACCATACTATATTGTACAGTTGTATACTATAATATTCCATACTATACTGCACTGTAGTCCAGTCCAAACTATACTACACTGTACTGTACTATACCCTACTGTACCATACTGTACTATAATATTACAGACTATACTGTACTGTACTGTACTGTACTATCTTAAACTATACTATTTGTCTGAAATGTCAGTCATACTGACTGTGAGCGTAAAATGAGAGACTAAACATCCTTTTGCAAAAGTTTCCAATTTTCCTCTTGGATAGACAAGATTTTTCCCTCGATTTTGGAATATTGTTTTGCCTGGAGTAATATCATGAGCTGTTGCCTGTCATTGATCCTTGTGGGTTTGTGGATTTATTCTTTATTTCTAATGAATGCCTTACTTTTTGTAATTGAGGTCTACATTTATAACTATAACAGGTTTTTATGCAATATATTTTTTTATTTACTTAAGATACCCATATTTTAGCCTGTATTATCCCCTGTGGTGCAGACAATAGGCCACAGTAGCTCCACACCCAAAACTACTACAGCCCAGAATGTAAAAGCTGGAAATAGCTGCAGTGCTAATACCCTGAATAAAGAGCGAAAATTAAGTCTCCATTAGGCCCCAGCCCACTTTCTCTCTGTGAACTTGTGTAGCTGCTCGACCTATTGTCATGAGGCCAAAACAAAAGTCTGACAGAGGCTAACTGGACTGTAATCCCCATTTGGACCCTCTCCAGAGTAAGAGCCCTGTTGTCTCTCTAGGACAGGCGCTGTGACTGAGTCAAATACTCCCTGCTCGTTCTTTCCGGATGCCTGCCTCGCTGGGTGGTCAACAGATCCTAATACACCATAATATACTGTATAACCACAATGTACCAAGTGAGGGTTTGTCTTCTCTTTTCTCTTGTTTGTGTTTTTCTTAAATGAATCAGGAACTAAAACACAATTTGCAATAAATATTTTTTTCCTTTTTTGTGGGGTTCCACCTGGCAGTTTACTGAGACCCATGGAGTTTCTCATTTGTAACAGTTATAGTGGCAGTTGTTGTTAAAAGTTAACTCTTTCTGATCCACAAAGGGTTATGCTTTATTTTAATTTAAAAACATAGCTAAGGAAGCTATTGTGGTTTATCTGATGCTAACATGTTAAACTGTTAACATCTGGAGCTGTTGTTTATACATCAATAATACTTGATGACTTTGCAGTTTATGGAAGGCAACTTTAGGTAATTAGGGATTGATCCTCCTTTACTGAGCCACTTCTGGGATGTTTCTGAGACGTACCACAGAACACGTTTAAAGTTTTATTATCATCAGACTAAGGCTCTAATTTTATGCAAACTGTTTCATCTGATGCATTGAATGTGGGACCATAAAGCCAATTGACAGTTTAACTTTTGACACCATTTTCCTGAATTGGATTAATCTGCATTTTATTCTTAAGTATAAATTTCAATTACATGATTGTACTACTCTAAGTAATAATTGCCTAAAGCTGTCTTTTACTACCAAATTAAACACCGAGAATGATGTACAGTTCAGAAAACAAGCCCTACTCTCACAAAAACATTAAAACCTCAGGAAACATAGGCAGAAATAACAAACTGTGGCTTGTCTATCTGTGAACACACTGACGTCCCTCTGGTCTGGTTTGAACAGATACAGTGTCTACTCCCCCTCCTCCCTCTGTGGACCTGGGCCAGGCCTATTTATTTTGGTGTTGCTGAGTGCGGGGAATTGAATCCCAGTGCATGTTTGGCCTTGTCGGTCTTCCTTGGACCACTTAGCTTTCTCACTGCTGTGGGAAACAATATGAGGCCAAAGCAAAGACACAAAAGCCCTGTATAAGGTCTGTGTGGGTCAGAGCACTGTGATGAAACTCCATGTCGACCAATGGCGTGACGGGAAGAGAAACAACTACTGGTGGGAAATGAGCCTAATGAGCTCAGATGGCTGACATGAGTAAAAGAAGCTAATACATTTCAACAAGTTCAGCATGCCTGATTGTGCTAATCAAATGGTTGTTATGGTCCAAAATTCTATTTGCTCATTTGCAAAGTTTTCAAGAATTAATGTGAAACTGAGCAAAGAGGGGAAACTTTCATTAAGTCATTTACTACATTTATCCTGTTACAGGACAAAAGGGACTGGAACCTATCCAGTTGCTTGGGGTCTGAGGCAGTGTTTCCCTGGACAACCAAATAAAAATAATAATAATAATACTGACAGACATTCATACCTACAGTCATAGACTCACCAATGCAACTATAAAAGCATGTCCTTGGATAGTGGGAGGAAGATGAAAAGCTCAAGAAAGACCAGCTGCACTGGGGATTGATCCCACAACCATTTGCTGTGAGGCAGTAGTGTTAATCACTTATTAGCAAGCATAATTGTATTTTTTCAATTCAGTGATTAATTACTGCAAATAAACGGCTCTCTGTGATAATGTATATTATTATCCCTTTATTCAATAGAAGACTCAAGTTTCTTGGGAGTTTTAAGTTGTTGCAAGAACTCAGTCTCAAAGTCTCAGAGTCTCAAAGACGGTCACACCTCAGACTTTTTTTGGGTTGTTGTTGACTGTTTTTGAGTATTTTTGTACTAAGTCTGCTGCTGAAGAATGATGAAGTATGTGCCAAAAACAGAATTGTAATCAAGCACAATGTACACAACCTATAAAACAGGGCGGTATTTAATACTAGTATCAGATGGATGCAACCCTAATCTTTACATAAACACCCTTCTTAACCTTATTGCAGCCTTTTTCAGCCTTCCTTTGCCTTAAGGTAACAGTTTGATATCTGACCTGCGATATCGCACATCTCAGCGTCAGTGGCGTTCTTCAGAGCCTCCTCCAGCTCTGGCTCCAGGGTGATCTGTTCATGTGCCGGGATCTCTGCTTTTTTCTTGGACACAAATGCTTTTCCTACAAAATAAATTTAAATTATCAGTCTTTTTTGCTCTGCAAAAACATGCTTTTAGCAAGAGTCATTTTTATTCACTCTTGTCCATTATGATATACGTGCATTTATTTTGTTTATAGTGCAGCATTAACAATGATGTATTTTGTTTATCCAAAAGGGGTTTTTATAGAATTTGTACTATCTTTTTGTCAAACTGTAAAATGGTATCAGTTTTGTTAAAAGCCCAGTGAAGATCATGTTGCTCAAAACATCAGTAAGTCAGAGCTTATTGAGGATTTGTGGAAAATCCTAAAAACCTCACAGTCCACTAAAACATGAAGTTCTTAGCAATATTCCACTTCGTTCTGATGTATTTATAGATTTTCTGTTGTAAATCCCAAACTTAAAATGGACATGTTCATGTAAATGCTGTGCTCTTTGGAGGCAGAGCCAAGTCATTTGTGAGCAGAAGTCTAGAAATGTGGGAAGGTGATGGAGCTGACCTCAAAAGTCAGTGAGCTGCAAAATAAAGTGAAGTAGTATCATATTCGGTTAAGTGTAGTGTTTATATGGATGAATGTGTGCTCTGTAACAACACAGCCAGACACAGCAATACATTTATATATATATATATATATATATATATATATATATATATATATATATATATATATATATATATATATATATATATATATATATATATAAAACAAAAAAATGTAAATGACAGATATTCTTTTAGTTTGGTTCAGAAATATACTCCCATTTATTCTCATCATTAGCTACACCTAATTCAGTTCAGCCACATTCATCACATCTAATACAACCAGTGCATCCATCTGATTCAGCACATTATAAAAGCAAGTAAATGTCTTTTTAGCCGGGCACTTAACCCTTTAACTTCCACACTAAGAAATACATTTGTAAAAATATATATATTAGTAAAATTGTGCTGCTGCCTCTTCATTTAGATTACCCAATCAGAAAGCAGATATGCAAGTCAACCAGCTGGTCGACCTGCCAGTTTAGGGTCATTTTGGGCATTATGTTCACAGAATTGTATAGATTCATACAATATAATTATTGAAGCTCTATGATTTATAATTTTTGTAGAATTGTAGAATTTGTCGAAAACAGCGTCAGAAGAAGTGGCTGTTGGGAAGATTATATTTACCCTAAATCTGTTCAAAAGAGCACAAGACCCCACAAACAAATCACACACATCACACACCTCTTGATGTGGTTACTATTTCCTAACAAAAACAGTACAAGGATGGGATCTGTTGTTGACAAGCTGGTTCTTCTAAGGGTTGACTGTATGATGTATGGCCCCCTCTGACACTTTTAAAATGTCACAAAACACTAAGACACTTGTAGTTCTTTCTGAAGGCCCATCAGTTGCAGCTACAGTTCACAGTTTACTTGCCACTAAAGCCCCTTTTAAACCTACAATATCCACCAGACTGTATCCTAAACGTAATTATATGCAGTTATCACAGATTGCACTACACTCTCTTTGCATCTAAAGCTTCCCAAAAAGAGCCTAGGTTTTCACAATGAACTAATTATAGCATATGATTTTGTTGTGCACAAAACAGACCATACAAACACCCAGACGGTGCTTGTGTACCTTTCTTCTCGCCGGTGAAGGGCACAAGGTCTTCCCGGTCTGGGTGCTCCATGGCCTGCTTCTCCAGGTGCTGCATCAGGGCATCACGGTCAAATGGCCCCGTCGGGGTCTTCTTTGTCTGGTCACGCTGCCGGAATCCAGCTGGCAGCATGGCATTCTGGGAGAACACAGGGTCAAATGTTATGTTGATGTAGCATTAAAGCAGGAGAGCAGAGAGAGCAGTGAACAGTGCTGGACTATGGAATATAACAATAAAGTCCTATCTTATCTTATCTTATGATGAGACAGAGAGAGGACTCTTTAACATTATGAAATGTATGGACTGTATGGTCTTATATATTTGGTATATTTTGCTTTTCAGGGAGTTTTAGTATTTGGGATGTGGACTTAAGATAAACTTAATAATTACAATGTTAGAAGCCTATTTCACTTCACCAGAGAAAACACTGCCCTCCATCTTCTAGCATCTTCTAGATGGTTAGTTTTTTTTTAGCATTTGAAAATGCTAAAATGGCTGATTGAATATAGTACTGTAAAAAAAGATACACTGAAACTGAGTGTGGTTTTATTGTCAAGTTCTAAAGAAGAAGAAAATTAGCTATAATATTTATAGAGTATGCCTTGGGGGTCAAAAGTAAAGGTCAAGCAATTGAAAACAAATTGTTTGATATTTGATAATGATATAATTTTTTTGGAAATGTATTTCATGCCCCAGTCAAAGATGGTTGGTGTTCATTTTCAAAATAAGTTTTAGATTTGGGGTTATTTCCATGTCTACGATACACAATAAAATAAAAATAAAAACTCAATTGTCTGTTTTCATTTAAAGGACTTTGATGATTTCCTTAATCCTCCTGGGTCCCTTGAAAATCTTTTTTTTTTTTTTAGTATAACTTTGTCTGTGTTGATGCAAATGGCATAAAATTCAATTTGGAAAGGTTGTGTATTTTGGGATAAATTAAAAATGTTCACAATTTTTTTTTTCAAGTCTTAGAAATGCCTTCAAAAAAATAAAATAATAGTCCCTCCTGAGTCCCTTGGGCATTTTTTGTGCCATTGATTCCCATTCAAAATGAATCTTTTCATTACATTACACACTACCATTGCAACATGATTTATGTTTTAATTATTTACTATCATCTCCCTGGGGTGGAAATTCCTTCTTGTTTCCACAGCAACCATTTAAACACGTTTTCTGTGTCCTAGAGACCCTGGTGGAGCATTTATTTCACACAACTTTGAGAAAAAAAAATGTTATATCAAAATGTATGTGTTTTGACAGTCCCAGATTTGGATAGGAACCTCCAAAAAATAAAGATTTGCATTTATTGAATGAAAAATAAATAAAATTATATAATAAAATAATAATAATGTGTTTTCTTTGCATCAGAACGCAAACAAAGAGACTATTTGCTAAACCTGGCATTTAAGGGGTTCAAAATTTGATTAAAAAAATTGGAACACATAACATTTCTATGGCACTGAACTGGTTAAATTGACAATCTTTTGTTTAAAACTAGTCCACTGGGGCTGAAAGCTACATGGTATAAGATAAAAAATATTGAAGAATCTTGTATCTTATCTGGCTTTCATGAATAAGAGTAAATTATAATGTTCTTTACACAAGATTACATTTGCTGTAGTTCTAATTAAACAAGTGGTGCTTCTGGTTTAGTGCTGGGTTATTGCTGCATACAATCAGTCTTTGTTGATTTTGTCCTTAACCATACAGATTGCTCTGGGACTTTGTTATAGGACACTTAATGAGCTCCACCAAGAATACAGCACAGTCGGTGGATAAGACACACTGAGCTGAGCATCGAGACATTGATTGAAAGCACCTCAAAGATTAGGACAAACCCAGCGCTCTGTTTTACCTCGGGGTCCATCTCCTGCAGGTCACACTCCAGTTGATCCAGCTCCGCGGCGGAGAGGCCCTTGAGGATGGCATCCTCGTCGATGTCCCTGGGGTCCGACATGGCTCCTGAGGGTCAGCTCACATACACACACACTCACTCATACACACCGTGTACACTCCTGGGAGAGGGCACTGTGTGAGAGACAGAGGGAGAGAGAAGGAGATGGCTTAATGGTGTCTTTCTGTGACACTGTTGCTTATTGAGTCAAAATCTTGTGTGTATCTTTTTAGTGAGTCAACATGTTTTCCTGCATACATATTCCTACTTTTTATGTACAAGCAATTTTACAGCAATTTACACACTGACATGATTTTCAGTTTGTTTGGCTATCCTCAATACACCACAACCAGAAATTGTGAAAGAAAAGTGCAATTTACTCTTTATTTATTTCTGTTGCATTTCTGTTGCAATTATTTAATCACATATACAAGTGACAACCTTGACAAAAGAGTATAAAAGAGTATTTTCTGGAAAGCTGTCAACATGTAAATAATTCTGCAGTGTTAATATTTTTGTAACAGGGATATTGTGGAGGCTACATAAAGATGAAGTAAAGGCTATGCAAGCCTTTTGCAAAGTGAAGACGTATTTAGTGTAGTCATAGTTTTCTTTAAATAGATTTAGAACAAAAGTGTTTTGTCCACTTCCAGCAGCACAAACGTTACAACAGGCACAAATAAAAATAAAATATACACATATATAAGAAACCGTTGCATACATGTCACAATTAACCTATTCAATAAACATAAGGTGAAAATAGGAAAAGAACAAACCGTACTGACTTACAAGGTTAGATAAGGCTAACAATAACAACAACAACTGTTAGCTTTTATGTCTTTTTATTAAGGAATATATATATTAAAAAAATTCAATATATAATCAGACTACAGAGCAATTTACAAGTTGACACTAGACAACACACACTACACCGCAACTCTGGACTTTCTGAATAAAAATCTACAGATCCAAAAAGCTAACAGGTGTTTTCTCAAAAATAAATACAAACACCATGTTGTCTGCACATTTTGTATTTTGGTCAAAATAGTTAACCTAAAAATGGTAAAAGAACTCACTAGGGCTGAAACGAGGTGACCATATGTCCCGATGTACCCCGTGCAGTCCCAATTTTAAGCCACTTGTCCCGTGTCCCGGTGGACATCCACAAAACACTAAAATGTCTCCGTTTTGCTCTTTGTCCTGAATGTCCCTATTTTTTAACCAGTGCTAGTTCTAAAGCAGTGCATTGTGTTCACTTTTCTATCTAAACGTCAATCGAAGCAATATTAACCAATTAAAAAAGAGTGTTCTGCAGGTCTGTCACTCAATCATTATTGGTTCTTAAGCAAGGGTATTGATTTTCTGTGACATTATTTCTTATTTGGTAAGATGCTGTTTTTGAATTTGCCTGAAAATTAAAGTGTCCCAGTTTTAAGGTTTGGAAATATAACAAAAGCAACAACAAAAATGGTACATACAATACACACTGCTAACTGCTAGTTAATGTCCAACAGAGAGGGCTAACCAAAGAGGCTAAGGGCTAAGTGTTCTTGTTGAGAAATTTGATACAGCAAAATCAGAAAAACACAAATAACCTCTTTTAACAGAATGTTTGTAGGCGTTTCTTGGAGCAAGCATGTAGTGTACATCAGTGGTACTGCACCTTAACACTGGTTTTAATTCTTGGATTGCTGTAATGTAGGCTACCTCAAAGAAACTACCTTTGATCTTGTTCAGGACTACACTTGGGACACCACTACTGTCCTTGTCACAGTTTAAATTTAAATAAATCCATCTCTGAGCCTACGGGTGTCCCAGGCCAGGGCATGTCAATAATGTGAAGATGATAATAATAGATGCACTTCCAATAATAAATCCTCAATACTCAGGAGAGAAGACTGTGTAATGCAACAGGACTACATCACTCAGACAGTCAACACCCAGGGGTTTAAACAAGCTTCACTGTCAAGTTTAAAGTATGAAATTAAAGCTGGGGTAGGCAAATTTTGTTGCTGTGTAAAAATTCTATAAATTATTATGGTTTATGTTAGAAATCTGATAATGCATGTATTGTGATCTGGCTATATTAAATCACTGTTTTGGCACCTAATAGCAGCTTCGGGGCAATTACATTTGAGCTTGTCTACTACTGCTTTAGAATAAGAGACATGGATGTGGATAAATACTGGCAACGCATTTATGTAATGTTTAACAAGGCAGGCATTATTGTTGGTCTTACATTAAACTCAGGGCTAGAAGTTTAAGGTAAGGTTCAGTTTTGGTTGGTTTTAATAGATTTTTTTCCTATAAAATGAAAGCAGGCAGTTTTCAACGTTGTGAGAAAAATATAAATTTGTATTATCTCTTTTGAACACAACATGTTTATGCCGAGGACAACAGCGTAGGATTTAAATGGCGCTTGCATCTAGAATGAGATTTGATGGTTGAAATAATGAATCAGTGATAATTAATATGACCTTTCCAAAACTAACAACTGTTTCCGATATCTGCCTAGTGCCCACTCGTACTTTAAGACAATAAAGTACATATAAAGATGTAACTCTAAACCCTGTAGCTCACCGCAGGCAAACTAAAAACAGCAACCATTATTTATCACTCACAGCAGCTTCTGACAGTGATGATCCTTTCAAGATCTGACTACAGCCCATGAACAAAGCAACAAAAAAAAAACTTTATTCCAAGTAAAACAAAAACCTAACGTTCTGAATAGTCAGCAGATCAACAGCACATGCAAACAAAAGTCAGAGTAATGCAGCTATTTTTTTTAAGCCATCATTTTGTCCCAAATTGTCCGGAAAAGACCTTTGTCCTTAAGATCAAATTAGTGTTTTAGCCATACTGGACACTCACCCACCATTTTACATTATCCACAAGAACAGAACTATACAGTGATTTAGCCATACTTTAATACACTGCAGTATTACACTATCTATTAAGTATTATTACATGTTTGGTGAAAACAAAAAACAAAATAAAGTCTGCTTTCAGTGCTTTTTTTTACTTCACAAAATTTTATTCCTAAGTAAATAACTTTTGTCAATGAAAAAATCCTATTAAATATTTATCTGTTCACAATAATAACTATGCCAAGAAACATAATATATATGATATATGTGTATATTTTAGCAAAATATTAAGTACTCACCAAAAAGCATTGAAAATAACAATCACCAAATAAAATAACAAAAAAAAATCTCTAACTATATGTAGCACTATTTTACGTTTATTATCTCACTGTACATAATGCATCTGTAATGAGAGTGTTCTTATTATAAATTGCCGACTACATGCTTCAAACACACACTGTACTTACTGCATATGTCAAATTGCCTGATGGTGCAATGTCACATGCAGTGACAACAGTGTGGTAATACTGAGCACCAGTGTGAGCCAGAGGGGACAGTGACCTACAGTGAGGATCTGACCTGGGGCTCTGTCCAAACATGGCTCATGTGGTTCGCTGCAGCCAAAGCCTTTGAGCCTTGCTTATTGTTCTTTTAAACACATGGTTCTTTCAGACACTGAAGCTAAGTGTGAGCTCAGACAAGTGTAAACCGTCACACTGACATGTTCAAGTGCACGTTTCCAGATTTTCACCTGGATAATAGAGATGGGGATACCAGAGTTTCCCTATCGATACAATACCATTAGTTTATTTTACTTTTTAATCAATACCAATACTTTTTGTCCCTTAAAGGAAAATCACATGATTGCATAGTGTTCATTAATAACTGCATTGCAGGGGCAATATAAACTATGAATAAAACTCAAATCCATGCTGTCGCTGTGATGCTACTGAGCTCACTTGCCTGACTGAGGCTGACATCTGATAGGCTGCCACAATCATGTGACACTGAAGCTCATCTAAAATACGCCTGGGCTGGTTTTCACACATACAATTATGCTTAAAACGCTCAGAAGTGAAAACAAATTGCAGAAATTGTATTAGAACAGTGGAATTGCAATATTATAAAAAGTATTGATTCCAAAGTATTGGCCAACTGATATCAAAGTATTAAAGTATTGCTCATTCCTTCTGGAAAGAGAACTGAAATGACAATAGGTCAAAAACAGAAACCATTACCACACAGATATTTAGGGTTTAGGGTTTAGTTTGAGCAACATGGAAAAATTATTTTACAGATATTAAGAAATATTTAAGGAAGACACATAATCTAAAAATGCTGCTAGTTTGGGGAGTAAGCCGATAACACATAAACACAAAGCTAGAGAGAGAGATAGTTTGAATACAGCCAATAATTTAGTGAGTTCATAATTGTTTCCAGGTCAAATATAAGCACTTTCAAGGTCCATTTAAATGCTCTTGCAGCAAATTACTGTGGTTAATGTGGTTCAGTAAAATCAAGCAGCATTTTTCTTTTTTCAATCCATGTAAACACAAGATTAAAAATATAACAATAACTGAATAAAGTGTTCTTGATTTGTAATCATCATCACCATAACCATCCCATAATCCTCTGGCTTTAAAAAGCAATGATTACAAGCCAAGATACAGTTTCTGTTGTAGGTCTAAAAATATTTTTACTGTATCATACAGTTCACACACAGCAACACTCAATTGTTAGTCTGGTATGCCCAGTCAATTCTTATGAATTATATGCATAAAAGTATGAAAATTTTGATCAATACTGGAAAATGTATCCTGACAGATTTTCTGAGACCAGATACAGTGAGTATAAATAACAAAAGCATGATAAACTACATCCATAGGGCACCCCATTCATATCTGTTAAAAATATCAACACTATATTTTATCATCAACATTAAAATATGGCCCAGCCCTAGGGAACAGTAAATTGTTTAGTGCTCTCAATAGACTCCATAGAGGCTGTTAGAAGCTGACAGAAGCTTGTTCAGCGTACTAGCAACAGCCTGGGCCCTTGGTCAATGTGCATCTGTCCTCAGCGTCCCCAGCAGGCGTTCTGAATGAGCCAAAACAAATGGCTGTGAAGCAATGTGAGGCTGTCAGCCGTCACCTGCCGCCAATCCCCGGATGTTTCTTTTTCCAAATCCATTTATCTGCTGCATCTGTTGCCCCGGAAGAAGCGGCGACATGGGGTCAAGCTGCCACATATGTAAACAGTGCAGTACGTGGGTTTTAGATGCACTTCAGAAACATCTTTGTTTGGTCAGGTCAAAGAGTTAAGTGTCAAGTGTTTTGCAGCAATTTTTTTGAAAGAAGTCACTGAAAACTCATTGAGTTTTGCCGCTTTTTAGTAAGTAAATAAGTGCATTTTAATTAAATTAAATCAGGGGGAAGTATGGTTATTAGGTCTCCTAGAATTACTCGCGTCACATTTCTCCTGCCGTTGCCTGTACCAACATTTGTAAACAGTATAGTGTATATGCTTTGTTCAAAAATAGTTACACGTCAAAAATGGTTTGGATGTCTGAGTTCAAAGAATAAAGAGGCAAATTTCAGACTTAAATGTTTTTTTTTTACATTAAATAGTATCACAACTGGATGTCTACTAACCTAACACTTTAATTACCCCGATAAATAACATAGCTACAGTGCATTTATTCTTAAAAGTGATGTAAAATATGCTCAGTGAAAGTGTTGGGTAAAAAGCAAATCCTTTAAATGTTTAACGTATGTCATTTGTAGAAGGCTGTAAATATGTCTATTCCACTTGAAGTTGCATTTACATTATATGCATCTCTTCTTCAGATGCCATGAAAATTGACTAAATAAAGAATACGAGTTTATTTTGCTCTGGAACCAGCTCTAGACCAGCTCTGGAAGTGAAAACATCCTATAAAAGCAATGCCAATTTTAAAAGTGAAATGCTCGGCCTGACAGAACCCTACTAATGCTTTAAATAGTGTTATGTATTTATGTGGTCCCAGGTTTCAGAGTTAAGTATAACCTCTTTTACTTGACTTTTTAGATTGAAGCGAAAAAATAAAATCCCTTACTCTACAACACTGTGCTAACATGCATCTGTGTCGTTGTTTTTTGTTGTCTTTGTGTTCGTACTCATGACAACATTGAAAATAAGTGTCACCCTCAATGATTTCTCGAGATTTAAACAAAGGTTGAAAGACATATAAAGTCAATAAAAATGCCAGTGATGAAAATGTATCTTCAGTGAGTGACATTATGAATTTCTGTTTATTCTGCTATATTGTGTTTTGTCTTGAGCTTAACAGAACTTTACAGCCCTACAGGACAACAATATATATATTATGAGTCAAGGACCATTTGAACAGATTGCATTTCACAGTGACAAAGGTTACACAGCCATAAATCCCAAAGAATGTTTACAATTTGCTCCTGTGCCAAATACGTCCACTTTTATTGGAACAGAAAATAAAGAGCGAGCCGAAGCCTTTGCCTGTTTCTGTTTTCTATGAGCTGGGAGAGAGTTTCCCTTCTTAATGAGCAGGTCAATGCACTGGGAGCAGCTCAGAAGATTTGTCACCATCAGTGGGGTCGACTCATCCACGTCTTACCGCCCAAGTGTAACATTCCTCGTTAGCCCCCGGGCTTAATTTTAGCTTCACAAGTCAGCTACTTCCAGCCATGTCAATCCTCCTTGGCTCGGGTTGCTCCTTAATTTTCTAAATCTAATCTTAATAATATAATCTACACTGCTTCTGAATGACAACTTTAAATGCCCTTTTCTACCAAAACTTGTTGGCACTTCCAAACAAGAAGAAACAGGGGCACATTTTTTGAAGAAGAGAAGGCGGTTAGATGTTTTTAGGTAAAACAAGAGAATAGTTACATTCACCAAAGACTTAATCCCTCACATTTCCTTTTATAAAACCAAGTAAAGGAATGCAACAACTCCAATATCATGTAACATATAAACTACACAGAACGCACAGCAATTGCTTGATTTCTCAATATTCTACACCTTCATTTATAGACATCTCTAACTCTTCTTTTCTTAGAGAATCACCACAAAAATGTCATTAATTTGTATCTTATCATTAAGACCTTACCAAGGAGCAACACAACACTAAATTAACAGCACACACATTTGTAAAAAAATACAACAATTGAAATTATATATATGGACTATTGTGCATTACATTTAGACATCCTACTATTCTCATTTTAAACCTAGCTTTTCCATATTGTACCCTCAGTACGATATGCTGAAAGACACACGAGGGACAGAAAGTAGCAGCAGTCACTTACCTTCACAGAAGCGCTGTGCTGAAGCCCCTCGGCACACTTGTTCCTCTTTTTTTCTCCCCTCCTCCCCTCCCTGTGGCTCCCCCCTTGGACCTCCCCTTCTGCTCAGGCTCTCTGTGCTGAGACAGACATACCAGACGCACTCTGAGATGTCAGCATGTTAGTATTTTGGACTGAGTCGAGGCAAGAGGGGGACCGGGGCATGAGGCATATGAGAGAGAGATGTGGAGCATTAAAGTAATGTTCACCTGTCAGTCAGACTGAACCTGGTAGGGTCAGCAGTAATGTAGACAGCGGCCTCTAGAGGACATTGATTAGAACTACATTTTTCTGAAACCTTCTGATTGCACACAACACGAGCAGACTGGTTAGGGTTAGGGTTAGAGCTGGTGCAGAGTCAGTAAGCTATAATAGGCATAAATTAAATGTTTCTGGTCAATAATAAATGACACTATGGCAAAATTATAACTTTAATAATAATATATTAATGTAAGTAGGCTACCAAATGACACCTTCTATAGTTGTATCTTCATAATAGCCTCATAGAATTAGCAGCTTTCTGAAGTGATTGAACTGTTTTAACAGGACCAAAGGTTGCTATTTACAGTGTTTGTTTTTTGTTTGAGATATCGGACAGGGAAAGGTTTCAGGTTGCACCCTTAAACACGAGTCCAAAGTCTTTTTGCAACATAAATTAATCCCCAGTCATAAAAAGTAGTATAGATACAAAGTAATTTTTATTAGCATTAAGTTCTAGTTCACAGAAGCATTCTCAAAAAACTGTCCTCAGCACACGAGGTGTAATGGTCGTCTCGGGCTGTAGGTTCATCCAGCTGGTCAGGGGTGTTGAGAGATAGGCTTCAGGAAATCTGGCACCTGCTCAGTTGTAAGTAAGTCAGTAAAAGTTTATTTATATAGCACCTTTCACAGACAATAGTCACAAAGTGCTTCATGTGCAGCCATTTTTCAGGCGCTGTGGTCTCCAGGAAAATGAAATAGAGCATTGTACAGACATAACAGACATACCAACATAACGTATGTGTTGTCGTTACAACATATGTAACATAAACATACAGACGTCAGACAACAACAGGATAACAGCACACGTGGTCACGTGATGGGAGGTTCACTCATAGATAGTGGTTGGATGAAGCATTTATTGTTTAAATCATAATGACAACAAAAACTATCCAAATGACCCTGATCAAAAGTTTCTTAATACCGTGTATTACCACCTTTAACATCAACGACAGCTCTAAGTCTTTTGTGGTAGTTGTGGATGAGGCTCTTTATTTTCTCAGATGGTAAAGCTGCCCATTCTTTTTGGCAAAAAGCCAGTCCAGAACCTTCACTTTATGTTGCTGGAGCCAATGACAGGTCGACTTGGCCTTGTGCTTTGGATTGTTGGCGTGTTTTCCTCCAGTATTTTTTGATAACATGTTGCATTCATCTTGTCATCAATATTGAGACCAAGTTTCCTGCCTTTGCTCACACATCTCCAAAACATCAGCGACCACCTCCATGTTTCTCAGTAGGAAGTGTATTTTCCTCTTTGGCCTTGTTGACTCCTCTCCAAATGTAACGTTTATGGTTGTGGCCAAAAAGTTAAGTTTTTGTCTCATCACTCCAAATGACTTTGTTCCAGGAGTTTTAAGGCTTGTCTTTGTGCTGTTTGGTGTATTGTATTATTGGGATGCTTTGTGGCATTTGCGTAGTAATGGCATTCTTCTGGCGACTCGACCATGCAGCCCATTTTGTGAGTGTTCAGCCACACCACTTTTTTTCAGAGGGTCCTGTATTTCAGCTGAAGTTATTTGTGGGTTTCTCTTTGCATCTCAAACAATTTTCCTGGCAGTTGTGGTAAATTTTTGTTGGTCTACCTGACCTTAGTTTGGTTTTAACAAAATCACTCATTTTCCCTTCTTTATTAGAGTTTGAACACTTCTGATTGGCATTCTCAGTTCCTCGAATATCTTTGTGCAGGTTACTATGACAAGGAATAATGAGAACATTGACAGGTTATTTTGACTTTTCCTTTTTATTTAACTGTGTGCATGTCTACATGACCTCACATACTGGAGTAAAGGTTTTACAGTTGTTTTTAAGTTCAGGGCATTTCCTCTTTCATCTCAAAATAAAACCCATTCTTTCTGTATCACTTTAATCATTTACTGTAAAAGATTGGAGTTCTGAGAAACTGAGCAATATAAAACACTAAACTTAAGGAATAATAGATCAACAGCACTGGCATTAATTGATCTAACAGTAGAACATGCAATTCTTTTTAAGAAATGAGTAAAGACTGGAGTAAGGGGAATGGCACATAACTGGGTCCAATAATATTGAACTGAAAGGCAGCAGTATGTACAGGTGGGTGGAGTATAAGATGGAGGAGTATTACATGTGGGGCCCTGGGGTCAGTACTGGGGCCAAAATTGTTTCTGATTTAAATAAATGATTTATGTTTTGTATTAACTAAACTAAAATGTATTCTATGATTACACTATATTGTATTCAGGTTAAAACCTACAACTAATGGTGTCTGAGATTACAACAGAGTTAAACAAAATAAAGGAATGGTTCAAAAGTAATAAGTTGTCATTAAACATAACATGTCTGTGAATGTTCTCAGTCATCCAGGACATCTTGAAAAAAAAGGTTGAAGTAAAAGTATCTGAACTTAGTTTTCAAGGTAAAGATGTTTCGTCTCTAATTCCAAGAGACTTTATAAATTCTGAGATCAACTGGTCAGAGAGCTGAGCTTATATCTCTAGAGGAAGGAGTTAAACCTGAAACCAACCCTGATGGACCAGGCTGTTCTGGTCTCATAGTCGTTGGCTCTAAAAGGACAGTGTGACTCCTGATGGGAGATTCCTTTGAAGACAGCAATGTCTGAATTTTGTCCAGAGAGGCCAGATGGTTTGAGAGAAGGTAAAGAAAGTCCTTTTTAGAACAGTGTTTTGAAACCTAAATCAAAAGAGTTTCACCCTGGAGCAGTGTCACTAAGAACTCTCCTGAGCCTTAACGACTCTCACATCAGGAGTCACACTGTCCTTTCAGAGCTAACGACTATGAGACCAGAACAGCCTGGTCCATCATCAATCGAGAAGGGGGGTATAATCTAATCTAACACAAGTTTTGTTTGTTTAAAAATATTGTATCTTTTCTTTTGTTGTTTCTTTGACTGAATAAAAAAAAAAAAAAAGTACTGTTCTCTCTCTTAAAAACCCTTTTGAGTCATATGGTTGTGATATGACAAGTAACCTTGAAAACCCCAAAGTAAGTATAAATACATACTCACACAGGCCTATATACAATAAGTCTGCAAAAAACCTTGTTTTTATTTTGTTATAACATCTCTGACTCAAAAGAGCTAGTCTGTGTTCTGGTTTGTTTGTCAAACAATATTAATTTTGATTTTGTACAAACTGACCATGAAACATGGATCCATCACAAAGTACACAGTTTCTCTTTAAGTACAATGAAGACAAACAACCTCCAACCCTCTCATCCCACAAGAATGGAACCATTACCGAGTGGTAAGACTTGGTGAACAAAATAGTAATAGTCCCAGTCAGTCATGTGCCCAGATAACATTTCAAGTAAGTGCACGAAAGGGTCCATAGAGAAAGAGAAGAGGGACAAAATTAAACCTGTATGAAATGCAACTATTATTTTGGCTCACTTATTTTAGACCCAACTTTACTAAACTTCCACGACTTACACGGGTGAGCTGGGTTCACTTTTTCTATGAAAGACATTTGAATGATTTTAAGGCTATATACTTTAGATAAAAGGTCACAGTGTTTCTTTAGGGGAAGATAAGCAATGTATTAAAGTAATTTAAGGTGTGTGCATTCAGTACACACTGAAACTTTTATTATATATTTATTTCTTTTAGTATAAATATATTTTAGCACCACATGATGGCAGCCGAGATAAAGCCACTAGTTTCACTGTAACTGGCTCATTGTTGCATGACCACATTCTTTTTTTATTAAAGGGTTTTTTTCATGGAGATAACCGCAGAAAACACCTCTGTAGTTTATTCAAGAACAAGCACCTGTACATACTTTAATGTTTTTTTTTTTTTTTCAGATGACCTTTCTAATGTCTGCAGAGTTTGGGATTTCCCGACGGGACTGTTTGAGAAACCGTCTACTGAAATTAATGTGAAAAATCACTTGCTAAATAAAAAATAAAACAGAAAGCCACGTGTGGATTTTGAAAGTACATTCTGCTGCTATCACTTTGTACTTGTCTTAGAGACAAAGAATAATAAAGGAACCAAAAGTGTGGGTCAAATTTCCAAATAGTATGTGTAAGGTTCAATGAACTGAACATTTTTTTTTTCAATTGAACTTATCTATCTAAATATTTTGAATGAAAATCCGAACAGACCAAATAAAATTCAGAATATACTGAAATTTAAAAACATATGCAAGAAACACGTCACTGTCTTTTGTGAACAGACGGTTACATTCTTAAAATATCTCTTTATGACATATGTGAGCATAGTTTTGTTACCCATAAGAGGAGAATGTGGAAATCCGCTGCCAATCCTTCTATTCAATACCCAAACGAATACTTACTGCATTTTCTTAATGTGCAACAATTTTATACCAAAGGGTTTAAGTGACAAGATCCATTTTGTTAAAATGGGACAAAAAAAGCTGTTGTGGAACACGCCTTTCTGAGAAAAAAGCATCATATGACGTACGTGCTGAAAATCCATCTGAGAAACTGACCAGAAATGGTTATGTGCATTACTGATAATCCCACACATGCATAATATTGTAACAAAGTTAGCTTTGTTACAATAGTTTGCTTAGCTTAGCTTATAATAGTTAGCTTACTACCACCAGTGTGTGACAGTGGAGTGAATGAATAATTGATATGTAAAGCGTCCTTGAGCTCTGGAAAGGCGCTATATAAATATAACTATAATAACAAAGTGCTGTCAAAAGCCCAAACCAGCCTCAAAAAGAAACCATGAGATGAGAATGAATTTTTATTTTTTTACCATTGTGTTTCAACCACAGCGATTATCCACTGTGCGGTTTTCTGTCTATTTTGAATTGTGCCTTTTATGACAGTGTACTTTTACCCATAGCCAGGTATTTCCATGGGTTACTTTAGTTCAGTATTTTTTTTATGTGGGTGTCTGTTTAGTTTCATTTTGAGCTGATTCGCTTCCGGTTTTCTTTCAAGCAGCTCCTCCATAGATTTACACTGTAAAGAATTTCCATGTAAAAAAACAGTAAAGAACTGGCAGTATAGTTGCCTTTTATTAACTGTTAATTTAACAGGGCATTACTGTTGCAATTTTAACGGTTCCTTACTGTCTCTTAAATAACATTATACAATTGTGATTTCATTGATTTCACTTTAATTTACTGTTAAATCTCATTCAAAAAACTGTATAATATTGTATGTGTATATATATATATATATATATATATATATATATATATATATTATATGTATAGTATATATGTATAGGCTATGTATATAGCATGCATTATCTTAGTGTTGCTATATTCTTTCTAAAATATATATTAATTCTAAAATACACTAATAAATTGTTTAAAAGAAACACAACAAATTCAAATGTTTTGAATTATGATTGTTTTAATAAACATAACTGCTGTTATCCCTAACAATAATAAACATATAAACAGTAAAGTATCAGCAGCAGGATTTTATAAAATAAAGTGCAATTCTCGTAATCTCTTATGCTCTTAATGAGAAAGCCGCCTTTAAAATGCTGATATAGAGGAACAAAGTTACCTGAACAGTGGAACGGTTTATGTATACAATCTAAATATAATCCCACTCAAAGTCCATGAGCTTTCGCAGCAGAGTGGAGACACGTGGGTTGATTGTAGATGGACTTTCTACAGTCACCTTCCCATTTTTTTTTTAGATGACTTCTCCCCTTCTGGTCTTCGCTCCTTTTCGGGTTTATCCTATGAAGCGCCTGAAAATACAAGTAGAGGCTCAAAGTCAGGAAATCTATTACTTCGACAACAATAGCTTGTATAAATGTATTTGACAATTACTGTTGTTACCTTTGAATGAACTCCAGAATACAAGCTGCCTCTTCCTGGTACTGAAGGTTAAAGTTATAAAAAGTCGAAAAGACAGAAGCAAGTCCTGTGCTGAATGTTGGCTGGATCCCGTCAGAGACGATGCTGCCCTCAAGGCTCACTTTCCATTGCCTGATTCGGTTGCTACCAGTGTCACCTGAAACTGCAAAGTTTTTTAGTGTGTTGAATAAAGTGATACCCAGATCATATATACATATATATATATATATATATGTATATATGTGACTGAGAGACCACTGAGACCTGGACTAAGAGACCACTGAGACTTTGACTGAGAGACCACTGAGACTTTGACTGAGAGACCACTGAGACTTGGACTGAGAGACCACTGAGACCTGGACTGAGAGACCACTGAGACTTGGACTGAGAGACCACAGAGACTTGGACTGGGAGACCAGAGACTTGGACTGAGAGACCACAGAGACCTGGACTGAGAGACCACAGAGACCTGGACTGAGAGACCACAGAGACCTGGACTGAGAGACCACTGAGACTTGGACTGAGAGACCACTAAGACTTGGACTAAGAGACCACTGAGACTTGGACTAAGAGACCACTGAGACTTGGACTGAGAGACCACTGAGACTTGGACTGAGAGACCACTGAGACCTGGACTAAGAGACCACTGAGACTTGGACTGAGAGACCACTGAGACTTGGACTGAGAGACCACTGAGACCTGGACTAAGAGACCACTGAGACTTGGACTGAGAGACCACAGAGACCTGGACTGAGACTTGGACTAAGAGACCACTGAGACTTGGACTGAGAGACCACAGAGACCTGGACTGAGAGACCACTGAGACTTGGACTAAGAGACCACTGAGACTTGGACTAAGAGACCACAGAGACCTGGACTGAGAGACCACAGAGACCTGGACTGAGAGACCACTGAGACTTGGACTGAGAGACCACTGAGACCTGGACTAAGAGACCACTGAGACTTGGACTAAGAGACCACTGAGACTTGGACTAAGAGACCACTGAGACTTGGACTAAGAGACCACAGAGACCTGGACTGAGAGACCACTGAGACTTGGACTAAGAGACCACAGAGACCTGGACTGAGAGACCACTGAGACCTGGACTTCGACCTCGATTCAGACCGTGATTTGAATGCCTGATGTCCTATTCTATATGCAACCCCATGTCTGTGCTGTAGGCTACTTACCTGGGCTAGCAGGACTAAGCCGTCGAGTTGTTCTCCAAAGTGTGCCATGAGGAGCTGTAACATAACCATTAATAACCTGTTAATTAATAACATCTTGATAAATGAGAGGAAAATGATGATACTACTTCAAAGGTTTTATCACAGTTTTTGAAAGGACATTCAACAATCCTGCCTTCTGTGATATGAACTCTGAGGTGAGCATATAGCATACTCATAGCATCAAATCTGTCACTGCAAAAATTGACATGGCACCTCACATCAATTGGTAACATCTGAATGTTTGAATCAATCATTGATCTTCGATGATTTCTGTAGATGTGGGCTTTTAAACCAGAATATTTTCAAATGTAATTTTGCAGTCAGGCATGCAACAGTGCAATAACAGATAAGGTAAATTGCTGTGAATTTTTACGTGTCTCAAAAACTCCATTGGCGTACTGGATGGTTTGCCACAAATACTGCATGAAGACACCATTGTTGATGTTCTTTCACAGAGGAATCAAATGATTGTGTACTTACTGTTTTTTGCCAAACAGGATTTGGATCTGTAAAGTGTAGGAAGAAAACAAAGAATTAGACCTTAACAGAAAACTTACTTAAACTCAAGAAAACACATGATTATGTGGGAAAAAGTGAATAAATGAACAGCACATAAATTTATTTAATAAATTAGGAAACAGTCTTAGGAAATGCAAAAAAAATGCACATTTAACAACAGTGCCACTCTCTCTAATCCTTTAGGCGCCAAAGTTGCCGAATTTATACAAGCAATGTAACTGGAAAAACGGTTTAAGTGCTCAATCATGTTTCCACTCCCTTCCATCAGATGCTAGACACCCTGCACTTTGTTTCTAGACCACTTTTACCATGTTTTGCCTTTAAAAAATCCCTAAAAGAAGACCTCAAACACGTGTCTCTGCTAGAAAAACCTTGGCGCTAAATTGGTCTAAATTAAATAAAGTACCTTGTTTAGTTAGTCATCATGCAGTTACTTGATATGAAAGAGGAAATAGAAAAATGAGGGATTACAGCACTCAAAGTGACTACGTGGAAAGGAGCGAAATAGCCTACATGAAAGCACTAACAGTTAAAGTGCGAGGGTAAAAATTTGTTGAGATTATACACGCAAATCCAGCCGCACCCTATACACATATATGCCGTATATACGGAATATATTCTTTAGCATCTGGCTAAGACAATGTGCGACAAAAAACATAATGTTGATTAATATTGAAATCTTACGTACCAAATAAGCAGATGAACAGCCACAATCAGAAATGGCGCATGGAGGTTGTCTCTGCATGCTATAAGCCAGGCCAATTTCCCAGAATTCAAAAAATACAGTATTACACTGTTAGGGCATCGTACTTACCGTGAATTAACATTATGGAACAGTTTGTTTGAATTACATTAGAGTCATGGTAAAAAAATGGACCAATGGTTGTATTTTAACAAAAAATATAGTAAAAAAACATTTTATACATGTGTTTTAAAAGAACAGTTTATTAACGCTGAAATATTGCCGTAAATTTACAGGCATTTGTTACAGTGTAGGCTTCGTTTGGGCTTCTGGGCTCATCATAATTAAACATGTCGTCAGAAAGTATGTTTAAACTGTTCATAGCCAGTTTAATCGAGTGACAAGACAGAAGTGGAGTTGTTTGTGTGGTGTAAGTTCGAGAGTGTGTGGGCAGCGTTTCCAGTTAATGATTGAGTAATCTGAGATATGAGAAGGAAGTGGGAGTGTGTTGTTCACAAAGAGGAAGTCTGTGAGGTTATCCCAGCCAATTTAAAAAAGACCAGCTATCTATATGATTTACATATGCTTTTTATTTAACCTTTTGATAGCTATTGTTGGTCTATGTACCTAATATTAGGCAAGTAGGTGGGTTAAAAAAAGGAACGAATATGAGACAAGTTTTTCAGGTACAAAATAAAAGTGTATGCTTTAGACAGTTTCTTTCAAGAGAACTACTTTTAAATGTTAGTTTGTTACAGTACTAAAAAAGGGTTATGAGTTTCTGAGGGGACTAAAAGGTTTCTTTCAACAAGTGCAGGATTTGACACCCCCATAAAGTCCCTGCGATATTAGAGACAACAACAGCAATAAAAACAAATAACACTTCAATAAAAGTGTCAAATAAAGTAGATTAAACACATAATGAAGCAATAAAAAAGAAATAAACTTTCTAAACAGAAATGTTTTAAAGTCCAGCAGTTACATCTGAAGGACATATCAACACTAAATAAGGCTTCAACTCCGGCATTGAAAGCATAAACTACTTTTTGTAGATAAGATTTAAAAAAATTCCACTTTATATGACCTGTAAATATAAGATAAGACCTTATTGATCCCACAGAGGGGAAGTTCACTCGTTACAGCAACTCTCAGACATTAAAATGCAAATAGTGAAAGAAAGGTGTGAATGCAATAAAACAACTGAAAAAGCCCCACACAGAATATTATGTTTTATGAAATGACGACATCCCACACTGTGACTCAAAGGGTCATTTGCACACATCAGGGAAAAGCAGAGGGACTAACGTCATGTACATGTGTGTCACGAGTGGAAAGGTTTTCAGACCAAGAGGAAGTGAATACAGCCTGTGATAATGCTCTTAGACATTATCTGAATTAATAAAAGCTAGTCAGCAGTTTAGATTATATTGTAAAGTTTATATTATATAGTATTTTAAAGTGGCATATTTATATATATATATTGTTAGTTTGGAACATTGTTTCAGAACCACCACACAAATGTCTATAAAACTCCAAAGTAAATTGTTTTTGTGCCTATTTGCTTTCAGATTCTTTTGTCATTTCCATAAGTTGACAGTAGAGGGCGCCCCCCGTCCGTCTGTGTGTCTTTGTGCGTGCTGTACGTGCGCAGCGTGGCCTCTAGACGAGCAGAGAACACCACAGAACACTGGGCTTTGTTGACAAGCAGCACCAGAACAAGTGTGTAGGTCACGTTTAGTCCAAAGCCACACATGTTTAATGGGATAAATGTGCACGTGTGATTCGACAACAGCATTAGAGGGAACCAGGAAGTGAGGGAATCATTGAATATGTGTAAGATAAAGTGTCACTGGATAAGGCTCTGTTATTATAATGTAACACTCTGTTTTATTACAGACCAGTGGCTGTAATAAAGGAAAAAAACTGAGGTCCATGTTGAAAATATTCCACTTGAAGTAATACACACCAACAGAGTTACAGCAATATATCATGTGCAACTTGTTTGCACACACTTGTTACAAGACACTGTAACACTCAGGGCACATTTTATTATGACTCATGCATTTGTACAGCCATAAGGTCAGGGGTTTTGGGTCAGGATGAAAATAAGATGATAATCCTGCATAAATAATAGTTTTTTTATTGTTGTTTTTTTATTTGTTGCTTTTAATTGTTGTTCTTGAGTATTTTAATTATGTGCTATTGGGTTTTTACTATTGTTGTAAGTAATTATTATTATTATAAACATTATGGAGCATTGGTCATAAAGGCTCTCTCTTGGCTAATACTGTGCTATAGAAACTGTATTGTTTGACAAAAGTCATGAACTATTTGATTATGTGACCAGAAGCTTAAAGGTGGGGTCCATTAAAAACCCGTTCATGTACATTAGAGAAAATGCTTGCATTGGGTATGATTAGCATGTGTTTAATAAAACTGTGACGTGGCGTAGTGAGTGAGTAGCATCTGTTCTAGACAAGTGTTGCATTGTTTGGAGACAATTGTTTAAAACCAGGACACCAGTTTGGGGGACAGAGGGACAAATCCCAACATATATCTTCTCTCTATAGTATATTATTTGTTAATTCCTTTTTGAGTAATGAGTAAATGGAACAAAAGTGAAATAGCACAGCTCACTTAGTATTTACTTTTCCTCATTTTTTACATTCTAGTTGTGTTGTGTCATCCTTCAGCTATTTATTTTAGGCCCACCCAAACCCTCACATTATTGGTCTATTCTAGTGGTTTGGGGGGAGAGGGGGTGTTAAAGGCACAGACAATAAAATAATGCATTTCGAAAGTGTTGCTGGTGAATTTCTAAAAAGCAGCATATTTGAGAATAAATGTTTTTGTTTTTTTTTTAATATGAAAGACGTAAACCTAATTAAGTAGACTAATAATATCTGGAGAGGAATACAGACCAATTAAAGCTGAAAAAAAAAGATTTTGTGACTTGATTGATTTGTTAAAAAAATAAAATAAAGAAATATTTTGCCAGGACACACCCACATTACAGAACTGCATGAAAAAAAAAAACACGCTCTCTGATTACACTGGTCTATGCTGGGAAGCATGTTCCTTTGTTCTGGGTTAAATTCTTCAATGGCATTTATTTATTTAGTCATAGATCTAAGGCTGGGAGATACAACTCAAATGTGGCAAAGGTTAGACTTAAGATTAGTAAATGATAAGATACTGTAGGTGTGGAGATATGTCAAAGGTTCATGTAGTCATTGCGATGAAAGGTCATGCATTTTTCTACAGCAAGTCACAATAAACAAACCTAAAGTAGAAGATTTTTACTGGTTATCTTGTATAAAAGGATTCTCTCTGGCTCTGCCACAAAACTATCTGCCTTCTGGTTTGACCGTGCACCTGTTGTCTGATGTTTTTTCAGCTGTCACCACTCACTTGATCTCCCACCAATGGGCTTTCAGGTCACTACACACCTTTGTACACAACAGTCCAGTTTCCATAAAAAGATTTAATTTGCCTTTTGAAACTAGGCTGGAGATAAATGTTCTGTTTGAGTAAATAACTTGCTTATCCCTTCTAGGATTGTGGTTGTGTTGGTTGTGTGACTAACTATGACACCATAAAAGCACATGTTTCAAAGAAGGTTAATATTAAAATTATAATGTGGCATTGCATCTGCTCAGGGATACAAAGGATTTTAACACCATTTCTATTGTACATTTATTGATGTAGACGTTGCAGAAAGTGGAAAAACACAGAACATTATCCAACCATTTTGGAAATGTCTTGCAGGTGTTTTTCATTATAATGTGTTCTCAAGGTTGACTGGATTTTTTTTCCTTTGTAGTTTGAGTGGCAACCTGTCGAACACGGTTAAGTTTACATAATAGACCATGGAACAAACCCTCTTTCTTTGCTTCCAAATCTACCTTCTCATTAAAGGTGGATAGAAAAACGTGCCTAACACTATGTTCCTATGCATTCTTTAGACATTGACCAGTGGCAGTATGATATTAAACCACTGAAGGACAGTATTTCCTACACAGTGCACTGGTATCACTTTAAAATGATATCTAGATGCCTGGAATACTTTAATAAGAAGTACTTTGAAGTACTTTGCCCTTCTGCAGCAGAAACCCCTGTGGCTTAGAAACAACTAAACATAAATAAAGCATTTCAAAGATGTTATGACCACACTTGGTATGTTAATGCTTCCGGGGATGTACTCTTTACTGATTTGTGACTTGTGCAACTGGTTTAAAGCTTTGTTGTCTTGACAAAATCTAGGTGTGATTGTGTGATTGTGTTTCGGATGAACATTTTTCCCACTACTGACGCTGATTCAATCCATTGAATTTATAAATTCTGTGATTTATCTCTGTCCCTAACGTCCCTCACCCGAGCACATCCTCTCTATCCATGTCCTACACAGTCGTACTCGTACCTCTGGTGGACTGGTCCCTTGGCAGGATACCTACCTACTCAGACATGTTGGGACAGCTGTTACGAGGTGTGTGGCACGTCTCTTTGTGATGTCTACAGTGTCGTCACCGGTCTTACATCATCCCATTGAAGCGTGGGCTCAAACAGATGTTTCATTGAAGTGATGAGCTAATGCTTGTCATTCAAGCGTTTGTTGTTCAAAAACATAAACACATTTACAGTCGAGCTTCTTCACCCACAATCAATACAGTCATATAATTATAAATAATATAAATATAATTTGTGGCAGAATTGACAAGTTTCGCTCTGCAGTCGAGAGGTTCCCATTTTTCAGAAAAATTGAGGACATTATTGTCTCATTAACATATTTTACAACAAAGAAAAAGTCTTATTCCCTTCCCTTTGAGGCAACTGTTCCCCTTATCGTGTCATTTTATTTAATTTTACAGTAATTTACTCCCCCATTGATAACGAATGGCAACTTTCAAATCTTTTCATGTTAAGGGAAAACCAAATATGTTTATAAAAGTTCGAAGGTGTGAGCACAAGGACATCTGGGAAAGCTGGTGAGTTTTAGTACCAAGAAGATTTTAAACGTGTTTTCTTGAAGCACTACTTCCCAGAACCACTGGAACAGCTTTAGCGAGTCAAAATCAACACTTGTTTTTTAGTCAATCCAAATTGTGAAGATGTTTAATTAACTTTTAAGTTATGCTACATGATGGTTGGACTTTAGTGTTGTTTTATTTTCAGCTTATCTTCTCAGCCTTTGTCCCATTTCCTCAGAAGTGAATAAAGCAGCTTACCATAGATTGCACTGCCATCACACTTTGTACGTCATTACATTCTCACCAAATTTGGTGTTTTGGGAAAAGATCTAGTGACAAAAACCTGAATAAAGGTAGTGCTGTGGTCAAGATGGCTGTGTGACTAAGAACAAGTCACTTCCTTCCGCATATTTCATTCTCCGCATTTTTTTAAACATTTGTCTGTGGAGGCGCCTGGTGCTGGTCTGGGCACTGATAAAGCTGAATGAGTAAAAAAGCTGAATGGAGCGAGACAGAAGTATGTGTCACATTCACGGTCACATGGCAGGATCACGTATCCTTTGTCCCTGAACCCCACGGCTGGCTTTGTCTGCCAGAGTGGGATCCGATTTCCCCCCTCGCTCTTTGAAGTCTCCTCCTCCTCCCACGCTTCCACGCTAATTCTAACCCTCCTCCACTTGCAGCCCCTCGGCCTCCCACACACTCACTTAAACTTGGTCTCTCTCCATCTGCCTGTGGAAACCCGATACAGGGCCGCACATGGAGCCAAATGTTATCCATTAAAGCTATGGAGAGAAACTAAGGGGCTGTCCACACGGAGACACAAATCACTGTATCCATATACATTTTGTATCGTATTGGCCTTTCGTCCACACAGATCCGGTGTTTTGGGAGACTCAATCCGCTATTTTTTGAAACAGGGTTCTAAAGTGGATAAATCTTTCGACAACACCTAGGTGACACCCTTGCGGTGTCGTGTGTACAGCCAATCCGTATATTTTGTGAAAACGATGATGTCATCGCATCACGTGTCGGCCTCGTCACACGTAACAGCAACAACAATAATGGCGGACTACATGATTGAGTTCGTGCTGCAGCAGCTACTAAGCCTACTAGCTTTATTACAGCAAAATCTATTGCTTCTATGCAGTTGTGGTGAGCAACAAGCGATAATGGACAACACCATACGCCACATGCTCTTAGATCCACCGCGAAGAGAACCAGGAGAGCAACCAGGAGAAAATGAATGGAGAGAGAATTTCCGCATGTCCAAAGCACTCAGAACTCAGTCCGTATATTGAAGAGCAAACAACAAACATGAGGGCACCAATTACTACACTCTAAATATATGACTGCAACAATTTGAGAACTTGTTTTTATTAGAAAAGAAATATTTAGGTCTTCGTCTTCTTCTGCAGCGCGCAAGGTTATGTGCATGCTCAAAGTCTTCTTCTCCGTGTATAGTGTATATCTGTGGCAGAATTACAGCGCCCCATACTGGTCTGGCATATATACTACATCGTTTTCAGCCGGTCGTGTGTACGCAGATATTTTCTTGAGACGACGCCGTCTCATGATCGGATAGGGGATGCACTGGCTTCGTGTGGACATAGCCTAAAACAAAAGATGCTATACTGGCTTTAGCCGACAAAAATCCCAAATACATATATTGTTGTTTTTTTTGTTAAACTTGTACATTCTTGACCTTTTTAACCTCCATATGCTATTGCAGTTTGTTAGTCTTGTTATTTTTCTGTTCATACTGTCATTGTGTCCTTGTGCAAGACACTTAACCCAGATGCACAGATGAGTTTGGTGGTGGTAAGAGAAGGCTGTGAGCCCCCCCCCCCTCTCTGCCTGACCCAGGTGTGAATGTGTGTGAATGGAAGCATCATGTAAAGCGCTTTGGGTGCCCAAAAAGGGAACAAAAAATTGTACACCATTTACCAACTGTGCTCCATTTGTCGTCACTAGGAACAGGAAGTGATGGAACTATTGGCTTCTATCCGTGGTTTTAAAGGAGACTTAAAAGTAAAGAGAGCTATTTGTAGTAGTGATGCGCGGGTCGTCTCGTAACCCGCGGACCCCGCGGGTACCCGCGGGTCGGGTTGGGGCGGGTGAAGAAATTGTCACTTTATTTGCGGGGCGGGTTGGGGCGGGTTGGGGCGAGTCATTAAAAACAAAATGTAAAATCCATGTATGTTGCGTGCAATTTACAGCCTACATTAAATATTTGGGAATATCTATTTACATATTTTATTAGTTTTTTTGTAAGGTTACCCGACGCTTGCGTGATGTCTCCAAACATTTGGCGTCACATGACACAAGCGGCGCGCCAAGCAGCTCCCGCCGCCGCTGCCTGCCAGTCACAACAAAAGCGGAGAAGATGGAAGACGAGGTGCGGGAGAAATTGAGGTCGGTAATGTACATAATAAAAAAAAAGGTCAGGCTGCTAAGTCTAATGTTTGGGACCGGTTCTCAGAAATAGTTGCAGCAGGAGACAACCGCAGTATCGGCTACGTGAAGTGCAACTCGTGTGAAAAAATATACAAACATGAGAGCCACAAAACGGGCACTTCCAGCCAGTTTACAGAGCGATGTTTCCAAACACTTTCAGACTGAAATAAAGGCTGTTTTCATTTACAATGCCTAATAGGCTATGTCTATTTAATGGTCGCGGGTGCGGGGCGGGGCGGGTTATAAAAATAGATACAGTGGTGCGGGGCGGGCTGGGGCGGGCCAATAATTTCATAAAAACGGGACCCGCGGGTTGGAAAAAAAGCCGACCCGCGCATCACTAATTTGTAGGTCATTTTACACTGTTTAAAGTGTGTTCAGTTTTGTTCTATATTCTACATTATTTTTTACAATTAACCTCGGAGCATTGCCATGTCAAAAAATTCTAATCAAAAGCTATGCTCTTTAAAAAGACATACATGCCTACAACACAGAGGCATGCACCAGATTGTTTGGATTTGACCAATTTTCCATGTGCGTATGTTATTCCGAACAATCTCTGGCTGTACTCGATAAGCTTTTGTGTGTATTTGTGAAATCAGAGACCCACTGTTACCGTGACGATTGTACCCTAGTTTAGGGACTTTACATTTGGACATTTGATCTTGCAACAGTTGGTGTTTGAGGAAATAGCTTGTTTGCACTTAACGTCACTTAGCTTACAGTTCCATTGTAAAGAGCGACATTATTAAAGCAGCAGGCTGTTCTCGAGCTTTTAAAGAAGTTAAGAGCTCAACATGAACCCAACATGAACCCAAAAGCAGAAAAACTGTCGACCTCCATACTTTCAGAAGCTTTCATTTGTTTTTTAGTCCAGAAGGATGTCTGAGTAAATCCTTGCGCATATTAAGTCAGTTTTAGAGAATTTGTATAGTTCTTGAGTTATGTCAAATTAAGAAGAAGACTGTTGCATAATGATATCACTACAACTTGAAATCAACTCATTATGTCCCAATATAATAGGATTCTGACCTGGACAATAGTACAACTGGTTTTGATTAATGACTAAAATTAAAAAGCATAGGTATTTTGTGGATTTTGGCTCAGGCCACAACACTTTAATGGAATTACTCGAACCGAGCACTTACCAAGGATTAATACGGTTAGTATATCTTGGAAAAAGTTGCAGAAACCAAACAAGTCATCAGTTTTCAGCTTTCCAAAGCATAATATTTACATTCACCATGTGACCTAAATTTCCATATGGCCCATTGATGGGGGTAATCCATCTTAACGATCGTTGCACGTTCTGTCTAAATTATACAACAAAACAACATGTGGTATGTAAAGCATCCCTTTGATTGTATTGTTCTGGGGGCTTCTGCTGTCGGAGATGGCGGGGCCGCCCCCTCCCTGCCCGGGACCGCCGACCAGACTGCCGGGGGGTCAGGGGCCTCTTCCCGCACACAGCCGAATGTTATTGAGTCCTGGCAACCACAGCCCGCCCCCTCAAACGGCCAGGCCAGTGTTCTTCCTGCAGCAGGCTGATGTCAGGTCCTAGGAATGTGGAAAACATTGCACACTGGGGGGCCTTGTTCCTCCACACTGAATAGTCTGCGGGCTCCGGGCCAAACCACATGCCACACACACAGCCTGAGACCAAACAAAGGGATGGAGGGGGCCACAGACAGAAAACCACTCGCTGGCCGTCCTCCAGGAGTTTGAGGTAATGTGGACATGGTTTTAAGAATGGCTTCAGGTGATAGGGCCCCACATTTGAGGGACAGCAGACGGTATGTGCTCATGAGAGAGAACAGAAAGTAATGGCACATGATGTTTGAGAGTGTCGATACTTTGTTTATTTTTATGCAACATTAGAAATGCCAATAGGCTGTGAAAAAAGGTACAATGTTGCAAGAACGCTCAAAAGCACTGAATGGACTTTCATTCACCAGGTATCTTTGCATATTTTCTTCAAAAACACAGTGATAAAGAAAGAGACATTAAGAGAATGTTTAGTTTGGTTTAAGGCACATTGTGATAGAGTGGTAGATAGGTGCTCTCAATAATCCGGAGGAAATAGTCTTCCTTAAACTACAACTGAGGCAGTGGAGTCCAGTAAAATAAAAGAATCTTTTTTCATTTATTTATTTTTTTGCCGTCAGTGTTACATAGACAGGGTGAGAGAGGGGAATGAGCTATGGGCAAATAACCCAAGCTGGAATTAAACCCAGGTCTCCCAATTAAGTGGTATGCGTTCTACAGCTGAGACACTGAATAAGCAGATCTGTGCTCAAATAATAATAAGAAATACCTGTCACAGCGATGTCAAGACATCTTAATGGACATTGTGGCAAAAAGCTCCTGTTTGAGCCATTGCAGCGACAATTATTCAGACATAATAGACATAATACAACCCAATTCAACTTTATTAATGTCTAAGAGAAAGATTAATTGTGAGGTCTCTTTTAATAAATTAAAAAGCAAATTAAGGGATTCAGACTTCATCCATGATAGTGTTTTTTGAATAAATTAAATCTTCATTTAGAAAAAAATGAATTAAACAAACCGGTAGAAACATTAAAGTCTAACATATTGATGTTATTCAGTAGTCAGGAGTTTTTGTGGCGTTCTGTCCTGTGCTCACTGATCTCAGACGACCACTGGCTGCTGCCCCAACGCAGGGGATGGTCCATGTTGTTCTGTAAATGAGAATTTGGCTCTCAATTGACCTACCTGGTTAAATAAAGAATAAAGAGTCTCCAAACTAATACATAAAGTTGCACTAGATCAGTCATAACTGCATGAGAAAACATTTGCAGCATATTTCATAAAAAATAAAATAAAATAACGTAGCCTTTAATGCCTTTAAAGGGTTTCTGGTTTGTAGTTTGGTTTTCCCTTGTGTGTATATTTTGCATCATTTATATTTCCGCACAGTAATTTTTTTAAAATCATACAACCCACCAAAAAGAAAACACCTTAAAGTCCCATTACCTATCCAAATCAAAAGATACACTCATAACGAAACAGAAAATGACGTCAAAGTGAAAGTAAATCAGCAAGTAAGCGCGAGTTAAAGAGTTTCTTGCCAAACACGTTTCCAGCAAGGTAACATGATCCACTTTCTAATCAGAAAATCCCACCAGAAGGCAAAACTACAATCAGCCAGTCTTTATTTGTAAAGCATTTTACAACAAATAAAAGGATGAACAAAGGGCTTCACAGTTAAAATAGGAGAATATTTGCAGTATAAAATATATAAATACATGCAATAGAATAAAAAATGTATATACAATCTCAGCAGCCATCTTGGAATTTCTTTTTTAAATAACGCACAGGTCTACAGGTAATGTAACGCAGCAAATGAACATTGTCCCACTGCTCGTACCTGGACCTCGGAACAACTAATCACATCTGGTCAGCTGACCCCAGGGCTCTGCTGGGACGGTGGACCATTAAGATTTCAGATAAATAGAAATCTTTCATATTCTCTAAAAAATGCCATTAAAAAAATCACAAATTCTGCCAGAGGATGTAAACCTATGAGCACAACTGTAAATGCTCTAAATGACTTTGGTGAAGTTATAGTATACACTTGGGGTAATATGGGTGCCACAATGATATGGGTTGTGTTGAAAGGGAGTGTAAAAAATGAACAGACATCACTCGTTCGAACGTTACAAATCTGAAACTAATCCAAAAAGACAGCTGTAGGCGGAGGGCAAGTCTGTTTCAGTGTCACCTAACAACTGTCAAACAAAAAGTGTGTCTATGGCAACTTTGGTTTAAAGGATGTTGCTTACTTTAGACTAAGCCATGGTTTTGACGTCAATTTATTAAACTGTTCACCCAGTGTTCTTTCACTTTAATGAATCACTGTGTGTCACTGTCAATGTTCATTTTAATTGTTACATAAGTGTTTCCTGTTGTCGTTACATTTAGGGTACACCTAAAATGACTCGTCCAACAAAGATGAAACAGACAGGGCAAGTCCAGACCAAACTAATGCATGATTCATACATAATTCTACTTAAACATACGCCTCATGTGTGTCATGCAAAGACATAATATGCAGAGTTTTCCACCCATGCAGAGTTATAATCCTCACAAAAACACATTTTTATCTACCTGTTAAAGCAATGGTTCCCAAACTTTTCAGACCGCGACCCCCAATATTAGACTGCTGACGATCGCATCATTACAACCTTTTTAAAAACATATAAAAATAATACTCAAAAAAAAAATTTCATAAAAAAAAAAAAATTATAATCTGGAAATCATCTCGCAACGTGTTTAGAATATGCTGGTGACTCGAGTTTTTATTTAAAAAGGAACTTAGTGTAGTCTAAATTAAGTAAGAGTAGCGTTCTATCAAAATAATTTTACTCAAGTAGAAGTAAACAGTAGTCATCCAAATGTATGACTGTCTGTCTGATTACATCTTTTAGAAACAATGTAATCACACAAACAATGTACAAATTCTGCTATTTCCAAAAAAACATGAGTAAAAAGAAATACCATCTTTACAAAATAACAAACTATGGCACAAGAAACACAAATTTCCAACTTTTTCCATCCATGACTGGGCCCAGTTACTTCACCAGGTCAGTTATGATGCGCAGTAAAATTCACAATGGGGGGTGTTGACCTCAACCAACAACTCATACATTTACTGAAGAGACTTAAAGACAGGCTGGGAACAAGTCAAGACCAAATGATTCACAATATATCATCCACCCAAGGTTGCATTTTAGAAACATTGTGTAACAGTGAGAAGTTAATTGAAACTGGCGTTAATACCAACACCCAGGGCCGGCCCTGGCCAATTTGCTGCCCTAGGCAAGATTTCACCTGGTGCCCCTGGAATTTTGTTCATAAACTTACACAGAAACAAACTGCACAGCTTTGTCTTGTTTTTCTTTATTTTGAAAATATTTTGGAAACACACACACAACGTATTATAGATACAATATAAATATGTTTATATTATATTATGTTATTGCAGAAAAAACTATAATAGCTCCACCTCTTTAAGAAAATTGCCATTGTCTGGTTTGTTTAATGTGTCTGTGGATCCCCTTAAAGCAATGTTTCTTTCAGCTAAGGACTGAATTATTGCCACCAGTCTGGTTAGCACCTCTCGCCACCTGTTTCTCTCTGCCTCAGCGAGTGCCATCTCTTGCTTATCTATGGTCAACCCTTTTGCAAGACGGACCTCTAATTCCTTCCATGTTGCCATGTTTGTATTGTGCTCATGGCTATCCTCATGGACCTTGAGCAAGTGGCTTGCATTTTTCCAGTCCTTTAGTCCTTCTTTAATCAATTTGAAATCTTTCTGAGAAAAGATTTTGCAGCAGAAGCAGTACAAACTGTCCTTCTTTTTTGAGTACATTAGCCAGCTTCTTTTGATTTTTTCTCCATTGACTAAGACTCTATTAAAATAGTCATGCTGACATCTTCTCCCATCTTTTTGTTTCGGAAATGTGAAATTGCTTTTTATATCATATGGTCCTCTGAGGACAAACTCTGTTCTTACCTTCTCAATTAAAACAGATGGCCAGTCAGCAGGGTCTAATGGTGCAGCCTTTTTGTAAACTGATGCTGAATCGCTGGGCGGTGCTGAAGTGGAGGGAAGAGGTGTGCTTGATGCGGAATCGCTGGGCGGTGCTGAGATGGAGATGTCTGCAACAGGTGGCCCAGGATTTGCAGGGACGGGGTTCAGATATTTCAAAAGTGCATCTGAAGAGAGAAGAGGAGGATTATATGTGACCATTGGGTGTTACATTTTATTATTAAAAAGCTGATGATAGTGAAACTATAAAAATATGGCAGCACCTAAACCACATTATAGCTTAAACACACAAACAGCAAGAATAATTACATCTGGTATTCATGCACAAAACTCTATTCATTGAGCACTTCTCTAGCATACAGTAGTTACATTTTCAAAATTAATTTTGAAAGTGTTTGTTTTCAGTATATCTGGCATGGCAGCAATGTCCTACTAACTACACTTTATGATGTTATAACCATGAAACAGAGGAGAAACGTAAATCTTTATTTAAATTCAATTTTAAAGTTGCTAAATCCATATATATAATACATATATATATAAAAACATTTTATGTAGGACTCAGTCATTTTAAATAAAGATTTACGTTTAAATAGCAACATTTTATGCAGAACTCATTTTAAATAAAGATTTATATGTCCCTCTGCCTGTGTACTCGTTGTGTTTTCTGGATCCTCCTTCATTAAAGCCTGCGTTTGGATCACCACTGTCTGTCTCTACCGTGCAGTTCATGAACCTATGTCATAAGCTAATTCAAATTAGCGAACGTTACAGGCATCGTTGAACTAACTTAATGCAACATAGATAAACTGATCATCATTACCTACCTCTGTCTTTTCGCGTTTTCTTCCTCTTCTCTTCTTTTTTTTCTTCCCTGGGCACCAGATGGCTTCGGTCTTTTTGACATAATGACAACTTATCAGTGTCAGTGAATTCGGCCATCTGTCAGTGACAATCACACACAGGTAACGGATGTTTTTTTCAGCAGGGCGGGGCCGGGGGAGATTGATGCGTCACTCAGTCGGACGGGTGGATCGGGATTCGGGAAAGCAATGTTGTAGTTTTGTCTTTAAGGGACGATCGCTTTTTTTAATTCATAATATTTAAGTTGTATTGGTAATAAATAAATAAATATATATATATATATATATATATATATTTATTATATATATTCATAAAAATAATAATTTGGGCGCTCGGGCGCCCCAAGGGTGGGCGGAGCCCTTAGCATTTGCCTATTCCGCCTATGCCCAGGGCCGGCCCTGCCAACACCAGCTGTTATTGCGGAGGTTCTGTAGTTGTTTTAACCTGATATTGGTCCCGAAACAAAGGTTCTTAATACATTCTCAATAATGACATTTATACATGTTGATTTTATAACTTATGTTATTGAGTTAGAAACCAAGCCTGAGTCAAAATGCCAATCTAGAACAATTTCTACAAATATTATGGTTGATATGTTTTGCCTCATTACTGGTGCTGGTTAAATGAACAGTTTGAATCTAAAGACAGTAGAGAGTTGGCTGCAGTGAGGCCTTCAGTGTCAACATAAAGAATAACTGGTGGAACGAGTGGAAAATAAAGTTCGGTGCGGTTCTGTTTTAACAATAATATTCTGCACAGAAAACGGTCTGGAATAGTGCCTACAAGACAAGACAGTCAAAATAATATTCTGTAATGAGACTGACACCTTTAAAAAGTAGTCCTAAGACTGGTCTAGAGGAAGACTACAATATTTTCATATATTTGTTTTCCTGTGACAATGAATCAGTGACTGACAGGAAAATGCACTGTTTATCCCACCAGCACACAACCTCAGCTTTTCTCATAACTCATGACATGAGTGTATTTTCCACTTCTCTTCTGTTCATGCCCTTATTTAGTGACCAACAAGAGATTCAACACACTTTTCCTTCATGAACATTTAGGAGAGGATTCAGGATTGAAGTGGATGGGATTTGAAAGTCAGTGCTACAGCTCCCTAAATGTGTGTTTTGGAAAAGCCTGTTTCAAAAGGCTCTTTCATTATATGAGGTAAACAGGCTGTTCTGTGTAATATGGCAGCAGTGAACTGGGGTCAGGTTTACAGAGACAACATGAGGCAGCATATTTCTGACTGAAAGAGGCCGTTGTGTTATTCAGATTCACAGTGCTCCATTATGAGTGTCTATAAATATAGTATTTATACTACATATTACATTGAATAAATACTGTATAGGTACATGTATATTACCATGTAGAAAACTCTAACCTGAAGCCCAGAATTCTGTCGAGTTCTTACCAAACCGAAGCAAGGAGCCGGAAAGTCTGGCTCTATAAAAGTCTGTAGGTGTGCAACTGTGATGTTTGTACCTTAACTGTAAAACCCACTAATATTTTGGGTTGTCAGTACACCATAATCAGATTTATTTGTATACGTAGGTCAGTAAGTTACAGGTCCAACATTACAGAGAATAAAGAGATGAAAAGGCGATATATTAACTACCTCCCTTGATGATAGTAAAAGTTAAATCCGCCCTGTTGCCCTAACTAATGCCAACTGGAAATCATGAGCTGTTACATCCCACAAAAGGAAAAACCTTACCTTACTACATCTATTCATAACTTCACTCCTGATCCTCTATCCATTTAGTCTCCATTTATTACATTCCTACATTTTTAATATCAGTCACATGAGAACCATTCACATTCGTCACTCTGACAAGTAGACATGTATTTACATTATTATAATTATCTTTTTTTTTTTTGCGCCTGTTTGATTCCGAAAGGATTTGATAAAGTGGGCTTTCAATTCCTGCTCTCTCCAAAGTAAATACTGTTGTTGTGTCCTTGGGCAAGACACTTTAAACACCTTGCCGCCAGCGGTGCTAAAAAGTAAATACAAATAAAAGCATGTAAAACAAATCAGTTACTCAATCAATCTGTTGTAAAGTTGGAAAGGTCAGAAAACTGGGGAAACTTTGTGGAGGTTTTGTGTCACAGTGAGAAAGTCTAGACCTGGTGGGGCCTGCGTTTACAATAAAAAATAACAAAATTGAGAATGAGACTTAAGAAGAAGGTTAAACAAAGGTCACATAATAAATGGGATTCCATATTTCTGTTTTCTGCCTGGGGGCCTAGCACATCAAAACAGAGAGGAAAACAACATGGAGAAGTAGGTGTTGCCTATTTCAACAAAATGTCCACACATGAGCTTTCATGTGATCCTTCTGACCTATGGACTGTTGTTGGAACAGTGCACATACATTCTTTTTTAGAGAGTGCTAAAAGGAAGTCAAGTGTTTTGTAACTTAAAAAACAACAGAATTTTAAAATTCTTCTTTAAAAGTTATTGGTGCCCCTGTACACTTGTTTTTTTTGCCTACATAAAGTTTTGCCACTGGGTTTTGGTGTGATATAGTACAAACAAACAAAATGCATCATTATCTGGGAGCCTGTAAAAGGTTGAATTGAAATAAAATAATTACATCTACAGAAATTAAACAAAGCGTTGGCCTCCGTATGATTGACAAAAACTTCAAAGCCAACTGATAAGCTTCTTCCAGCAAACTGTAGACAAGCACACGCACTGGGTTCATGATTACACTCAGATCATTAGACAGCACGTTGTCAGTGAGTGTTCAAAGCATGCAGCATTTATCACAGATGCGCTTTGATTTCGTCTTCCAACAGGGCCCCTAGCACCTCGTCTCGTTCTTGCAGCGGCATGTCATCAGTCTGCTCTGGAGCCACTGCAGCCTCTGACCTCTCATCAAGCGTGTGTTATTCTAAGGCACAGTCACGTCTGACGGGACTACTTCTTACGTAAGCCTCCTCAGCAAGTCTGGACATGTACTCAGTCCCTGTCATTTTAACCCAAAGCAATGTCTCATACAGCTTAGGACAAGTTGTTCCCGACTACTGATGCAGCATTTATGTGGAATGTGGAAAACAACACGAGTTCAGCATGTGTCTTCAGGTCCTTGCATATAAAAAAATACAGTGGAGCTATAAAGGAGCTGGTAATGACCACTAAGAGACTGCTGTGTAGTTTGGATTGACAGTGCAGAATTGCAAGCATGCAAAAATAAAGTCCATCTAAGAGAAAACTGTAGCTCTCTGGGCAAATTCATTTCACTTTATAAAATTAGCTGTAGGTAGCCATAAGAATGTAAGCTCAGTAGGTTCGCTTTGTTGGTTTTATTGGACGGACTGGTTCTAGATCTTTCCACACTTTCCATAGCTGTATGACAGTAACAGAAGATGCTGATCAACGCACAGCAAATATAAACAACAGTCATGTTTTTCCTTTTTCTTTTTTTATGTTCTTCTACTGTCTCCAGCTTCTTATTAACAGACCATTGTTTTTGTATCATATCAATAACTTACTGCAGTCTTTTTCCAAAGAGTCACTTCACTGTGATATGTCTTGTAGCTCTTTTATACAGGTTTATACAGGTTTATACAGGTTTAAACAGGTTTATACAGGTTTATACAGGTTTATATAGGTTTAAACAGGTTTATACAGGTTTATACAGGCTGTCCGACCAGAACCACCTGAAATCTGACTTCTTAACCACAGCAGAATGTGGGGCATACACCATTGTCCCGGTTTACCATCCTATAGTTTCCAAATCTCGATTGCCTCCTTGATCCAAGGGCGGTGTTTGTTGTCAGGAAGTTAGCATAGAAACATGTCAAGGTATGATACTGAAACCTTTGAGAAAAGTCAAGTCACTAAATAAGTATTCTAAAATGTTATTTATATTCGAGCTTGATAAACAAGGTGCAGTTTAGGGAGTCTAGAAAACAACATAATAGCAATAAAAAATATGTAATAAAAGATATTTTTCTGACTGGTTTTAGTTTGGTCCAAATCAGAAAGTACCCAGTTTAGTTTGGTTCACTTCGGTGCAAATCCGGTCAACTGTGTGTTCCCAATGAAATTTTTAAGTATGACACAACAGGTCTCAACCTGATTGGACAAGGCATTGTAACATAACTCTTTGTCCCAAAACAATACTTGCAGCAGCAGTACAGAATGTGCTATGTGTTTTTCCACATTACGCCTGGGTCCCAAGTGAAAGCTCTAAGAAAGGTCATAGTTACATTTAGAAACAAATCTGTGAAGGTTCTCAGTCATCCAGGTCATCTCGAAGAAACGGTTAAAGCAAAAGCATAGATAATAATCCTTTTTAATGAGCATGCATCAAAAATATACATTTGCAATAACAGGATGTACTATAACATGGACCGATCTCCTTTTATGAGAAAGATACATAGAGTTTATTGGAAAATTAAAAAAATATATGTGTATTGGATTTACCATCATCATTGCCAGCCATGCTAATTTTTGGTTTTCATTTGAAACAAAGAGTCTGGATTCAGAGACAATACCAGCAGACGACCGGATAAACTGCCTCTCAATGCATTTATTATTTATTTTTTCCTTTATTTTTCAAGGACAATGCACAGAAAGACATTAATCTCAAGTAGCACCAGATTTAGCTATTTTTTATCTGTAGTCGGTCACTAGATAAAACATTTCTAATCTGAAATACACAAGTTTCATTGATAACAATACCCTCTAAATTCATCATGAGCACTTCCGATCACTAATAATAATATCAGTTAACACTTCCTCATTTCATCAGTAAGTACTAAAAATGATCAATTCATCAATAACAATAGCCACTAACAAATACACAAACTCAAATCATCAACATCAATTCTCACTAAAATCCCACAAATACTAATTCACTAACATCATTTGCCGTTAAAAAAAATATACACAATAAACAATTAATCAAGAGTCTAACACGTCCAAAGTCCAGCCCTACTAACCCTAATCAAAAGAAATGTTATTTGATTAATGTTGACTGTCTGTTTACTCAAAAGCCATTGTTTTAGCCCATAGTTGGTACACGTTTTAATCTCTAAAACTATATGAGATGAGGGTCGCAGATCGTCAGCAGTCTAATATTGGGGGTTGCGGTCTGAAAAGTTTGGAAACCCCTGTGTTAGGGGACAGGGCGCACTACCACCTTGAGAACATATCTCCACAGAGCTCTATATACGTCGACTTGAAATTCTTGTGTGAGTTAGCTGCTGAGTAATTTAATGGGTGCAATCATTTTTGTGGCTTTAACCCTCTGTACGTAGTCACTGGTGAGATACTAGACATAACAAAAAAAACACCTACTGCTTGTTGTCTTTTCTCTGTGTACCAGACACATTAACGGTTTCGAGTGTTTGTCACAAGCTGCAACACGTAAAGACACTAATCTGGTTCCACTGAATGTGACCTTCTGGGAAATCAAGTTATTTCACCACAAATGATGTCTTCGAGCAAACACTTTGATGGCATTTGATGCATTTGTTCCCAGTTTTCAAACATTTTTTAACATCACATTTTTTGGGAGATTTTAAAATAAAATGGTCGACCAACCAATTTGAGATTTTGACAACTTTAAGGACAAAAGGTTGTAGTGAGTTAGCTTATGCTAATGAGTCTAACTACATTTCCCAGAAAGCTGGGGTCAGTTCCATGTAGTAGTTTCTTTGTTTTCTTAGAATTATGTTCTATATTTGGGGCAGCATCAGGCTGTGGGGATGTTTTTCATCAGCAGAAACTGGGAGACTAGTCAGGATCAATGGAAAGATAAATGCTCCAGAGCTCACAGGACAACTCTGTGATGGCGCTTTTCCACTACCAGTATCAGCTCGCCTCGGCTCGCTTTTCACTCCGTTTTCCATTGCAGATAGTACCTCCACAATAGTACCTAGTCGTCATAGCGACGCCGCAAGAACCTGTCGTGACGTAATCTTCTACGCGACACACACCCGCTACTCACACACATAGAACAATGGAGGAAATCGAGTCTATGTTTTTTTTTATCCTCGGGATGTGGCTGTTTCTCACAGCACCTCCTCGTTTGACCACGGAGCATTTTTCCGAGTTGCCATAATACTAAAGTCTGGGACTGGGTAAATTATCATGCAATCTCTGGCCAAACCAGGCGCGGATTTACGGGTGGGCCTGGGTGGGCACGTGACTGGTGGCCCACCCAATCAGATTAATAAAAACATCTTAATTCAGTGCATGCAGCACATCAGAAATAGACTCGGTGCAGAAACGATCTCTGCACTGCACCCAGTGGCGCAAAAAGGGGGTTTGCAGCAGTATCAGTATTTCCTCAATACTATAACATTTTATAGGACTAACAGGCTTCAATAGACGCCCTCATTAGATTCCATAAAATAGAATTAATATAATATCACGAGTGGGCGTGGCGGCGGCGCCGTGGTAGCGCTGAGCGAGCAGGTAACGTTATGTGTTAGTTGTCACAGTATGCACCCAGTTGTCTTTAAAAGATGGATAAAACAAAAAAAATAAAGAAAGAGGGAAAAGGAGATGGCAGGAGATGGTGTCAAGCTATGGGACAGCTGATAAACAAGTGGATAGTGAAAAGCAACAGGTAGGACTTAAAGTGAGACTTCTGTGCTTGGAGGCTTGCAATATTCATGTTAACAGACTTAGCGTTAGCGTTTGCTAACACTGGGAATGCAGCAGCCAAATGGGGTTTAAATTAAGGCTAGCCTTATATGCAAAACTGAGGTTACTGAGCTGAAAACTGGAAAATATAAGACAGCATGCCATGATCAATAAATTACAAAAACGTGGAAAACAACTAACATACATAGAGTCCCAAGGTAGATTCGAACCTGGGTACGCAAAATGTAAAGCCTACTGCTTACCAACTGAGCTATCCAGTTGTCATGTATATAGGTAGTATACAGTATACCTAATATACGCCCAACCGTATATTCACCAGGCCCACCTATTAATGACGTTCTGTATCCGCCACTGGGCCAAACTATTTAAAAATGGCGGGGTTATTCAGGATACTCCGTCTGGCGCGTGCAATGATGACGCAGTGAACAGTGACGATTCTCTCTGGCCAATCAGCAGTCTGTCGTGTGTTCACGTCACAATTTAGTATCGCCTCAGCCCGCTTAGAACCTCGCCGGAGGTGATACGAAAAAAAGTACCAGGAAGCAGGTACAGGTACAACTTTTAAGCAGTGGAAAACCAAACAAAGGCGAGCCGAGTCGAGGCGAGTCGAGCTGGTACTGTGTAGTGGAAAAGCGCCATGAGTGTCCAAAGCCCAGACTTGAACCCAATCGAAAATGTTTGAGCACCAATGCTCACATCCAAACTGACAGAGCTTGAGAGGTTCTGCAAAGAAAAATGAGAGAGCCTGCCCTAAATAGGTTTGCCAAGCATTATACTCAAAAAGACTTGAGGCTGTAATTAGTGCCAAAGATGCTTCAACAAAGTATTACGCAAAGACTGTGAATACTTAATTACATGTGCAATTTTTTGTTTTCTTCTTAAATTTGCAAATATTTCAAACAATCTTCTTTCACGTTGTCATTATGGTTTATTGATTGTAGAATTTTGAGAATTTATTTGAAATAAAGCTGTAACATAACAAAATGTGGAAGCACTGTGAATACTTTCCAGATGCACTCTGGAAAGTATTCACAGAGTGCATCTGGAAGGCAACAGTGGCCGTAAAGTGCAAACAAAAGAAAAGCTCAGAAAAAAACTGAAAACACAACAATTTAGACAAACTGGAAAAGGTCGGTATAGTTTGTGAATGTAATTCTTACTGCTGATTGGACAAGTCATCTGTCACTCAAGATATACAGGAAGTACAGCCTGCTCTGGCGGTAAATTTGTGTGTGTATATGAATGTGCAAACATGTACTGTCCTTATTGTAGATATTGTTTAGAGATTTTAGACAGATCTTTATACCATCATATACTCTCAGTATTTCCAAAATCAGGTCATATGAATATCCTTCCTCAAAGCAGCGTTGAATGATTTCTATTTTCTCCAATATTCGCCAATAGAAATTGTCATTATTTCTCTTAGAATTAATGAAATACAGGTAGATACCTACTTCCTGTATATGTATCTTGAGTGACAGCTGTCTCGTCCAATCAGCAGGAAGAATTTCTTCGGTAAATGATACCTACCTTTTCCGGTTTGTCTGAATTGTGTTTTTGGTTTTGTTACACGTTTGATTTTGTATAATTGTGACTCCTTGAACTTCAAAAGCCTCTTATGTGAACTAAGTATATGTCTCTCTGGCCTCTTTACCTATAGACACCATATCACAGTTTGTGTAAAACTACATTTAGATAAGAAAGTAGGCCAGTGTAGGCTTTAGGTTGCTACTATGTTAGCACAGACAATCTAGTCCTACTTCAATGATGCAATATATATGTCACATACAGTGAGCTATATGCATGTAAACAGCTCCTTAGGGCAAGTCGGATCTTAGGTCTGTGATTGGTTGATGCAACAGGAGAACTCTGGTTTCTGGTTCAGAAAAAAGAAACAGTCTTTATTTTCTCAAATCCAGCAGAAATCCCCTCCATAATCCAGCCAGCTCCCTCGAGACAACCAACAACTGGAGAGAAAGAGAGGAAAATACGCCCCCGTCCACCAGCTTTTGAGGCAACAGTAAAAGCTTTTGGGCAACACTTTGGTGAAATCATAGCCATAGGGTGAAAGGAGGGTGGATGTACGACATGGTGCGCAGTGTTAGAGTCAGAATAGAGCCTCATTTGCATTTCCAAAGAGACATCCATGAGAACAAAGAGCTACAGAGTTAAATACAAAATGAAGGATCCACCTACGCAGACATTTACAGACCTTGACTCGGATCATGTTATTCACCTCCAGAACTCATCAACATCTTTAATAATACAAAAAGGAGGTGTTTTTTAGTATTTGTAAAATACATAAACAGACATCAGGTTCCACTCAATGTTGGATTAAAGGCACACTAGAGATTATCCTGGAGAATGTTTGCAAACACATCTGGCCCCACCTCCTCACTCTGTCCTATAGTTTCTTTGGGTAACTTCTTTTGATTTGCCAATGTTCCTATTTGCTTTAGCCTCTTTAATGCTATTTAAAAGAAATTGTGGGATACACCTGTCTTATGTCTCGTCTCAACCAAAACAATGGTAGAGTGGTCTTTATTATCTATATCTTTATTAAGTGTAAGTGCACAAAATTAAAAACAGCACGTGTTTAACTTATTTGTCTCTGTCATTATTTATCTTTGTAGATTTAATTTTGTTGAAACACTTTTTTTCATGTGGTTTAATAATAAAGAGCTTGTGTATCTTGCACATTAAATTTCACTAGAGGATCATTATTTTTATGAAATGTCAGGACGCAGCATAAAAAAGTACAGTAGCTAGCCTTTATGCTCTGTTGACTGTTGAGCATAAATGGGGCATAAGGCCGACTGAGACTTCATTGTTGAGAGAAATTAAATTACCAACAATATTGAGGAAAGCAGCATAAAAGAGTATATCTGTACAATTTGCTGCAGTTTTTAATGTGGTGCTTTCAAAGGATAACAATGTATTGTCATTGTTATGTGTGGTCCCTCGGAAATTCATCATAATGTATAATTCAGAAATAATAATAGGGTCTTTAACATCAGTCAAAACTGTTTTCTGCAGAGTATAATTACATGAAAATAACACTTTTTGCATTTGTATATCTTGGAAAATATAGCCCAGTAAGACAACTTCCCAAAAAGGACAAACTGAACACTGCTGGAGGAGGATCTTGTCGTAACATTTTTTAAATTAGTGCAGTTTTCAAGGCGCACTCCAAAGCCACTAAACAAGACACATTTGTTTCAAGTAAATATTTATTATTAATTTCTTTAAACGGTGCCTCTGCTTTCTTCTGCCTTTTCAATGTAGACAACAGAAGATCAGCAAAGATTAGCAAATAACACCTGATGACATTAGCAGCGAAACAAAACTTTCATCCTTATCATTATTCATCATAATTCAGAAATAATAATAGGGTCTTAAACATCAGTCAAAACTGTTTTCTGCAGAGTATAATCACATGAAAATACATTTTTTTGCATTTGTATATCTTGGAAAATAACTTACATTAAGGTTCTATTCACCAGTGTTACAGCTGGAATTCCACTGGAGGCAAAAGTGTCTTGCCCAAGGACACAACAACAGTATGAACTGTGGGGAGAGCGGGAATCAAACCAACAACTACGCTACCACTGAGCCACTTTGCTACAGAATTTGCCAAATTAATCACATAAGTTTTGACCACATACACCACATTCATACACTCATATTTTAGGACCTTTCATAGTATGTTATATGTAACCCCTGTGCAAAATACAGCTCTAAATTGTCACATAATTTGCTTTTTACCGGAAGCGCCAGAGAGTTTAATTTTAACTCTTTAATTGTTCTTGTCACATTACAAACATTACAAGAATTTAGACCGAAAGCAAAAGATTTCCTGAAACCAGTGACATGGGAAAGTCATCTGAGCTACAGTCTGTTCTTTGTTGATAAAATATATTGAGAGAAAATACAATCAAATGAGCCATACAGACAGTATAAAAGAAGTGTACATCACACTGATATGAAGCCATTAGCCCATGTTCTATTTGAAAACACATTTGAAACCACGGCCCAACATTTAGGTGCTCAGTAAAAAGTCAATTGTCAAGATTCCATTCAGTGAAACCTTTTTGTTGATGAGTCGTTCTTCATATCTTCTTCATAAGCATTCCCCAACTTCAAACAATGATAGAGTGATTATCAACACTGTAATGTGAAGACTGTTCAAGTCAACGACTTAAAGGTTTTATATTTTTGGTCAGATGTGCATACAATTAAGGAATTAAGGACACACCCAGTATATGCAGTATAAGTGGACATAGTGACTGTGACATTACTTAAACAAAGCACCAATGAAGTGACCAGTTGCTAAGCCCTGCCCTCAGATGCTATTTCTGCAACAATACAATGCTGTACACCCTTACCCAACCTGCCTCAGAGCAAGAAAATCCTGGGTTTGGTTTCCATCCAGGGCAGGACCTGTCTGTGTGGAGTTTTGCATGTTCTCCTTGTGTCTACACTACAACTAAAGACATGTACAATAGTCCCACACATGGGGCTGGGAATCTCCCATGCAGTGGGACTTTCCTAGATAATTAAAGGTTATAAAAATAATTAGTTGTATGTAGTTTTAAAGTAATATAATGTCAAAATCTACAAGCATATTTTATAATATATATAATACATAGTTCAGAATGTATGTATCAAAAACATGACATGATAAACAAGACAATGATTTGAATTCTTCAGATACATGCATTTTTATTGGAAACTTCAAATGGATTACAAAAAATGTTAATGGTTTATACATGCAAAGGTGCATGCAAAGAAATCCATATTATTTAGTTTAGCCAATCAGAGAGCTAATCTAAGTTTAAATCTGACCCAAGATAAAACATGTGACATTATGTCTACTATTTCTAAACCTCTTTTTATGAGCAGGGCAATAATCATTCTACCTAACAAGTGTTGTGTTAAATGTCAGCGTCGGCTTCACAGACCAGGCCTGTGAACATCCAGGAATGCAGCAAGGGTCGTAATCATTTACAGTACAAAGCAGTCTTTGTAGTTTGTTTACCTCCCAGGCTCAGTCATGTAGCACCAGAAACACCAGCCTGTGCTCCTAGTGGCCCTGTGTGTCTCTGTAGACACATGGCACAGCCGCCAAGTTAGATTTGGTGTGGTCCTTACAGATAAACCATCATGGGTGTGTGCAGTTACACTTTGAGTAATTTATGTAGGCTTGGTCTGGCATTTGCCCTTGTTTATTTAAAAGCATACAACACTCTGCAGGAAGTAAATAAAACTGCACATTTTACTTTACTCTATTGCAGTTTTATGTATGATTGTGTTTGGTTTTGTTGAACAGTGGAGAATGCCAAAGATAATACTTTGCAGGCACCTATTTTCTTAAAGCCCTAGCAAGAAATTTAGATATAACATTTACAATTCCAGGTTGAATGCTAAGAAATGGAAATGAATGTGAATAAAATACATTTAGTCAAAAGCATAGGTTTAAACTATTTTAAATCAAATGTTTCAACTGAACCGAATAAGAATGGAGGCGTCATGAATCATAAATCCACTGACATAGCTTGTACAAAAATAGTAGCAGTAATAATAGGCCACAATGGCAGAGATAATGAGGTCTATGAGAAAATCCTCGCTGGACTTAATATAGGTTTAATGCACTGACTGGATATGTCAACAGTCACTCACAGTGGTCTTTAACTTTAACGAGAGAATGATTCATAATGAAGGTTTTTATTTAGACACTATTTAGTCATTCGGATTTGATCCTCTCAGCGGTCTATGCTAGGGCTAATCTAATTGTAGACCATGTTTAAAATGTTCTTTCGGACCTTCAGGGACTGATAATACATCATTTCTATTTCTTTCTTTCATTTCTTTTAATCTTTTCTCTAGATGATCAGGTTTCACGCCAGAAAATCTCAGCACAATTGGCACTACATCAAAAGACTGTATAAAAAAGTGGCCATAATGACTTGCCAGGAAAATGTACAAAAGTATTGCACACCTGTGTTTGTTCAGTGTTACGCTATTATTTCAAATCCTTCCTTATTATGAAAACTAATACCAACAAAAAGGTGGGGTGAAGTTTTTGCTTCTCAAAACCTCTCAATTTACATATTAAGTTGTAAAGCAAATGTGATGGTTTCTGACAAATTATATGTATTATGGAGATGGGCAAGTTTTTACTGTGGGCTATGTAGCTAGTGATGCTAATTTACAGTAAAGTACTTGTGAACCACGCTCACTGACTCATAATGATATAATTATAATCACTCACAAAAGCTTTGAAATACAGCTTACATAATATGAAGAACACTTGAGCTGATTCTCATCATCTGGGACGATAAAACTACTGAAAACTTTTAGCCCGTCTAAGAACCGACAAATGAATACAATATTAAAATTAACACTGTGCTATTGGCAAAAAAAAAAGTTTAAAACAAGTAGCACCTTTTTGCCATTGGTCAATACCAATTCAGTTTGTGTCCAATAAATGTGTAGCACGTGGATACTGCAGGCGAGGATGTCTCATATACAGCATATTGTTCATGACATAAATAATGATAACGCTTGCCCAAAGAAGTCACTTAACCCTCACACCGAGTACATTTTGACAGGCCTGTTTGATTTTGTAGAACAGCATCATAGTGAGTGCACTTTTATAACTGTGACTGACAATAAAACAACAATTATTACTCTTAATAACACCGTAACAGCTTTTTTTATCTATATTTTGACTGGGAGCCAATTGGAGCCTGCCCTCACTTCCACCTTTAGCTTCTAGAACGTTAGCTTGTGATCCCATTGTCGATTTTGGTCTGGCTACAACATAGATGACGTCAGAGGTCATTGTTTATAGATTTTTAAAACATTTCTCATTTTGACTAGAGGAAGACACACCTCAGATACAATCTGTTTTTAGGCTGCAGCTGCAACAGACTTTAGTCAAATGTGTGTGTTGGCTTAACCAATGTCATCAGTTTCAACTCTTTTCCCCCTTTGTAATGTTTAGGTACTTTCCTCTGCACCAGAAGAAAGCCAGCTTATATGCATCAGTAACCAGGCCACACTCCACCCCTGAAAACCAATTCAGTTTGAAATAATGCTGAGCTCAGACTTTTCAAACAAATACTGTTTATTGTACACCATGTTTACAGTCAACAAACTATGCCTTAATCTTTATTTTGCTTTTGAACATCTTATTTTATTATCTTTTTCCCAGGCCTTTGAGTTCCCACCAGCACTGTATTGTTATGAACAATAACAGCTGGAACAGGAATGCTGACCTTATCCCCTGGTGGAATGATGAAATAACATCCATATGGACCATTGTGAGCAATTTCCCATGAAAGGCCAGTCCGAATATGAGAAGCACATGTGTTGGTACAAAGGTGATCAGGTGTGCCTTCTGCTGAGCGTGGGATCCTGATAAACACCCGCAGGTCTAAAGGACTCAAACCATTACGTGATTTGTTCTATCCACCATGGCAGGGCAAGGCAAGAAGCGAAAAATATAGGGCTCAGGTAGATCTCGATCTCTCAGACTACACTAAGCCCTTTAATTCCACAATTATTGAGCTACTGTATATGTCAAGGAAATTTATTTGATCACTATCCCGGACTAGCCAATTGTTAAAAGACCCAGATGATCACATAGAACTACACAGGGGCACTATTAGCTTTGTGCAGCACTTCTGCTACACACAAGCAACAGGATATGTAAAGTTTGTAGGACAGCTGCTGCAACAATAGGTTAGCATAACCAAAGAATTTCTGCACAAACTGTCAGAATCCAGCTCAGGGAAGCTCATCTGCATGCTCGTCGTCCTCATCGGGGTCTCGACCTGACTGCAGTTTGTCGTCGGATTGGAGCAACATTCCACAGTCCACAATCAGCAACCTGATCAACTCTAGGTGAAGGATATGTGTTGCACTGCGTGAGGCAAATGGTGATATTGACTGATTTGATTTTTAACCAATTAGAGAAACGCCTGACATGACGCGACGTGTCAACAGAGAAGCCAGCTGAGCGCCGCTAGTTAACATGTCCAGCAGTAGAGCGGACACCAAAGCGGTTTCATCGTTTTTATACTTTGCTTGTTATCCAAAACCTAGGCGAGAGCATAAATAAACGGCCTCTTGGTAGCAGCGTCCGCCATGTTGAATGTTTTGGACGGGTGAGCCGAGTTACTTGTGTATGACGTGGCAAACCACACCCTGCTGCAGACAAACGGCTTGTGATTGGGCCATTCCACAAAATTGCCGAGGAAGAGATTCACTGTGAGAGAGGGACTACACCGTCCTCCTTTTGAAAAAAGGAAAACGGTCTGGTGTACCAGACTAGGTTGCTGGATAAATGTCAGATTTATTAACGTTAATGCCAAAGGTCTCAATTCACGGTTGCATGAGATCATGTCACCAAGGTCTATTGGTTCCTACTACACCAAAAATTGTAGATTCTACATGAACAAAATTATGACAGCTGTGTGTGCTGTCAGTGAGTGGGTGGACAACATTGGGCAGTGGCTTGATATTTATCTGCTTTATTTACACAAGCATTTACGGGACACCTGCTAAATATGCTACAACTGACTGGATGACTCTTATTCGTGAAGCTGCGCACAATGCCAAATCACACAACATGGAGGAACAAGAATTGTACAAACACACCTGTGCTTCCTCATCAAAGACAAAAAAAGAGAGATCTGCCTGTCCACATTAGCTTACACTAGTACTGTGCTTGTAACACAGTAAAATGCACATTGCCATTATTGACATTACAGGTTGTTTATAGAATCTTTATATTCTTGCTTTGACAGCTAATTGTAAACAGTAGAGCGGCCAACATACCAATAAATGTATCTACCTGTAGATGAACATGTGCTTTTGAATGGTGTACTTTGATGATTTTCTAATAATTAATTGAAATTTAATATAATAAACAAGATTTATTGCCATGTTGGTGGTGTATTTTTTTTTGACAATACAGTTTGGAAAACTTTCATACAAGATTAAGGAGTGTGAGGAAGCAGTTTACAGAATTTGTTTCCTGGCTAATTCGAATAATATTCCAAATAGTTGCAAGCCACTTATGCAAATGATGTTCCTGTTGTGAGAATATTTTTGAGTTTGCATCTCTTCCTGAAACATGAGACTGCACTTACTGTGGACACCATCTGGGCAGCACTGGAGGCACATCCCTCTCAGCCTTGTTTTCCCAGTCACACATACACAACACCCTTACACAATCTACACTCCTGGGATTTTGGAGCATGTTTGAAGGATGTAAACAGCTGGAGACGTGCTCTCACTCAGGGATGCCCTTTGTGCCGCTGTTTGTTCGTGCAATCAGCTGACGAGGTTTGGTCTGCTGTATTGACTCCTTAAAAGGATCCTTTTGTGCATGCAAGGTTGTTATTAAATGTCCTTCCCAATGTGCAAACACCAAACCAATGTGCAGTATTCAACTGAATGTGTGCAATAATGTTATCACGTTATTTTTTATTTTAATAGTATCTGCAAACTGATCCTACCTATAGTTCTCACTGCTGTTGCAACAGTGCACATTTAAAGGCTCATCTTATAGTGACTTTTCATTGATTGCCACTAAACACTCAGAATAAATTTATTTAATCAAAGTGGTGGCCAAAACTAAAATTAAAGTTAATATAATGGCATTAACGGCAAACTGAGGGTTGTGTTTGGTGGCCTTGAATGTCAGGTCACAAAGCTTAGAGTACATTAGACTAAAGCCAGCGGATCCGTGTTGGGCCTGAGCACAATTGTCCCAGCTCTCCAGTCCCCTACTGGTCTGCACTCACTCTCCCAAGAATCTGACCTGATCCTGTGCTCACTTATGTTCCTGTCCTCTACCTGTCTGCACTCACACTGCCATGAGCCTGACCGAAGCCTGTGCCCTAATGGTGATTAAAGTCCGCACAAAAGTGAAATACATCAGAATCAAATACTAACATATAGGAAACAGAAAAAACCTTTATTCCAGTTGTGAACGTGAAAAAGGAATAGTTCAAATAGTATTTGATGGTGCGCAATGAGTCAAGTAAACTAAAATTATCACTATCATATGATTGTTCTTGATCACGTTCACAGTGCTCTGCACGTCCACCTCACAGAGCACTTACCACTCTGCGTGTCAAGTAAACCAAAAATATCATTATCATATGATTAATCTTTGATCAAATCTTATTTTAAGAACTAAAGCTCCAAGTTGCAACCTGTAAATTTATGTACGTTAAATAAATCTGGACAAACAACATTAGAATGAGTCACAACTCTGACTCAACCATAAATCTGTTATTAGCTTTGGAAACAAAAGCTAACACAGCTAAGGCAGATTCGATAACCACACAATACAATTTGATCTGATGTTATGTTTCTTGCATGGACATTGTCACATATGTTTTTATTTTGGTATTTTTAGGAAAGGTTAAAACAAAGGTATCTGGACTTAGTTTTCAAAGTAAAAGACAGAAACCAAACAGACAGGAACCAGGGACAAAAGGGAAGGGTGTGGTTATCTGTGTCTGGTTTATCTGAAAAACTTAAAAGGATCTTCTACGAACACAACATTCCAGTCCACTTACAAACCAGGGAACCCATGCATCAAAAACTGGGCAATCCTAAAGACAAGATCCCCTTGAACAAACAGAGTAATGTAGTTTATGCAGTTTAGTGAAGGGTGTTGTGACAGTTGTCAGAGAGACGAAACAACAAGAGGATGTATCAGGACAGAAAAGCCAACCCTGGAGGACCTGAGTCTGCAGTCCACCTCCACCTCAAAGAGAGAGGACATTCCTTTGAGGACAGCAATGTCTGAATTCTGGCCAGAGAGGCCAGATGGTTTGAGAGAGTGGTGAAGGATGCCATTTTTGTTCAAATGGAAAAGCACTTTAAACAGAGGAGGTGGCCTCAGATTTATGTTGCCTAGTATTTAGAACAGTGTTTTGAAACATAAACATAGTTTCACCCTAGAACAACAACCACAACACCTGAATGGAGCAGTGTCACTAACAACTCTTCTGAGCCTTAACAACTCTCACATTATGAGTCACACTGCCCTTTCAGAGCTAACAACTATGAGACCAGAACAGCCTGGTTCCATCAGGTTTGGTTTCAGGTTAAACTCCTCCCCTAAAGATATAAGCTCAGGTCTCTTACCAGTTGATCTCAGAATTGATAAAGTCTCTTGGAATTAGAGACAAAACGTCTTCACCTTGAAAACTAAGTCCAGATGCTTTTACTTTAACCTTTTTTCAAGATGTCCTGGATGACTGAGAACCTTCACAGACGTGGTATCTTTACCATAAAGAATTAAATTGTGTGGCTTTTGTTGTTAAAACAAGGTTAATTTCTGTCCAAGATTGTGGTCAGTGCAAAGAATATATGGGCCATGACTACTTTATGAATGGTTCTCACGGTTAACCCACTTGACAAACATGTTACCGCGAACACACACCCTTCAGTGTAGCCAAAACAAAAGGGAAAACTTGAAAAACCAAACAGGTTGGATCTTGACAGGTGTAAAGTGCAGCTGCATTAGCAGCTACCATCAGAAGTCAAAGTCTATTAAAAGCAGGGACGAAGGCTCAAGGCTGAAAAGCAATTCAGCTCTAATGAAGCTGAATGCATTTAAAATATCACGCACTCACAACACTTAATCTGCCTTTGCATTATCAGCAGGAAATACAATCGGTGAACACACCCACGCAGGTTACATTGCACAAAGAGGCAGGTGTTTTTCTCAAAGTTCAAAATGCGTTTAACTCAGTCAAACTTTCTGATTGAAAATATAGAGTTAGATTAAACAGTCATTGAACCTTCTTTGATTTGATCAACAGTGGGGTAGCATTTTGAAAATTTGTATTATTTTTTTGTTGAACAAGGAGCCGTTAAAAATACTTTATAATAACAGCTTATTAAGAGCATGCTGTCACTTCCAAGCCATTTCAGGACGTGCTAGACCAAACTGATGTTTTTGTGACAGTAAAACCATGGAGGTACACAATCTGGATATGATCTTGTCCTGTCTAATGCATAACCATTTCTTAACTGTACAACAAAAAGCCCTCAAAAACTTTGTTTACATTGACCAGATTATAAAATGAAACATCACAGAACAGCTACAAATATATTTATTTCTTTGTCAGACTTACTGTAGTGTAGTGCCAGTAATCTTACTGATGAAAGTTTAAAACTTTTATTTTATTTTTTTTATTTTAGAACCATTGCATTTTGATTAATTATGTGAAGAAAATATAAAAGTATAAAAAATATTGTTGTTGTGCATGATAACAACTAAAATGTTAGCTAAAAGTAGCTACAGAAACTACTCACAAAAGATTGTGTTGTCATTTTTAGCCTTTTAAAAAAGCTACAAAGAAATCCAATCTGTTCTTGCAAAAAATGACAAAAATGTGCAAACACTGCAAATATGTATCTGTAACTCTAACCCCCTAAAAAAAACACTCATTGTGAAGTGCTCTAAAATGTGGTATAAAAGCATAATGCCAAGCTGCAAATACCCCGTTGTGCTGTTAGCCTGTTAGCTCAATAGGCTAATTTGTTCGACCTTCCTGAAATGCAGCCACTGGGATCAAATGAAATAGAGTAAAATGATATTTGTTGATTTATGAACATAAAGTGGACTGTAGTAGATAGCCTGCTCTTGTGACTTTCCTTCTACAAAGTAAATTTACTTTAAGGAAACAAACAGTCAGCTGATTGATCAAATAGGAAGAGAGCGTGGGTGAGTTTACTGGAATCGACTAGCCTTAGCCAGCTGGCTATATGTCAATCTTTGCTGTTCATGGGAATTCTTAGCAATAACACTATTTAAAGCCTAATAAACTCTTTGAAAAGACAAAAGAAGGATAGAGGTCAGAAAACAGGACGTAGCTTTATTTATGGGACAATCATAGGAAGGGAATTCTAAAAGGAATTGATGGACAGATGAATAGTTTGTTCTTACCTTCTGGAAATTTAAGTACAGCGACTGACACGTATAAATGCAAGTAATGCACAGATTGATGTCTTTCATTACAGATTCCAATACTGACCTGGTACCAAACCCCAAAACGATACCATTGTGCATGGACAATCCACTGCTGCAACTTGGAATAGCTTTCAGTGTTAAGACCGGTACACACCGGGATGAATATCGGCCCGCGTTATTCGCCAGCGTTTTTTAACGCGTTTTTTGTGTTCACACCCAATCGATTTTCGCTGACGATGAGCCGAGTGAACATGCAAATTCATTCCCTGACATTAGATGGCGCTTAATGTAAAACAGAAATACCCCGGTACACAAGGAGGCAATCAAGATTCAAGATTTTTATGAAGATTTTTGTAATCGCTGTCGCGTTTGTCAAATAGTTCTTTGTGTTCCGACACCAACGAGACCAGCAGCTCTACATTCATCTTGCCTTGCATCTTCTTCGGCTTATTTCTTCCCGGCCGTGTAGACGCTACTTGGCGTATATCTTCTTCGCCGTTACGTATGTGTGCTCGGCAAGACCGTTTTGTGTTTGAGCGCCCCCAAGTTGTGTTTTACTGTAACTTCAGAAGCTCCAGACATGTGAGCAAAAGCTCCAATCTCATTGGTCGTATAGTTTTTGACGCGGTGCATCAAACCAAAAAAACGAACCCGAGGCGTTTTTTTTAAAATTACGCTTTTACGCGTGCCATTTTTCGCGTCGGTGTGCACACTCACATTGGCGCCCTTTGTTTAGTCACGAGGCGTTAAACGTCGGCGAATATCGCGCGCGAAATTCGTCCCGGTGTGAACGGGCCTTTAGTCAGTGTTTCCCCCAGAGTACAGTGGGTCTTGGGGGAAGGGGACTGTTTTTAGTGCTTGACCATATGTTTTCTGGAACAATATCCAGCTCTTAGATCCATAGACATCCATGACTGCCCCTTACTGAGTAGTGAACCCCTCGAAATGTCATTATTGGTTGTAGGTAATTGATTAGTGCAATTATTAGTGTACTAGACCTTTCGTCGGTGTGCACACTCACATTGGCGCCATTTGTTTAGTCACGAGGCGTTAAACGTCGGCGAATATTGCGCACGAAATTCGTCCCGGTGTGAACGGGCCTTTAGTCAGTGTTTCCCCCAGAGTACAGTGGGTCTTGGGGGAAGGGGACTGTTTTTAGTGTTAGCCATATTCAAGTTGAACAAAGAAGTTGAGCATGCACTTAAGTCTAGTTTTAGTGCTAAGAACCATCATTTAAATCAACAATATTGAATTTTTGACCTGAAAATACATAGTCTAGGGCTATGATGCCACAGAGTCTACGCTGGTCCTTTTCCAGATTGGCAGTCTTCTGTATTTGTTGGTGTTGTAAACATAAGCACAGTGACTGTGGCGGCCATGATGCAAACCCTAAAGTGCAGTTGGAATACAACTTCAAGATGGAGTGCAAAAGAAATATACAGAGGGGATTTAAATGACACTAGCCATGCCTTCCTATATGACACAAGCAAGAGAAGTCTAATCAAGCAAATGTATGGAAGTTTACCAAGGATATGTGTCTTCTGAAAGAGCGCCTGCTGTGCTTCCTCAATGTCAGTTAATAATCAGTAAGAAATCAATCAGTGTTTTAAAGACCTAAAGGTAATTAGATTTAACTTAGTTTAGCCATTTCTTCCGGCTGCTCTCTTCAGGGGTTGTCACAGTGAATCATCCAGTGGTTCAAATATTAGGTGTTGGGCGCAGTGGCTCAGCGGTCGTCCTTCAACCGGAAGGTAGGCAGTACAATTCCCGCTCTCCCCACAGTTCATGCTGTCGTTGGGTCCTTGGGCAAGACACTAAACCCACCTTGCCTCCAGTGGTGTGCCAGCTGTAACACTGGTGAATGGAACCTGTAAGTCACTTTGAATAAAGGTGTCTGCTAAATGACTAAAAGTAAATGTTTTTGAAATACTCAGACCAGCCCGTCTTGCACCAACCATCATTCCACGTTCAAAGTCACTTAAATCCCATTTCTTCCCCATTCTGATGCTTGCTTTGAACTTTAGCAAGTCGACTACACCACATCTAGATGCCTAAATGCACTGAGTTGCTGCCATGGGATTTGTTGATCAGTAATTTGAGTTACCAAGCAATTGAAGTGGTGTACCTTATAAAGTGGCTGGTGAGTGTACATATAAATCTCATATTCATGTTACTTGAACATGCTGAACTGCTTGACTTGATCATTTTTCTTTGTTTAGAGTTTTACTCAGGTCTGATCTAAAATTTATTTATAAAATAATTCAGAAAACTCTCATTTCTTGTGTAGCCTGCTTTGCTAAATAAAGCAGTAAAGTTAGTTGTTTTTTAACTCAGCTACAGCATGTTTTCCATGGTAAACCTCTAACCTTTTTACAGTTTAATTAAAAGTTCCAGTGAAACTTGTATCAGCCTCTACAAAGCAATGAAACATGTGGGCGTTTCTCAACATATGAAACCTGGCTCTTTCATTTTAAAAACGTGGGCGGAGGAAGGAATGTGGGAGAGTCGTCAGCACAGTCTGGTTTCCTCTACCCGAATCAGACAGACGATGCAGTAATCAAACTGATGTGTGGGATGTTGTCGGGAATTTTTTAAAACTCTTTTAAAAAACATATTTTTGTAGATGGCTCTTGAGGCCATGATGAGTGAATATTTAAAACTTAGAAAAACATCTCCTTCAGGAAGAGAAAAAAAGATAGGTTGGAACAAGTAAACAAATATTCTGCATTTACATAACTTAGCCCTAGGCACATTGTATTTGCTTGAGACCGATTTGATTAGATGCATGTTAACCAGCCCACAAACTAACATTCCTAAGTGGATTTTTTTCTAAAACTTCACTGTGGAGACAACATACCCTGAGTTTGTTTGCACATTCTTCAACCCAAAAGCGTGATTGTACGGGATGTGGGCTGCATGCTAAATATCCTCGACTCTGCTGCACATCAAGTCTTTTTCTAAGCTGTGTGTGGGTCCAGTGAAGGGCTCTCTGCATTCCTTTGTGCTAAGCTCTTGTTTTTCCACTGCAGCAGGGGCACGGTGTGGATGCTAGTGAACCTGACACTGTCACGGATCACAGAGCACTGTGCTTCGTGTACGCCACCAGGCCCCCTGCATGTGACCATCAGAGAGGTGAAGTTCAGGCCAAAGAGACATGTTATGAAACCTGCAGGAACAGTCAAAAGTACCAGCATGTACTGTATTTGTTTTGAACCACAGAGTCAAAATAGTGGACCATAGGTGCCTCAAAAATGGCAGAAAAGAATACGCTGGTATCACTTTACTGAAGATTTTTCTGCAGATGATCAATTTATTGTGATTTCTAATTGGAATTTAACACTGGAACCACCAGGGTGTTGGGTCTGGTTGGGTCATTTTTACCTCATTCATAAATAAAGAAAATAAGTATAAACATGCCACTTCTGAAATGGCTTTTTTGATCATGCAAACTGTACTTAAAGTATGGTCAAATTAAAACCTATGAGTGGGTCATTTTTACCCCATTCCGAAAACACAAAAAGCTACCTTTGCCAAAACGCTGCAACGCATCAGAACAGCAGAAAACTAACTGAGTTTGTGTCTGTCATTTCATATTCATACTGACATGTTGCTCACCAGTGTGAATAATGCCACTCCAGTGCTGTCAGTAACACTCACAAGTAAACAATCACCTAGCTTCACTCAGGCTAATGAACAAGCTTCATGAGGAGATCCCTGACCACTATCTTTTTCTGTTATTCTGGGTTCAGCAATCCCAATGCTAACTTACAAACTATGTTGGCATCACAATTTTGTAGCAGCAATAAAATGCTTCAAACTGTTGGTTAAGAAGTTGTCATTGTCACTTTGGCCCGTTGACAATGTGGACATACAGGTGTGACATATTCTGTCTCATAGCTTAACAATCCCATCCCTTCAGACAATGTTTAATCTGAAGAACAGAATCTGAACAGACTACAGATACAGTCACGGTGCTTCATCATCTAGATACTTACGCCCCATGCCCCGGTGTGGACACTGTTTGTTTTATTAATAAGCACATGGACGACTGTGTCAGTGCATGAGGTTGTTCTCTCGGAGCACACTGTCCTGTCTGTCTCACGCCTATCACATATCCACGCCGCGGTTCAATTTCAGTCGTCCAGGTTTTGTCTGACACTCGAGGCGAAGTTTCCAACATACTTTACTTTTGTCTGTTGGAAATTCAAGAACATTGTGTGCCCTTGGAGGTTGAGAAGTTTTCACCTTTTAGCAGTCATTCTCAGTTAACGTGGACTGTTGTAGCTTCATTTGCTCTTTACAGTTCTCTTTAGATAGAAGAAAGGGAATCCTGGGATGTGTATGATGTGTATTTTAATAAATGTGAGGTCACTGCAGCAAATGTGTGCCTGGCTCAAGTGAGATCTTTTTTTGGCAGCAGTAGATTGACAAGGGCACTGTGTATGAGTATAGAACCAGGAAATAAACCAAAACATACCAACGCTGTGATTGCACATTAATTACAATTGATTCTGATCGGTTTTACCATCTTGTACACAATGCCACGTATTAACAATGGCTTGTGTGTGACACTCTGCAATTTTATGTGACCTTAGAAGATAATAAGTCACACTGCTTCTTGAGGCCTGTCCTACTGTAAGGTTAGAGAACACGAGAAGCCAAGTGCCAATTGGTAGGCCACAGTACAACTGTGGTCAAAAGCACCCGCAGCAGTGGGGTGAATATCAACTTAAGCAAGATTTTGTAAAAAAAAAAAAAAAAAGAGATTATGCAGAATTTGGTGTTGCAAGAAGCACATAACGTAAGTTGTTGGCACAAATTTGTTTATATAGCTATCTAGCTAACTGCTCTTCCAAACTAAAGTCGTAGCAGGATTCACTATGACTGTCTGAAATTTGTCCTGGGCAAAGTTTGGTCATATGACTCTGAGATCGAATCATCTTAGAACCTGTCAAAGAGTGCAACCAATGGCCAAAATTGCACATTTACAAATGTCTGTGGTACATTCAAAGAAGGCTGTAGTTCAGCCATTAGAATTAACTAGCTGAATTAACAAGGTAACAGTATTGTTTCTTCCTACAACCAATCAGAGAAGCAGATTGTAAACACTGGTGCTTGTGTTCAACATTTTTAAGTTAGCATTTTAAGGCTGAAATGAGTTTTCTAGCTTTTAAAAAGTCAACGTAATGTGCATGCTCAGGAAAAACTCTACCCTATCTAAAACTGTATTGTTAAAAACAAAAAACCTTTTAGTTTGGCTGTAGCCTTAATTGAAAATTCAAGAAGTATGTAAGGAGATCTAGATCTAAGTGTTACTGATACCTCTGCAAAACACCAATACATGATGCTGACCCTTGCTCTGAACATAACTCTGTCTGAATCAAGACTAATGCCGTTTCATATGGAATTGTAAAAGAACATTATTCTTGATGATATCCTTTGGTTAGAGTAAAGACTCACGCTCTGCTCTATCAAAGTTACCCTCATGTTCTTTCTGAAACCAAGACGAGCAGACAGTAAACATCTGTGTCTGCAGCATAGTTTTAGTCTGCATTGTAAAATCGAAAGCAAACACAATCTAAAGCACCATTTTGTCTCGGGATGTTAAATAATTGAAATAGTATAAAATTATAATGTTTTAGTCTGGATTTAGTCTTAGTTTAGTCACTAGAATCAATTCAATCATATTATAATGTCTTTTATTTTTATTTTTACATATATACATATAAAAATGCAACCAGTGGCACATTTACTTTGTGGTTTCTATTCTGCAAAAACTGAACAGTGGCAGAAGTCAGATCCAAAGGCACTTGTCCTCACAGATACAGACTATATACATAAACATTATGGGCAACTACTGTTTTAAATCAATTTAAAAAGAATACTGAGCCGAAGTCAGTGAATTAATGCCAAAGGCTGAAGTATCCTGTTGCAGTTCCGGAGAGTATTCTTGTTCTTGCTCATCAAACTTTAACATGGCTAAACTGAGTGGAGAAATGACATCAGCGCAGAGGAACGAGGGCTATTCTTTTCCTGTGCCCTTGAACTTGAGCGGCTGTGTTGGTGGGAGATTGAGAAGGTGGGGGTTAGGGCCGAGGATAAGGTCCACAGTCTCTAATAAATTCATGTGGAGCCTTTCAGAAGGAGGTGGTTATTTACAGCGTCTGACGAGATGTAAAAAAAAAAAAAATAATTCTCTTTAAATGTCAGATGGAGTTTACTTTTCAGATTAAACCCTGCAGTTATTTGTCAGTTTATTTTAAATCGTGTCCATAATGGGGACAGTCAAATTGGACAGTGGACGCCATTCTTCAAAAACATATGTATATTATACAGAACATAAAAATAAAAGCCACTTTTCTAACTGCAAATAAATGTATTAATTTGTCCTAAATTTCTGTCACTTATAGATATTTGTCACAGGTTTTTGTTCATGCCACGTCCTTGGAGCAACAGTCACACAAGATAAATGAACCAAACATACAACACCTCTCCTCTTAATGCTACTTCAGAGAATCTCAAGACATCATCCAAACATGACACCCACCAAGATGTTCTATTAAGAAGCGACATTTATTTATTCTGAACAAATACTAATTTCTAGTTCTGTCAACACGTTAAGAGAATGAGGTTCCAGTTACATCACAAATTTTCTTTTGTAAAAACACAAAGCTAGTGTGCAGATCCATGCAGCTGAGCAGAGGTTAATAGTGAAAACACCTTGTGCACAAACAGACGGCTCAGATGTCACAGGGCTGATGGCAAACATGTCTCATACATTTATACAGTACACAGTACACCACACAGCACCTGCCACTCCTGTGTTTATCACACTTACACGGCTCTTCATTTATCTCTCGTCTTCATCTAAAGTTATATTGCTCATCAGTAATAACATCCGCAATCATTACTGTAGGAGTTTGATCCATTGATTTATTGCTGTGACAAATATTTCCACCCATAGTTTCCTGTTTGACTTCAGTGTTCGGTTATGTGCTAACATTAATATAGTCCTTCATGTCACAGTTTAAACAGTTTGTTCACAACTGTTTATTTAAAATATATACTTGTATCAAACAAAAAAATTAAAAGCCCAACATCAGAAGTCACTAAAATGAACAAAAGTTAAATGAAAACATGTGGGTCATTACTTATAATTCTGTACATTGTGAGTACATTACATTTACACAAACAAAACTTTTTATTTTCCATAAAAAATTAGAAACATTTGAAAAGAAATTTGTTTTAGTTCAAATCATTTCAAACAGAGATTGGGCCAATAGTTTCATCTGTCACATGACTATGTTTGACCAATCACAGCACAGAGAGTCTCCACAAACACTATTTCTTTTGAGAACACGTCTGTAAATGTACAAAACATATGATGCTGCCTGTTCAAATAAAAATCAAATACTGTATCCATTAATTGCTAGTTTGCACTTTTGCAAAAAAACCTGAGTTTCACACAACATTTCAGCATTTATAAAAATACCCCTAAATTTCAACTTTTCTTTTTTTAACAATTAAAATAAATTGCTTTAGATTTGTTTCTTGCATAGGCTATGGAAACACAACTAGTGACTATGTTCACATATACAGGAACTAACATGAAACAAATCAAAGGCATTCTTAAGAGAAAATACAATGCAATGATGTGGAAGTTTAAAATGTCATTATTTTATTCAGAATACAACATGGATAACATATCAATTGTTTAAAGTGAGACATTTTGAAATGTCATTTTGGATTTCATGAGAGCTACACATTCCAAAAAAGTTGGGACAGGTAGCAATAAATGTACATATAAGGACCAGCTGGAGGAACAATTTGCAACTTGTTAGGTCAATTGGCAACATGCTTGGTATAAAAAGAGCCTCTCAGAGTGGCAGTGTCTCTCAGAAGGCATTCCCCCCAAAAATAGTGAAGCAATATCAGAAGGAGTTTCAAAGAGTTTGAAGTTATCATCATCTACAGTAAAATTTACACAGTATATAGTTGACAAAGCATCAGTGTTAAGAGAATAAAGACATCTGAACTGTAACATCCTTCTGTGACATTGTGTTGATCAAGCTGGGTCAGACAACAGATAAATTCAGATATATTCTTTGTTGGCGACAGGCTAATCAGTGCCACAACACCTAAACCAATCTTCAACCAATCTACAAGGATGCTCTGTTTTCCAACAGGGGCGTCCACAATCATATAAAAACTGTCTGTATGTAATGCTCGTCGAACCATTTCATGCTGTACTACCAAATGCTGTATGAAGTGTTCCTCTTGCAAGATAATAAACTGTGACCATCTATTCCAAATTCCAAGTTGGCTGTCTCTGTCATCTCAATTCTTGCCCAACCTAGTAACTATTATAACAATCAGAATACAGTAGAAGTTCCATTACTTCCTGTTTCTGTTCCTGTGCACAATATGTAGCCTAAGCCTAAACATAGATAGTAAACATCAAACACAGTTTTTTCCAAATGCTGTGAAAATTGTTGCCAGCCTAATAAATCATGGTAAATGTTGTGATTTTATACATTTCTTCAAACCTAATACAGACGTCAATCAATATTTATGGTTAAATCATTCCAAATTGTATGACTAGTTTCAACCTCATGAGAATGGGCTGTCATGGCAGACTCAAATGGTTGCTCTCATTCTACTTGTAACTGTTTTAATATGAAAATGCACTGGTTTGGAATGGTTGCTCTCATTCTACTTGTAACTGTTTTAATATGAAAATGCACTGGTTTGGATGATGCCATACAAAAATCCTTTGTTCCCTCAAAGACTTTCTGCTTAAGAGCACATCAAAACACTCAGCTGTTTGGACACATCCCTTAAACCTCTTTTCTGCTTTAACAAAACTTTGATTGAATTTGCCAAAATACGATTTAGCCACTACAACACCGGATTAAACCAGTGGGAGAGCACAAATATTTACGCCACTCCAAAGCCTCGTCGGTGAGTATTAATGGCTGGTTTGGAGTGGATTATCTCTCAAAGAGTATTTTCCGTTTCTGGCAGAGGACCTTTTTGTTACGTGTGGAATGATGGTCGGGTTGACAACACGGATGGGATGAGCACTTTGCCAAACAGCTTTTTGTAATGTGAAGTCGACAGGTCTCTTTGTGCCTGGGTTATCAGCTGAGCTTTTATTTTGTCTGTGTTGTAATCCAGCCCTTGTCATCCATGGGGGAGGATCAGAGACTACAGTCCTGACCCAAATTCACAATGGCCTTCAGAGACAAAACACACAGCAGAGATTACAAAAAAAGCCTCTAATTATGGTCTTTATGGGCGCTGAGGTACATTCTGAAACCGAAAACAGTTATTTGGTAGTGAAACATTCATCAGCTGGGACTGCACTGTAACATTTATTAACAGCTTATGTTGCTGCCTGGAATAACACCTCCACAGTGGGACTAGAATTACATTTTAATTGCCATTCAGAACCTCTAACCTTGACCATGATGATTATTTTTACAAGTGGTTGGTGGAAGAAAAATGTGTTTATTCTTTTAAATCATAATGACAACGGAAACTACCCAAATGACCCTGATCAAAAGTTTACAGACACAAGTTGACACAAAAGTTTCAATGGCTGCTAAAGGTAACCATCCTCATCTGGGATCTGTTTGCTTGTAATCAGTGAGTGTGTATAAAAGGTCAGTGAGTGAGTGTCTGGGCTCCTGACAGACCCTTGCATCTTTCATCCAGAGCCTCACTGATGTTTTTATATTCTGAGTCATGGGGAAAGCAAAATAATTGTCTAGGATCTGCGGGAAAAGGTAATTGAACTGTATAAACCAGGAAAGGGATATATAAAGACATCCAAGCAATTGAGAATGCCAATCAGCAGAGTTCAAACTCTAATAAAGAAGTAGAAAATGAAAATGTCTGGTAGACCAACACAAATTTCACCCACAACTGCCAGAAAAAATATTCGGGATGCAAAGAAAAACCCATTACTTTACCAAACCCACTAACTTCAGCTGAAATAAAGGACTCTGAAAAAAAGTCATTACTACACAAATGCCACAAAGCATCCCACTTACAATCGTCCAAACAGCACAGAGACAAGCCTCAAAAAAAATTTGAGTCAACAAGGTCTATGATGAAAGGTACACCATTCCTACTGTGAAACATGGAGGTGGATTGTTGATTTGGGGGGGCACAGGAAAAGATGAATGCAACATGTTATCAGAAAATACAGAAATTGGCCCTCATCAGCCCAGAAGCTACTGATCCAAAGCACAAGGACAAGTCGACCTGTCATTGGCTACAGCAGCATAAAGTGAAGTTTCTGGACTTTCCATCTCAGTCTCCTGACCTCAATATTATTGAGCCACTATGAGGAGATCTCAAACGTACAGTTCATGCAGGACAGCCCAAGAATTTACAGGAACTGGAGGCTTTTTACCAAAATGGGCAGCTTTACCATCTGAGAAAATAAAGAGCCTCATCCACAACTACCACAAAAGACCTCAAGCTGTCATTGATGTTAAAGGTAGCAATACATGGTATTAAGAACTGGGGTATATAAACTTTCAGGGTCATTTGGGTAGTTTTTGTTGTCATTATGATTTAAAAATAATAAACATAATTGTTTAACAATAAAGGCCTTCAACCAAACACTAACAACGAGTGAAAGAATGGATTTAGTATTATCATTCATATTCTCTGAAAAATAGCCAAACGAATCACAAATTCAGTAACTGTGTGTATAAGTTTACGTATTGACACTTATGAGCACAACTGTATTATTTTACGGTTTGCTCTAATTCAGATATCAGTACTCGACAGTATCAGCACCTCTTGTACTCACACTCAATTTATCTTTTTCAGATATTTCTTCATAAGAACCTGATACACTTCTGTGTGATTTATTTTGGTACATCACTTCTTTATCATATCTAGATAATGCTCTAATTAAGTCAACAGGCATAAATACTGTCTCCTTCAAAACATGTCACTCATAAAACTGAAAATGCCTCAGAGTGACTCTAAAATCTGTGTACAAAAATAAGGAATGAAATTTGAAGTACTCTTTGTAACGAAACAGAGTTAGGGCTCCCCCAATTATGTTGATTAGATATACTTTTTCATCAGGAAACTTGTCCCAACTTTAAGAGTTGAGCATACTAAATACAAGACATCCAAAGCAGCAGTATTTAATGGTTTCTATGAGTTAAAAGCACTAAATTAGACACATAACAGGTTGTGTGGGTTTAATGGAGTCCATAAACTACGGCTGGACTTGAGTTCAACTCAAGTATGTTGACTCCTGCATGTTTACCTTAACAAAGGAAGCAAGAATGCTACAAAGCTATAGCCTCAACATATCTCTGCAGTGCCTGAATAGAGACCCATTTTGGACTGATGAGGAGCCACAGTTATGCCATGTTAGCTGAAAAAATAGAACAATATTTTTGGTCTGTTACATAATAAATCAACCACAGAAACAGATGAAAGGAAGCATATACTAGGCTAACTTTCCAGAACCTGACAAGCACAGGATTATCTCCTGTGCTTGTTTTGGGGACGACGTCCAACAGTCCAGATAATGGTTAATAGCTTAGTATAACTAGCTTCACTAACTGTGCATCTAAAGAAAGAAGTGTTGAGGTTATAAAAACAAGCAGTGGGTGTCCTAATCTTTGCCTCCTGCTGAGGTGCCCCTGAGAAGGGCTCAGCCATATGCTCAACCAACAGGATTGGTAAGAGACAGAGTAAGCAGCTATTACTAAGTGTAAATTAAGGTGTTAACTGTGGTTCAAGGATTTTCTAACTCAAATTCCACTCAACCGCTGCTTCTGAACCATTTTGCCATTTCAAATTATTTTTATCATTAAGAAATTTGGTTCTCGTGAGACTCGCGCAAGATTTTTGAATCCATTGAAGCCATATTTTGCAAGGCTGGTTTTTCCATTACAAGGCGCCAGAGGGGTTTGGGATAGACCGCATCCACCGCAAAATAAGCCATTACTCACAATGACCCCGAAGCAGTTATGTTAAAAAATCCTGCAAAGGGCCTCTTTAACATATTTGTCATTTAGGTTTGATGAAGCATTATTTGGTCACGAACCCCAAAGCTTTTTGCTCTTCATTTAAAAAGTATTATGTTTAAGGTATTCTAGAGCAAGACATGTACAAATGTCCCTCTCGCACTTTCCAGTTGTCAAGTCCATGGGTAAGAGTGGCTCATATGCACCACTGTTCTACCTCCAAAAAAAGGGGTTCTAAACAATACACAGAAATAGATAACTTATCCCTAGTGCGATGCAATCACTGTAACACAATGTATGCAATATGTAGCACAAGACCAAAGGAACTATGTCCAGTCTATGTCTTACAAATAGCTTGTCTTCTGTGCAAGAACATGATTAGGTCAAGTTAACAAGATGTACTTAACGTGATTAAAGGAAGGGGTTAACACAGTTTCTCCCTCTGGTGATTGATGAAGGTCAAATCAGCAGGGACAGCAACGGACAGCATGTTACCAACTATTAAAATGACATGGTCAACCCAGAAGGGGGTTTGATGGTTTAGTTTATTCTGTTTAGTTGTGGCATGCGTGTGTGCAACAGGTTACATAAAGGTTTATCTGTCCACATCAATACATATTTATTTTTTTCAGTTTCTACAGCAGCATAAGGGAAACGCCTCAACAAACAAACAAACAAAAAACAAGATTAAAGGGACACTGTGTAAAAGTGATGAATGCAGTTAAACAAAATGAAACGTGTTTAAAATTATGCTATAAAAAGTCGGAATGTGGCTCAGAAGAACACATAAACACACCATAAAATCTTTTTAAATTACCTGTTTCTTCAATTGCCCACTTTTCAATTTTTTGACTTAAAAATAATTTAAATAATGAAAATGAATTAATAATAATTAAAATGGTAACAATTACATCTGTTTTTCTAATGTTTATAAATGGTTGTGGTTTCTTCTGTTTGTTTTATTTAATTTTTTCCAAAGATAAAAGGGGTAGGCACAACAAGTCTTGACTTCAGCCTACACCCTTTCAGCCAACACAAGTTTTGTTTGTTTAAAAAATATTGTATCTTTTCTCTTTTTTTTTTGACTGAATAGAAAAACTAAAATAAAAACACTATTAATTTTGAAAAGCTATGTTTTTTTAAAAACTACATCAATATATCAAGACATAACTGTCCTAACTAAACTTTATCTGAAGTTCTCACATCATGTTTTCAAACCTGAAACTGCAGTAGGAAAAGATCCAAAACAGGTGCTTTTTCATCAAAAGCAAATATACTGTCCTTTGTAAATGCAGAGACTGGAGGTTTAGCTGGTTTACTACTTAAACTACTGGGATAAACAGAATACAAGAAAATAATTAGCAATAATTCCCTTATTAATTGATGTTAATAGAGTTAATGAAGCGCGCCACAGGTAGGAATGAAAGCACTGGATAAATATATAAAAAGAAAAACCAGGCCCAGATGAAACCCTTGCTTGACTGGAGGTCAAAAGAAAGCAAAAAGTGTGACCTTAAGGGAATTCAGTTAAACAAGGCCTTTGAGTGTGCATGTCTTTATTCCTGCCAGGATCACCTAAGCAGTCTCAGGTTTCACTCTGAATTATATTTTAAAATTTAATTTATCCAATGAATGTACTCTTTTAGGCTAGTGTCAAAAGTTGTTTGTGTGCCATGAGATTTGATGGAAAGATGTGCCATGGCTTATAAAAAGGTTGAAAAACCCTGCCACAGTCTGTTTGAGCCCTTTAAAATGAGCTAATTTTCCTGACTCGTTTCTTTTTTACCCACCAGGAGCAGTGTGGTCATGACTCAGACTTTAAAATGCCTGTTAGCATTTTTGTGCTGACCAAGTACTGATCCTGCTTTATATGCAGAACAGTGTAATTATTATCTGCTGGCAATGAGCTCATCTTTAAAACTTTTCCAGTGCCGAGGCGCTAACCATGTGTTCAAAACATGCATGACTAAACGTTGGCTAACGCTAAGTCATATGAATTAAGCGATGACCTTTTCCACATTATGACCACATTAAGTGAATGACTATCAGCCGCACTGATATTATTTTGGAACACAAAGCATCCCATTCTATAGAGTTCAATGACCTTTGAGCTTTAGATATTGTTGCTTGGAATGCTGTAGGCCTTACGAACAACAACAAAGCCCCTGTCAATGCTCTGCAAACATTTGGTTTCAAAACAAAAAAGTAGAAGCAGGCGAGAACATGGCGCTGACCATCTGACCTTCCATCCACCGGACGATACAGACATAACAACATCGCACCTGAGTTTGTTAACATGTCAAACAAGTCCGGGCCTGTCAGAGTTTGTCAAAGATACCGTGGGTCTTAAGATTGAAAGAAACCTCTTAAGATTAAAGTTACTGCTGTCTGCAAACATGAGGCCCCACGGCCGAAGCATCCTGTGTTCACAGTTCATACAGGTTCAGGCAGTAAAAAGGAAGTAAGTGGCCTATTTCTCATGTTTGTCACTGTGTCTCTGTGTGTCTCTGTGTGTCATGTTGTCAACGCCGCATGCAGTGAACACTCATATTTACCTTGAATAGGGTAAAAACAAATTTAAGAGTTTGGTTATCCCCTGAAAGTGGTTAAAAAGGGCTTAAATCAGCTATTTAGTTGATGCAGACGCTTTTAATTATTCAACCAAAATGTAGCCTATAGCGATAAATATGATGTTAAATGCTATTCGAAATGTAAAAAAGAAGTCAGCAGTCACTTGACATAAAACCCTATACAAATATTTGCACATGTCTTCTTAAACTATAGACCGTTTATTTAGAGACGTTACTCACGATTTTTGTTGTTGCCTTTAGCGTAGCTATTAAGTAATTCCATCCATCCATCTTCTTCTGCTTATCCGGGGCCACTTCCTCCAGCTCTTCCGGGGGGATATCGAGGCGTTCCCAGGCCAGCCGAGAGACATAGTCCTCCAGTGTGTCCTAGGTCTACCTTGAGGTTTCCTCCCGGTGGGACATGCCTGGAACACCTCCCTAGGGAGACGTCCAGGAGGCGTCCGAAACAGATGCCCGAGCCACCTCATCTGGCTCCTCTTGATGTGGAGGAGCAGCGGCTCTACTCTGAGCTCCTCCCGAGTGACCGAGCTCCTTACCCTATCTCTAAAGGAGCGCCCCGCCACTCTGCGGAGAAAGCTCATTTCGGCCGCCTGTAAGTCAAAAAACTGTTCCACTTAAAACATTTAGATGTTGAATTTATGTGATTTAATAGTTAGGCCCAAATCCCAATTCTCTAACTTACCCCTACCCCTTAGCCCTTGGCCCATAGCCCTTGTTTTGCGCATTCACGAGAGACCAAGTGGTGTCCAAATACTTATATAGACTTATTAACTTATATATTGTCCAAATACAAATATTTGGATCATGGGGAAAGGCTGTACACCCCTTCAAACTGAGAGTTTGGAGGATTATAATGCAGTGAGTTTCCCACCACAGAGGTGTAAAATGTAACAAATTTGGGCAAAATTAAAGATTTAAAAATTATTTTATGTTCCTTTATTCTTGAACTCGTATATGCACTGATCTGTTTTCTCCTTGGAAAGTTGTGTAAAAATTGCTGTTACCCTCACATCGACAGATCACAGTCTCATATTTATAGAACTTTTTGAACTTTTTATTGGCTAATGTATAACACCCCCATCTTCTTTTCCGTCGATATAAATTGCTAAGTCGTAAACAAACATTTGTTTTGGTTTTCTAGGTCGTAGTAATTATTTGTCTTGTTATTTGACATATTTTATAAACCTATATAATTATAAATCTTATTATACATCTATGCCCCTACAGGTGTGGTGTCCCAGTTCTTAGGAGAAGCCTATAATATTAGCCCTACCCACTAGCCCTTCATATGGAGGCCCAAGGAGTAGGCTAAGGGCTAAGGGGTAGGGTTAACGGAGGGTTAATGGAGAATCATAACACTGTGACAAATTGACATGTTAGCTACATTCATGTATTGTACAGAATGGACTGGATGAAGTTACCATAAATAGATAAAAGGGGGAGTAGAGTACCTTCTAATATAATTATACTGCAAACTATAGAGCCACATTCTGAGAAAAGTAAAGCCCCTTAAAAGGGGGAAACCCACCCATTGGTAGGTAAAATGTAACGGGTAAAATACCTCTGCAGGCTGAGGCTTTTAGTGTCATTTACAAAATTATGTCAAATTGAAAATGTACCCTGAAACTACCAATTGATCAATAAAAATAAAAAAAACACCTTCAAACACTTACTCAAACAGTGATTACTAGTTTTGTTTAACTGTTTAAATTTTGTGAGCGGGAAAAGCCTTGTTTCCCTTTACGTCAGTAATTTACCACAAACTGTGATGTCACAGCCACACAGTAAAACGGTAACAGTAGGCCAATTGTTTTAATTGCAACAATGTTGTTGCCCCTCTTATAATGTCGTCCAGTCTGTTCCATAAGGTCACACCACTTTGGGTGATACACTGCCTTTTTAGAGCGGTAAAAACACATTTTACTCCTCTTAAATTATACCCTCCTTCTCAATTAGCGAAAAAAAAATGGTGTTGTTGCTAGGGAGTTGGATGTTTTTAGCTTTATATACTATCAACAATGTTTTTAATTTGATTAGGTCTTCAAGTCTTCAAGCATTACGGAAACTGGCGGTTGTTTAGCACTATGGTCCCAAACTTATCATGATATCAAATATAATTAATACTTTATTTTGAATATACAAATTCCAATGACATTATGTTAAAAAAAAGTAAACCTTAAAAAAAATATATAGGGTTTATATAGAGCCAGATATGCTCACTTTAGCGGTACTGCAGGGGTGCTGACAGGCGGGCAACCAGTACAGTTGTCCCATGTCTCAGGGTCTGGGGGCCCTAAACAAAGCCCTCCTATGCTTTAGAAATATGGACAAAACTATATAGGTGGCCGTAGGGTTTTTTCAGGGACCCATTAATTATGGCAGCGGTCCTGACTGTAGGCAGGTTGACCCGGGGGAACATTCTCATTGTCACCAATCACAAGGCGAATAATGTGTATTGTAGTTGTCATTAGACCCAGGTCAACTGACTCTGCTGTTTCATTCCCACTGTTGTCCGATGCTAATTGTTAGCATGGTGAAACTCTCTATGCAAAAAAGGCTTTACACATTTTGCTGCCTTTAAAATACCATCAAGACAATAATGACATTATGCTAATATAAACTTTTACCTTCTGGTTTCAGACAGCATTCAATTAAAAAATACAGCTAACTTAGTTGAGATTACTTAATACATACAGTTTTAATGATATTTTACAATGTATTTTGTAACATAATAAAAACGAATGTAAATAATACCATGTATAATTAGCCAGTGTTCTGAACAAACTTTGCCCTGAGCGTGTTCAGTTTTATAAATGATATGTTTACTCTGCTAGGCTCCACATTTATTCTTGGGCGACATGTAATGCCACTTCCTTCCCCTCTGTATCAAGTCTGGAATTTTGCTGGGAACATCACGCCCCTCTGGACAGAACACAACCCTTGTTTCTCTCTGTGAATAGATACACAACAAAGAATGCCTCTGGTGACCAAATGCAGGGTCACTGTCCTGCAGCAGAGAACACTGTGTACTAGAGCCAGCCATTACGGCAACCTCTGCTTGGGCACGTATCTCATGTCAACCATCAGCATGTTACAGACAATAAGGCTATAGAAAAGGCCATTTAAGTACAATGGGTGTTTGGATAGGCCAATGCAGACTTGTTGGTGATGTTAGCATAGTGCAGTGTTGTGTTCATGCAGAGGTTATGTCATGATGGTGGTAAAACTATAGACAGAGCTCATGAGAACATGGAATAACTTGCTGCAAGTTAATCTAATGGAAAAGTGAGAGGTTGTCTTTAAAATTCCTATTAATTGTCTACCATAGTCAACAGAATAACACAAGCCTAATAAGTTAATGCCACAATTGAAATTTGACCCAGTGGAAGTTAGAAGAGTTTATGAACCCAGAAGAGATGACCATTTTGGGAAAAAGATCAGTGTAGAGGTAGAGTGGTAGCATTACAGTCACAACTTAGCTATTGTAAGCTATGGTGCTGGCTTTGTATTAAATAAAGCTTTTTAACCTAGCTGTGATTTGAAGAAGTTGTCAAATACTAATGCAATAACATTTAATTTGTTAATGTGGCTAAAATATTTAATAGGGCCACATTAGTCAAATTTGGATTTGAGTGAGGTCCAAACCTCTCCCATGGAACCTCCTAAATGGTCCTCGTGTAAGGGCGCTGCCATACGGCGAAATACAGCGAAATACAGCGATATACAGCCGTCCACCAGAGGGCAGGCTCCAAAAGCAGAAATATAAAGAGAAACCCAATGGCAACTTTACAAGTATAAAAATTATGTTTACAGCCTGGTACAAAAGATGGCTCCGGTCTCTAGAGCTAAGTTTTTACTACGTGACAACTCTGGGGGGGGGGGATGAATTTTTAATTATTCCGTCAGTTTATGCTATCTGAAAACTATTGTTTTACTATGGAGTAAAAGCCGAAAAGCCCGGATGTAACGGCTATTTTATTGCCCTTTCGTAAGTAATGAATATCGGTGAATAGGGGACCAATGACAATAACATCCATATTTTTACAATCTATGGTGAGGTCCTGACACTGGGGGTTGGCTCCAAGAAGCCTGGCTCCTACTGGGTTCCATTCAAAATTCAATTTTCACAGTTGTAACCCTGGTCTCACTGTTTCATTGTACACTTTTTTGGAAGTTTATTTTGCTTTAAGGTTACTTTTAGACCTTCTTTTCCATTTAGGAATGGCACTTTCATAATAAACTCCAGTGCTTCTTTAACATTTTGAGCAATCAAGAGCTAACTTAGTAACCATGATGCGTTATCCTAAACTCCAACCTTTTTTTCCATATATGGTAATCATGATTAGCTCCATAAAACCAATCCACCAACATTCATGGCTGCAAAGGTCCATTGACGTCAATTTATTGGTTTAGTATTCTGCTACTACAATAAAATAAAGGCCACACAGACCGAGGTAAAGTGGGAATCTTAAAACCACAAAAACGCATTGGGACATATGAAACTAAAGAACACCGTTAAATTGCAACATACAGTATTTTGGGAGTACAAATTCCTCTTGTGTGAACAGCCAAAACTGATAGGTTTTCTAACATCTATTAATACCTCACTATGCCCAAAGACTACAGTTTTAAATGGCCGTCACTCTGAGTAGAACATGATGCATCAATGGTGGACCAAATTTCATCCTCACTCAATAAAGAGCGTGATGTTCACAGTTCAGTCTTGTGCTGGTTAATGGGACCTTCGTGACCACAAATCAGTTTATGAGAGGCTTTTAAAAATGTTGCCGCTGACTGTTCACGTGGTAAGACAGCTGGTTTCAACTGTCATCATTACCATCCACTTCTATCGTATGACATAAGTGGTGTTGTAAAAGATAGTATAGCTGAGATAATAAATATGGCGTAAATGATCTACTGTACTCGTAAATTCAAGTGCGAAAGAGTTGTACGGATAAAATCCATGTTGGCAAAGGGTTTTAGAAAATGTAATGTAATTGGGATGTTTTAGTTGACCTGCAATGAAAAGCCAACATAGTATTTCAACTGTAGGCTTTATAGAAAACTTATGAACATGTCTTTTGTTACATTATTTCATTATGCATCATTGTAACCTGACTCACTGGTTAACTTGTTACTCAGCTCACGCCATTCAACCCATTTAAACCATTAACTAGGCCAACCTTGGTACTCGATTGCAACACTACACTAAACATCCTGTATCCGGTGTCATTGTGAAGCATATTTTTATGATTGTTGTAAAAGAGATTATTATCAAAATCTAAAATTATATTTGTTGTAACTGAAAGAAAGATAGCCTGGCCAGCCGTGACAACTTCTTTACAAAGAAATAGTCTGGTGCCCTGTTGCTTGCATTGGATTTCAAGGGCGGTGGAATGTTAACCAGATAAACGACGGACGTGACGCAAAAGAGGACGACACTAAACAGCTGGTTGTCAACAAGGAAGCCTCATTAGTGCCGCTGGTTAACATGGCCAGCAGTAGAGCGGACACCAGAGCATTTTTTATTCTTTGCTGGTTACTCAAAACCAAGGCGAGAGCAGAAATAAACGGCCTCTCAGTAGCAGCGTCCGCCATGTTGAATGTTTTGGACTAGAGTCACTTGTGTATGACGTGGCCAGTAAACCACTCCCTGCTGCAGACAAATGATTGGTCCGTCCGTTAAGTAAGGTCCTGACACTGACCCAACATACTGTTCCAAAGACTGTAAATGGGGCATGGGACAGTTGTAAAACTATCATTTTAGAGGGTAGAGATTATTCTGTTTCAAAAGACAACAACGCTGACAAATTTACATTTACATTTACCCTTGTGGTGTCCAACAGGGTTCTATTCTAGGGACACTCATTTGTTGTGTATATGCAACAAGTTGGCATGATTAACAGAAAATAGAATATTGTTAACACCATCATAACTTCCCCACCAGGCAACTACAATTGACAGCTTTCATTTATTTTATTTAGTTGATTGTTTTTAAAATATTTTAGTCAAAAAGGTACTATGAATATTGTTGTGATCTGTTCTGATACTGTTCTGATGTGCTTTTTGTGCTGTTTTGTGTTGTAGAGCCCACCAGAGTTACCTATAGATAATATAGATAAAAAACACAAATAAAAAGGCCTTTCCTTGCCTAACTGGCATAGTTTTGAAGAACTGTTTCCAATTTGTTCTCACCAGAACTGGGCTGATCAATTCAAGCAGGTGACGTCATCAGTGTAACCTACATTTTGGTGACTGCCAACGTCAGCCCACCTGCAGCCAGACCTGATAAAAAGTATTTCCAATACCAAGCAAAGGCTTATGATAGGTAAAAACCCTTCTTAATGTTGTGTTTGAAAGCTCTGAACATAACTTTTTACATAGTCATTGTATTGCATCAAGCACAGTATATGCCTGACTTCTAAGTAGGCCCAAAAAGGAATTATGATTTTAAGTAGCTATAGTTAATTTCTACATAACAGCTTGTTCTGTAAACTTGCCAACATTTGATACAAACAAAAGAAAATGCAAACTTTCCTTTCATTTGCTGAAAAGTGCAAAAACTTGGCCTATCTTTGAAACTCAGAGTACAAATTCCTAGTATTGACACTAACTAGTAAATGTGTTGTGTTTGAAGATAAAGTTGTGCGTCAGCTGACTTCCCGGTAACTGCTGCTTTTTTTAAATAAAGGGGCGGTCTGTTGCTATCAGGAAGTGAGTCCGACAAGCCCTGCTCTGACTGTTTAAAAAGCTTGTTCCTCAAAGCTCAAATTACAAAAGTCTCCTTCTCTGAAGAGGGCTGCACTATATTGCGGAAAGGTCTGAATGGACACACATTAAAGTAATCCAAGCCAAAATTTGTGTTTTCCCCAGATAGGCTTTCTCATTCGTGCCTTTTTGCAGCTAAAAAAATATAAAATAAAAGTAACTTGTGGGTTACTTGTTCCCATTATGTTCAGAAAGCATCTGGTTGAGTCAGAGAATTATTCAGCACCACTCCCTAACTATCCCATATGTGGAACGTGAATGATTCATGGCTGCACTGCTCTTTAATGCAAATGCTTTGATGATATGTTTTTGCACAACTAAACTTTGTTCAAATAAAATATCTACTTAAAATAAATGATAAACACTTAACTTTAAGCAAGTTTTACTTTAAACCTCCATTCCACCAAGTTGTTTTTCTCAAACACTACAGCCACAACCCCCCTGAGAATGTCTGGTATGCATCGTCTTTATACTGTAGCTCTGTTGACATTCTCAGCCACAGAATATTGTTTTATTTTCAGTTTCATACTTTACCATATCACTAAAGCTATAGTCACCGCTTTAAAACAAGAACTACGGCTGCACAATATATCACATTATTGTCACTGTAAACCAGGAAATGCAGCAACTGAATACTTTTATAATCTTTAATCGGTCAGACAGTGGCAATGTCAAAACAATAGTACAATCAAATCTTAAAAGAATCAAACTACTTGTAACCAAATTAAGTTTCAAAAGTCCTGGTCTATACTCGAGACAATCCTAAATTTAGTCCTTGGTTGAGACTTACTTTGTTTTAATTTAGCCACAATTTTGACCAGACAAGTTTATTCTAGAGCCTTGTAGAGTCGCTGTAGTAGTAGTGTCAGTATATGCATGCTACTTGTTTTGCAAAGTGCTTTAACAGCAATAATCTTGTACATTAGGAATTTATGCTTTAATATAAAAAAAAATACAAGATCATGCAAAAAATGTATTTGCTATATTGTGCAAAGCATAGCACAAGACAATACTTCAACCCTCATGCCACTAATCTGATCGTTAGGTATATTTTTTAGTAAATTCCAATATGGCAGGTCTAAAAAAAAGTTTATTCATCTTGTCTTCTGTCAGTGGGGCATTCGTAATGTGTAAAAAAAAATCCTTTTCCTATTTTGACCATAATTAGCCTACAGCTAATTCACTTCTAACACCTGCCGCCAAACAGAATTTCCAGCTAACATCTTAGGTAGGTGTAAAAACATGCAAGAATGTAAATAATGTCTCTAATAATCAATGAGCATGGTGAGTAATTAACATACTTTGCATATCACCCCCAGGACAGTGCAGGCCTGATGTGCTTTATGCAAACCCAATCCACTTGTGTATCCTGGAGCGTGGTGCAAACCGGTGTATGCGATTGCCTCAGCTTCAAATCCCCACAGAATTAGCAGCAGCCTATTCTTCACAATGAAGCATGGAGGGGTTACCAGGGTGGAGGCTTTAGTTATGAGCCACAGCAGACGAGCGTGGCTCATCACCTAGGAGTCTCTACTCCCTTTTCATCCCAAGACCTTGATGGCTGCAGTGTTTGTTCTGTAACCAAAGACAACAGGGTGATCTGAACAAATATGGGTGTAGCTATTTACAGGACAATGCCTTGGTTAAATGAAAAAGATTTAAGATTTCTGTGGAAACTTTAATTTGAAGAACCATTAAAGTACTTTATGTACTTATGAGAAAGTATACTGCACATTAAGCTTCGTAACTAAGCTAAAGCCATTAGTAAAGTAATGCAGGAAAAAAATCCTTGCACAACTATAATTAAAAGAATGACTAAAATGCATTACTTTTGAGGGCTGTGCAGTTCAGCATAGTGTCTAATACTATTCAAAAATAGAATTTGATAAGCAACTTTGAAACTTCCATTTCAAAGTTGCTTATGGTTAAACTTGTTTTGCATAAAGCAACAAAATGAGAAACACTGACTGAAGCATTGCCTTCAATTATAAAACTAGACTTGGGGAAAAAAATGCTGTATTAACCTTTACTACTGACCACACACAAAACAGTGGCAGTTATGCAATAAGACTGCTCAGTGGATGCAATGCTGATTTGCTTTCCGCATTTATAAACAAAAAGAAAGACAGAAAAACACACATGCAACTGAACTTGCAAAGCTGTGACTGCACCACAAGTCACAGGCTAAATGCATCTGCAATGTTACCACAGTCATCAAATTTCTAAGAAATTGCAGCCATGACAGCGATTAGGTTGTTATGCGAGAAGGAAGAATAGAGAAAAAAAAGCCACCAACTCGAAAGTATTCAAGTGTGGGCGGAGGTGATACGTGTACATTGGAGCTTTGCCCTGCTTTCAGTGCGCATTTCACAGAAAGATAATAAAAGGTCAAAGAGTCGATGTAGATTTTTATTTGCAATTGGGGGAAAAAAAAAAGACAAAAAAAAAAAGTGATTTGTACATATGTTCAGCTTACAACAGGATCATAGCCACCAAAAAAAAATCATCTTCAGTCACACAGAAGACAAAAAATTAAATAAAAATGGTTAGCCTCACTTTGTTACTACCTCTGGGGCGGCTCCACAACAAACAAACTGCCCAATTGTTCATTGTTTTGTCAGTCCTGCATTTGGTATGGTTTGTTGCTACTGCCAATCCATGCCTCAACATTTTCACTGACACGGAAGTAACGCTCCTAACTCTCATGCAAATCCACTCCTCCTCCGACATGTTGATGTGTCCACACAAATGAGCTGGGACCTTTTATGGAAATTGCAAAAGTAAAGGAGGTAACAGGCCTTCACTTCCGGCTTTTCCAAAGATTTGACTTTCCATTATCAATGCAGGCTTTTTAAGTAAACATAATCAAGAGCAGGCTTCAGGGTCAACTGGGAGCCAATAACCATTTAAAATTGCATAGAAACATTTTTTACATTTATTAGAAAAATAAAATTTGTAAATTAAATACAATCTGTCCATGTCCGTCCCAACCTTCTGATCTTAAGACGAAGGTATTTGGGACAAAATAATTCTCTCATTTCTCTCTTGAACCCAAAAGGAGGGCAGGCTGATGAAACAAGATGATTTCGGGCAAGCGTCAGGTAAAAAGTCTCTTAAGAGTCCGTTCACATTCACCTGATTAACATTGCCAGTGTTGCACCAATTCCAGCTATTCCTGCGAAAGCCATGAGAGTGTTCCTTACTGTTGTCTCAGCGTCTGTGACTCTGAAGAACTCAACAAAGCCCGTCTAAAGAAAGAGAGAGAGAGAAAACATGGCTGAAGATGGTACATTCCAGAAATTCTCCCTTGTGTGGCTGCCATTATGCAACCTTTTTTTTTTTCCCAGGCTACATCCTGTCATTTAGGCATTAGTCACAACTTACCCAGCCTTTGTTTTTGGTCAACCAGTCTCGTTGGTAATAGAGGAGATATGTTGAGATTTCTTGGCCCACTTTTTCCACGCAGTTCTCCCTCCCGTTTCTCATGTAGTACTGGCACACTGTGGAACCAAAGGCCAGCAGGCTGGCAATGCGACCCCAGTTGGTGTTGCCGTCTTCGAAGATATGTTTGGCTACAACAGTGATGTACCCTACATCGTCTCCATTGTCGTCTAATGACAGTTTTTTGATCATACCTTTGAAATAGAAAATCTGGATGAGAAACCACACTTGTTATCCCACATTTAAGTCATTTATACATATGCATTACTGATAGTCTTTAACTAGGAAATGTTTATCAAAAGAACATAAAAAGCAATATGATAAACACACAGTGAGCTAGTGAGTGAGCAGTTTCGTTTCCTTAAGAATGGCATCATGTCAATGGACGCAAAATAATTATTCAATGGTCAGTTTTCAATGTATTCGAACTATAAGTAGTATTCGTTCTAGCCGGTGAGCCACTGAGGCAAACCAGTCGGATGGGAAACTCCTGATCTGCCATTGTAGGCGTCAGTGCTTACCTTTATATGCATATCTGTGTTTCTCCAAAAGTTCATCGACGACCCTCTGCATTGTTGATAATACTTCGTTTTGATGCCATCTTGGTTTAGAAATCCCCATGTGAATCTTTAAGAACTCGATGATAAACTCCCTTGTGTCGTTTTCTAACACTTCATCCTCCGCCGACGAACCGGAAATAGTGTCTATCTCGTTGTTTGACTGAAACTCCGGCGTACAAGGCAGGGAGTCGTCCATGTTGTCGAAACTTTCCTCCCGACGGTTTTTATTTAAATGCTGGGTTTTTACATCGAGGACAGTCGGTCTTGCATGTAGAGCGTTATTAGGGCCTACATTACCGTTGCAAGAGTCCACGGTGGTGGCCCTAGGTATCTGTGCGGAAGGGTCTTCTGGTCCGTAGTGCATTCTTCCCTCCACGACTCCATTTTGAGGAAGGAACAGATTCACTAAAGCAGTCCTGTTTGCGGGTGAATTGATAATATTCATCTTAACTGATAATGTTAAATCAAATTAGCGCCTGGATAACTTAAGTTGTACCAAATATTAGACGCTAACGTCCTTAATACGTTTGAGAGCCCATTGCGACCTGAAGAGCTAAAGAACTACTTCCTCAGCATCGCGTCTTTATATAAACTGTCCCACTCCCACCAACGTCATGTCCGATCAGACACTCCCAGTTTGAAAAGTCTTAACTTACGTCAGTGCTTTTAAATCGTTTTAAATGCATAATAAAAGACTGTGAGTTATGTAAAAAGTGAAAATATTAAAAAGCTTTGTTATTTTACGGTGACAAAGCTGGCTCCAAAGGTCTCTAGTAATCCATAGGAGAAAGTAAGTGTTTTTCCATGACATAACTCTGATAGAAGAGGGAAGAATTCCGTGGAACCCCTTAACGGTACACTATTTACGTCACTGTTGGACCTCCAGAACTTGTACACACAATCCACACCCCAACTTTTTTTTTAAATTTTGACAAAATAATTAACAAATGACTACAACAGTTTGCAATCTATATTGCGTGGCATTTTACATTACTTTATATAGTTTTTAATCCAAAAGCTCCCTGAGCTAAAAAAAAAAAAACTGTACTAAATACAATTACATACCAATATCTCTGTCTGTTGATAAGGTTCTTACGTTATATATCTATTATATAACTAACTTACGTTTGTCACTACTGTTTTAGATTTGAATACAAATTAAACAATATTTATTAGTTTGAACTGAATGCACTACTTCAGATTTATAATGCTATATACAAGTTATTTGTGGGAAAATACTAGAAAGCTCTAGAAAGAACATGAATGTACTGCTGCCGCCCTCTAGTGTGGCTTCAGAAGTAGTGCAAACAATTTTGAATGATTTCATGGCCACTCAATGCTGGATGTTAGAGTAACTTTAGACCTTTTATAAGAAAGCACAAGAAAACGTATTAATGTAAAAGTTTATTTCAAATACTGACAAAAATCCTCTCACCAAACCCCACAAAAGCTAAACATTCCTAGTACCCACTTGTACTTTGTGAAGTCTTAAAATCATTCCTGTGATCTCCAGTCATTCTTTATTTTTGTTAGAATGTAAACCCATTTTACTTGAGGTTGACTCCCTGCAGTTCTCCTGGGCCAGGACAATATATACGAATTATCAGATAAGAAAACACAAGAAAAATAAAACAAAAACACATATCTTAGCAAATCAACAAGAAAACAGATATAAGATAAAAGCAGCACAAAAGAACTCAGAGCACTGAGCCGGTCATTTGTTTATACATTCTGGCACATGAGACATACTCCGTTTGTACAAACCATACCCTGATATATACCCTCTTGCTGAACATCTCTAAGGCAGACTTCAAGTAGCATTCTAGGACATTTGTACAATTTACACCAAAATGTACCTTGTTAGCCCATATCTTTTAATAAAGTTACATGTTTAAGCAGAAGGTGGCAGGTTACAAAAGGACGCTAAATGGTCTGCCTTGGCATTCACTGTAAAACAAAACTTGAACAGATTAATTAAACACAACATTGCAACAGTATACATTTTCGTCAGTCTGAGATTTTTGAATCGACGGATTGCTGCAGGAGCCGTAACGGAGATACTCATTAAGAAATGCACGAGGACAGGTGCTGTTTACAGGGTATTGCCTCGGAGAATTGTCTCTGACTCAATCAGCAGCATTTACACATATTTTCATAAGATACAGATTCACATCACTTCTGCAGTACAGTAATATAAAGCAGAAGAGTTGTTAAACAAAAAAAAAAGGATTTAGGAACCACAAAGCTGAGGCTTGAAAAAGTGATGAGGAACCGCACATTGCCGGTTCTATTTACAATGGCGTGAACAGCCAGAAGCACTGCATTCATTCGTACAACTCAGTTACAATTTTGACACATTTAAAGCCTCAGTGAATTTAAAGTGAGGTTGAGAATGTGATGTTGCATGCACCTTTTAAACTAGTGGTCCTGGAGTGAGATCCCTGAAGCAGTGTCATACCAGGAGGCGTATTTAGAGTGAGCTAACTCCTCTAAAACACTGCAGATTTGAGTGACCACACCAGTAATCTCTTGAGTTCAGGAGTAGAAAACGGCAAAAGCTCATCCCTGCCCCCTCACCTTGTGTTACAAAACCTTGGTGTGCTTTGTCAAGTGGTAGCTTGTAGCACACCCTGCAAGCATGCAGCGGCCCACTTTTCAGCCAAGATGAGGATCCTGGAAGAGGGAGCCGACACCTGCAAATGTCAGGTCGCCTGCTGCTGTTTACCCCAAGATACCCCCGCAACCCAAGTGTTTAGTGTTTTAGATTGGGAACAGAAAAGAAAACAAGGTTAGCGCAGGGTTGATGTAAGGTAAGCTAGTTCACACAATGTCTAAAATTATTTTTCATATTTGGATAAGTGTACAAAGTAGCTAGGTTACTACTTTTTTGGTCATTTGAAAAGATTATATTGCACTTAATGCCAACAACTTTTTGCAAGCTTTACTAAGACTAAATTTCTGTAGTTTTCTGCAGTATCAGTTGGGTTGGTGCACGAAGCATTTAGAGGCATTTCTATTGCCAAAAGGAGTAGGTACTAACTCATTGTACCACTTTGTTAACCCCTCAGCTGAAGTAAGGTAAGCTAAACAGTGAAATTGGATGATACAAACTCTATATTTAATGAAAAACTCAACTCGAAATGTAAACACACAATGGCAATGTTTTCTTTCTATGAAACATGTTTTGTTCTTGTGATATCATTTTTCCGATTAACAATTACAATTTTTTGTCCTTCACAATTTTACCAGCTACATTTAAAAAGCTTGATATAAATATTATTTGCCTCAAAATTTTAAACACCACTGGTGTGGTACTAGAATCATATTGTTTATGTAGCCAACGCTGCTATCCTGCACACAACATGGTTACTTTTGATTTTTTAATGTGTTTTTTAAAAGTGTGGCTGACACTTTCAAAAACAGAGAGAAAAAAATGGAAACATGCTAGCTTCTTGTTTGACAAGAAGCCTGGTCTTGAGAAGAAGAAAAAAAAAAAAAAGCATATGAAGAATTATGAGCTTGTTATGAGTGTTATTTACACAGGCATAAAATCTACGCATTCTGTGTCTAATGTCCCCACAAATGTTTTAGGCTTCTGGTATACGCTTATTTATGCAACAATGACTAAATTGCTGGCTGGCCATTGAAATACATGAAGATATTGAGCGGACTGCAAATATTAGTGACATAAATTGTCAGGTCAGCAAAACAATTAAGGATTTGTTTGTTCTGATAAAGAGAAAAATCAAATACTACAATTCCATAAAAAAAAAAAAAAGAATGCAACACATTTAGGCCATGTTTACACAACATTAACAGTAAAGTTGTAAAGAATAGGGCTAAAAAGAATCTCTTATAAAGTTAAAGTGAATCATACAAGAAACTTTAGTTAAATTTGGGGATCTTGCTTGTTTTGGACAGTTGCTTGTAGTTTTCTCCCCAAAGAAAGCAATATATGGAATAGAATACAGATGAATTCTTGGAATGATTCTTGTGAAAAAAAAACAAATTGAATGTCAACAACCCCAAAAAGTTGTTTGTCTAAGTGGTGCCTGCCCAGAATGCTTTTTGAACACTGGCCATGGCAATACTGTCTTATTTCCTTTCTATGTTTTTTTTTTTTTTTACTTCAAGACCTACAAAATGCCTGTCCAATTCTTTAAAATGGCCAACATGTATTTCTGGTGTCACAAATAAAATCTAAACACCTTTGGGTTGCGACCTAGTGTTTGGGAAACAGCCAAATGTTTGTGGTTTTAGGTCCCAAAGGCTGTCATGTAAACGGACAGCTGAATTTGAAGAATTTTGCGTTTTTTAAGCCAAAACTGCTGTTGTGTAAACTGGGCCTTTGGAAGATAACAAACAAAACAGATTAAATTCAAGGAAATTAAAAGGTGTGGAAGCCGCAGCTGATGATTTTAGGTTTTGCACAGAGAAAAGATGAAATGATAGGAAGCCCCCGTTCATTATACAAGAATGAATATAAAAAGCCTAATTGTCACAAGCAATGCAATTATTCACATCCATACTGAATGTCTTCTTCACCTCTAAAAACAGCTGAGCATAGAAAAAAAAACACAATCATGGTTCCTAACTCCCGCACACATTATTTTGGTGTCAATTATGATGCAAAACGTTCTGTACAGAATACAAAGTGCATTAACTCATCCCTCCAACCCCTGCCTGATGACACACACCAACAGTGATGCATTTGATGGAAAAAAAAAAAAAATTAGACATGAGGGAGGTGGCAGAGTATGAAGAGAGGCCAGGAGCTGTGCATGATGAGAACGGCAGCCTACTTGTCAGCCCTCTCGACCCCCGCCCGCAGACAAAGCAAATGGAACTTATATAACTCTACCCCGATATGTTAAAGCCAGTGGTGATCACAGGGGAAGGGAAGATGGTGGACTTTTTTTCAGGTGGGGCGAGGCACGAGTAGGAGCCCCGCTTCTGTGAAGATTAAAAAAAGCTAGCCGGCCAGTTTGCTGGTCACCAATGACGATTTCCTCTGGGGAAGGTCTTGTGGTGTGGGAATGTGGTCGCCGGTCACCAGGTTTTTGTCTGGGCCCGCCACAGGAAGTTGTTTGTTCTTCATCTTGGCTTTGGCCATGTTGTAGTCACCGGAGTCAAAGTACTTTTGCTGTGAGACAAGAAAAACAATGAGTGGCTTAGGATATAATACAAAAATGTGTTGTTCTTTAATCTCCAGATGCTCGGAAGTTCTCGTGTCAAAATTTATCCACCCTACATATTCTAAACGTACGGGGACCACAGATGTACACAAGTCCTTTTGGCAAGTCCAAGTCAAGTCTCAAGTCTTTGGCCATGAGTCCAAGTCAACTCCAAGTTCCGTAGCTTAATTTGAAAACATGAAGCATAATACTGTTGTCTTATTAATAAACCTATTGTATATGAATGTATCATTTTGAAAAAGTAAGCAATAAAGTATAGTTAATTTCAAAATAAAAATGTTTTAGTATCCTTAACTGTACTCCTTTAGTCAAACTGATCTTGCCAGTGACAACAAACAGAACAAATTGATAATTTTCTGTCATTCTGTTGTCTAAGAGGAAATCCAATAAACGGGTGATCTCTGAGCCATCTTTTGTACCAGGCTGTAAACATGATTTTTACACTTGCCATTTCTAAAGTTGCCATTGGATTTCTCCTTATATTTCCACTTTTGGACGGAAATATATTGCTGTATGGCGGTGTCATTACTCGAGGCCCTTTTAAGGGAGAGAGGCTTGACGTTGACACATATTTCTATGGCAATTTTAATTTTTTTGCTGTCTGAGGGACTCAGGTGGAGCAAAAAATTAAGGGAATTCTAAGAGTTAAGTGCAACTCGAGACCAAGTCTCAATGACGAGTCCCCATCTCTGACGGGGACTGACCCGCACAGGGGCAGCTGAAGTGGATTACTCTTTAAAGACACTACCTGTGCTGGCCACGCATTGATTAGCTGCATGAGCCACACAGATTTTTTTTATTTCCATGGAGCAGCGGATGATGTGAGAACTCAAATAAGAGCAAACCAAAGTAAAATAAAGACACGTGGCAATACTAGGTGCAACAACAACTCTCAGGACTGTTGCCACCTTAGGAAAGCAGAGTGAGCCGCGTAAAATCCGACATATTGGAGAAAGTGCTGGATTCACTGAACAAGCCGCAGTTCTTAAATAGCAGGGATTCTGCATCCTGTATGAATTGTTTTGTTCTGCCAGGCAGGGGACGAGAGGCCAGGTTGCTGGCATGTTCTCGGAAGAGATTAGCCACTTCGACAGTGCAGTTACCACTGGCTAAGCAGCCTAAAGTGGAGATCCCATGACCAAGACCAGTTGTTTCCTAGGTTCGCTAAGGATGGGTCTGTTGCTCTGCACACACCTCTATATCAAGAGCCAACAAGTCCTTTGTCTGAGAACTCAGAGGACATGGGGCAGGTTGATATTGTGGGCTCAGGCTCCCGAGGGTAAGAAGAGTAGACACATGGAGCGAGCCCCTGGGTGGACCCCACACCCCCACTGACAAGGTTAGCCATCCTAAGTGGTAGGACCCTCAGCAAAGCCAAGTTTGGGTTGTAGAAATTAGGGCTGGGCGATATATCAATATACTCGATATATCGCGGCTTGTAGTCCGTGCGATGTAGAAAATCACTATATCCTGAAACTCGGACATTTTTTTCCCCTTTGTTTTTCCCCCTCTTGTCCTGTCCAGCATCGAAGCGCAAGCATAATATATATATATATATGTTTTAAATATCCTAGTGGCATTATGCACAACAGGTGCACTTAAATTTAGTGTTGTTTTGAAATGTCATCTTAATGACAACATGCACAAAAGGGGACTTTTTTATTCGTTTTAAATTATTGTAGTGGAATTGTGTACAAGAAGTGCACTTTAATTTTGTGTTTTGAAATGCCATGTGAGTTACAGCATGCACAAGCGTGCCCTAATGTCTTGTTTTGAAATGTTGTCTCTGACAATTTTGCACAAAACATGCACTTTCTGTTGACAATTTTCTGTTTGTTCCACTCACTGTTTAATAAATACAATTATGTTAACTTTGACTTAGTTGTGATATCCCCTTTTTAGCATGAAAGTTTAAAATTAGCATATATTAATGCAGTATGAACAAGAATGTTTAAATGTAGACATATAGAATCATCATACTGGTGTGATTGTATGCATCAAAGTTTTAATTCAAGGCTAAGGCAAAATATCGAGATATATATTGTGTATCGTGACATGGCCTAAAAATATTGCGGTGTTTATAAAAGGCCATATCGCCCAGCCATAGTAGAAATCTCCATCCTCCTGGCAAAGAAAGCCTTAAAAAGAGGAGCCAGGCGATCAGAAAACCATTGTTCTACTCACGTTACTTTCTCAATTCAGCTCCCACTGAAAAGCAACACAGCGCCTAACGCTGCTCCTGCATGGATTCCCACCACGGCAGTGGCGTCTTGAGGTGAGTGAACATATATTTTTAAACACAATTTATGTTTCTTCCCAGTAAAGCTAAAGTTAATTAATCAAATTTGTCATGTTGCTAGTTAGGTAAAGTATGCTAAACGTTAGCTTCAGCTGCTCCTGATACCGGGCTAACACGCTAATGAGGGCTGCTGCGTGTTGATACGTGTGGCCCAGTACACACAGACATCTAGCTTTAATCTTATCACTCAATATTCCGTTTGGGGCAGAACTCAGCTGGACTTGTAGCAGACATGCAGCACTTAGCACTAAAGACCTGGCATTGGATCATGACTCTGGACTTGGCTGAACATGAACATCTCATGACTCGTGTAACACCGTGTGTTTTGACTCCACACAGACTCAAAAACTGTCTTGGACTTGTGTGTTTCGTGTCAACTTTGCTAATTAGATTAAACGTGAAAGTGCGCACCATCAGTGTACGTTGTTTATCGCTGCTCCTCGGGGAAAACCGAGCAGAGCTGGAGCTGCTGAGGAGACAGTGTATCACAGGCTGCAGCCAACCAGACCGACCCAGAGTCAGTACACACGGATTAAAAGTCTAGCGCTTTCACGGAGGATATAATAATTGTTCAGAGTCAAATTACAATAAAAGGAGATCCACAGAAAAGTGGTGACTCAGACTCCAGTAGGACGCTAACATGTAGGCTGCGGCAACAGTGTTTGTTTGTTTAGATGTCTCCTTGCCAGCCTGAACCAGTCGCTGCAGATCTGCAGGTGAAGCAAAGGTGAGTTTGAATACTGTGAAGCTTTTGTATGTTTAGTTTAGTTTATTCTTTATTTCTCAGGCACCATGTACAAAAACATTAATTTCACAAGGAAAGATATGCTTTGTACCAGATTTAGAATTTCAGACTGTCCAGGAGCTGATTCCATTGTTTGATGGTTTGAAATGAAAAGGCTGATTGTGCAACGGCAGAGCATCTTTTAGGGATTGTGCAGTTTTTGTGAGTTGTGGACTGAGATGTTTGGGTCTCATCATATACTCAAGATAACAAATCATTTGTTAAACTCTTGTTTTTGCAGCCACACAGGCCAGAAGACACTGATGGAGCTGCCAGAGTGTCCAAGGACTAGCTCTGCACCAATAATGAGGAAAAGGTGTGAGGTGTCCACTGCTGACTCCAGCTAACATCCAGATGGAAGTGAGAGCACCATGAACTGTACAAGGTAATGCGTTTATTCTCATTCTTTAGTTGTTTTTACTGTTATAGTGCAATTACTTGTTTTAAATACTCTAACAAGAACACATGAGGTGTGTGATAATCTATCATTTTATCGTCATTAAAATGGTCTAATTTAAAAAAATAAAATCATGTTTATATGTTTATTTTATTTTTAGGACCTGGTAACTGTTCCTGCGTCTCTGTTGAAGATACTTCATCCTTCAAGTTTGCTGCTGTCTATCATCTTAGATAGAGTCTCTTAAAACTGCAGTTAGCTCTATAGTTTCTGAGACTTAGCTTTACTTTGCTGACTACATTTAGACTAATGTAAACAGTAATACACTGTTGAACACACTCAAGATTCTTAAAAATTTTGGAACAGCTCATGAAGTTATGATCAGCTGTGTAACACTGGCTCTTGCATTTCACCATCTTCTCTCCGATAAGTGCAACTGACAGTGACTTCCTCTGTCATGACTGTGCACGATTTACAAAGTTTTGGACCTGCCTTGAAATGATGGATGAGAATTTACTATGACATTTATTTTTTATTTAAATTAATATGTGAATATATAAAATATTATATCAATATAAAATGCTCACTGTAAGAACAATCTCTAAAGAATATAAGAATTATGTAAAGGCAGTTTGAGAAAAGGGTGTCATTTAGACACTCTTTTGTAAATGTTTATGTTGATGCATGTTCATTTTGAGTTGTATAGCTGATTTTATAATGCATGTTTTTAAACAATTGTTTTGTGTGTAACATCAGGTATAACTGTTTCTTCATATTTCAATTTTTTATATACCAACTATATTTATAAATTCAGTATTGGAATCGTCTGTAAGGACAGCACAAGGAGGTATGACCTGTACCTGCTGGCCCAGGTATCCCCAGCTCCACCTGAGCACACTGCAGCAGATAAATGTCTATAACCGCTGAAAGAGCTGGTGCACATGTACAGTATGTGTAAGAGGAGGGTAAAACATTAAATGTACTTATTTATAAAAACATTGCTCTCTTCTTCCTGAAACTACCCTGTTTAACCACGTCTCACCAAAAAGCTGAAGATAAGTGTAACACTACATTACAAGTGTTAGAGCCTGTAACACAGGGGTTTAGTGCTACTGCCTCAAAGTCTGGATGGGCTGTTATGAAGCCAACTCACCAACCTGTCACACCTGTGCCTTACCTACAACATGAGAAACAATGTTTATCACTACTTTGTTGGGATGTAAATATTATGTTTGGTTAGTGTTGTGTCTTTTTTGCATATTACTTATTAAATTAACTGGACTTGACACTGGTCTTATTTCATAGCTATACCTTGAGTATCTCTCTATAACACATTCTCTCCCAGGACCAGTGAGCTGCAAGACAAGAGTTTTTTAACAGTTGTAGAGGGAGACTTGAAATCTCTGTTTTGTGTGTAATTAACACTAATTACCAAAATCAAACTAAATGCATAGGTTTGCAATTTCTGAAACTTTGTTAGCATTTGCTAAGCATTAGCCTAAATTAGACAATGCTAACGTTTTATCACTGGCCCCATTCTCTATTGAGCTAATAATATAGAATTATTGTCAATATCCTTTGGGAGTTGTTGAGAGTTGTTTGAGCCAGCGGCACGATTTGGTAAGGCTCTAGCCCTGTGTGCACAGAGAGGTCCTCCACTTAGAAGCACCGCTCCGTAGCAAAGCTACTCGCGTCCTTCAGGTCTCCATCTTTGCAAGTCTGACAGAGGCTGTCGATCAATCATCACTGCGGGTCTCAGGTTCACGCCCCCGCTGAGCTCCGCCCTCGATTTTTCCCCTCTGTCTCTGCTGGGCTTACCTCAGTACGCGGCAAATCAGTCCGTATGAAGCAATTGCAACGTAAGGAAGAGAGAGTGTGAGTGGGTGGAGTTAGGCTCTGACCAGGGGTTTAGTTACACTTTAAGGTAAAACTCAGAAACATTGTAAATGAGCATCATATCCATAGATGAAAAAGCTATTCTTTTATCAAAAATATTTTTCAATAGGTGTTCAGATTACCGTCAGGTTTCTACTCAGACCTGCCTGACTCAATCTATGCTCATTATTAATTTTTAAAAACCTAACGCCCCAAACAATCAGTGTTTTCATGTGCTTCATTTTCTTTTGTTACAATGATTAACTTCAGGCATCAGACCAAAGTTTAATAAAATAATGGCTCTAAATATCAGTGCGTCTCTCAGACACCACACCTCAAGGCACAACTGCTTTAGCTTTTATTGATCAAACTCCTGTCCACATCTCTGACCTCAGCTGGTTAAGTAGATATTAGTTTATACCCGTTTCTATTCAAATTGAGCGAGCAGCGCAGTGCCGCGTGAACACCTTTTTCTAAAATCACTGTGAGCTTGGTCTTAGCCCCAGACACATCTCTCTAGGCATACCGAAGCTACCGCTAAGAGTCAGAAGACAATAGGCAACTGTGGTCTCTAGGCATACCGAAGCTACCGCTAAGAGTCAGAAGACAATAGGCAACTGTGAGTGGACAGTTGGCAACTTTTATCAACGCTAGGTCCAGTAGGCTATTTTTTTACTCACCCAAAGAGAGCTGGCACTTGACAAGCCCTCTTCTCACATCCAAAAGTGTTGAATATTTATATAATATAATAAATATAAATAACTGTTTTAGATGTTTGAGTAGTTTAAAGATGAACTGAACTGAGCTGCTACTGCTGCTGGTCAGAGGGAATGGGGGCAGAGTGAGTTGGAGATGGGGAAACAAATTATCGCGGCAGTTCTATAGACCAGGGTTTTTCAAACTTTTTGTGTGTGTGGACCACTATTTGTAATCAAAAAAATTTGCGGACCACCTCATAACACGCATAATAAAATGTGTACACACAGTCTTACCTGAATTAATCCGCACCTCTAAATAGGCTTACTAGCACTACTATAACTAGTCATCACATCATTGTGCAACAGGCTTGTTAAAAGAAAGTTTACTGCACACAACGGCTGCCTCTTTTTTCTTCAGAGAACCTGTTGCTATCCACCGATCCATAATGACACTGAACTTGAACGTCACGGCCGAACACCACTGGCCTATTTTAGTAATCGCACAATAACTTGACAATTTAATGCAAATGTTATATCAATATAGGCCTACATATTCTTTAAAATTTTTTTATGGGAATTTCCTGGTAAAATGAAGGTAAAATATTATTTTATTTTGCCTTTCCACGGACCACCTGCAGTACCCTCACGGACCATTAGTGGTCCGCGGACCACAGTTTGGGAATGACTGCTATAGACGATATACAGCTCTGGAAAAAATTAAGAGACCACTGCAGCAATCAGCATCTCTACAAGTATGGAAGCCATTCCATTCCAATGTCTGTTGAATCCCAACACAGACTGATTAGGTGATCACCTGAACCAAATCTTATTTAATAAGGAAAAGTATAAAAAAAATACTTCTGTGGTCATCACTATCCTCTTGCAAATACAGTGGCATGAAAAAGTATCTGAAGCCTTCGAAATTTCTCACATTTCTGCAAAAAATCACCATCAAATGTGATCTGATCTTTGTCAAAATGACACAAATGAAAAACCAGTGTCTGCTTTAACTAAAACCAACTAAACATTTATAGGTTTTCATTCTTTTAATGAGGATAACATGCAAACAATGACAGAAAGGGGAGGAATAAGTAACTGAACCTTCTGTCTAAGGAGACTTTGAGTGCAATTAATAGCAATTTTTACCAAACAATTTAAGTCAGGGGTGTGTCCAATCATTGACGAGTGGCTTAAAGCTGCCCTGCTCACTATAAAACACACACCTGGTAGATCACATTTGATGATTTTATGCAGAAATGTGAGAAATTCCAAAGGCTTCAGATATTTTTTTAATGCCACTGTAAATGCTCTAAATTAAAATATTTTTATTTGGAATTTGGGAAAAATGTTGTCAGTAGTAGAATAGAATAAAACAAAAATGTTAATTTTACCCAAACACATACCCATAAATAGTAAAACCAGAGAAACTGATAATTTAGAAGTGGTCTCTTAATTTTTTCCAGAGCTTATACGATTTAGGCTCATCCCACATTATGCAAAAAAATATGTTGATATATCTTAAATATCAATATATTGCTCAGCCCTAGTGGTCATGTAAGAATATAAGCATGCGTCAGTTCCCGTACATATGAAGTATGTAGGGTGGATTAACTCTGCATTTTCATACATTTCCCAGAATGCTTTTCTCCAGAGGCAGGGTTTCTATGCCCCACAAATGTGTAGGTGTACAGAACTGTTCAGGCACTGGATGGTTACATAACAGTACACAAGCTTGTTTCTTTGTATTTTGAGTATAACAATACTGCACATTAGGATTAGCAATCATTAGCTAAAAAACAACAAAAAAAAGGGTTACAATTTGGACCAAAGCACAGTGTAACAAGCTTCGTTAGTAACAAAGCCTCTAGACGACCAATAGACATGCTGAGATCACATACCCCTTTCTGTAATCTTTTCATGAGGAAGTCTGAGCCTCCGGGCTTCTGTGGGTACTTGGCCTTTAGCTTGGCTTCCTCAGCCTTCATCGGGTTCACATTCTTCTCCTGGGAATCCTGCGGAGACAAGCACAAACAGAAAGAGACGCTTGACGTAACAGTAATATGATCAGAATGAAAAGAAGCTTCTAGATACTTGAGCAAAGCTTTTATAGAAGACATTCAAAATCATAGCAACACCAGCATTTCATCTTTTAACCCACTGGTAACTAACTTGGCCAGCGAATCAAATATATATATTTTTTATTCTATACAAAGAAACAGTCTGGTCCCTGAGGATTTGAAGGATCAAGACCCAGTACCAAAGGACGCAGAATAAACTGCCTCTGGATGCAATTTGACAGACACAGATCAGAAAAAAAATAAATTGCATATTGCCTCACTTTAGATAAATAGTTACAATAGTTCAAACCTCTACTCAGTTGAGATTTGTGAACAGATATAACTGTTTACAGACACCTGCTCACAGAAAACTGATTATTTCATTAAGTTACACACTTAATTTGAATATTTAAACTTATTTTATTTTGTAAGTACCCTAAATAAAAACATGGATCCATTTTTCTTTCATACCAACACGAGAGTTGGTGAAAAAGTTAATCAGGAAGTAAACTTTGTCAAGTTTGTGTCATCAACAGAGCCAATTGAGTTTCAAACAAAAATTAGACAAAAAGGTTTACAGAGAAATTTGAGGAGCTAAAATCAAATAACATTTTCCTCTCTCCAAGATTCCTGGACAAATGTAAATCCCAAAAACTACACAACATACGGTATTTGAAAGCAACAAAACAAAGATTATAAAATAACACACTTTGTCCAACAAGATGACAATGCGACAGAACATTTACTGGTGTCACAGTCTGTAACCATCACTGATCAAACTGGTCGGCTCACTGTCATTCAAACCTCTCAAGGTTTATTCTACTGAGACCAGTCATTTGGACCGCTTGAACACACCCTGTTTGTGTGAATGGAACAATGTCTGCTGCACTCAAAGGCGGTCACACTTCAAAAGGCAATAAAAACATTGCTTGAACTCCATTTCCATGAGAAATTGAAAAAGCTTTATAGCAAATGTCAGGGAAATAGCTTATACAGTTGTGCTCATAGATTTATATAGCCTGGCAGAATGTGTGATTTTTTGGGCCATTTTTCAGAGAATATAAATGATAAACACAAAAACTCCATTTATTGTCAAATAACTGTGTTTACTCTTTTTAAATCATAATTACAAAAGAAACTACCCAAATGACCCTGATCAAAAGTTTACATACCCAAGTTCTAAATACTGTTTATTGCCATCTTTAACATCAATGACAGCTTGAAGTCTTTTGTGGTAGTTGTGGATGAGGCTCTTTACATTTTTTTTTTTTAGTCATTTAGCAGACGCTTTTATCCAAAGCGACTTCCATTCACCACTGTTATATTTACATTTTTAGTTGAAGCTTTCATTCAAAGCGACTTACATTAAGGTTCCATTCACCAGTGTTACAGCTGGAACACCACTGTAGGCAAGGTGGGTTAAGTGTCTTGCCCAAGGACACAACGACAGTATGAACTGTGGGGAGAGCGGGAATCGAACCGCCTACCTTCTGGTTGAAGGACAACCGCTCTACCACTGAACCACTGTGCCCCTTTACTTTCTCAGATTGTAAAGCTACCCATTCTTTTTGGCAAAAAGCCTCCAGTTCCTGTAAATTCTCGGGCTGTCTTGCATGAACTGCATGTTTGAGATCTCCCCAGAGTGGCTCAATGTTATTGAGGTCAGGAGACCGAGATGGCCAGTCCAGAACCTTCACTTTATGCTGCTGTAGCCAATGACAGGTCGACTTGGCAGGTCGGCCAAGTACGTCCCACGCGCAGCTCCTCTGAGCATGTCCAAACATCTCAATCTGACATCTGTAACTTTATCTTCAAAACATCTCACATGAGCCATTCCTCTGATGTACTCATTCCCAATCCTATCTATCCATGTCACTCCACCATCTCTTTTTACTTTGGGGTTTATAAAAAATATGCTTACTGGGCTGCTTGAGATTTTTTGAAGCAGAGCTGTGAGTACCCATTGGTGGAATTGGCAACAGGGCAGAGGGGCAGTCCTACATGCGATTCTTTTAATACATCCTAGGGATGGGCGTTTTCCGCAAATATCACATTCGAATATTTGAGCTCACAAAAAACGAATATTCGAATATTCGTTTATTTAAATTAAGTTTAATGAGACAGACGTTATTTTTCAGTAACATTTATTGTTTCCGTCATTTTTGAACAAGCTTATACACAATAAGCTTAAACATTACGCTACATCGTGTTTTGTAGCTGAAAACCTTTAACAATGTGTGCAAACAAACAAAAAAGTACAGAGCAAAAGCAAAAAAAAAAAAAAGTGAACAAAAAAGCATAAGCGTGCCTTGTAGAGGTGCTGTTGTGGTAACTCAGTTTAAACGACAGATTTTGCACACTGCGTGATGATCATTTTGATCAAAGTATTTCCAAACTTCGCTACACTTAGATGCAGAGGACGCCATTTTGTCATCAAACACAATCAACTGGTTTCCACTGCACGCTCCACAGCGCCACCCAATGCATATAGGCCTAAGGGTTATTGTTAGTTGTAGTTTGCGTGCTCAGGTTTTATTGTGGATTTTTTTTTTTTTTTTTAACGGCAAGCAAAAATATAGCGAAATTCGAATAGCATTTTAATTTATCGAATAATTACAGCAGACCGAATATTCGAATGTTCGACTATCCGTGCACACCCCTAATACATCCATGCTCAGTCTGAGTGAGGGGCGAGCTCTTGTTGGTAAATTACATTTGTATAAACCCTGTGGACTGAAGTCCAAAGAAAACCCAAGGAGGGCTCTGTTGATTTCACATACAGGGACCCTTGTAACCTAAAATCCCGCAGACTATAGACCTACTTCCTGTATAAGACAAGATAAGAAACTCAAATCTGAGCGCTCCTAGGCCTGGGGATAAATGTGCGTCAGAACACCAGACCTAAGTGAGCAGATCCCACAGGATGAGGGGGATGTGCAGTGTGCTGCTGAATCACTTGAGACTGCCACAAGAAAATTATGAGCTGCTATATTGAGCCAGGGCCCAGAACGGGGGAAATGCAGTCCAACACATACTTGGTGTGGCCTCTAAAAACCTGTTAGGTCAGGAGGTGTAGTGTTTCTGTACACTCACCTCAGGTAGCTTCAGCTGGTCTCCTTTTTCAAACAACAGCAACAAAGTGCTGCAGATGGTCAGATAACACTTTCTGTGTACGTTCTGCTTTAAAAGGTACATTAATAATAAGAAACTGTGGCTGCACAATATTAAACAAGCATCTTTGTTTAACTATTGCATAATACAAATTATAATACTAATATGTATTGTTTTGTGAGCATATTCTCCAACATTCACAATTTCTTTGATAAAATGATCGTTGTGTTGTTGGAAAACAAAATATGGCTCATCAATAAAATGAAGCTGTGCTTTGCAAACAATATTATTGACCAATTTCTCAAAATTAGCGGCCTGCTTTAAAAAAGTACCTGCCAGATATGCATATTTGTTTGTTTGCAATGCAGCGGCAAGAGTGGTCTTTAATGAACCAAAGAGAGCGCACGTAACTCCTCTCTTCATTAGGTTACACTGGCTCCCTGTTGCACCCGCATCAAGTTCAAAGCTATGCTCTTGGCCTACAAGACCACCACTGGTTCTGCACCCTCATATCTTCACTCACTAATAAAGACCTATGTTCCTACCAGATCCCTGCGCTCTACAAATGAACATCGTCTGGTGGTACCGTCCCAAAAAGGTAAAAAATCACTCTCACGTACCTTCTCTGGATCTGTTCCACATTGGTGGAATGATCTACCTGCTGCTACAAGATCAGCAGATTCTGTAGCCATCTTTAAAAAACACCTGAAAACACATCTCTTCCGTCAACACCTGACTGACAAACACTGAATTCTACTTCCTTTTCTATCAATACTTTTTCTACAAAAAAATAAATTAATAATAAAAAAAAGAATTCCTTCCTATCCTTAGCTTTGTAAACTGTGCTGGGTTTTAACTGACTAGTTTTTGGTGCACTTGTGCTTTTTGCTACCATGTGTTGTTAAAAATGCTTCCATTGTTTTCCTCACTTGTTTTCCTCAAGTCGCTTTGGATAAAAGTGTCTGCTAAATGTAATAAATAAATGTAAAATGTTTGTCTGATGTTTTTTTTTTTTTTTTTACCAGTTTTGTTGTTATATTATTCCAATGTTTCCTAACCTTTTTTTCTAGAGATGCTGATAATTGTACTTTTTTATAAAAACGTGTCTTAATAATCTTTCCTATATGGTGCAAATTTTGAGCACCAAGAGTAAAAGGCATAGACACATTGAATAGATGTAGGCATAGCTCTCCAAACGGTGAATTTATTTGTTTGGTTTCAATTTGCACAAGCACATATGACCGTAGCTGTGTGCAAACTGCAACACTCCTGGACATACAGCATTTTCCTATGGATGTAAAAAAAAAAATTATTATCAGCCACTGAGCGATCAAACTAAGCAAACTCACGGGATAAATGTCCATGTGTCAGTGGTAAACTTATGTTTATGTTGGCTTTGTCCTCCACCAACAAATGTTGCTACAAAGGCCATTATTCTGTAGTTTATTGCTTTAGTCTTTTTGCTGTGTCTAGCACACCTTTGCCTTAGCTTCAACGCTAGCTGCTGCAGCTTCATAGTCTTTACACAAAACAAGTATCATAACATCTGTACATCACGCGATCATGTATAACATGAGTCTTTTTTAAATGCCATATTTTTAATCCAGAAATGGAACATTTACTGGCCGTTGAATTCTTCTAAAATCATCACATATTTATATCATATAATTTTATTATTACATTATTATATCAAAAGGTACTGCTTCCTGCTCTGTGTCAGTTCATGTGAAGGAAGTAGTGCAATTTTTAAAAGGCATGTGAACTATCCCTGTGCTCAGACATGTTTACTCTTATTGTTTATGGAACCTGAAAAGCCTTTGCCATAAAAGTTGACCATAATGTGTCAACACAAGTTCTATCAACACCTCATTTCTAATTACTTTTTTAGATAATACATACTAGAACCACACATAACTAAATCTTGTAATAATAAAAAAAAAACACATATGGCACCTACTAGGCTGATGCTTGGTAACCAGAATGTTTGCCAAGAGCTGTTAAAATCCAAACAAGCTCATCCACACCCAGCTGGTAATAACTCAACAATAAATGATTTTTACTGAGGGCCAGTATGTTAACATAGAAATGGAGTATGGTTTACATAAAACAACAGAGACCTACAGTTCCTTCTCTAAAATGTGTACTTGGACAGGCATTTCTATTAGATGTAATAATAATAATAATAATAATAATAATAATAATAATAAAATGTCCAATTTGTAATATTTAAAATAATTCAGGGACTTTACACAGGATTTTCTGATGATTGACTCAATTGATTGACTCAATTGATTAAAGAGATTTCAATGATTATTTTGGCATTTTAAAACGTATGTCGCATTAGATGAAGTTGAGTTAAATTATGTATGACACCAAGTTTTACGAATTTCCAAAACTTTTCCAAAACTTTGGCCGAATAATTCATTGAATATTAAATTTCAGTCTGTAAAGAAACTTACCTATATTATTACAATATAGGCTTTGAATATTTGTTCAGTCTCTGGTTGAAGTATTGCAGCAACAGGACCGACAGAGGCTATAACTGAACAACACGGACCAACCCCTAAATTCGGCTTTTGAACGCCTCACCCTAAGGCTCAAGTTAGCAAATTAGTTTATTGATACTTCATGATGATTCAAATAATTTGCTTTTTAATGCATTTGGAGAGAATAAGTTTAATAAAGTTCAATTTTATTTAACAACTTGGCGCAACAACGCAAATTCTTGGGCACTTATTTAAAGACACCGAGTAACATAGTGATCAAATATATACGTTATATTTTTATACAGAATTGGTAAAGGAATTATAGAACATTTTCGAGATGGACCAATAAGGCCCAGGCTCATCTGAACTCAGCAGCCAATGACATCAGACAAGGGACATAACAAGTGACACTCTGCCAAGGAGCCTGTTTAAGTCATGGCGAAAAGTGTTCCCAACACGAATGCACGACTCAGACATTTTCCACCGCACAGAATTTTGGCGAACACTTGACTTATGCTAGCAGACTTTAGCCACGTTTAAGCTAGCACTGCTTAGCCAACAACACCAAGCCTGTCAGTCTTAAATCTCACCTGTTTTTCGTCCTCGCAGTCCACCTGCGTGTCCGAGTCTAGGTTTTCCGACGACATTGTGGACGTGTTGTGGATAGGCTACTGTCTATTCTGACAGTCAGTCCCGTAAAAATAACGCACCGAGGAGAGTTTTGTCTGGATAACTGTGTTGAATATAATCCTGCTTTTCCCCAACACGACTGCTCCCCAACAAAAATGGCGTAATGAGATATGACATCAGCATTGCTACTTGAGTGACGCATACAGTAACCAATAGGAGAGGAGAACTGGTCAGGGTTTTTCCAATGGCGTGAAAGTAGTGGGCGGGCTCTGTATGATTGACAATCCGCCCTCCAATGGTTTTACGATGGAAAGGCAATGCGGGGGCTTCACCGCATCAACACAAAAGACATAAACAAACCAAAAATACAAAAATTGTGCGTCATAAAACAACTCGAGTGCGCACTATGTGACAACTATAATTAAATAGCTGGGTCTAACATGCATAACCGACAGTAATTGTTAATATTAATTATTTTCTTTACACTACACCATCACTGCATTTCACAGAGGACAGACTCTCTCGCTTGTGATTGGCTACACACTGCTTGGTGACCCAGTTGGTGTCTGTCAATCAAACAAGTAGCGGGAACGGTAGTTTAAGTTAAGTTAAGTAAAATCAGTCAATTTCTTTCGTATTTTGCTCAAATACACGATTTTACTGACTAGTAAGTACAAGGTCATCTTCTAGTGGCTTGTTTGGAAATTTTGTAAACGGGTAAGTCATGTAATTTAGTTAATTGTAGATATGTGCTACCAATTACAGCTAAGCTACTTTAGCAATTTTTCATTTGAATTAATCTTTATGGGGGTATCTTTTTTGCAGCTGTCTTTTAAAACAATGGCCTGTCTACAGCAAGTAAGAACGTCTCAGGTAAACCAATTTATATATTATCACAGACTGTACTGATTACTACATGTACAGTCCTGCTCATTATTGGCACCCCTTCATGTTTTGCATAACTGAGTGAATGTCTTCAGAAATAAATGGAAATGTACCAAATTTATATCAGCAGGATCTTTTAATTAGAGGTCCAAAGTAATTTAACAAAGACAATTGTTATTTCAACATAGATATTGTAATTATAAAGAAAAAACAGAAAACCAGCATGTGCACTAATATTGGCACCCCTCCTTAATATTTGGTTGCACACCCTTTGGCAGCGATGACAGCCTCCAAACGTTTCGATAAGCTTCTTGCACTTCTCGGGTGGCATTTTCTCCCACACTTCCTTTGCAATATGCTCAAGCTCTTGAACATTTGCAGGGTTCCTTTCTCCAATGGCAGTTTTCAGCTCCCCCCAAAGATTTTCAATTGGATTGAGATCAGGACTCATTGCTGGCCATTTAAAAAAAAAAAAAAAATTTTCCCTTTCAACCATTCCTGCGTGCTTTTGGAGGTGTGCTTTGGGTCTTTATCTTGCTGGAGGACCCATGATCTTCGCCTCAAACCAAGTTTCCTTACACTGGGCAAGACATTTCGCTCTAGAATTGCTTGATAATCTTCTGATTTCATGATGCCTTTGATACGGTCAAGGCCTCCAGTACCAGATGCAGCAAAGCAGCCCCAAAGCATTATGGATCCTCCACCGTGCTTGACTGTTGGTATGGTGTTCTTTTCCTTAAATTCTTCATTGCGCCGTCTGTAAACATACTGTTTGTGTGCAGGACCAAAAAGCTCCACTTTTGTTTCATCTGTCCATAAAACATTGTCCCAGAAGGCTTGAGGTTTGTCCAGGTTCTCTTTCGCGAAGATCAATCGTTCCTTTTATGCCTTTTCTTTAGCAATGGGGTCTTCCTTGGCCTCCGCCCATAAAGCCCGCTTTGTTTAGTGTGCTGTATGGTACTTGTTGAAACAGTTACACCAGACTGCTCCAGGTTGGTCTTCAGGTCTTTAGATGTTTGGCCACGGGTGTTTTTCCACCATTAGTACCAACCTTCAAGACTTCTGTCATCAATTTTCTCTTCCCCACGTCCAGGAGGTTCTTGACAGTTCCATGCCTGGAAAACTTCTTAATAACATTACGCACCGTTGAAACAGGGATGCCAAGGTCTTTGGAGATGGCCTTATACCCTTTGGAGGTCTTGTGCTTGCACATAATAGCATTTCTGGTGTCCTCAGACAGCTCCTTTGTCCTTACCATTGTCACACATGAAGAGGTGGCTTTTTATAAAAACCAAAATGTTCATTTATTGGCTAATTCGGGTCACATGGGTGGAGGCAATTCATCACAGGTGATCCTCATTTGAGATCTGCAACAGGTGAGCCAAATTGGGTTTCCATACTGATTTGCAGCAAAGGGTGCCAATACCACTGACAAGGCAAGCATTATGGTTTTCTCTGTTTTCCTCATAATATTTATCTTTTTAAATGTTATTTATCATTTACTGTTTTTTGTCAAACACAAGCTATCTGTAGTAATATGTTGGTTAATTTGATACATTTCCTTCAGTAGATATTCCACAACATGTACATAAACTTCACAGGTGCCAATAATAGTGAGCAGGACTGTAGAAAAACATATATGAATAATGGCAAACTTACAAAATATTTTATAAAAGGAAAAGACTAAAGCTAATTCTTCTCAAATGCTAATTAGTTGTTATTCTATTCACCTGCTGATGTATTGATAAGTTAGTACCAAATGTCTTGAAAGTGACTGATAACCCTTACAGTTAGTACCAAATGTTTGTTTATTACATATAGAATCTCCTCAAATGTTACCATTCCCCAGGGATATAAGGAATTGCTGTGTTATGAAAATGGTGCAGAACAAAATATTGATGGAAAAGAATATAGTGTATTACTAGGCTTGATGCCAAAAATTGATATTTGGATGTAAGACATGCACAGAGATGCACATGTTTTCCTTCATAATTAAATTGACTGTTTCCTTTGTGGTGGTGCTTTTAAAATAGATTAGAATAAAATATAAGAAAAAAACAGAAAAATAAACGTTATCTGCAGACATGCATTGAATATATTGAATTTATAGCACCTCAAGTTAAACTGAGAACATTGCTTTTTGGTCACAGTGCTAACATATTTACAAAGTTTTAAGCAAAAATAATAATTTTAGAGAACCAAAGCCTTTCAAGACATTTTCTCATGCCAAAGAAAAGAACCTGGCCTTAATATTATGTTGCATTGATGTGGTGTCAGAAACATACAGTATGGTGTTTCTCATTTGAAAAATGCACTTGAATGTTGCTCATGTTTAAACAACTACTCATAAACGCAAACATTTGGTGCTGGATTTTTCCACATTGTGACATTAAATATTTATTATCAAACAAATGTGTTGGTGTTTCCAGGACACCCAGATGCTGCCCAACCAGGTGGTGTCCGAGCAGCAGTCATTGGTTGTGGTAAAGAAACTGCTGGCCATTGCGGTTTCAGGCATCACCTACCTGCGAGGGTTATTCCCTGAGAAAGCCTATGGGACTAAATACGTAGAAGGTCAGATGACTTCCTCACATCACAATACCATATTAGCTGACATTAGTAATTATATTTTATGGTGTCTGTGCAGATCAAAAGGTCATGATTATCAGGGAGGAGCGAACCTGCCCTGGGGCCAGTCAGATTGTTCAGTGGTAAACACAATTTTTTTAAATTTAATTATTTCTTTAAATTTTCTTCAAATTTAAATTTTCTTTTCATTTAAATTAGGGACCGTACATATTAATAAACATACACAAGATATGTAAATATGTCAGAATCTAGCCGTGGGCTAGTTTCTATGCATAGTCCCTAGACAGGTTGATTGAAACATTTTGCATAAAACAGGATCTCACAGATATTTGAAAGAATCACAAACCAACATTTAACGAGATTACATAGACAAATACTACAGTTACAGACATAGATCAGGCGGAGTTCATTACACAAAGGTGGGCACAGAAATGTTTTAGAGAACTGCTTATAGTCATATAAATCAATCTACAAAACATCATTACAACAAAAGCTATAAAAAAAAAAATATATATATATATATATATATATATATCAATACTATAGTAAATAGTGAGCACTAATGCTGCAGCACATTGCATGCAGGCCCAAAGTGTCACTGCACTGCACACAATCCAACAAAGCCCTATATGATATTGGACATTGGCCTGATAACATGTACACAAGTTGACACAAACGGGTTTGAATGGCTACTAAAGGTAACTAGTGAGTCAGTGACTTTCTGGGCTCCTGACAGACCCTTGCATCTCTCATCCAGTGCTGCACTGGACGTTTCTGTATTCTGAGTCAAGGAATTGAGAATGCCAATCAGCAGTGTTCAAAATTTTAACGTCTATTATACATTATACATTAAAAACAATTTGCAGCACCAATGTGACCAGTAAAGATTAATCCAGAGCTCTATATTTTTTATATGTTTATAAATATAGTTATTCAAATAAGCCGATTCAAGACGTACAATGCCCGAATTTGAGCATTGCACTATTGCATTTCATTTCATTATAGTATTCCATCTTCTTCCTCTTATTGCGAGCGCAGTCTTAGCCGAGATGCCCAGACTTCCCTACTCCCCAGACACTTCTTCCAGCAGGACCACCGAGAGACATATTGCTTTTGTTATTATTAGGAGCTATGCAATCATTTAAAGGAGTTATACAAATAAATGCAAGCTTTAAAACTATGGCTTAATTTTACTTCCACAAACATGCAACATTTACTTTCTTAGGATGCAGGGATGCTTCGATGCCATTCAGAAGAAATATGTAAGTAAAATCATGTATGCTGAGTTTTACAATTCATATTACAGTTACACATAATAGACACATTTTTCCCTCTGATCTGTTCTTGACCCCAGCTGCGTACAGTCATTATGTCTGTGAGTATTTACCTTCTACTTCCTCCTTTGGTGCTTGTAATATGACCTCATTTTACTGTACTGTGAATATAAATGTTGTCCACGAGAAGATTTATGCAGTTAGCTTGGCTTCAGATGGTTACAGAAATAAGAAAATGCTGTTGTTGCTGAAGTTGGTGGTGTTTTTTTCTAGATTTATACCGACCCTGACAACCCCCAGGTAACATAGCTCATTCATTTATTATATAGGAATAACATTTTGGCCTGCACTTGCCATATTTGACTGATTTGTTATTTTAATATCTCAGAAAGTGACAGAGTTTTACCAGTTCCGGGTCCAGTACTCAAAGACTGGAGCTCAGTTAGACTTTGAGAGGTAGCCCTTTAATCGTTAAATATAAATTAAAGCCATATTTGGTATTCACCTGGCTGGATTAATTTTTCATCCTTTTTTCTTGTCTCAACAAAAGCAACAGCACCAATGCATCGTCAATGTCCTGCGGCAACACGAAGAAGGCCAGCATCCTGCTGGTGAGGAAGCTCTACACTCTGATGCAGAACCTAGGGCCGCTGCCGGACAACGTCTGCCTCAACATGAAGCTGGCTTATTACGACGATGGTAAACACAGAGTAGAGCATGTTTCCACTAAGTGTTCACCAGTACAGCATGACCTTTAAAGAGACCTGAGCTGCAGTAAACAGTAGGATTATTTCCAATTTATTCCCAACTGTCTCATTTATTTCAGGGACTCACCATTTAATGTCACAAGTTATGCTTGTGTTAATTGCAATGTAATACATTAACTGTAGGGCTCATATTAAATTGCACAATTGAGTGGTAGGTTACGTCACAATGAAGGAAAAAGACACATGGTCATCCATGTGTCTGCCAAAATCTCTACACGTTGGCTCGTTTGTTCAATAACCTTCACCAGCGATAACGTGAGCCATGACAACTTTATAAATGTAGCCAGGGTGTAATATAGGATGTAATTATTATAGCAGCTCATCTAATGCTAACTGGTTGGTTGTCTCGTTATATTTACTGGTCTGTTTATAGTAACAAAAATCACATTTGTTTGTTTCTCAGTTGTGATCCCAAGTACGACACACAATAGCACTTAGACTAAACTCAATATATTTTAGGGTATAGTGGTGAGGTGTACTGCAGCGAGCACGCTGGACCCTCTGCAGATGCCAGCATGCTCCTCTGGATGTGGGAAGCTCAAAAACATTGTTTTAATCACTTAATCACAATGTTTTGTTAGTATAAGCCAGAGCTGAATGTGTGAATAGGGATCATTTATGCACACAACACAATGAAACAACAACAACATAATAATGTTTTGTTATTATTACAACACTATCGTGTCCACACAGTAAAGGTGGCCAAAGACTACAGCTACACCCCTCGGCTGCAGAGCAGAATTTGGGGAATTGTCTAAATTTTCCAGGGTTGTGCTCCCACCTACAACTGAACTGGCACAGACACAACTCCACAGAGGACAGGTGTGTCAGTCACTCTCACAAGAACCATTATGTTTAGGTCTCATGCTGCAGTGGAGGAGTCCTTGTTATTTATCAGCTTTAAACCAGAATTTCTAGGTGCACTTATCACACTGCTGTAGGCATGTTTGTCTCTCAAACACTATCTGTATGTCTTTGTAATCTATGCCATAAATAAGTTATGAATTAATGTTATTACTGTCAAAATGACACTAATACAAATTCTTTCCCAAGTTTTATGTCGGACTCTCTCTAGGACATGACTCGGCCACATAAACCAAACACAGCAACAAAACAAGACTGTGGATCAATGCAACATTTCTTTATCAGTTATTTCATTTTACAAGATAGCAATTAAGGTCTTGGATAGAAAACCTATAAAAACACATCATTATGATTATTGTGAAAAATACAAGCTTTTCACTTTTGAAAACTTTGTAAAGTTTAGTGTTGCTGGTTTTTTAATGTTTAAACAGTCGTGTGTCACCAATGTTTTCTGCTCTCATTCAGAGATCTTGAGTTGGAGATCTTCCACCCGAGCCTCTTTCAGTGGGGACTGTATAGTTCCAAAGTTTAGAACATCTTTTGGAGAGTCTTCTTCTTCAAAGGGCCCAGGCTGTGGAACTCCCTTCCCACTGACCTAAAACTGCAGACAAACATTAATATCTAGGTCTAAAGCAATGGCTTAAGTCTGGGCAAAGTGTAGTAGAATATGTGAAAATATGTCTTATTTACGCTAGTTTAATTCCTATGTTGTCATTTTATTGCTTACAACGCTAAAACCGTAAATAGCTGTTGGTAAGGAATGGTAACTTTCAATTAATGTACAACTTTAAGCAGCCTTTCATTTTGGATTATGACTTTTTGTCACATAAACAAGACCGTTGAGGAAACATTGTAGTTTTGTGTCTGTCTTTACAGCTCCTTATTTTTCCCCAAGTCAGGATTATCTATGGTCCAATCAATAGAAGGCAGTGTTCACTTGCACTCTTTGGAAACTAAAGCTATAGGGTTACCACATTAGTAAGCTTTTTGGAGACGCTTCATTCAACCTCTAACATAGACAATTATTGCTTCTTGTATTATCAAAGTTTAATTTCCTTTAGGTGTGCCTTTTCTAAAAATAATTTGAATGTGGTTTAAATTGTCATAAACAACCAGACTGTGCCTCTATTGGCTTCACAATTTTAACATAAATTTACAAGTAATATATAGTCCTGCATTGACGTGCTTCTATTGTTGCCTGTGAACAGTCACCCCCCAGGACTACCAGCCTCCAGGCTTCAAAGAGGCCGAAGGCAACACAATGGAGTTTGAGAGAGAACCAGTCCGACTGAACATGGGAGAAGTGGTGACTCAGTACCACACCCTGAAACTGGACATGGCCACAGAGAGACAGAGGCTGGAGCAGGTGATGGACTGGACAGGGATATACAAACATAAATCTGATCAAGAACTCATTGCATATTCTCATAGGAATGTCATGTGAGAAAAAAAAAACAAGAGCTTAAGAAGTCATCTAGGCTTTAGTATCAAGAGTTTTAATAGCTCAATAGATAGAATAGAATTAATTATAACAAACAATAATGTGACCTGGACAGTATTTAATGCCAAATCTGTGTTTTGTTTTTTTTTTCAATCATGGCACAAGGTGAGATTTTTTGTGGCCCCCCTTCTGTGATAAAATGTATTGTTTATGGTTCCAACAACAGCAGCTTTATACAAACAGGTTAAATCCAACTAAAACTTGTACTTGTGGAATAAGAATTAAATCAGAACTATTGGCCTTTGGTCATTTTCCTCTCATCAAATGTGACCCTCTTTGCAAAAGGTTTGGACACCCTAACGCTCTGTTTGAACTCTTTTGTCCAGGTAGAGGAGAGTGTGCACACGGACGAGAAGTGGGTCCTGAAGATGGAGGAAGAGGGAGTTCTGTCCCAGGTCGGCACATAAAACACATGGGGGGGGAACTATTGTATGAATCATCATACACAGCAATAATATCATCACAATTCAGTGAAAAATAATCTTTATGAGTGGGTTCAATCCCCAGTACTAAGTGTAAACTATTCAGGGTGTACCCCCCCTGCACGGGATAGACTCCAGCCCCCTATTAGGATAAAAAGGCCATTTTAGAGGGCAGTATTTATTAACCAAAAGCCTGTTGTTGCACTTGATGTATTGACATGGGTTCACAGTGTTAAGATAATGTTTGTTAATCTTCAGAGTCATGTGATTGAAGACGTGGAGCAGTCTGACAATAACTCACAGGACTTTGACAACACTGGTAAGAAGCTCTGCAACCAGTCCAGGCTCTAAAAACATCAAAATCTCTAACAAGAAGAGATGCAGCAATATAACATATCAGGCCAGATGCCATAATATTGTTCAATAATGATAATGCTAAAATATTGTTCATGCCCAGTAACAGCTGATCTGCTCACTGACAGAAGGCTCTCAGTTTATATGTAAGAGGCTGAATGATTAAAAACTTTTGTCGGTACAACTGTCTGTTTGTTTTTACCTTATTGGTGCAACCAGGTCTAAAAATATTGTGTTTACATTGCAGTACATTTACAATATTTATCAAACTGGTAAGCAATGTAGTTTGTAGTTTTGACATGAAGTAAAATTGAATTATTCATAGCTGTCCTGTCACACCAGACATTCTAATTCAACAAAAGACGGACTAAGATAAGATCATATGTATTCATCTGAACTAAAATTTATAGTCTAATGTGTTTTTTTTTATAATTTTTTCCTGTAGAGATTCAGATGAGCTGTCACGAACTGATCAAATGTACTGAGGTCACAGAGGTGAGTGCAGCATTATTCAAACAGTGATATTTGAAATTAAATGAGAGAAGCCATTTGAAACTAGGGATGGCTCAAATATTCAATCTGCAATATATATTCAAAAAAACTTCGAAGGAGGATAGAGCTCCATCGTCACATGACTCTATGCCATACTGGCTGAAAAAAATAAGCTGAAGCAGCAATGTGTGTCCTGCAATTTTCAGTGTACATTTTAGAATTACTTGAGGCACAGAGAAAAGGGACTTGGCCTCAGACTAAACGGCATCAGACTCAGACTTAACAACATCAGAAAACACATTAATTTAGCCCTATTTTTTTTATACTGGATAGATTTTCATCACCTTTTAGGGCAATTCTTATATTAAATGACAGAACATTGCCTAAATAGTAGCTTACCTGAGCTACCTGGTTATTCTTGGCTGCTAAGAGGACGAGTTACTCCTGTGCTGGGGTTATGTCTCCCTGTTGCTTTCTTCCGTTTGTCTTTTTTGCAGTTGATTTCTTTGGTGCAATTTTTATGAGTTTGTTATTTCATGAAGTTACTACAGGAGCAAATAGGCTTTTTACACACGTAAAAAACTGCAGTAAAATTACTCTACGTCTTGCCGCTGCTTTGTTCACTTGTGCCGTGACAAAACGAGACACACAGAGCAGGGGAAGGAGGCAGAGCGGAGGTGAAAACTGCACACACACCTGTCTGTTTAAATTATGAAATGATCTGGAGTAGCAAAGGAGGAGCAACAACAACAACTAAAAAAAGGTCCCAACTCGGTTCCCATCAAGAAGAGATGTTCCATACGTTTGGTGAGTTTGTGAACGTCACAAACCTAAAACCCTGTGTTTTCTGATGCAATTTAGTCTGAGTCTGATGCCGTTTATTCTGAGGCTAATGCCGTGTTTTGCTTTTTCTCTGTGCCTGGGGATGTACACTGTAGACCTGAGTGTGTAGCAGAAAAATGACACTATAAAACTGTCTTAATGTGGTTGAACTTGATTTGGAATGTTTTCATTTTGTTTTTTATTTTGGCAGTAGCACTTACTCCCTCTAGTGGGACAAAGTTGTACACCTTCATTTTAAAGTCTTCAGTTGAATTTATGTCATACAACAGTCTGGTGGTTTTGGCATTATATCAATACTTCTGAAGATCATGTATTTAAGCTGTTTCATAATGCTTATAATTACAATAATTGCATAAAGTTCTTAACCTTTTTTTCTAATCGAACCACACTCCTACAAAGAAAATCAAGTTAGCCTTTTGGTGAAAGGATTGCAGTCTGGGTGTCTTTTATACAGTAGTCTAGCAGTGAAGAGCAGAGAAACATGATCATAACATTATCATGTTTCTCTTTTGAATTATTGAATTATTGAATTATTCTCTAAATAATTCAAAAGCAGACCCCTTGTGCTGTGTGCTCAGAAAAGGCACAATGAGCATACTTACTGTGTACACAAGGCCGAGGGCCACTCAGAGGGCACTTAGAGCAGAGCATTACGGTCCATCTGTCCCCTCTCAGATGGAGACTCTGGTGAAGAGGACCTCCGACATTGAGGTGGGCCTGAAGAGGACCAGGAGTGGACGGATCATCTCGTCCTCCATGGTCAGTCTTCCTCTTCACACGCAGCGTCGCCATTTTGTGTGTGTGTCTTTTTTCTTGAATAGCCCTCAGGGGAAAACAGCACACTCACCACGGAGACTAATGGTCCATAATAAATTTGAAGCAATAAAAACCCTTCTGATGTCTGATACCTAATTTAGAAAGATTAGGTATCAGACCCCTTCAGTTTGGACACTGTTTGTCCCTTAAATAAAATGCACTTTTAATTTTATTGTTTTAGGTTGTGTTTGTTACAAATTATGATGAAGCAATCTGAACTTTTACAGAAAAGATATAAAAAATAATTTCATGCTGATCTCTTCAGAATAGTTCAGATCCGAAAAGAGAGCTGGCAAATATGATACGTTACCTTATTAAAATAATGGTCTAAATCATTGTTTATTTTTTTATTTATTTTTTTCAAAAATTATGTTTTTGCCTACTTGGGCCATTTTATTTAAATTTTACAAGCTTTTCAAGATGGCGGCTGCTTCAAGAATCAAAAATCTACTTAGGCACTAAAGTTATTTCCATGATTCAGGGCTTGTAAATGTTAACTATAATATAGGCTAAGCCTGGGCCAATATTGCATAGTTATTTAGTCTTTATTCAGTAATTTTAGCCAGAAAAATAGCGTGGAAAAGACAGAATGTGTGATTGTAACTCTTTTCAAACAAAAATAACTAAACTACCATTTTTGTCTCCTTTATTTCCTTTATTTGATGAAGATTTGAATATTGTATTGTAATATAACAGCTAGAAATTATAAAGGTTTAAAATTGCTTAAGTTACAAAGGCATGTTCCAAAATTCCAAAACTCATTTATTCCTCTTACGTTACATAATCACAGTCTTTGTTATTAGTATCAGTAGTCATCTACTGTCATAACCTTTTTGAGTAAAATTATAAATAAATATCATATACTGTATTCAGCATTTGGTAAATTTTTTGTGTTTTCTGAAAAAATGACAAAGGCCATTATTTTTAGAAGGTGGCAAAAGGCAACTTATGGATGACACTCGTAACAGCCATGATGAATGTATTATGAACAATCATCAAAAAAATGACTTTTATTGGTTGATGTTTGCTGTTTATGGAACAGTGCTGTGCTGATGTTTGCACTGTGCACATTGTGGCTTACAGTGCGCACTTTAATACTGCTTTATGCAGTAAAGCTCTTTCATAAACACCTTTCATAAAGCATTTTAAAATTGTATAAAAATACATAAGGTGGCTTCAGGTTTGTCTTTAATAATTATGTGTATGCATATTCAAAGATTTAATAATAATGGATTAGATTTATTTAGTGCTTTTCAAGGCACTCAAAGCACTTTACATTTGAGTCCATTATTCACTCCACAGTCCCACACTGGTGGTGGTAAACTACCTCTGCCCTGGGGCACACAATCACATATTTATACAACAGTGCCACAGACACTACTCACTGAATAATCAATAGTTATGTCAGCCCCGTTCAGTTTGTGACTGTTTTGTTTTGTTTCACTGAAGGTGGCCAAGGAGAACAAAAAGCACCTGACGACTCCAAAGGAAAAAATGGTGAGGAAAAATTGAATAACTAATAGTATGCTGGTTAGAATTATCTAAGTTGTCAGCTCTTGTCCACACACACATTTTTATAACAGTTAAGAGGGAGTCAACAGAGTATGAGAACTACTGAATGAATTTCACCTTAAAATGAGAAGTGTAGAGTACTACATGTACCAGCTTGAGGTGCCACTATTCTTACAGTGGTTGACAAAGATCCTGATTTACATTAGTAAAACACTCTCAAATAAATGTGAACAATATTAACAAAAAACAAAACTGACAATACAAAAGAAAACATCTTTAAATACCTATTTACCTGTATCAAAATATAGCATAGAATTAGTTCAAAGTAGTTTTTACCCTATCAACCCTATGTTGATGATGCCTATGTTGTGGGAAGTGTTTTTGCACAAACTTTCCTGTGTTTTTTCTGCAGGAGTTTGAGATCCCCAACAGCCAGGACATGCCTGTTCCTGCACCGAAGAGACGCAAGTTCAGTGAGCCCAAAGAGCGCTACTGACCTCACAGACACGCATTTTTAATATCTACTTTTTGTTACCAAAAGTTGTTTTTTAAAGAAATTTGCTAATAATTTTTAATTATAGTTCATGATGAAGAACATTTTTATTTAAGACAATTTCTAATATGAAAAGCAAAGTTATGAAGGATTTAGGCTGTGTCCAAGTTGCCTTACATTTGTGTTCACTGTTGTATTTCTACCTCTGTAAGTTTTAAGAATACACTCTTGAGTCCATGCAGCAGGCCTGTTTTAAGAATCTTGTAGAGATGCATTTAACACTACAGATTTCTGGTGCTTCATAGAAAACATGAAAAATGTCACTTTTGCAGACATAGAAAATGTGGGAAATGTTTTATGAACTTTTTAGTTAGTAAAGATTGACTAATTTGGAGTAATGCAACTTTAATTGTGTCAAATAAATCTGCGGTTTTACTGAGCACAGTATAACAAGATCAAAGGTGTTCTTCTGTATCTGCAAGATACAGCTCACTGATCTCAGACGTCCACTGGCTGTCCTCTGTTGTTCCAAAGCCCAGTGCAGGAGATGGTCCATGTTGTTCAGAATAGCATCCGTCCTGTTGTGTGTCTGTTGCTCCACTGCTTCAACCAGAGTCTCTAAACTTATCTCTCTATTAGGTTTTTAAGTTGCCTACAATATTTTTCTGAGCCTGCCCACCCAACAGTGTATTCAATATCAGTAGTATAATAACCTTTTATAGTACTTGGCTAGAAGGCTTTGGGGTTGACAACTCCCAACCATAAATCAATTTCTTGAGTGTAATAAACGTACTACTAAATAACAAGATAATACAATTTTATAGGTCATTTAACGCATCAATAGAAAGCACCAGTAAAACTAAGCAGATGGTTTAAAAAAATAAAAAATCCACTTCACCTCCTCTTCCTCCAGACGCCAATCTTTATCTCTGAACGAGCCCCCAATGCCATTATTTGCATGTGAGGTGCCTTAAATGAAGCTGTTAAGTGAAAGTGGATTATATCTGTACACAGTGACCTTTGGGCCTCAGATAAGGGTCCATCAGCAGCCTCCCGCCCGGCCCGCCTGTGTGTTTTTAATCTCCTATTGTTTTTCCCACAGAGAGGGACATTTGCTGATAGACTGCCTTAACCCACTGCCGATCAATACCACGGGAAGCCTTTGTGATGCATATCCAAGCCACTCTTTCGCCGTGAGGGTGGAGGGGTCAGAGAAACAGAAGAAACTCCATCAAATGAAAGCCGGCTTCCTTGCTCGGCCATTGTCTCATGTTTACTTCATCATCTTTGTGCAACTTTTTATGGCTTTTTGTGATCACACTGAGAGTGGATTGGAAAGTACTGTGGACATTATGGTACCTACACACCGGCACTCTTTATGAGCTGTGAAATGACTCAGGGTTAGCTAACTTCAGTCCACCCTGGCTCCAGTTCCATCTTTCAGTGCGTTTTATGATTTTGACAGAAGCATAGTATTGATAAGTGATGAAATGAAACGGCGGTTAAGGCACGTTTGTAAAATAGATAATCTCAAACTCAGATGTAGAAGGGGTAAGAGCATTACACTAGATCACAAAAATGTGCCAATAAAAATGTACCCAAAAGCAAGAACCATTTCAATTGTGGGAAATAAAAAGAAGACTCTTGTCTCATCTAATAAGTGGAAAAGTTTAGCCTTGTGCACCAGAAGTACTTTGGCTGGTGTGCTATTCTGTTTCATTTTTCTTGCATATGGTATGTGTAAGGTATTCTCTGAGATTATTGAAATGTAGCATCTACCAGAGCAGTGCTAACTAATATACAATTAGTTGTATTGACGTAATAACAATGCAATTAAGGTTGTATAAATTTGCCAGTAGCCTTGGTGAATCCCCTGGAAGACTGGCCTGAGCACTATTCCTAGTTAGGGGCCAAGCGCACCGAAGGTGCGTAGGCACCTATTGTTTCTGTTAGCGTTCTTTTTTTTTTTATTATTAGGGGCCAAGCGCACCGAAGGTGCGTAGGCACCTATTGTTTCCGTTAGATTTCTTATTATTAGGGGCCAAGCGCACCGAAGGTGCGTAGGCACCTATTGTTTCCGTTAGATTTCTTATTATTATTATTATTATTATTATTATTCCGCATGGAAGTCTATGGCAGGCCATAGAACCGTTTGATAAAAAGTTGTGAAATTTGGTACACTCATTAAGGACAGTCCAGTCATTGATCTTAGTAAATTTGAAGTGTCTAAGTCAATATCTCTAGCGCCACCAACTGTCCAAAGTTGGACTTATGTTTATGCTAATAACTTTTGAACCCTAAGGCCTAGAATGAAAATTCTTTTTTCCACTTATTCCTTGGGTCAAGGCGATTCGATTGCACCCTATGACGTCATTTTCCGCCTAGATAATTTTTCCGCCATTTTGAATTTAACGAAAAACCTACTTTTGCAAACTTCTCCTAGGCCGTAGCCCGGATTTTCATGAAAATTGAACCAGATCATCTCCAGACTATGGTGACAAAAAGTTATGAAAAGAACGTTGATTAGTCAAACCGTTGTCGAATACCGCGCAAATGAAATCGACTTAATGCGCACAAAAATAAAAGTCAGGCTATATCTCTGCGATGCTTTAACGTATTTTAACCAAACTTAGTACGTGTTATGTCAACCGCGACTTGAGGATGCCTGCAGAGTTTTGGCGCAGCGCCACCTAGTGGTCCGGAGATACAAAAATGTGACCTTTTTAATTATTACTTCAGAATGCTTCGGCCAAAAATCACAAACCCGGTCTCTTTAGATACGTGGCGTCATGCCGAGTCGTAGCATATGCAATTTTCCCGTATCAACTATTTTGGGAGTCGGCCATTTTGAATTTTGTCAAAAAGTGCTATATATTTTTTTATGCATTGCCGCATCATTACGAAACTTAGTACGCATTTTCGGCACCAAGCCCTGAAGGTACTCAAAAAGTTTTGGGGCAGCGCCACCTTGTGGTCAAAAGTTATAACTAAATGCACAAATATGCTAATAACTTTTGATTACGTTAACCTATTGTAAAACAAATGGTCTTAATGCGTTCACTGGATCAAGCCGAGAGCACAGATAACACATATGTCCTATTCGGCCAAACTTTCTGTTTGCCATGTTGTTTTACTTTAAAAACCTACTTTTTTGAACTCCTCCCACACCGTTTGTCCAATTTTCACCAAAATTGAATCATAACATCTTTAGACCATGCTGACAAAAAGTTATGAAAAGAAAGTTGATTTGTGAAACCGTTTTCAAATACCGCGCAAATGAAATTGACTTAATGCGCACAAAAATAAGTCAGGCTATATCTCTGCGATGCTTTAACATATTCTAACCAAACTTGGTACGTGTTATGTCAACCATGACTTAAGGATGCCTGCAGAGTTTTGGGCCAGCGCCACCTAGTGGTCCAGAGATACAAAAATGTGACATTTTTTTATTATTACTTCAGAATGCTTTAGCCAAAATTCACAAACCTGGTCTCTTTAGATTCGTGGCATTATGCTGAGCCGTAGCATAGCCAATTTGCCATATCGACCATTTTGAATTTTGTCAAAGTGCTATATTTGATGAACCCATTGCCGTATCATTACAAAACTCGATGATGATTTTTCAGCCATTTACACCGAAGTCTTATTGAAATGTCTTTAGATGCTTGTCTGCTGCTGCCGGCCGTGTCTTCGTGACATTTAATGGCCTCCTTGGTGCTTGAAGTTTGGCCGAGTTGTTTTTCTTTAAAAACCATATCGACCATTTTGACTTTTGTCAAAAAGTATTATATTTGATGAACCCATTGCCGTATCATTACAAAACTCGGTGATGATTTTTCAGCCATTTACACCGAAATCTTATTGAAATGTCTTTAGATGCTTACTGCCGTTGGTCTGCTGATGTCTGGTCTTGTTGTGTGACATTTAATGGCCTCCTAAGTGCTTGGCCCCGTCATGGCTGCTTGCAGCTATATTTATTATTATTATTATTATTATTCCGCATGGAAGTCTATGGCAGGCCATAGAACCGTTTGATAAAAAGTTGTGAAATTTGGTACACTCATTAAGGACAGTCCAGTCATTGATCTTAGTAAATTTGAAGTGTCTAAGTCAATATCTCTAGCGCCACCAACTGTCCAAAGTTGGACTTATGTTTATGCTAATAACTTTTGAACCCTAAGGCCTAGAATGAAAATTCTTTTTTCCACTTATTCCTTGGGTCAAGGCGATTCGATTGCACCCTATGACGTCATTTTCCGCCTAGATAATTTTTCCGCCATTTTGAATTTAACGAAAAACCTACTTTTGCAAACTTCTCCTAGGCCGTAGCCCGGATTTTCATGAAAATTGAACCAGATCATCTCCAGACTATGGTGACAAAAAGTTATGAAAAGAACGTTGATTAGTCAAACCGTTGTCGAATACCGCGCAAATGAAATCGACTTAATGCGCACAAAAATAAAAGTCAGGCTATATCTCTGCGATGCTTTAACGTATTTTAACCAAACTTAGTACGTGTTATGTCAACCGCGACTTGAGGATGCCTGCAGAGTTTTGGCGCAGCGCCACCTAGTGGTCCGGAGATACAAAAATGTGACCTTTTTATTACTTCAGAATGCTTCGCCAAAAATCACAAACCCGGTCTCTTTAGATACGTGGCGTCATGCCGAGTCGTAGCATATGCAATTTTTCCGTATCAACTATTTTGGGAGTCGGCCATTTTGAATTTTGTCAAAAAGTGCTATATATTTTTTTATGCATTGCCGCATCATTACGAAACTTAGTACGCATTTTCGGCACCAAGCCCTGAAGGTACTCAAAAGTTTTGGGGCAGCGCCATTGTGGTCAAAAGTTATAACTAAATGCACAAATATACTAATAACTTTTGATTACGTTAACCTATTGTAAAACAAATGGTCTTAATGCGTTCACTGGATCAAGCCGAGAGCACAGATAACACATATGTCCTATTCGGCCAAACTTTCTGTTTGCCATGTTGTTTTACTTTAAAAACCTACTTTTTCGAACTCCTCCCACACCGTTTGTCCAATTTTCACCAAAATTGAATCATAACATCTTTAGACCATGCTGACAAAAAGTTATGAAAAGAAATTTGATTTGTGAAACCGTTTTCAAATACCGCAAATGAAATTGACTTAATGCGCACAAAAATAAGTCAGGCTATATCTCTGCGATGCTTTAACATATTCTAACCAAACTTGGTACGTGTTATGTCAACCATGACTTAAGGATGCCTGCAGAGTTTTGGGCCAGCGCCACCTAGTGGTCCAGAGATACAAAAATGTGACATTTTTTTATTATTACTTCAGAATGCTTTAGCCAAAATTCACAAACCTGGTCTCTTTAGATTCGTGGCATTATGCTGAGCCGTAGCATAGCCAATTTGCCATATCGACCATTTTGAATTTTGTCAAAGTGCTATATTTGATGAACCCATTGCCGTATCATTACAAAACTCGATGATGATTTTTCAGCCATTTACACCGAAGTCTTATTGAAATGTCTTTAGATGCTTGTCTGCTGCTGCCGGCCGTGTCTTCGTGACATTTAATGGCCTCCTTGGTGCTTGAAGTTTGGCCGAGTTGTTTTTCTTTAAAAACCATATCGACCATTTTGACTTTTGTCAAAAAGTATTATATTTGATGAACCCATTGCCGTATCATTACAAAACTCGGTGATGATTTTTCAGCCATTTACACCGAAATCTTATTGAAATGTCTTTAGATGCTTACTGCCGTTGGTCTGCTGATGTCTGGTCTTGTTGTGTGACATTTAATGGCCTCCTAAGTGCTTGGCCCCGTCATGGCTGCTTGCAGCTATATTTCTTTTTCTTCCGCCATGGAAGTCAATGGCAGGCCATAGAACCGTTTGATAAAAAGTTGTGAAATTTGGTACACTCATTAAGGACAGTCCAGTCATTGATCTTAGCAAATTTGAAGTGTCTAAGTCAATATCTCTAGCGCCACCAACTGTCCAAAGTTAGACTTATGTTTATGCTAATAACTTTTGAACCCTAAGGCCTAGAATGAAAATTCTTTTTTCCACTGATTCCTTGGGTCAAGACGATTCGATTGCACCCTATGACGTCATTTTCCGCCTAGATAATTTTCCCGCCATTTTGAATTTTACGAAAAACCTACTTTTGCGAACTCGTCCTAGGCCGTAGCCCCGATTTTCATGAAAATTGCACCAGATCATCTCCAGACTATGGTGAGAAAAAGTTATGGAAAGAAAGTTGATTCGTCAAACCGTTGTCGAATACCGCGCTAATGAAATCGACTTAGCGCGCACAAAAATAAAAGTCAGGCTATATCTCTGCGATGCTTTAACATATTCTAACCAAACTTAGTATGTGTTATGTCAACCGTGACTTGAGGATGCCTGCAGAGTTTTGGCGCAGCGCCACCTAGTGGTCCGGAGATACAAAAATGTGACCTTTTTTAATTATTACTTCAGAATGCTTCGGCCAAAAATCACAAACCCGGTCTCTTTAGATTCGTGGCATCATGCCGAGTCGTAGCATATCCAATTTTCCCGTATCAACTATTTTGGGAGTCGGCCATTTTGAATTTTGTCAAAAAGTTCTATATTTTTTTAACGCATTGCCGCATCATTACGAAACTTGGTATGCGTCTTCGGCACCAAGCCCTGAAGGTACTCAAAATGTTTTGGGGCAGCGCCACCTTGTGGTCAAAAGTTATAACCAAATTCACAAATATGCTAATAACTTTTGATTACGTTAACCTATTGTAAAACAAATAGTCTCAATGTGTTCACTGGATCAAGCCGAGAGCACAGATAACACATATGTCCTATTCGGCCAAACTTTCTGTTTGCCATGTTGTTTTACTTTAAAAACCTACTTTTTCAAACTCCTCCCACACCGTTTGTCCAATTTTCACCAAAATTGAATCATAACATCTTTAGACCATGCTGACAAAAAGTTATGAAAAGAAAGTTGATTCGTGAAACCGTTTTCAAATACCGCGCAAATGAAATTGACTTAATGTGCACAAAAATAAGTCAGGCTATATCTCTGCGATGCTTTAACATATTCTAACCAAACTTGGTACGTGTTATGTCAACCATGACATAAGGATGCCTGCAGAGTTTTGGGCCACCGCCACCTAGTGGTTCAGAGATACAAAAATGTGACATTTTTTTATTATTACTTCAGAATGCTTTAGCCAAAAATCACAAACCTGGTCTCTTTAGATTCGTGGCATTATGCTGAGCCGTAGCAAAGCCAATTTTGCCATATCGACCATTTTGAATTTTGTCAAAAAGTGCTATATTTTATGAACGCATTGCCGTATCATTACAAAACTCGATGATGATTTTTCAACCATTTAGACTGAAGTCTTATTGAAATGTTTTTAGTTGCTTACTGCCGTTGGTCTGCTGATGTCTGGTCTTGTTGTGTGACATTTAATGGCCTCCTAAGTGCTTGAAGTTTGGCCGAGTTGTTTTTCTTTAAAAACCATATTGACCATTTTGAATTTTGTCAAAGTGCTATAGTTGATGAACCCATTGCCGTATCATTACAAAACTCGGTGATGATTTTTCAGCCATTTACACGAAGTCTTATTGAAATGTCTTTAGATGCTTACTGCCATTGGTCTGCTGATGTCTGGTCTTGTTGTGTGACATTTAATGGCCTCCTAAGTGCTTGGCCCCGTCATGGCTGCTTGCAGCTATATTTTTCTTTGTTACTGATCTCACTCAGTTTCTTTTTATAAACTGTTCGAAGGGAGCATTTTATTGAAGAGAAAGGGACTGCTTTTGCCAGAGCCATAAGGGGCGGAAACAGCATAAAAATGGATCTTGAACATTTTTTTGAATTACGTAAAGGAAAGAGGAAAAGAGCAATTTTAGGAACATTAACAAAATACTTTAAAAAAAATCAGAATGAGACCTGCAGCAATAAAAGTCTAAAGCTGACTGAAGCTTTTCTTGAAAACTCCAAGCCTTTAAAATGATTTTATTGAGGGTGAAATTGAAAGGCTCTTTGTTCAGACCAATGTTTTTGTCATGTTCCAAATATCTGGGGTTGAAGAGGGATAATCTAAACTCCAATTATATTTCAGCTGGACTCTCAATTTTTCACGCCCCGGACTGTACATCATGTCTGTACACGGCACCCTCAAATGAATTCTGAAATTAAATTCAGGGACACACGTCCAGTGGTCAGTGTTCACAGATCAATCAGCTGGTCAAACAGCGAGAGGGGCTCTCAGGACCCCACTGCGGACCAATAACCAGCATGGCATGGGTCTCTGTGAATCCATGGCTCTGGTCCGGTCAAGGCAAAACTCCCTGGCTCTGATGGACAGATAGCCGCAGTCCATCCCAGGGTTGCGTCCAGATTAAAGCAGCTTGTGTGAGCCTATAGTCACGCTGCGTTGATTGTGCCTGCAGGGTCGGCGGGCCTCAAGGGGGGCTGGGCTTTACAGAGGAGGGGGAGGCGCAAGGGATGCAGTGGACATCCAGCCTCGGGACCGCGACCTCTCTGACCTTGCCAGGAGGGCAGCAAATGTTTATGAGCTGATTAGCACTTCCACAGAATAGTGTGGGCTCTCTGTTAACCCTCTGGAAGCAAATAGTGCAAAAGTGTTGGAGGTAATCTACCAAATGTGTCATTCAACAGCATCACCGTACACTGGGACAACAGCTACACAACATATGGGAGGAACAAGTATGATATTATTACTGTCTATAGAAATGGAGCTGGGGCGAGTTGGAAAAATAGATCATGACCATTTCTGGAAAATCATGATCCACAATCTGAATCACAAACTTTTTTCAGAGCATCATCTGCTAATTACTCAACAGCAGTGTCACACTGTATAACCCTTTGACTTTTGTGGCCTTTGAATAAAAAAACATAATGAAAATATGAGTAAACATTAAATATGCTGACTCAAAATAATAGTGATTATTAGTATATTATGAATTTTGACAGGCCGATGTGCACATCAATATGTAAATATGGAAAGGGGCAGTACAAGCCGTAATATTTTGACAACTTTAATAAGTAGCTCTGTCTTTTTTCTGTGATTATAAAGTTGTCTTTCATTGTCTCTTTTCTACCATTGAACAACTAAGTTTCAAAAATCCAATTTAAAACATTTTATTGTCTTTATATTTTCTCCTTAGTACAAACTTGTTTCACAATAGCACAGCATTCCCCAGAATGACCACCAGGGGGTGATAAGTAGCCATGCTGTAAGCCTCCCAGATGCAGATCCTACAGTAGTCTTCTCATACAGCTGCCTTGTCACGCCTGTAAAGCATCTTCTTTTCTATTGCATGCATTAATGAGCTCATACAGTTGGAGCACACACTCAACACACTTTTTGAAAGCATGCAATCCCGCTAAACAGCCAACACGAGTCTATTCAACTTGTCTTTTGAGAGACACTGCGACGGAGTCAACAGTATTGATCCAAATGATAAAAGGAGGGGAAGGCAGAGAGCAGGTGGCAGTGGGGCAGCAGATTCAGGGATTTAGCCGCTCACCGGGCTTGTGTATAGTCAGCGCTGGCGAGTGGCAATACCTACTCCAAGCAGATGCTCAAAGCAAAGGGATGTGCCCCCATTGTGATCAGAGTGGACAGCTGAATTGTTTACCACCAAAGGGCCCTTTTCTTCAGCGGCAGGCCTCTTCACAATGGGGCCCCTGCCACACGAGGGCTATTGCGGGGGTAGGGAGGGGTTGGGGGGGAGAAGCGTGTGTTGCCTGGTAGGTAGGCCCTCTGTCCCAAACTACGTGTGTCTAATGTTTCCAGAAATGTGCGTAAGTGGAAGGCAAGCATTTCAGATTTTTATAGTGTATCATATTTAGATTTAGAGGACAAAATAAGTTCTACAAAAAATGCAGCAGTAATAAGACAAGCTGTATACATTCCAAAAAAACAGGAATATTCCACATGAGCCTGTGACCAGTTGAAATGATAGATATTCATTTCATTAGGACAGAAAAGCTGAAAGACTAGCTTTTTTTCAGAAATGTGCATAAGTGAAATATTTCAGAGGACCATCTCTCTTATTTACTCTATAACCTAGTCTGTTTAAGCTAACAATGTAATATTGTGAATCTACAGTTTCTGTTTGAAATGTTTCCCGTTCATTTCAGGAAGAAGAAAAATGTTGCTGAAATGAAAATAATAAAGCTGAATAACATTCTAAAAGACAGAAACATTCTTAATAGAACCAAACGTGGCTAGTTTTGTCAGTGACATATTGAAATGCTTTTCTATCCTATTGAAATAAATCATTAGGATAGAATTTAAATTTTGGTGTGGTTGAAATGTTTGAAACAGGACCTAAAAAAGCTTAAAAACAAAACTGAAACAATGAAAAAAACAAAAAGACAGCAACATTCTAAATGCAACCAAATGTAGCTACTGTAGTTGTGCCAATGACATCTTCGAAACCAAGACAATTTCAGCCTGAAGTGACTGGAATGTTTTCTTTCATTTAAGTGGGTTTGAAAGCTGGAATGATAAAAAAAGCAGAATAACATTTTAAAAGACAAGACAACTCTGAATAATGTTTGGACATGGTTTAAATAGGCATGAGTAGTTGAATAAGTGGTAGCAGTACTTACGCTAACATAACTTTTATGATTATGTTTAAGCCAAAACTCTGAAAGTTTTGTGTAATGTTGAAAAACTTTGTGATATTGTAAATAGCACCGAAGAACCTACAAAATTCTGACTCCTATTGAATCAAATCAGTTTTGATGGTTAAAATCAATTACATTTTCTCTTCAACATGAATGACTAATGTTGCTTCAGATTTGGCAGGAAACACACAAACTGTAAATGCTGCCTTTGTTTGTTTTATTTATTTATTTCTTTAAAAAAAAACTCAAGTAGAAGTAAAAATAGTTGACAAAATTTGTTACTTTAGATTCTTGGTGAAAACAAACTAGGCAAAAACTTTTTTTTTCTTTTTTTCTATTTCATGCAAACCTTTCTTTTACTTTTTGCACATTACCTGTCTGTGAGCTGCAGTACAAGTATATTTCCCCTCTGGGATCAATAAAGTCTGCCGAAGATATCTAAAGGCTACTCTTACTCAGTTACCTGTTTTGAAAAGTTACTTGGATAAAATGTACTCTGTTAAAAAGTTTTTTTTTGTCAACCATTATCAACGGTATATATCCTAGGCAATCTGGTGCTGCACGTTGTATTAGTTTTTTTGTGAAATACTGCAATAGTAACTCAACTTCTCTAAGGCTGTGGTACATGTCCATTGAACAGCCTCAATCCGTGCCCCCTTGTCCCCTTTCTGTGCTCAGATGGACCTCTCTTCAACCCCCAACTCTTCCAACAAAGCTCCCCTGAAGCTACCGCAGGGCAGGGGTTTAAATGTCACGCTTGGCCATCAGAGCGCCCAGCCCCCTGGCTCGTGTCTTGGGGGAGACGCACGCCAAGTGAGGCAGGGGAAGAGGAGACCCAAAGGCTGAGGGGAGGGAGACACTCGCCTGGGCTCCATTGTCCACAACGATAGGCATGAGCTGCTAACTGACTCCAAATCAAGTGTATCCTCTCGCCACGCGCCCTAAGACGTGTCCTGTTCTTGCGCAAACACAAAGGCCCTCTGTGGTTTTTGTTATTTTGCCACCCGTTTATAGGTGAAAAGAAACGTTGGTCATGGTTTGTTTGGCAGGGCAGCTTAAAGCATAGTAAATTCAGCTGGACACCGAGCGGAATGATAAGCAGAGTTTGTTGCAGTCCACATTGTACTTTGGTGAGCTCTTAAGGCTCACTTATGCTAAGCTAGAAATGGATGGAGGCTTCTATTCATGTTGGTTCATTTTCTCTTACCAGAATTTGCTGATCTGGAGCATTATCTCCAGTCATCATGGGTGGTGTTTTTAAGCCATGACCATGTGTTGCAAGACAATGGTTGAACCTTTTTGGAGAAATTGCACCTAACATATAATAAAAGATTAAGACGCAAGAATATGGACAAAGTTTCAAAGGTAGAAGAGATTTCATCTATCTTTGTATTAACCCTAAGAGAAACTTAGTCCAGTGAAACGGTTTGCATTTGTAGGCATACTGAGTCACCATTTGTCCCTATACACCTCTCCATATGCAATGTCATCAGAAATTAGCAATGTACATGCTAATTTCTTCTGGCAGATCTGAGTTTAACAGTGGAGTCTTGGATAAGGAAGCACAGGTCCTAAATCCATGTATAACTCCTTGAGGGTCCTAATTGTGGTGTTTTATACAAGTCTAGCATAAGATGGTCCTAAGCATTGTGTTACTTATAGCCTAAATGCTTCTTGAATGGCTAGAACAGCTAAATATTGAGTTATTCATTATTGTTCTTTACACACTCACAGCAGACATGTAGAGCACACTGAAAGGCTAATGAAAACACAGATAAAAACGGATAGTGGTCTGCCTAATTTCTAAAAAAGCACATGCAGTTCATGTTGCGGTTATTTGCATAACTTTGGTTTACGATTTGGCTGAAAGAGGAGCAGGAACCAGTTTGTTGACCAGAAAACACATGAAATTATCAGGACTCCACTTTAACAGTTGGCTACCATTAACGTGTACGGAAACAAGACACTTTTTCTCATGTTCTTTAATTACATAACATTAATTAAGATGTAAGGTAAAATGTTTATGCTTAGTTTTCTGTTTTAACACAGGATTTTGAATTCCTTCCAAAGCTTCTTTTTCTGTAGTGTTTTCTTTTCTGTCTATTTTCTCTGACTTTCACAAATTGCAACATCACATATTTTCAACAATCAATGACGAGTCGGAGAGGCAGATACCTGGCGCTGGAGGTTAAGTGTCCCTAAGTACACTGGGAGGTATAAGAGCTACAAAAAAGGCACACACTGTGATCTATATCCTTAAGCACCTTGCTGTAGCTCTGCTGGCAGTCTTGATGAGTTGTCCCTGTGATTGGGTGGAAAAACAAGTGTAAGTGATGTGGTAGCGAGTCCATCTGACCGTCAGCCCATTTCGTCTGCAACTACAGTCTTTGGAGTTGGTACAACACGGCGACATATGGGCGCAGGTTTAAGGCAGTCAGTAGTTATTCGTCATCTATAATGTTAACGATTACAGCATGTCGATAACAAACGCAGGAGTTAAATGAGTTTGTGCACTCAACTACGCCTGTGCCACGGCAGTTCAAGGTCACTTCACGCTAACGCTGACAGGAGGGATGATTCCCGGGCTGGGCCGCAAGCGCACATATCTTGCCTCAAGGTCAAATGTGCCACTATTTAGAACAAATAGATACATAAAACACTCAATCTTGTAGGTGGCTAAAGTATGGGCTGAGACCTTGAGCCGGTATAAACTTGGCCAGCGCCTCGTATATTTTGTTCTGTACTTGTATTTCAGCCTGACACTTTGTCACCCTCCCCCTCCTGCCTTTTCTTCCCAAACACCTGCTTTTAAAGATTCTGGGATATCCTCAGATTATCTTTGAGTATATTGAAATAGCAGTAGTATGCAAAAGATGACAGACAGATGAAATGATTAAAAAACTAAAATCTGACATTTATGTTTTTATTGTAATTGTTTTATCTACGTTTGACTACATGAAAATCAATAATAAAATGGTGGCACATCTGTATTTTTTACCTACAAATTGCATCAGGAACCTCAAAGCACCAATGTGTGTACTGTAGAGTTTTGGTTGTGCAGTACAAAATAAGGAGTTGCCACAAAGCAGTTTTCAGCTAAAAAGGTTTGTGACCACAATCATAAGTCATTCTGTTAAATAAGAAATGTCTGACCACTACAAATATCCAATAAGAAACCCACTAAAAAGCCTCATATTGTTCTGATAGAGTAAAGAATGGGTTTCTTATCAGCGATGGTCTTGTCTCAATCTCATTTTGAAGTGGACCACAGTTTAAAGACTAGTCTTGTGTAGCTATTTTTGATGGAGAAAAAAATTGGTGTCTGTGCCACAGGTATGGTTTAACAGTCATATAATTAATATTAAATATTGTGTAGCTTGTATTCTGTAACCTAAAAAAAGCTAATAAATTTGTATAATAAGTTGAATTACCTCTGAGTAAGTCTCTGATGATTCAGTCTAAAAAAAATGGCCTGGAAATAATGGAATTTTGAAATAGGGAACAAACAGTTGTGCTTATAAGTTAATAAATTGGCAAAATTTGTAATCTTTTGGGCCATTTTTCTGAGAATATGAATGATAACTTTTCTTTCACTCACATTGTCAAACAATGTGATAACTATTTACTCTGGCAAAATAAATGTCAAAGGATCTGAAAAAAGATAATTGAACTGTATAAAACAGGAAAGGGATAAAAAACGATATCCAAGGAATTGAAAATGCCAGCAGTGTTCAAAATGAGGGATTCTGTTGAAACCAAACCACAGTCAGGTAGACAAACAAAAATGTTAGTCACAACTGCCAGGAAAATTATTCGGGATTCAAAGAAAAACCCACAAATAACTTCAGCTGAAATACAGGACTCCCTGAAAAAAGTGATGTGTCTGTTTCAAGATGGACAATAAGGAGGCAGTTGAAGAAAAATGGTCGAGAAAGGCATTACTACGCAAATGCCACAAAGCATACCGCTTACAATACACCAAACAGCACAGAGACAAGCCTCAAAACCTCTGTTCCACAAATTCCCACTCTCCTCACAGTTCATATTATCATTGTTTCCTTGGGCAAGACACTTAACCCACCTTGCCTCCAGTGGTGTTCTGTAACACTGGTGAATAGAAGCTTAAGTTGCTTTAAATGAAAGTGTCAACTAAAAAAAAAATAACTCTTTAATGGAAGCTTCATGTAAGTCGCTTTGGGTAAAAGCGTCTGCTAAATGACTAAATATAAATAACTCTGTAGATGAAATATACTACAAAATCCTACAGAAAGGTCATATATTGTAGACAGTGTTGAAATTTCACAAGTAACACAGAAGTTTATCGAGGCACTTCATGTACATTTCCTATATTGTTATGACGAGTTTTTACACCATACCCAGTCTGACCACATTTACATTGTGCCGGGGGGGGGTTGGAGAGAAAGTTTCTTCTCCTCCCTGGTCTCCCTGTCTCTCTCTGACAGCCCTGGGAGTTTGACTTCTGCCCTGTTAGTCCTTTTCCTTCTCTGCAAGCTTTGAGGGCTTTTCATCTCGCCAAAGGTGCAAGGGCAGCCACTACTGCGCCTCTCTTCTTCCCCGCCCCCCCCTTCTTCCGATCCGCAATGCACATAAACATGCGCATTACCATTTTAGTTGCGGCGCGTGAGATTAGCAGCTACAGCACCCCTAGGCTGGCTTAAGACGGGAGGACAGACATTCAGCACTGTTGGTGGGATGCATGCGGGGGAGAAGATCCCCCAAAGACTTGTTGGAGACCACTGTGGATTCTTAGGATCAAACCTCCAAACACACACATGCTCCTTCTTTAAGTTGAGCTCAGTGTGAAGTGTCAATCTGTTGTCAGCTTGATTGCCCCACATACTGATTAATGCCGATATAGATTTTTTTGTTTACCAGAAGCAGACATCTTTTTATTTCAGTTACATTTACAAATTATATATACCGTACAAGTGTTCATTTGTGCAATTGCGAGTTTGTCAATAACAATGTAGGCGGTAATGTGGTGTCAGCTTCTCGGATGTTAATAAAGTTGAACCTCTTGAACCAGAGTCTGTCTTATATCTCTTTTAGGGCTGTTGATGAAGGCACTTAAATCGGTCACAATAAAAAGTGGCTGTACTTTCTATTTAAGTTTTCTGTTGCAGCCATACATAATATGGAGATTTAGGAAATAAAATGACAAAAGTTTGCATTATGATGCTTTTGGCCTTCAGCTTCAGCAAGAAAGAACTGTTAGGTCATAGTTGGCTTTAAATATGCATCTTAGAAACTTTTATGGACTAACTTGGTAAAAAACCCAAGATGTGCTGTCAGTCCTAACCCTAACAATTAAAACAGATGAGAGGACAAGTACACCACACCTGCGTTACCACAGAGGGGTACAGTGTAGGTCAGGTCATTGTAGAATAGTTCGGCATCCACTGAAGCAGCTTGTGTTTCCAAGAGAGTCTATGTAGACACTGTCATCATACAAGTTCCACAAAAGTTGTGTTTCTCTTTAAAATAACTCTTATTTGAATAATGAATAATTCTTGAAAATAAAAAAGACTTGGAATTATTGTTTGTTAAAATGCAAAGCACTGGAGGTTTATCCATATACTCCTCCAATAAACATTAGAAGAACATCGTTTGTGTTTTATTCCTAACTTTCCCAAACAACTTTACAATGTACAAAAAGTACATGTAGCATTCTTTCCTGGAATAGGGCTGTTTATTATAATATTACACTCAAGCTTTCTTTGAGTGAACAATGTTTTGTGTTTTCTGTTTGCTTCTCATTTTTGCTGGAGTAAGGATTTTTGTAATGGTACCACAGACTGAGGGGTTACCAAAGTTGTGCGATAGAGTGCCCAGTGCCTGTACTGAACCAACCTGTACTGCTGCAGTAAAAACAAGCTTAGTTAACTGGTATAGCCATGATCTTTGAGGGTTAACTATTCACAACGTATGACAACAACAATATGCTACAGTACATTTTTTCTTCATTGATAAGATAATAATATGTTGATATTTGTGTAATCAACTCTGTCACGTTCATTCAGCGCTCAAGTCTCTGAGGTCACAGGGCAACCATACCAACCCAAAGTCAGCCAGGCCTCACTGACAAAAGCCTATCTGACCACAAACCTCCAGCAAGCCCATCAAACAGATCAGACATCCCATGGCAATCGCGATACAACTGACCTGTAACATGTGGCCCAACTACAACTAAATTGTGGCTGAATTATTGATACGCTGGCGTTTGGCCGCTTTGCAAGTGGCTGCATGAAAGGGAGCCAACATGGGAATAGTCTGCTAATTTCATATTGGAGCCTCAGGGCACATTCCTCCCAGGGAAGACCAAACATATTGACATATGTGTGTTGGCCGAGAGACTGTATATAATATGAGCGGAAGGTGCTGAAGGTAATAAATGGACAGGGTGACAGTCTATACCAAACTGATCTCGGTGTACATGTGTTGTATGTGCCATTTTTTTGTAAATATGGCAATCCAATCTGAAAATGTGAGCGCTGAGATGATGCATGTATGGAGAACTTGGCAGGTCTGAGTAAAAATGCATGCAATGTCTTTTTCTTTTGGCTTTTTGGATTGCTCCCTGGGAATCATTAGAGCTAAAGTGTCTGTTTCACTTGTATTTGTCAGTGTAATATCACTGGTGTATGGAGAAATGGTGGGCTGAATTGTGATGTATGGGATCAACTCATTCAGAGGGGGGTAGAGCAGCGGGTGGTTTAGGGCCATTTGTTGTTAAGCCAAGGTTGTTGACCATCAGTGAACTGGCCGGCTAATTTCTCCAGAAGTGTCCAAAAGCCTTTGTGTCCTGGCCGCACTTTCATTTCCACCTCTCTTGGAATTGTGATGACCGTGCCTCAGGGCAACAGAGACACCTTGAGGAGCGCCCACCTTTAAATCCGCAGCTCCGTGACTTCAACCGTGACCTCTCGCTGGAGGGATCCCTCAGGCGAGATTTAAACGAGCTCCCCCAGGTCCGCCACAGCTTCTTTCTTTACCGTCACATTTTGAGAGAGATGTGAATTGGTCCTATGTAATGGTTGGTAGGAACGATCTATTTGAATAAAAGACAGTAAAATGGATAAATGATGGAAAACTTACATATGGGCAAATGATCCTTGACGTGTTGGGGTAGAAGGAGGCACGGGGGCAGTTATAGAGTCATGTCTTATTTCTCTATCGCCATGCTGTAAATATGACACAAACTGATCCTATGCAATGATTCAATGCAACAATAACAGATCAAAATATAATGCATATTAACAGTCACACTTTTTTTCAAGCATAATTATTACTAGAATATGCAAAAACTTCAAATAGTGCACCAAATTTTTTGCCTCCTTGAGGTGGTTTTGGTGTATTCAAAGAAAGAATGTGTGGAAAGTTAAATGTTTGGCTAACCTTGTCAGCTGTTTATGGTTTCAGAGAGTGATATCTGGGAACACTTATTTATTTAGGGCAAAGAGAAGACCAAACCTTTGCTGAATATAAGACAAAAGCATAAAGACACAATTGATGGGGAGAAAAAAAGTAGTTAAATGCATTATTTGCTGAGTGGGTCCTGTTGTTATGGTGTGACCCTTGCTGCCTGAACTAAAAACAGCAGATATACTCATATAAACTGTTTAAGCTGCAGGTGCTAAAAAAGTAATTATGCCACACAAACATCATTAAATTAATATCTCTTCTTCCTTAAGATTCTGCAAAGTCCATACAATGTTTGTTTGTATTTCATTAGTTAAACGAAACACAGCTAATTCACATTTTACTTTTAGCAACAGCAGCAATTTTAGTTTCAAATCGCCTGTACCTTGCATTAAACGCAAGCAGAACTTGAGAATCATGTAAGTCATGAGTTATGAAATTGTGAGTCCCTACAATGTATTAAACTGATGCAGCTTTCTAAATGTGAAGTTTCTAAATGTGTGGTTTTGAAAGCTGGCAATAAGTTGGAAACGTGTAACTTCTTGTACTGTTTATTGCAACAGTATAAGGCTATATCTCAGGTTTTACTCACTTTATTATTGTAGTTGATGGCAACACACCTACATTTCAAAACTTGGCTACATATATAATAGATTTCTATATGAAAATTTAACTTGTATCATGTATTACACACTCTTATTGTGAACACAAACATATTACCCAAACCAAACCTGACTACTAACCCGTACACTCAGCTTAGTGGAAGCATGGCTTAAGAAAAAGCTTAGTTACATATAAACTCACCGTAATGTTTCTTCTTTGTAAACTTTCTTTGCAACATGATGACACTAAGTCTGCAAGTAAAGAGCCTCGCCCCAAAAGCAATTGTCAGGGGCAGCAACAAAAGGCTGTGTTGTAAATTGGATTGATCCCATTAAAACTGAGACAGTAAAATGGCTGAATTATGTTAAATAAGAGCATGTGTGGCGTGTTGGGCGGAAATAGCCTTTAGAGCAGCAGCAACAGAGACAAAGAAATGCTTGGGGCCAGTCTTAGGTGCCATTTTTCTTTCCAAATCTCCATGCTCTTTTACTTTAAAACCATTAAATCTTATCTACATAGCTCCTTACATTTTTTTTTGCCTTTTTCCCATTAAATACTATCAGTTACAGCCATACAATTCTGTCTCTGCTCCCCCCTTTTTTGCTATTATGAAGGACGAATGGCGAGAAAAGCATACAATATACAGGCTATTGATCCACGCCCATCACTGCAGAAAAAAAGTCGGCTTGGGGGGGTTGGTGGCATTGGGGGGGGGGCTAAAGGGGGGACTGGACACAGCGATCGATAACCTACTCTATCAGCCGTTTCCATGGCAACCGGCCGAGGCAAGGACAGAGGGCTGCCATGCGTTTTGCGCCTGTCTATTTCATATACCTGTGGTGATAATAGAAGTGTCAGGGAAACGAATGCAAAGGTGACGAGGTGCTCCGGCCCAACGTCAACTTCCACAATTAAAGAAATTACATAAAGGTTAACAGCTCAGTGCGAAAGAGAGGTGAAAAATGGGAATGAGAGTGAATGGAGGGAAGAGGTGGGGGTCTTCGGGGGGATTTCAGTGACCTCTTCCTCACTGTGCAGGTTGAAGGGCTCGAAGGCAAAATGAGCAAAATCCGGACATGATTTTTCAGACAAAAGGCATGTTTTTTTTGTTCTACGTGGTACAGCACGGGTTAGGTCTGTAAAGCATAGTTTGGTGCAGGTAACTCTTTAAAAGTCTTGTTTCTACTGTGCTGTTTGCAGGAGAGTGGCATCTGCTACATAAACCGTGATGTCATACAAGTGCCACACAAGCCAATAGAAGATTCTATAGGTGGCCCCAATATTATACCATGGTATATGGCAATTATTTGTAACAATAAACAATATATGACTTTCTAAAAATACTGAAAAATACTGTATTTGGCCTTATAGCTGGCTTCAGAAAATGCACAATTTACTTGTGAAAGACGTTTTAAGGAACTGATGAAACTTTTAGTTGTAGTCACATTTGAGTTGTGAAATAACTGAGATAATGGCCTAATTGACTGCTGAATATTTATTATATTTATTCATCCAACAATGTAAGACGGAAAGCCAAATTTAAGATTAACTTCTTATTATGAGAAAACAAGGGAAATAACAGTTATAAATGCATTGCTGCTTAGGTCTACCATAGAGTTGCACAGGACAATAGCCTTTAATAAAGTTAGCTGCTGCTAACACAAGCTGCTACTGACAGCCTCTGTCTCCGCTTCAGAGGGCTTGCCGTAAACAATGTGCTGACAGTTGGTTTCAACCTGCAACTAGGAGTGTGCAACTTTTCTTTTTGAATCTAAACTGAACCTCTACTGCATCTACAGCATTTCCTACATTTTAGGGACTTATTATTTAATGTCAGTACTTCTGTTTAATGTAATATAGACAACAAGTTTAACTTTTTTGGTTCATGAAGCAATATGCCGTAAAAGCTGTATGATGTCAGAGGTCATAAAACTTTCTGTACAGTTGTGCTCATAAGTTTCTAAACACCGACAGAATTTGTGATTTTATTTGGGCCATTTTTTTAGACAATATGAATGATAACACAAAAACCTTTCTTTCACTCATAGTTAGTGAAGCCATTTATTCTTAAACAACTGTGTTTACTCTTTTTAAATCATAATGAAAACACAATTAACCCTGATAAAAAGTTGACATACCCTGGTGAATTTTTTGGCCTAATAACATGCACAAAAATCACAAATTCTACCAGGCTATGTATACATATGTGTAAATGTATGTGTAAAAAGCATATTTAGAAATATGACTTTTTATCACAAGGAAAAGGAAGAGAACATTGTGTTTTTTTGTTTCTTCCACTTCTAGTTATGTGTATGTGTAAAGATTGTGGCAAACTTCAGTGTTTTAATCCACCAAAAGTGGCCCAAAACGGATGGAACAAAAAGCCAAGGAAGTAAAAATACACTTCATATCCCTTATTGGCAATTTTAAATCTACTAGCACTGGCCAGACCTTTACCACACACTCCAGTAAAAGCAAGGCATATTATTCACAAATGGCAGTTGTTTTCCTGACACTGAACATGGGGCCCTGTTTTTTGTAGTTGACCCCAATTTGGAGGTCCGGCTAGCATGATCAATGTGCTGGCCATTAGCTCACGGAGAGCAACAAGAGCATGAGAGGAACCGAGCTGTGTAGATAAAGGAAGGCAGAGAGAAAGCAGGGCACGGGAGGCGCTTCCTTCAGATCAAAGCCAGAGGGCTGAGCCAGACAGACTGTCAAGACCTGACACCCAGACCATCACTGAGTCTCTGTCTGTCTGACCATGGTGGGCACTGAACTTCTCAACCCCCTTTGAACCTCAAGGCATTCCGGCTCCACAGCTTTGGTTAGCCCTGCAAAGTGAAGGGGATGGATATTATGATCCAGGCCCGGTGTTGATCATGTGCCGTATTGATCGCTAATCGAAGCTACTGCTGAAAAGGCAGGACAGAAACGAGAGGAAGAGTGGGAGGCAATTGGCTGTGGTTTTTCACATCGGTATCTTTGTATCATGCTACTGTGGTTACCGACATGGCTGCAAACATGGTGGTTTTAGGTATTGTCTTGTGAACAAGGAATTCTGTATTTCCTTTATTTTCAGAAATGACTGATGTCTATTGTGAGTGATGACTATTAACATATTTTGTCCAAATTATTTTTAAGCATGTTGTCCAAAGAACTTTATTTTATTTTTGTATTAATCTTATCATGATTGATACAAAAACAACATGTAGACTTGAAGGTCTAATGAAGGACTATTGGGGGCCCTCTAGTGGCTGTCAGGGCAAAGCATGGCTTACAGTGGGATATGGGCTGCGCAAATACACAAACTGCCTGCAATATAATTGCACTATTTTGGATTTAACTTAACAGTGATGCGGGATATAAGAAAAACAATTGAAATAATTAATTTTGGTCATACTATGAATTTAATGAAACCAGCTAATGTAACTTTTGTTCAGAATACTATATAAACATATAGAAAGGTAAGAGTACTTTCCACACATCTAATGTTTATGAAATACCATATTGCAATATAACAGTCCAGCAGTGCAGTTGAACACAGAGAGTGATTAAGTTAACCTAAACAGATGGCAAATTAAATGATAAAATGTCACGCTAACGTACAACTATGTTAGCAAATGTGAATGCAGCTTCTAATATTTTTGCTAAAACTAAGGTCCTGGACAAAATCTATGACCAGATGCCCCCCGTATAATGTCATTCATATAACTAAACCATAGGTGTGCTTGTCTTTAGTTTAAAAATGTGTCACATAAACAAGCATTAGTCGTATGATGTTTAACCGAAACAGAATCCTAATGTACAACCATGTTAGCGTTTGATTATCAGAACATCTAATATCTTTGCTATAATTGCTATACTTGGTATCTTAGGCTTTACTTTTTCATAGCTAAACCTAAACCATAGTTCAGTGACGTTAGCTTCAATACTTTATACTACTGTTATGTCATAATATGTGAATGTAACATATAATATTTGTGCTAATGGTTAATGCTAGTGCTTATTACTTGATGTGCTGTAATCATTTAGAAGCCTGTGGGTTTGCTTTTTATTTTTTCACCATTGTCACAGATTTTTAGTTTGCAAGCAATTATGAAGAATAAAATGTACCTTTACTTTTCCCTAACTGCAGTAAGCAGCCTCTCTCAGCCCATCTATTATCTGTGGCATTGTCTTGAATTGGAGTGCTTTCTGATCCTGATTTGTGCCTGCTGGAGCTTTAACAGACCATGTCGAACTACACTCCACTGGACAAAACACTTCTATTGCTGCGGCACACTGTGTTTCGTGAGCTGTGACAGGGGACTATAGATGGGCACGTGGCTCTGCAGTGCTGTTTGGGGCCAGTGGCCACTGCGCTGACCTCTGACCCCCTCAATGCACTGGCCTTCGTAGTGAAGGGAAGAAGATGAACCTGGGAGAGAGGGGTAGGAGGAAGAGGGTGTGGTAGAAGGGGGATATGACCCCTGGGTTTGTTGCATTTGGATGCTGTCTCCCTCCTTTCCCTCGCCCTGCAGCCCTCAGCCCTCCCTTTCTGACTTCCATCCATCCATCCCACCCCCGGCCCCCGCCAACACTCCACCTTATGCCGATCAATGACAGTTTCATGTGGCTTCTCTGGGCCCGCAGTGACGTGTGTCCTATTGATTTATCGACGTTACTCCAGGCAAGCGAACCCAGAAGCCCCCTCTCTCAGTAGGCAGCCCAGCTCCAGCCCAGCAGAGGCTTACCTCCCTCTGCGCAGGGTGAGCCCATGCCAAGTCATCCAACTGTACAGGGCTCGGCGGAAGCAACAGAGCATTAGCGGCACTATTTCTGATAGATGCGTATCTCTGTGTAAAGCTGGACATGCTTTTAAAGCTTCCCCACATTTGCTGTTTCAAAATTGTATAGTTTTTTTCACACTCAAGAATGGATTCTTTAAACAATATCCAAATACTGCAACAGATTATTTTAGCTTAAAAATGTGCCCAGCGAGTGCCTCATTGGCTCAATTTGCGGAACGCACTCCATGTAAATGAAAAGGCCGGTTTGATTTCTGACTAAGGCCTATTTGCTTATGTCACAACTGTTCTCTCCTGTTTCTTTTTTAGTAACCAAAAAGTCCCAAAATATATCAAAACCATTAGCTAAAAAGGGATGAGGGGAGGTTTTCAGGTGTATAGCCATATTTGGTACACAACACAGTTTGGTATGCGTAACCCCCAAAGAGGCCTGTGTTTCCACTGCAAAGACAAACTTCCTCTGTTGCAGGCACCATCTTCTTTGTTTTGGAATAGCTCCGCAGCGTAAAGAGTGTGGCGAAGAGACGAGCTTACGGAGCGTGCCCACTTCCTTTCTGAGCAAAGGAAAGTATGGCCAGGCATTTCTGATACACATCAGAAATAGCATCTATTGTGAGGTAATTTTATCCATTAAGGGCAATACCATAATGTTTACAAAGTAACACCAAACAAACCTAAACACCAAAACGGTCACACCTTTGGTATGTAAGGTACACATTCACACTTTGCATCACAAAGTGGCCAATCAGATGGAGCCTAATTCTTGACACCTCCTTCCTACATCAACTATTGGTCTACATAGCACCAACTCAAAATAGAAACACAATATAATGCATCTCTAGTACAATTCCTATTATAACAAACCCCTCCCTTCCAGGCCATCCTGTTACATCTGGCCATCCCTCTACAGTCTCCTCTCTGTAATGAGGACAATGAGTGCGACACACTAGCACTTGCAAACACATTTACTGTCCGCTTTCCACAGGCGACTATTCCACTTTTATGGTCAAGAGCTTCTTTTCTTTGACCCGTGTCAATGTCATGCCTCTGTGGCTATTGCTGTCCCCTCTTCCTCTTTCTGCTAGGGGGGCTTGAATCGGTGCGACCCCCACCCCCTTGGGCTCTCCTGTGTCCAGTGAAAGGCCGCTGAATTGAGGGGCTGGAAGGAAAAGAGGAGGGGGGACGAGAGGGCAGCTGGACACTCCCCGTGGCCTAGCTACTTGTGGGGTAGGGGGGCTGGAGAAGAGCGCTATCCAACACCATTAGGATGGGACTGTTCTGCTGGCAGCTGGCGCAAAAAAAAAAAGGGAGGGGGGGTCAGAGGGGGGGCTTACAGATCAGTGACCTGGCCACAGTGTCCATCTGGGGGGTCATTTCATGGCCCACCTCCAGCCACGTGCGGGATGACCATCTGGGGACCTTACCAGAAAAACCTACAACAAAGATTGAGCTTTATCTTCTTGGAATGGAAGACAACAAAAGTCAAGAAATGCAGGGGCCTTCTGTTCAGAAAGGGGAAGGGTGTGGGTGTGTTGGTGGGTTGGGGGCTTACATTGCAGCTGCCTGTTGTTGTTTGGGCATCAAGTGTGGGGTGCATCTGCTCTCAATGCAATGCTGGGCAGTGATTGCACCATGATACTGCCATTAAGTAAATCTGATACGGATAATCTTCGGCCTATTCTTCACAGGACACAGGCTAATGATTACTGCCTCAGAGATTAAGCCTACCATTATATTCAAAACATCAAATAATGAATACAGTACAATTTCCCTTTGTTTTGCATTTCCTAAACTGCCAAAATGCCAATTTTATATAGTCATGAGAGACATTATTAGAAAAGTACCATAACAATTGACATTTGATTTTGAAATACAACCTTAACATTGTTTGATATTGCAATGATTATATTACCTGTACATATTGATTTGATCCTGTGGAAAATACAAAAATGAATGAATAAAATGAACTTTCTTTCAACTTTGGTTTCACTTTGCACGTGGAACACAAAAACATTTATTGCAGTTCAGTGTTTGTCATATTTTAGCATATGTTGATACTGCAATGATGCATTTACAATATCTTGCACAGGTCTAACATGTGTCATTGAAAAAATGTATAAATTGATCAAATTTAGAACATCAGTGTTTCACAGGTATAAATGTATATAGTTTATCACTTTTCAGGATATGAACACAGTATTGTTCTGCACTTTTTTGTGACATTTTATGAACTTGTGATAAATATGTGATAGTGAAAGTTTGTGAAAGCAGTTTGACCAGTGCAAGTGGAAGCTATTTTGTTATATGATCCAAATCAACTTGTAAATTCAGTTCATTCAATCATTATCGCAATATTGAACATGCTTCATGCATGTTTTTCCTCATATTGTGCAGCCCATTAGGTCTTAAATAATAATGTGGGCTTATGTAGAACTTGGTTAGATATTTAGTTGTAAATTACCATAAATGACAATTGTTATTAATTGCCATTTTATGAATAAAATTGAAATACAGTGCTTGAGCAGAACCAACTAAAATTTCCCAAATCTACCTCAATCCACCTCCAGTCCCAAATTTTATTCTGAACCTATCCAAAGACTCATTATTGATCAACATAACCACTTCTCCCAAACTTTCATTATAATACAGTAAATATAAGGCATACATATAAAAAAATATTCTTAATGGTTATAAATTGCTTAATATGCAAAAGTGCCCTTCAATGTTTTGTTAAATGCCATTAAATTGCAATTTTTTTATTTTCTCATATTTAATATTTTAACATGAACAAACCACTAAACCACTAAACGTACTAACGTTTATTTTCTAAACATAACAGCAAGGCAAGCTTATAGTACATTTGGAACTTTTACACAAGATGTTGTCATGTCTTATCTTGGGTATGTGCTGGGTTCAAATGCCACATTGTTTTCTTTGCCGATTGGTCTATGCTGCAGAAGTGCATTATCTCAAGCCTAGCATTGTTTTTTCAGTTTCTTCTCCAAAGTGCGCTGAAGCCACAGGGGTCCCTCCGCAGTCCAGATGGACCACCAGATTCTCTTTTTAGCTGAGCCATTCAGTGTGATGGCTCTGATTGGTCAACAGATTAGCACTGGTTTGTTGTCAGTGCTAACTTCACCCTTCTCCTCCACCCTTCCTTCCTTCTTCTTCTACCTCCTCCACCTCCTATCCTCCCCCATCCTTTCATCATCCCCTTCTTTCTCCGCGAGCCTTCTGTCTTAAACTGTTTAAGGTGATCGAATTTTTGGCCCATCCTCCCCAATGTGGTCGGAGGGGGGATCAAAGGTTGCCAACCCTTGCCTGATTGTAAAGGTTGCGAAGGGGGGACCTCAATAATAAATAGCGGTCTTACTAAACTGATCTGACCTTCCGAAGGTTTTTATGAGCTTTGAATCTTTGTCTTATTTTGAGGAGCCGATAATCCCGTTAGCATGTATCATCGTTCCACCAATTAAAGTGATCTTGGCGTTCATGTCTGATAGGTTTCTAATCAGATTCACATAGACCTATCTTAAAGTGAGCCATGGCTGAATTGGATTTTCATGCTCAAAAATACCATAAAATAAAATAAATAGGATAGATAGGTATAGTTTTTGCAATAAAATTACGGTTAGGGTTTGGTCAATGTAATTTTTGCCAAGGAACAGACCATTTTTTCCACACTGAATTGTATATGCTCTCTTGATATTAGACTTTAGGAACTGAGTGTTTTTCTTTTTTTTCAAATAAAGCCATATTTCAATATCTTGGAACTATAAGACCCTCAAATATATTCTTATCTCGCAGACTTGTCCTAAAGCCTGCGTTTTGGCACCAACATGACTTAGGCAAGGATTAGAGAAAGAAACCAGGGCTTAGCTTTACAAAACAAACGTCTGCTATAAACTGATAAAGTGTGGCACACAATGTGTATAATTCAGCAATAAGGTTGCAACCAAAGCTTCTATTGCTCTACACCTATAGATCAGGTTATATTTTTAGCATTTACACGCCCTAGAGTCTGGGCATACAGTCTCAAAGTAAAGTAGGGGATTTTTAACATCCACACCAACAACTAAATTTTACTGTGGACAATTTAAATAAATATTGTAGCTATTTTAGGGCATTTAACTGGACTACTGTCCCTATCCTAGTGCATTATATGGAATATATATAATTGTTTCAGTATTTGTTAAAACTGAACACCTGTCCTGTTACTTTGATTTTGGGAATAAAAGTCATCTTCAGCCTTTTTTCAGCAACATTTGGATTAAGGCTGCAATATTTTAGATTACAGCCTTCATTTTTGCCTCAGAACTTCTTACACACCTCATAATTCCCTCCAATTTGACAGCCAATCAAATCTGTGGAAGACTCGTTATTCGTTGTGAAACATTGTGTGTTGGATTTTCACACGGCGGCAATGAGTTTTGCCAATCGCTGTCGCCCCCATGTGTTGAGCCCATTAGTTAATCGCAGAGATGACAATTAGAGACAGGATGATCTGGGAGAAAGGCAGAGAACCTGGAGAGAACCCACAGTAACAACACGGCCGGCGTTGGCTTGAGACGGGGTATGAACTCACAACCTTCTTGCTAAAAAGCAGGAGCACTAACCATTCTGCCACCTTCTTACATAATATGTGTTTCCTCTTTGGTCATGGGCGGGTGACCGTTGCACTGGCAGCCTTTGTCTATGCCAAATTTTGTCACTAATTCTCTTTACATACTGCTACATGGTACAGAAAACTGTGGGGTTAGTGCAGTTCCAGTCTAACTACGCTGTAAACATGCAACAATTTTCTGTTGTTTGTTCAACAAAGAAATAAATTGAACTGAATCTGTTTTTAGTTGAACAAATTTGTGATTTAAAAACTATATTCCGATTTGTTCCGCTGAAATATTTATTGGTTCATTTCTTCTGTTAAATTAAATCAAGTGCTACAGTGTGAATTTCATGAAAGTGGTGGAGTAGTGGATTGAGCTGCAATCCTGCACCAGTGCAATCTGTGGTCAGCACTTCTTCATGGCCGATACTGTGATAGAAAAGAAATCCTCTTCTGAAATTTGATTAATTGCTGTCTCTCCGCCTCTCAATCCAAACATTGGTGGAAATAGAGGCTGGTTGACAGGACAGATACATCAGCCCGGAGAGCCGCAAGCCCCTGGCAAGCAGAGGCATTTCTTATCCTGTAACAGGATATCCACATACAGCGAGGTGTGGAAAAGTGAGAAGTGCATCGTCTTCATTTGGCCATAACAAGGAGAGGGGGTGGGGAGGAGGCAGCCAGCCAGCCAGGCAGCTCACTAGGTTGGGCCGAGGCGTATCGATTGATTTCCCAATAGCCTCTGGTCCATGAGCGGCGAACCCTGGCCCTGGTTGCTAGGTGACCACACCGTCCAAGATGGAGAGTGGGGTGATGAAGGGTGACAGCAGCTCTGAGGGTCAGTGGGGCCACTGGTCATTCTGCAGCCCCTTTGGGACGTTCTGGACATGCAGAACTGGACCTGCGCTCAGAGAGACTTAGAAGCCCGAGTACAGAAAGACAATATCAGCAGCCCGTCGTTGTCCATCTTTGTTCCATGCGCCGTGTTCAATGTACATTCATTACTAGTTCAGTCTATGGATGTTTACTGCACACCTTAAACTACTAAATAAAATGGAAAAGCAGCTGTTGCTATGACATAAAATGTATTTTATGGTGATCATGTTAAGGTTTAGTTTTTACATTCCCCAGTTTTCAGCAAAAAGATTGTTTAAAAAATATTTATTTCACCCACATGATTTCATAAAGGCTGTTGACCCTATATAAAATATTGATTCAACAAACAAAAAGCCATTTAAATAGACATTGGTCCAAATGTATTGGCTAAATTTGAAGATGAGTGATATTGTCTATTCAACTCCGCAGTTAAACCACAATTTCATCAGGGTGCAAAACAATTTGCAGGGGTAAATTGCAAATAGATTCGGAAATTTATTGTCATAGCTTGGTCACAAAAACATAACAAGAGGATCTGTTTTCTCATTGCTGTACAGCGTATTGGGTGTATAAAATCATATTTCATATCCAAGGGGAATGTAAAAGTCCCAGACTAGATTTTTAGTCATCTATGTTCAATACAACAACATTAAACGCTCAACCTAAAACACTGAGGCAAGTCCTGCCATAACAACAGCCCTTAAATATATAATTAAATAGAGCTTATCAATTTGTGAATGCATATACAAAAATAAGTCCTCAGAGTAGACTGTGTCTTATTAATTAGTATTTTGTAAATTTGGACAGGAGCAATGACACAGGGACTAAACCATATACTGCTGCTGGATTTTTATTTTCACAATGCTACAGAGAAAGGAGCCAGATTTTGGGCCCAGATTTTGACCACACTTCACTAAGTGTGGTCAAATAAAAGTGGACACAAAAAGAAAAAACACAAAGAAAAAAAAAATCCCTACCAACTTTGGGAATGATACCCTTCAACTCTCTACAGACATGTTGCTAAAGATCAGTCATTACAGCAATACTCTTTCTAGAACGGCAAAGACAATTTAAGGTCACTCTTCTACTGGTTAAATTTGTTTGTTGTTTGTTCTTTTGTCTACTGTCACCTAAGACTTTCATGTGGTTCCTGGGAGGCCCTACAGAATGTGTTTCTTTGGACTTTGTTGTATTCATGTGCTATAAATTTGGAAAAAACTTTTACAAAGTTGCTCAATTAATGATTATATAGCAAAATAGCCTAGTTTATTTGCATTTAACGTTTAGCTTTACAAACAAGTTAGGTTTAACATTTTTCACTTTTTAACAAAGGCTGAAACCTGCGGACACATTCCGCATTTTGTTCTCTCGTGCGTAGGACAAAACTAGAACAGAAGTCCAGTTAGATGGCCAAATAAAGCTATGAGCTGAATCCGACCATGCTGTGGAAATACAGTAGTTGTTGTGACAAAGGTGCTCGTACTGATAAGTTCTGGGTTTGAAAAAAAATGCATGGATTTAAAACTGTTTTTGAAGCTTTAAATGTGTGCTCTCATTGGCCCCATTAGCAGCCATACATAACAAAAAGCCTGTGTCATTGCTCCTGTGTGCTTCTCCAAACTGAGGCAGTGCTGACAATTATACTTTAGGGGATGAGTTACCAATCCTTCAGTGTCTCACAAACCATGGAAAATCCCAGACTATCTATACAATATTTCTTTTGCTAGCTTTTGAAACTGCTTTAACAAAGATGAGGTGAAGATGAGCGATTGGGCCATTTATTAAACTACTGGCCACATGTCAGCACTGTAAAAGAGCTTAGCAGTTTAATCTACAAGTGAAAGACCGCCTTCTGTTCCGAACTGATGAAAAGAATGCAAACAGGACATTTTACAGCTTTTATGACCAGATGACTCACGACAGAGCTCTCCTGCCATTGTCTGCCTTGAGTGCTCAGGCCTAAGAGCTGCCGTAAAAATTCCCGTGGTGGAATAAAATTCATAATGAATATCACAAACTGCACCCTGATGCGAAATGTTCAAAAGACAAATACTGTAAACATGAACTGGCCATAATCTATATCACATATTCCACAATGATACATGATACCGGCGAGCTTTTCTACATATTGATTCTTCCACTGTGTTCGGAGTGAAAAATGATACGGAGGGCAAAAGAAGAAGCAGCAGAAGGAGGAGTAGGAGGGGGTGGATATGAACCGGGAGACAAATGTAAAAGGATCTACATCACACTGTAAGCTCTGCACTGCTCTGCAAGTTACCAGAAGGCAAGGAAAAAAAGGCAGCAGCGCGGTAGGGGGTGGGAGGTGTGTGTCGGGTTGAGGGTCATGGGGAGAAACCCATCCAGTTGGCTCTGAAAGGCCACTTCATGTTGAGGTACTTGCCTGTGTTCTTCCTCTATAAAGGATTTCCCTTCATCCCATGCCATGTCTCTCATGTCCTCCTCAGAAGGAGCTGGAGCGTTTTCATGTCTGCTGGAGTTCCATGTCCTGAGGAGAGACGACTTATGTGTGTTTTCCAATCCGTCTATCTATTAATAATATTGGGGAGAGAAAGACAGAAGTATTTGCTTTGGTACAAGGCGAGATCTTTCTGTGTTTGCTGCCTTAAGCTGTGCGAGTATTCTGCTCTTAAATATTCCCTTCCCTTGTGACTCAAAACTATCTCTTGCCCTAAAGGTTTGCATGGACCTCCCTGGCCAAATATTATACCTTTAACAGCAATTGGCAACCCAGAAATGGGAAGATTTAGGGTGTGGGAAGCTATGACTGTGTCCACACCAATCATTTTAGGACAATGTTGTTGTTGTTAAGGAGAAAAAAAAAGTTCAATTATTGTTTTAGAAATTTAGATATATTCTAATAAGGACGGGAGCGTTGCATAGATTCCAACAAGTAAGTTCCAAGTATTACAATTTTTTTTTTATTGCCTTATAAATTCTTAACTCCACAATTTTATTTCAATCGCAGGCATCACACCTAGATGCATACACTGATGATGATCATTCACTCCTACTTTCAGTCACTGTTAATAATTTAGAATAATTCTCTAATTTGCCTTTCTACATGCATGGCTTTGGACAGTGGGGGAAGCTCAAATGCCAGGAGAGAAACCACAGTAGGGAGGAAATTCCACACAGAAACACAAACCCTTTCCAAATTTCACAAAAAGTTCATATAGAGCACCTATTTCACATTTTGGTTTTGACGACAACTCTTTCATTAAAACATGAGTATTGTTGAATATGTCTTATGCTTTAGCTAGACCTAAAAGGAAGTTTTGTTTAGGTTGGTAACTGTGTATCAGTCTGTATCAGACCAAATGGCCCTGACATGTGGGGTTCCACAGGGGTCTATCCTAGGACCCCTATTTATTCAATCTCTACATGCTTCAAACTCACTATTTGTACTACCTTTAGGCCAGTTAATATGCAGCTGTGGCGATTCCTACCATAATTATGCAAATGACACTAATTAATTAATTACGCAGATTTACATTTCACTCACAGCATGTGAAAATGGACCAATCTATTCACTGTGTCACTGCATCGAACAGATTGATGTGTGGATGCAAAATAATTTTTGCTCAAAGAATAGACTTTAAAACAGCACTGCTGGTTTACAAGTCTCTTAATGGTTTAGCACCAGAATATATTTCTGACATGCTAGTTGCTTATGAACCTCCTCGGACTCTGAGAACATCTGAGACAGACCTTCTGCTCGTGCCCAGAGTTTGAACAGGTTGAAGCAGCGTTTAAGTTTCATGCAGCAAAAATCTGGAACAACCCCCCAGATGAAGTAAAACAAGCCTCAACTTTAACAATATAACCTTCCTCTTTAGCTCGCCTACATTACAACCTAAAGTGTTTTTATCTGCACTCTTCAATTTTCTTTTAATCCTGTAAAGCACTTTGAGTTACCCAGTGTATGAATTGTGCTATATAAATAAAATTGCCTTGCTTAAAAGAGACCATCCTGACATGACAGGTGTGATGTCATCCCTCCTTTGTCCACTTTATTGCTTTTGACCTTATATGAAATGTATATCATACATCACACTAGACTCTGGCTGGTCTAGCTCCAATATATCCAACATGACCCACTTGCTCACCTTTTTGCCATCTTGCTCACTTAACCTAAATGGTTTAGACTGAGGCTATGTACAAATATCTTTTTAAAAACAGCTTTTCTTTTTATAATCTTTTTTATATATATAAAAACAAATTTCTACTAACACAATACAACCCTCTTCAATTCCTTCAGACCAGTAGGTGATGATAAACAATTAACCCCAACCAGAAAACAACATCAGTGAATTTGTATCAGACATTGGGTTTTAACTGTTTTTGGCGCTTGCAACACAAAATGCTAAAATCTATGGTCTATAAGCTATATATTTGTAATTTGGTTTTTAAGCCTGCCATTTTTGTTTATGTCGTTAACATAGCTTTAGATTCAGCTCAGACGTCACTACACTTAAATACTGTGACCAGATTTGCAGAAAGTCCTTACTTAGAAGCATTTGAATGCATTTTAAAACATTGCATTATTGCTTGCTACCCTTTCAGCATTAAAGTTGCTGAAAGGGTAGCAAGCAATAATGCAATGTTTTAAAATGCATTCAAATGCTTCTGTATGGACAAGGCATGAAACAACAATTTGGTGGGCCAAATTCAGAAATACCACAAAAATATTTAATTAACTGTAAAGCCATGATCTTTCACCCCAAAGAGCAAGCCTAGGATTTTTGTCGTATCATTAGGATGTTTTTGCACCATGACCAGCCTTTTCATGCTGTGCGGCAGCCTTTGGACACGCCCAAAACTACACTTTACATTGATTGCCTTATGCTTTAAATCTGGCCCAGTTGTGTGCTGTTTCCTTTTTCAGAAACACATATCTGGGACACATAGTACGTCTATTAGAAGGCCTCTTTCCTTCTGTTTTTCCTCAATTACTAGTTTAGAGAAGAGAACTAGGTACTGAACACATACGTGTGTTGCATAGCCTTGAAGTTTTAGAGTAAAGCTATGTCCACAGTATCTATTACAGCATTCATAACACACCTGGGAATGTGATGTCTATGTGCATGTTTACAAATGAAAACCTATTAATCACAGGGAGAATTAAATGGAGAGCAGAAAATGACCCAATGTAGAAACCAAAGCTAATGTTTCTCACCTTATGTGGCAAAAACATTTGGGAAATGATCATTTATTACAATTACTGCCGAGGGCCCCCTGCACCCACCTCAGTCCGACAGCTGTTTACGTGTCACTGTGTGTGTGTTTAGCAGCGGAGCGGCGAGGGGGAGGTGGATGGAGATGGTATCAATCGCCAAGCCAGGCCATTGAATGTATTGATTAGTTACCTTTCTTATTAACATGCTGATTAAAGAGGGAAGGGAGAGAGCGAGGAGAGGGAGGCAGAGCAAAGAGAGGCGGACAAGACTGCTACACACACATCCGACCCACGCCTCACTACGGACTGGACGGGAACCGCCACTGCCATTGCCACAGCCACGGCCGCCGCCGGGATGAAGACAAAAAACCCTGAGAAAAAAGAGAAGGGGATGCAGAGTGGATTAAACGGCTCGGCGAGGAAGGAAAATCAGGGAATAATTGGGAAGAGGAGGAGAGTGGAGGAGGAAGAGGTGAGGCTGTGGGGGAGGAGGGGTTATGGGGGTGGTGGGTGTGGGCTGGTCTGACTGGAAAAAGCAAAGAGTGCAGAAGAAGAAACCCTGCTGCCTTTGATCCCCAAGAGAGCTGTGAGATGTGCACACTTTTACACACATTAAGACAGGTTTCAGTAAAAAGTAAAGTGAAATTTGGAAATGTTGCAAAGCGAAGATGCCAAATTGGTGTGTGTCTGTGAATTACTGAATAACGCTAAAATAGATATAGCTTATGAGGAGTTTGGTGTGGGAAGATTTTCTTCAAAAATTCCATTCATTAATGTTGACAATATGTATTTGTTTAAAAAATTCTGTTTGACTGTTAATGACTGGTGTATTCACTTGTTCTTTAATAGCTCTTTTTCACATATATAATTTTTGCCAGAAGAATAATATTCTATAAAAGTCTAGTCTCTATTAAAAAATGTGTTACCAGATAGCTTTTTTAAGCTACTGTTTCAAAATGTTCAATTATTTTGCTGTGTAAGCAGATATATCCAGTACTGGAATAGACACTTTTTCTGTATTTCCTGCCCTTGACTCAATGTTGACAAACAGTGTAGACCAATGGGAGGGTCCTTGATTCGAGGCTCCCTTCTATGTATATGAAACAATTTTATCTAATAAAATTCTTAATAATGAAGCCTAAATTATGTCTTAAGGCCTTGTATTTTGCAGATGATTTCAATATATATTACAAAATGTAACCTCTGTTTAAGTCTGTTTACGAAAACTACATTTGGCAAGACTCAAGAGACCTGGCTTCTGGATAAACTAGCTCAGATGCTTTAGTACTGTATGCGACTATGTAAAATGCATCAATATGTGATTCCTTAAGATGCACGCCAAAGTTTTTTCTGAGAAAGGTGCGGGGGAGTAGAGGGAGGTAGGCGGATGAGCGTTTATTTGTGTGCAAGCAGATGAGTGGGTGTGCCTGCGTGTGGTGTTCAGCAGCTACAGGGGAATTATGCAGTGTCCCGGCAGAGGAGATGTATGCAGGCGACTCATACAGTCGGCCGGATAAGGTCATGTCAGCCACAGGAACGCCTCCTACAGAGAGATAAGATGGATGAATGCACAAGGGAGACTGTAGTGAGAGTTACAGGCCCAAGCTGCTTCAAGTGTAGGCCTTAAATACTTGCCTTTCTATATAAATTCCATTCATTATTTCATTTTTTACTTATGACTTCTTTTGTAGATTTACTGTTTCTGTTTTATATACATTGTTGGATATGTAACTTGGATGAATACAATGTCTGTCACAGTTAACATAATTATTTTCAATGGCTATACAGTATATCTTGATCTGATTAGGATGAAGGATGAGGATATAATGAATAGTATAATATATAGTTTTATGTGTCTAGTTAAAATCTAGGCTTTGACTAGAAATTTAAATAAGTATTAGTTGTTTTGAAACTAATCTAAGACTAAACCTAGGGTCTAATTAGGCATAAACCCTGACTTTTTGATCTTTTTTTTTTACATAGTTTGATTAAAGGCTGTGATTGGACACTTTATTTTGACATTGGCTTTACTGCAATTCAGGCTGTTTCTTGCAATACAAATTTTGTGTTTGTTGATATTGTGCAGCCTTAATAGTAGGTACACAGTATATTATAGTATAGTATAGAATGGAAGGAATATACTTAATCATTCAATCAAATGATATGTATGCACAAGGTATGAAGGATTGTGATAATGCTTAGAATGCAAGATAGTTGCATAGTTCATAGAGCTTGGTGCTTCAGGTATTGTAGTGTGCACATTATGACTCTAAAAAACTAGCCTTTTTGCTTGCTACCCACTATGTCCTCAGGCTTTAAACTTACAGCATTATGCATATATTTTCTTTTTGGGCATTAAGATGTAAATGGTAACATAAAAGAAGAGTTGACAAAAGGAGTGGCATACACTGACATAAGCTACATTTAATTATAGGACATGGACTTATGAATGTAATGAACTTTGGTCACAATTGATTGTGACAAAGACATTGGTAATACATTTTTGTTATTACCCTTATCACAATGGTAATCAAAACTGTTATTTAATAGTATAAGTAGTGGATTTGGAAGGCAGAATTATCCAATAAATTACAAAAAGTTGTGACAACAAGTTGTGACACAATGACAGCCTTTTATTATTTCTATATTAAAAGTTTCATCTTATTTTGGATATGATAAAGCATTCATACTTTTGGGAGATACTAGAAAGTGTTGCATGCTGCTGCAATAGGTTCATTTTTAATGGGAAAAATAAATAGAAACTGTATAGTTAACAGTTGAAATGTAATACGTTTTAAGGATTTGCCTATTTGTAGGTGGTTTCCAAATGACCCACGTTCTCTGTAACAGAGCTCAAACCTGTGTAGGAGTAGGACAATCCACATCCACTACAGGGGATATTGAATAAACCAGCTGTTTTTCAGATTAGAATTAGATCTGAGATCAAAAGTATGTTAAATAGAATAGAATAGCTTTTTTGTAAAGACAGGGAATGATATTTGTCAAGGCCCCACCCCACTCAGCCATTTATGATACAATAGATTCAACATGTAGAGTGTGAGAGATATAAGCATCATGTCCCATACAGAGGACTAAGAAATGCAAGGAATGCTGGGTGCCTGGCAGATTTAAAACATTCTAATCCTTCTTGAAATACCTAATTACATCTCATTTGCTCCTGAAAGGCGCACCACTTTTCCCTTTTACCTAATTGCCGACAGCTGCTTATTCACATTTGTAATGAGCGCCAGTTCCTCCTCCTCTTGTCCACCTGTAGTGTTCTCCCATCGGCTCCCCTCTGCGCGCCTGACTAATGATGAGGCTCCTGACGCTCGCCAAACTTTTTAATGATTTTGACCGCTGACTCCGAACTGAAAAATACAAACAAATAAAGTCAGACAAGTGCTACTTATCGACCTTTGCACCCCCTTGAGCTGTGTTTTGCATAAATTACAGTTCGCTTGACTTGGGTTGCCACATAATTTCATCTGCATAAGGAATGTGAAGCCAATTACACAGGGACTTATTTGCATTTTATATGAAACACAGTTGCAGGGCAAATACGAGAGTGATTAACATGCACAGATCAATATTTGGCATTGGCTGAGGCGAGCACAGACGGACACGCGCACACATCTTATCACACATAGGTTTTGAAATTAGCTAAGAGGAGAACTTTGACAGAGACAAGGAATATGGCTGATATGTCACACTGTGGAGACTAAAATTTAGCTAAATATTAATGTATTGCTTAACACTTGTAGACCAAAGTCCTATACATAGATCTCAATAGGCTAATGTAGTATCTTAACTTTCTTAATTTTCCAATTTAGACAGGTGTAATGGACTTTGTCTATGGAACAGGCCTAATTCTTTGGGTGTAAGTTAACACAAAAGGTAAAACCAAAACCTAAAACGATAAATGGGCAAATGATGCTAAACCAGACCTGGAAGTAGTTTTTTTTTTTTTTTTATTCTTTTAAAATATGGGTCTGGTTTAGCATTATTTGATTTTATTTATTTATTTTTGCCATTTTGGGTTGATTTTATTTTTGCCATTTTGGGTTGATTTTCTTCCTTTTAATACCTATTTAATGCTACTTTGTTCATGTTTTGTGTCCTTTTGATAATTTGTAGCATAGCACCATTTAGTTTACTGTCATTTCCATGTCCCTGACCTTTCTATAATGTGTAATGTTTTTCATCAGATTCCTATAGACTTTCCCAAAAACCCTTTTCTAAATGTTGAACTGACATTTTCTATATCCCTAATTCAATATTATCAAACTTTTTGGCCTAGTTCTTGGAAACCACTGATTAAATATAGCCTATTATTTAATTTTGTTTTACTTTACATACATAACTGAATGACTGAGATAAAAACTAACTATTTAGCTTGGTTATTCAGCATATAAGCGCTTATTTGTCTATTTTTCTCAATTGGCTCGATTTCAAGAGACCTACTTAGCATGGGAGTTTTAGCTTGCATCAAGTAAAAAAAGGCTAGACAAAGGCCTTCTGTGTCTATAAGATCGGAAAAAGTGTATGTCTTCACAGCTCATGCATGTCTTTAAACTGGTAATTAACGCTACATGTAATCGTTTTCCATTTCCTCAGGTGTCGACGCAGTTTAAATGTGGGCTTCACGTCTCTATAGCCTACCGTCGATGCCACAGCCTTCACCAAACGCTTTCCTGACATATAAGTTTGTATCTCTCGTCGTCTCTTAGCGGTGGGGCTCAGAACACCCAGTGAATGGAACGGGTGAATTTGCATTAATCCTCCTGCACCATGATCGATAATAACATTTTTCACGCGTGAAAAAGAGCCTCATTCATGCCACAGTGTTCAGGACTATTAGCAAACACTGTGCATTTGAGGCTAACGATAATGAGAGAGTACTAAGCCTAAAGGATTGGAAGGAAGTTGAACAAACTTTTACCAACTCTGGGCAATGGAATAAAACTCAATTTAATTTAAATTATTCCAAGTAAATAAAAGCATATCACGGGTAAAACAGCCTGAAGTAGTCAATAATTAGCTTTTGTAAATGAAAAAGATAGTTCTTCCAGTTCTTTTTTCTCCATAGAAGCCACATAACACTAGACTACTCTATACAGGCCCTGAGTGTATCTTATAAAGCCCATTTCAACTTTTTATAGCCTACCAATCATTTCCATGGCGATTAGAGTAATTGGCTTTAGTCAAGTGGCTAGTGGCCATGGTTAACGTGCAGCTTGTCAGAATTGGAAAATTGTCATAAATTAGCTAGCTAATGCCATTTTCTGCTTTGTGCTGTCAGTTTGATGTTTTGTTTAGTTTAACTATTTTGTGTAATATAGGCCTATTTTTCATTCTGTTGAGCTGTTCATTTATTTAATATCACAACAGCCCTTTATTTTACTTAGCCTATGCCTAGCATCTGTTTAGCCAAACTTATTACCAACAAAGTGCACTATTAGCCACTGCTTTAAACTTAAGTTACATAAGGGCAAGATTTAGGCCCTAAAATCTGACTGTGACAAGTGTGTAGTCGTAGTTTTAGGTATTTAAGATATTGAATTAAGTGTGAGGTGCTAACAGTTAGAATTGCCTGTTAGGTTATAGCTATTAATTTAAAGATTAAAATCTGAATGGTAGATAGTAGCATAGTTCAAGTCACAGGAGAGAAAGCTTTGGCATTAAAGATAAGTTAATAATTCCACTTTTCTGTTTTAATATAAAAAAACATTTAGTGATTTGCAGTGGTAAAGATGTCCAGGTGTGTGTCAGAGTGAGAAAGAAGCAGGCCTCTTGCTTTTCTTACGTGCCTCCACAGTAGGCCTTGTTACACATTTTCCTGCAGGGTATTTTTTTTCCCATGAAGCATATATATACTGTATTTCAACCGCTTTTGCAGTCAACGAACGAGCCATAAAAAAAGTCTATTATTGTCATTAGCATTTAAGGTGTTGCTTCGCTAATCAAATCAAGGCCCTATTTAACCTTGGCGCCATCCATATTTATGGCTACCTCAGGTCGAGTGGGTTTCATATCACGTGTCGTTATCAGTGTGGTGCTATTTATTTATTTATTTATTTTTTACATCAATGCTCATAACTAAGGCTGTTATTATCATGATTATTTTTCCTTCTTTCTCCGCCAGTCTAATCCAGTCAAATGGATTCACGCATTGATTATTCACGTTGGGGCTGTGCGCAGCGCCAGGGCTCGGGTTGATCATTGATCCGATCGATTGGTTTGGGATGAGCTGCAGAAAGGAGGCCAGTGACAACAGCAAAAACACAGCAGAGAAAATGTACAATATTATGATTAAATTATTGTTATTTATACTCAGCGAGTATGTTTATTTTTATTTATGTAAGATCATCTTAGTGCTTACTTTAAAAAGATGTGTGTGTATCCAGTTTAGGCTTTTTATTTACGAAATATTTGGTTTTCACTTTACACTACAATTACTATGTTTTAAAATATAGGCAATAATAATAATAATTGAAACAGGTCTGATAATTTATTTTTTGCTTTTGTTTACATTTTTATATAGGCTATCCGACGTTATATGCATGTTAAAAAGGACATAATTATTATGTTATTTAAACTGTATTATCAGCCTATATTGTCTATTTAATGTTATTTATTATTATTGCTAAAAATATTTATTCTAGATTAATAATTAAATAATAATAATTTACAAAGGTGCATTTGGCTATACTGTGTAAAAAAAAACTTTGAATTAAAATTACACACACTCAGGTTTCACCCATAAGCTACTCATAGATATATGACTATTACTGCCACAGTAATGAATACATATCAGTTTATTGTATATATGTTTGCATAGCCTTTAACGTGGCATACAATGATGACGTGAAAGCGTCATTTTGACATTCTGTCTGTTTTTCTTTTCTCTCCCCTTTCCCCATTTGGGTCTCTAAGAATATAATCGACTGTTATTGTTTTCCATATACATTCTCACATGCTTTATTTATTTGCCTTGTGGCTACATTTGACAACTTTGTATGACACTTTGCGTATTAGTGTCATACAAGTTATTGAATTGTCTATTGTTTTCTATGGAACAACTTTGTGAAGACGTGCGTGTTATGTAATATAGCATTACATGAGCTGTGTATATATGTCCAATAAAACCATGCTTATGTTTTTACAAGCCCACTGTGCACTGTGTGTGTTTATGTCTTTTACTTTTACGCATGCTGTTAGAGTACTTTACATTAGCTGCCATTTAATCTATTTTTTGTTTTTGTGGACTTTTTGATCTGTAGTTTTCAAAAAGGCAGCTTTTCCTTTTCTTTTAATCCCATACGTAGATTAGATTACTGCCCCACTTTTTGAAAATGCATTCACGATGATTTTATTCCCTTTTTGCTGCAGCAAACCGAGGGTCAATATCTCATTCAAATGTGCCTGCGCCCTGCTGCACCCCATCCATTATCATTTCCAATAAGCGCTCATGTTTACGCGGTGATTAAGCAGGAGATTTGGGGGCAGTGGTACGCGCAGATGAATAATGTGGCGCTAGCTGCTCCTCGTCCTGTTGCTGCAACGGAGCTGCTGCTATACGGGGGCCTCCCTCCAGTCAGACCTGTATGCACCGCACGTCCGCACGGCGCAACTCCACCACTTCTCCAGCAGCAGTAATAAAATATGAATTTATGAATGTTGACAAGCCACCGTCCCTGTGAGCTCTCATGCGCAGAGACTCACCTCTGCCAGGCTCCTCACCGAATAACACTGGTTTGCAAAGAGAAGTGTCTCATCTTTTTCTGTGCTTAATGGCGCCTGCTGTTAAATCACAGTCTTTCATATGCACCTTTCTAATTCAACGTTAAGAAATTTGGACTTGAAGGAAGACTCTAAGGGATGTTCAGTTCCAAATTTGGTTAACCGATCTTTAATGACAAAGACTGGACATATTCAGTGATAGTAGAGGAGAAGCATTTTGGTCACGTTTAAAAAGTGACCAAAAGCTATGTCTTCTAAAACAAATGTGACTTGAATAGATTTTTATCAAAGAGGAGACTAACCTGCTTCCAAATCACCCACTTTTCTTCAATTTTCATCAAAAGTGCTACGTTTAAACTTACCTGGGATTTGAGACACAGAAACTTGGTTAGGGGTTAGGGCTACATGATTTCAAAAACTGGACAAAATAAGGCTTAGTAAAGGCGAGTGCTGCACAAATATGAAAAAATGTGCAGAACGGTGTCCTTTTGGTGCTCTTCATTTCAGAAAGAAGACCGAGGTATTGTCAAGACATGCGAGGCACTCAGAAAAGCCTTTTTTAATATTATATATATATTTTTTATCATTACACTTCTTTTGAGTGCCTTGGTGTTCTGCTTTGAACCATTAACTTTTTTGAATCAAGATACAAGTGTAGCTTCTGTGCTTCTTGCCAGTTAAAGAGGCTTACAATAGAGAAATATATATATATATATATATATATATATATATATATATATATATATATATATATATATATATATATATATATATATATATTTAGCTCCCATATAACAAAACTATGTTGTATTTAAGTATAATAAAAAAACAGCTTATTCAAAATGTCCAAAACGAGGAGTGAGGAGTGTTGTATACAATCCAACAGCCCTTTATAAAGTTGCCAAAAATAGGCTTAACGTGGTTACTTGTAAGGTATAATGTAGTGGCAATAAAAGGTCTTAGGACTTTAGCAGTGTTAAAAACAAAGCCAGGTTGTCCTGATCACTGACCTCTCCAAAACTGGTTCTCCTTGAAATACAGGAAGCAGCATCTGAGATAAAAACATGTAAACACCATCTAAATGCACTTCAAATTAAAAGCATCAGTCACTTTGGATAAGAGCTGGGGCTAAATGGCTCAAACAGCTGCTATTGCCTGTATGATGTTATAACATGGGAAAGAGCATCAGCCAAATGACTCAGATGTAAATGGAATGAGGGGAAGACTCAGATATGTCTACATAATTCATATATCATTAAGTTATTCTTGATTTGTTGCCCCTTTTCATATGAAATACAATTTATTGGATATAGTGTTCAATGCATGGTCATTCCTATTCCTTCCATATTATACAGGGGTCACATGACAACACTTCAAATCAATAAATGTAGCAGACTGTGTGTGTGACATTTTGTGTTTGATCATTTCTACAACCAATGTACACTCAATATAGCTTGTTATTCATTCAATTTGTAATTATTTATTGTTTAATAAAGTAAGCAGAATTTGATTATTGTCATAAACAGACTGTATTGATAAGTAATTGTACGTCCTGATTGGAAAACCACCATTTTTGCAAACTTAAAAAAACCCTAGTCATTACAATGCACAGCCCTATTAACATCTCTTATTTTATAAAGCCATCTGAGTGGCTAGAATTTCTCAGGCTTATTTTTTAATCTAAAAACAAATGTCTGCTTTTTTGCATCTGACAACTTGAACTGAATTATATTCAAGGTTTAATAATAAATGATGGTCAAGGTTTACTGTAGATGTATAAACAACCAGAAGAAAACGCCTACTCCAGCTTTAATGGAATATGACTCCAACTTTACAAAGCATAGTCTAACCCTGTGTAGGCCTACATATACTCTGCACCTACTTATCAGTGCACATCTGGATTAATGCTTAAATTACATTTCCTTGGAATGTGTGCAATGCAGTTGAATCTAATGTGGGGCTTAATGCAGCTTTCGAAAACTCATTGAGGCACTTATAGATATATGTTTGTGATTACTCATTCATATAATTCACCCAGACATTATTGCTCTTGATATTTTTGTTGTTGTCCGTTGTGCTCCAGCCGTCTACTGTGCACTCCCATCCTCAGGCCTCAAAGAACATCACCAGACTCGAGTCTCAGCTCGGCTGTCAGTCTGTGTTTTCCAACCTCAGAATCTGAACTTTCACCCTCGACCTTTTTATTTTTATTTTGTCCGTGCATAGCCGTTGACCATTCTTACCTCCAGCTGCTGGCCATGCAGGCGCACACACACTGCTCACACACGCAGCCACGGCGCTGGGGTGGATCGATAGGGCAGCATCTGCTCCGGGAAGCCGCGGTCCCACACCGAGCACTGCTCTGCGCTCTGCAAACCAGAACTGCTCATCTCTGAAAATTAAACTGACAGACTCGTGTGATTAGTATGCTCTGCCTCGGCCTGTCTGTCGATGTGTCTGTCTGTCTGCCCTGACTATGCACACTGTATTATGACGATGCAACGCAAGGGAAGAGTGGGATTTCACTTTCTGATACTGTGAGGAACATTCGAATTGAACCATCTTTTATTTTTACATTCACACAAATCGAATTATTTTGTGCGCATTGATTCAATGAGCCAAGTCATCCAATGAGCTTCTTTACACTCCTTTCTTCTTATTCATTATGGTGTTTAACATTAAAAACAATATAGATTTGACACAGTGCTCAATAAAGTAACCAAAAATGATGCACATATTGCGCAAAAAGCTAGCCATCGATTGCGATAATAGACACTCCCAAAACAAGCTTGTGCAATAATGTTATTGTGACAAGCCTGATTACACTCATTCTCAGATAAGATAAAAGGATATTTGGTGCTTACAATGTTTAGCCACTACCATGTTGTTGAGCATATGTTAAATGTGAATCTAAATCTTTGTTCTAGACATCAGTTTACATTGGACTGTATGCATTAATAGTGATTGAGTATGTTATGTACCTTATGACTGATTATTGTTTGTCACAACACTACAAACTCACCCGAATGTAATGGTACACATTTCTCTTTTGTACACAAATAAAGCATCACGTGACCTCATTTTATCTGATTGAATCACATCACCTAACATGCCAGACCTAAAAATCTAGCAGTTCTTTAACTAAATGTGATGTATTTGTTTCTTCAGCTCGCTCTGTTTATAGCTAATGACTGTAAGAGATGGTAATTAATGGTAAAGCCAATCGTAATAATAAACTGTGGAAGATGAACCAATGCTCAGATGATAATACAGCACTGAATATGACATTGACGAATAAAAGTGTGTGTTTTTAACACGATTATTGTCTCTGTTCCTCTTTATTCATTCAAAAGTTATATTGTATTGTATTACATTTTATATTTAGTCGTAAACGTGTGCGTAAAGCCACTCTAAACAATAACCTACACTGTAGCACGTATTAACAGTGCAAACTCTGACCTACCCCCCCTTTCTCTCTGTTTTGACTTCGACTCGTGCACGCAGCAGGCCTTACCACACCGTGCGCGCTCTCGGTGAAGGCTACGCAGCAGCGGCAGGTCGAGGGTCTGAGTGGAAGAGAGGGTCACATTGATCCACAGAGTGTTGAGGGAGAGAATGGTGAGTGGTGATTAAGAGCGTGGTTAAACGGGCCCCACTTGACTGCTTTATTCCTCCAGGTTTGTCTTAAATGCAAAGGCTAGACAGTGCATGCGCATCTCCGTACACAAGAGAGGGAAGCGTGACCTGATGTATATTCATAAGGGTTGAATGTAAAAGGATTATAATAAAAACACTAATAAAGCTGGTGTGTCTCTCTACTTTACTTCAAGAATCAAGGGGATGTAAAAGTGAATTAATTTAAAATACGTTTGGATCAATAATATATTCTAAATAGCTCATAATCAATACAGTCAAGCAATACTCATTTCCTATTGGGTTTGGAAGAAAGATTTAAAAAAACAAAAACAACGAGGAAATACACGCAGATGCTTATAGATGCTATGTTCTGATAATCAGTTATCGTCACCTTTGTCTCAGATCTATGACAAATATGGGCTCCATCGCCTTCAGCCTATACAAATAATCGATAGCACAGACATTCTTTTTATTGATTATTATAGTTTTTTATGAGTAATTAGTCTGTTTACTTCCAGGTCTTGTGAACCGGAATAGAGTATTACAGAACAACTCCAGGGATGGAATAATGTAGGAATCATGTAAAAGAAAATCATATGAATGAGCCCCACTTTAAACATTGCCATTTCTCTATTCAGTATTATTTGCCCTAATAAAAAAAAAAAATATATATATATATATATATATATATATATATATATATATATATATATATATTAATAATAGTAATAATAAACCAGAAATGTAAAGAGGTGACCATAACGCCTCATAATCTACAACTGTTATACAGACAATATTAGACATATGATTTACTTGTCATCACATGCATATGTAGGGATTAGTGTTTGCGCCACACAATGTTGATTAGTCAATGAATAACTCATCCATGAGTTTCCAACTTTTAACATTGTCATGGTTATTTATATGAAACGGTTTGGGGAGTTAAAAGTGAAGTTAAGTAAGACAACAAACAGTGTATTATGACTGCATAGATATGTTTGCAGCAGGAGCTTTAACGATAAAACAATTTCGAATACAAAGGACGATTGAAGAACGTGAGTTTTAAAATGCGCGCCAAATCGCTGTATCATTGTAATGCCTATAGTGATTGGAAATACAAATACGTGATCAATTCCAAGCCCTTTCACTCACTGTGGTCTTGCTTGGATCTAATGAAAACTAAATGAACTTCTTTCTGAAGATTTAGTGCGTAAAATACTCATTGTATTGCATTACAACCAATATTTATACTGCTTATGAGTCAAAATTTAAATGAAATATGCATATTCATTAAGATTTTAAAGCCTTTTGACTCTTTTTGATACATATTTTTTCTGTTTTGCTTAACTCCATTCTAGGAGTAAAATGCGCACCATTTTGGATTTTGAAAAACATATATAAATATTGGCTATACCTATAGAATGACTTCATTTACAAAGCATAGTCTGATATATTATACAGCTATACTCTGCACTTACTGATCAGTGCATGTCTGGTTTAATGTGAATAATATATGCAAATTCCAAGCCTTTTGGTTATATATGACACATCTTTCTACTGCCTTGCACTGTCTTGGACACAATGGACAATAAATCTGCTCCATTGTAGACGATGTTAAATGATAGTCGACTAATCACTCTGGACGGAAAACGTGGATGGATCACCTAAAGCCCGGACCATGGTAGTTACATTAAAAAAAAGAACAAAACCCAGTGAGCACCCATTGATCACACTGTAGAGTATCCAAAGACCCGAGCGCAGCAGAATGACGAGCCTTACGCGCACATATTTCATAAGTCGTGCATGCAATCAGCTGAAGCAGGGCTTAACCTGTGGGGTTATGAGAAAGGGTGGATCTCCACCTCCACAAATCCGCCCCCTCCCCCAACTCAACCCCCCCCCCCCCCCAACTCCAATCCCTCCCCCCGGAGAGAAAGGGTTAATTGGAGTAGGAATTTCATCGCACATCTGTCAGATTTTTAAGGCCGTGACGCACTGAAAGCGGAGAGTCAATGTGAGCCTGGAAGGGGGAGGAGGAGGAGGAGAAGCAGAAAGAGTTGGTGCGGAGATCGATGAAGTGGCAGGCAGAGGGAACGAGAAGGAGGAGGAGGAAAATCTCACGAGATAATGAAAGAAAAAGCGGAGAGCTGCTAGTGTAAGAGCAAAAAAGGCGAGCTATACTGTAGATCTTGGAAACTGCGAAACACAAAGAGGAGGAAAAACAGGACGAAAAAAAGGGAAATCTTTTTTTCAAGCAACACATCGGTTTGGGTTTTGTTGAATGTAGCACCCCGGGGCGCTGCGCGGACCAATTGTGTGAATCTGCAGGGCTGCTCGGCGACACAATCGGAGAGATGCACAGGACGGACAACAGCCGAGGACGCGCTCTGAGAAGTGGAGAATAAAAGGTAAGCTTACGCACAGTCGCTATCCTTTTGGTTTAAATTTTGTGGATTTTTCGAAACTCGTCGTGTGGAATTAATAGAAAATAGAGCAGAAATTGTAAACACGAAGCGGAAAGATGCTCCGTAACTTTGCACAAATCTCGCATCCGGAGCTGGGCTTTGGCTGCTTCAAACAGCGAGAGTTCTGCGCTTTACGTGAGATGCTCGTGATAGAAAATTTAATCTAATTCCAATTTCGTTTATCTTTCTCACTGTTTACACATGTAATTCTTGATTCTAGTCGGCTATTTCTTTGTGTGCAAGCGTCAAAGTTGAAAAGCCATGTACTAACGTTGCCCGTGTTGTCTCACGCAGGCACAAAAGCGAGGCTTCAGCCGAGGAGCACTGAGCTGAGCACCAAAGACACAAGAATACAGCACACGCACAAGTGAGAAGACAAAAAAAAAAACATAAATTCACAGCTGCTGTTTTGAAGCAGTTTACTCAGAGTTTGGAGGAGTTTGAAGACAGTACTTAACGTTATCAGATAATTAATTAGACACCCCATAAGCCCGGAAATCAATTAATTCACCAATCAATAAATCCATAGTCTGGTGTAACAAGAGAGCTCCCAGACTGTTAGCGTGGCTGCTGGACAAGAAAAACAAGACCAGGACAAATTTTGAAGAATCTTTTTGCACCATGGATGGGAGTCTAGGGGAGATGTCCCTGCACAGCCACCCAGAGCTGGCCCACAGTCAGGACGGCCGATCCATGCTGCACTCTCGGGATCTGTCCGCAGCCTTTCCCAGGCCTTCCCTGGGGGGTCCCACCATGTCCCTGGAGCCTGATCCTCGTCCCCCAACCTTTGACCACTCCATGTCGGCTCTAGGCTACAGTGGTGATTCCCCATCCAGTTCAGGCAGTACCTACACCACCCTGACCCCCTTGCAGCCCTTCGACGATAAGTTCCACCACCATCACCACCACCACCCTTGCCTCCCGGTTAGTAATGTCATCGGCAGCTTTACTCTCATGAGAGAAGATCGAGGGCTGGGGGGCAATTTCTACAACCCTTACGGAAAAGATTTGGCCATGTCCCAAACTCTGTCGCCCCCTTCCGCAACCACCTCAATGCATGGGTATGGCAGCCTTGGCAACAGCTCCAACGCCAACCAGATGATCCATGGCGGGTACGATGTCCATGGAGGTAACATCTTCTGCCGGACATCTGATTTTGCCCGGGAGATGTCCCCCCCAGGCCTTGGAGATGCTTCCCATCAGCTCAACAAAATGGACGCCCATCAGCACCCACCCAGCCACCACCACCCTCACCTCTACAGCCAGCACTACCAGCCTCACCATCACCCCAGCAACCAGCAAACGACCAAGATGGAGCACCCCTCGTCCTCACCGGGCGAAGGAGTGCTTTCTGGATCGCAAGGCGGCGCGGGGGCAAGTGGAGGTGGTGGTGAGGAGATCAACACCCGAGACGTGGCCCAAAGGATCATCACAGAGCTGAAGAGGTACAGCATCCCCCAAGCAATCTTTGCTGAGAGGGTCCTGTGTAGGTCGCAGGGCACTCTGTCTGACCTCCTGAGGAACCCCAAGCCCTGGGGCAAACTCAAGTCCGGCCGCGAGACCTTTAAGAGGATGTCCCGCTGGCTGCAGGAGCCCGAGTTTCAAAGGATGGCCTCGCTCCGGCTGGAGGGTAAGATCTGCCTTTGCTCTCTTGTCTCCTTCAGTCTTCCACACTAGAAAACATGTGCACAGCAACACACAGACACTCACTGCCTTGTGTTTTCCCCTAACGCTTTTCTTGCTCCACAAAAATCTGCTCTCCAGCCATCAGTATGCAGCTCAGGCTTAGGTACAAGAAAAACACAGGCATCATACTCATGTCTCACTAGTTTTTATTTACTTATTCAATCTACGACAATGCACATCAATTAACTAGAACACATTGTTCCAAAATGTCCCTATAACAGGTTGATGACATAAGACATTCAGAAGCTTTTCATAAAACATATAGACGAGTAGCCAGAAACATTCAAATTAGAAATAAGACAGCAGACAGTAAAAAGATAATGGCACAGCAACACTTCGCAGTAAAGTCATGAAGTCATAACATTGTATGAAAATGGTAAGGCACAAAACACAGACAATAATTAACACTAAGTAATACTGGATAAAACTGTGCCAGCCCACATTAGGAGTACACTTAGAACTTAGATTTAGAAGTCTTTAGACATGCAGGATTAATTCAAGTTGCCAGTGAATCAATAAATTAGAATCCATGGTGCTGACATTCATATTTGGCAGTGCATGGATCCAAAATTTGAGCAGTCAAAACCAACCCACATAGAAAAGCACATCCAAGACATGAGAGTAGATAAGACATACAAGGCAAGAACAATGGTTGCAAAGAATTTATAAGAAAAAGTGTATTTTATTTATGAACTTTGGCAGTGTACCTACTGTATACCAAGATACATCTGTTGAAGAGTTTACACTGTAGCTATTGCTAATAATTAGCTATTGTTCGAAGCATTTTTTCTTCAAGAACAATGCCAACATCATTGAATGTGAAGGAAAAACATAATTTGTAATTTTACAATTTTAAAGATACGATACACTGTTACACCGAGTTACAATAAGATTAAAATTTTGGCTGGTTTTAGCCAACACTTAACCTCTGTCGCAGAAGACGGTGAATGTAGAATTGATTTCAGTTGCTAATGTGTTGAAGGCGTACAAATGGGAATCTAACATGAGCATTCATGGTCCTCTGTTACTGTCTTGCCTTTCTAGAAAGAGGCTCTGTGGTTAAACTATTAAGAATTTGAAATTTCAATTGAACAAAAAACCCTGGAAGTGTACATTTTTTGTTTATTTGACCTTTATTTATCGAGGTAAAATGTTTGAGAACTAGTTCTCATTTACAAACATGACCTGGCCCATAGACCACAGCAGGAAAAATGGTTAGTGTATTGCCTAAAAAAAGCTGGACAATCACAATTTAACTGTATTTTGAGGTCAGTTTACACCAAAAAGAGGCCATATGTGCTGTTCCTTTGTTTACCTAGCTCCCAAACAGCTCCTATTGATTAGTACAGTAGCTACAATAAAAAAAGCCACAGACATTTGCCCTCCTCTTAAATGAACCATGAAGATCAGCTTGAGCAGCACTTGGCAATTTAATTGCTTTGGAGTCCACAAAATAATTTGCGCAGATATGCCATTCTGAAGCGATTGATTAATGCGAGCAGTGATTTATATCTGCTCAGCGTGCGGCTGAAGTCAAGTTGGCAAGGTAGCTGATGCAAATGAGAGTTGAGCCGGTGCCAGACATTTTTTATCAGCGTCGTCACTGAGGCTATTACAGTGAGGCTAAATGTTGATCACAGGCTTTGTTTGCAGATTTGAAATTGAGATTTTACATGAGCATTGGAAAGACAGTGAAGTGAATGTGGTATGCAACAGGGCTGGTTTGTGAGAGAATAAACAACAGGAATCCCATGGGTGCTTGAAATTATTGAAAATGCTGAAACTGTAATGGCTGGCTTTTGTTATGCTTGGAAATGCAAAGAATAACAGGTGCTATATTTTAAGACAAATGTTGCATTTTTACCCCATAACTTTAATATCTTTGCTAATTTGAGATGTGAAAGTTAGAAAAAAAAATGACTGGGCTAATAAAAAAATAACTGAAATCATCGTTCAAGAGTGGCGTAGCTATAGGTTCTGCAGACATGTGGAGCTACGTTGTATAGGGGCTTTTGCAAAGACCATTCGTATAAAAAATATCAGCTCAGAAAACAATGTTAAAAAGAGACAGTGCTAAAATGTAAAACTTTAGCACAAGCTTCAGTATAACATCGTTTGACAGTTGCAATTATCTAGCATCACCAAATTCTGAGCATAGTAATCAATAATTGAGCTTCCCCATAGCCCTGAATTCTGGGTATAGACGTTTTTTTTTTTTTTTTTTAAAGGCACATGGTAATCTGGCGCTTGACATTTAATATTCTTCAGGGATGTGGATTGAAGACACGACTGAATGCTGTACAGTGCAGTGTTACAGTGTTGTCGCCCCAGAGGGACTGGGGCCCATATGATACACGGGGCACAGTAAGAGATCCAAGTGAACACGGTAATATGAGCCGAGCTGGGCCTAGTGTGCAGCCTACCGCGGGGTTTGGTGAGGGCTGCGTGTCGACGAGCCAGCCAGGTTCATCACTGCTTTTCGCTCTCTGTCAGCAGCTCCACTGATTAAGCCCAGCAACACAATAGGGTTCATAGGTAATGATTGTGCACTCTTGCAATCCCTTCACAATTATTGATCTTTGATTGTTTGGCTGTGGGAGCACATGTGTACATCCTCCATTCAGCAAAGCGCTACAGCAATCACAGCCGCAGCACTTAGCTGAAGATGAGTTATCTGTGGGATTCTGCTGCAATCTGGCTCGAAACTGTTTGATGAGTTTAGCAGCACTGCACTTTGTATGCAAATGACCGAAAACAAACACAGACAGATAATGAGTGAAAGACCTTTGATTTAATTGAGCACATTTTGAGAGAAGGTTCGGAAATATTAACTATAGTCACACATTTTACATTACAAACAATTTACCAAACAATTAACAAAAGCATATTAAGATTAATACTTAGGCGTATTCAGGAACTCGTGGCATTGTTTTTGTGAATATTGCAAGGACCAATATAATTTAGTCTTTTTTTTTATTTAATTGAGAAAACTCTGATGTTAATTGTAATTCATGCAGGTAATAGGAATGGTGTATCTTGATATTACATTTTCATATAGTGTATATATTTATGCTGCAAACAGGTGCATAACTGAAAGCAACAGAATGAAAAACACGTGCATTTTGCAATGTCACAGTAGACTGTAGCTTTAAGACTTGTATGTTGAAATAATCGTCACGTTTAAAATTAGGGGGTTGTCGATGTCCATTTGGATTATATTTCAATTTCCCAGCCCTATTTTCCTCATTTAATTTGAGTATCTCTGTTTCTCCATCTTTACAAACACAAACATTATTTTAACGAGTCAGTGCTCCACATCCCAGCAGCCGATCAATCAGGCTCATAAAAAATTAACGTCCCTACGCAGAGAAGTGTGCTAATGTTCGACAATGCTCTCTCCCCGCTCCCCAACAAGGCTCTGAAATTGCATATTTAGTTCTTGGCAAAGCCACACTTTGGACAGCTCTGCACTTTTCTACATAACCTACTTTTCAAAAGGGGGTTGTTGTTTTTCCCCCCTGGCCAACCCCCTTTTGTTTAATTACAAGCCTCTATTGATTTCTATGGGAAAGAGCAGCATGCCTCGCCCGCACACACCTCACTCGGCAGCTCTGGAAAAATCAAGACTGGAATTAGAATGCGGTGTGGCCTGTGTTTCAGCCGAGTGAGGATGGCTCGAGCGCTTTCCCTGCGTTTCACGCCTCGAGTTTAAGATGATCCACCTTAATGCGGTGCTCGCTTAAACATATAGACGGCCCTTTAGCGTCAGTCAGCAGAATCTCCATTTCCATAACTCTGCCTCTTGTGTGGAGTCATGGAGATGGACGATATGATGGTCGGCGCCATTGTGTCTGTTTACATGCTAGTATATTAGGGCAGCCATCATAATAGAATTATCTTTTGCATTATTATGGAATGATTCAAGAGACTGAAAATCCTTTTGCGTTTCACTGTGCAAACTATTCTATTCACTTTCTATTTACTGTATCTCACCAGGCGTCAACAAAGTGCATTCTTTCATAGTGTGATTAAATCTTTGTTTTTTTAAAATAGTACCTGAGTAGATTTAGCACCACCAACTGTTTATCTCAAGGCGCTAACTGCATTCTAATGAGCATCTACTCGCAGTACCATCAGCCTATTGTCCGATGCAATTATACTATTGACACTGACTTGCCCTGTTGTCACATTCACTTAGAAAAAACATATTGAATACGACAGAACAATCTTATTTTATCTCAAGGTGCTTAAACAGTTGTATGATCTTTTATGTAAACCACCTTTTGAAAAAAAAAAGTATAGCATTGTTTGTGATCATTAGGCATTAGAGTTTACATGTTGACAGTATTATATATGAGTGGTGATGGGAACACATATACCCATACATAATACACATAAATGTCTTTAGAATTATATTATATATTATGTTGTATGTGGGGCTGAATATACAGAGAGGATGTATAGAGTATATATATACGTAAAATATATACAAAACCAAGTTAATTTCATATTTACATCAACATAATTTTGATAGTAATTACAGCATGGGTTTCTAAGTCAAATACCTGGTACACTAATCGCTAACTGGTAATTGCTAAAATTACCACAATTGCTCAAATTAGTGGTGGCTCATTGCACTAACATTACATTGTTGTTGACTTGTAGTGAAAATGTCTTCAGTAGGTATTTGTTTTGTTATTATTTTTGATTTTGGCAAAAGATATGACACCATAACATCTTTGTTCATAAGGTTTGAAGTTGATTGCTAATTTATTGAGATTCATTTGTGAGTCTTTTAGAATACAAATCAGGTCATACATTTAAATACTAATAAGTATAACATAAGCATGCAATTTACAAAATGAGTAGTAATTAAATTGTGACAATAATCAAGGACCAACGGCAACATTTTCTTCCATATGCAAAAACAAAGACTATGCCTTGAATCTTTTTGGTTTAGAATTAGATCTTAATGTTGTTTGGTTTGTTTGGCAATTGACCATCCTACAAAAATTCACATTGGTCCCAGGTCTGTCCAGACACTTCATCTGCAGCGTCCTGTTTTTGTGTGTCGCACAGTACATACGAGATGCATCTGTGGAGAAGCCAATCAGGATTTAGTCGGCAGAAGCAGACGGGATAAAGACCCAAAACGGCCGTGCTCTGACACTTAAAGTCGAGGAGTGGCGGTGCGGAGGGGGATCAGAGACTATAACTTTAAAGATGATGGCCGAAGCCCTTGACTAAAGGTCTAAATGAATAAGAAAGGTCAATGCGGTTTACGTGTCGGCTCCAGTGGCTGCACCACCCCCACGGTAATGAAAGCCACAAAGCCCTCGTCCACCACTTTCTGCTGCTTCGTGTACGAGGTTTAAAGGTCACAGTCCGGAGTATTTGCATATCGGGAATTGCAAACAGGCCTCTAAAACAAACCTTGTTGTTATTGTTGTTTTTATCTGACGGTTGCAGCCTCTTCTTCCTTGAACACCCCCTCGCTTCGGTGCTGAAGGGGTTAACCAGCCTCTGTGGGTCGAGGAGTCTGAGCTGCACAGATTTAATCAATAATTTCTATCAGCCCCTGGCCCAAGAAATCAGCAGGGGGTGGGCTGGGGATGGGGGGGTACATGGAAGGACGGGAGGGAGGGGTCTGGCTGGGAGGGGTATTGGCGGCGGTGGAGGTGGCGTTGGAGGGGGTGTAGGTTGAAACGCCGGGGGGTAGGGAAAGGGCTTTCGATCACGTTTCAGCAACACGAGACAGGGGCATACATCATGATTAGGGGCTGTTCCCACGATCATAAGAAGTCTATAGGGGAATACGTATTTATGTCCCAGAGAGTAGCCCCCGCAACGCCAATTTATAGCATGGTAATCGTGAGCCTTTAACACATGATTACAGCGTAAGGAAGCGTTTACTTAATGGTCGGTGTTATGATTGTCAAGGAGGGAGAGGGAGTCGAGAGTGGGATGGAACGTCCAGTTCGGTGAATTTTTGTGTTGATTTTTTCCAAACTGCGCAAACTATCAGGCTCAAATTACGAATGATATATGCAATACAAAAATTTTGACACACAATTTTTGTTGAATTCCGGTGACTATTAAAAAGTTCTTCAAAACAAATGACCCAACTTTGTGACCCGAGTAAAAGTTTCTGATGGCGTAAAAATTCTGCCTCATCCCAAAAATCTACAAAAGCATAAGGAAGCATTTACCTAATGATTGGCATTATGATTATCAGGGATAAAGATGCTGGGGCGGAGTGACCAGTTTGGGATTTTTTTGTGATGATCTTTCCGTACAAATAATCAAACTTAAGTGCATCTGAAAATGTGCCGCATGATTCCGTTATAACTTAGTTATAAATACATTGTTGACATTTGACCTCCAATGTGGCTTTAAATTATAAAGTGTACACAGAAAAGTGCTGTATGTTTTATGTGTGTCATTTTTATTCTCTGTGCCAGACTAATTTATTTACCCAAGACAAAGTTGTCGCTCAGTGTGGTTACTTTTGTTTGTTTTTGGCTAGAGTTTTTGTGATGTTTTGCATGTTTTCATGATATTGAAGCATAAAACAAATTTCTTTATCTTGGAGACACTAGTTTATGACCAAAGAAAAAGTGTACTTCCAGTGTAAGCACATAGTTGTTTTTGGTTACAGTAAAATAAATTGCTTTGTTAATAAATGATAAACCTGTTTTTTTGAAAATAGTTTTGCAAAGTTGACTCCCAGTGTTTTAAGTTTAGCATTTTAAGGTTATGGAAAAATAAATAATTTTAGTTTAAGTTTACCTTAACATAAAAGACAAACGTTTGTTCACTGGACACCCATGTTGTTGTCCCAAGACAAAGTTGATGATGAATAAGGTTGTTTAGTAAAAGGAAAATAAACGTGTGTATACATTGATCCTTGCTGTTGTTTTTTTTTTTTGTTTTGTTATAGTTTTAACAAAACTGCTACGTTTTTGGTTTTGTTTCCGCAAAACATCAACCTTGAGGTTTTTTCTTTTTGAGACCCCTGTTTATTATCCACGACAAAGTTGATGTTGATTCCTGATGTGGTTTTATTAATGTTTTTGGGTTAGAGCAAGTGTTAAATGAAGGCCGGGGGTAAAGAAACATGAAAGACAGGATTTTCCTGGAGACTTAAGTTTGCATCATTAGACAAAGTTGACATTTGACTCTCACTGAGATTAAATTTGTATTTTTGTATTATAAGAGAAAGAAGAAATTTGTTAAATTACAGTGTATTCAGGGCACATTGTTGGCTGACTTGGTAAAGCGCATTCCACATCCTCAAGTGACTCGGGTTTGATTCCGGCTCGAGTTAAATGCTCAGTGTCTTTACTCTCTCTAACACTGTGAAAATAAAACCAAAAGGCTTCCTAAAAAGTCTTTAAAATATATTAAATTTGACGAATTAGTAAAGCACTACATTTATTAGTATATGTGATGCAAATGTGATACTTGTATGTTATACTTATCCACCTTACATTGATCTAATTAATTTGGTGGCTAGGATTAAATGGAGGCGGTGAGGAGGGAGCAGCGCCAGGAATCCTCCAACAACTCATAAATCCACGCTACAATCCAGCCAGCTAGAGCTATCATGTCATTCCTTTCATTACTACATGGAGCTGTGAGTGCACCGCGGCAGTATATACCTTCTATAGCTCCCAACCCCCCAACGCACAAATATTGATGGTGCTGGGAGGCCGTGAAAAATGTAGCATTTGAGAAGAAAAAAAAAATATTTCATTTTATTTCTTGTAGTATTGACATCCCTTTGACATCTGAGCCTGTTCAGATTTTTAATGAGACGTGGCTCGATAACTCTCAGAAATGCAAACGAGCCCAGGCTGCCTAAAAGCCAGCAGGCCCCTGGAATCTCGAGTTGACAAGAGAGCATCCCGTTTCCTTCACGTAATGATTTGAGCGGAGGGAATGTACGGTGTGAATTTTATGCTAAGATTTATTCAACTTTGACAAACTCAGCTGGACGTAAGAGTCATCAAATCCAAGCTGCGTCGTTTATTCGGCCCTGTCTCTGATGTTGCTGTTGTGATGGCAGGCAGCAGTAAGGTCACACTTATTTCTCAAGCACTCTGCTAATGAGAGATATTTGCCGCGGTGCTTTTGAGAGAGCTGGTCATACAGTAAACATCAGCAAGGTGCAGGCCGCAGCGGTGTGAGATGTTTCTCAATGGGTAGATGTAAGCCAATCAATTGAACGTGTGTCGGTGTTGCTTTGAGACAGAGGGTTTTGTGTTGTGTACGTTTTTGTAGTGTCGGCGCGTTGATCTGAAGAATATAGGATTTCAGGGTTATTGCAAGCTGATATCTCCATCTAATGAAGTCATATTTTTTGGTCAATAATAGAGCGCTGTAAATCTTATTTTCTTAAAAGAAGTGAAGAAAATCAGTCAGTGCTGTAAGATTATTTGAAGCATTTTCCACCAGAATGCTGCAAGTATTATAGAAAATAAAGTGTCATTTTGCTGATTTGGATCGGTTGTAGTCGTAGCCAAAGCGCGTTTGAGATAATAGTCCTTTAGTTATAGTATAATCGTTTTGTGCTTGAAAAACTAGAATAATCATGTTTAAGGGTTTGCCCGCATTTAAAAAGAAATATACATGTAGTAAACGTCCGATGCAATTGTAACTCCAATCTAATAATAAGTAAAAATGATTATGAAAAGATTAGGATTAATTGAATTAAAGGCTAATCTCATGTTTGTGTTATTTTAATTGAATGTGTACATAATGTGATTTAAAGCGATTATTGTGATTATTGTAAATGGTCGGGATACATAGTATGTATATAGTAAACAAAAGCTTTTTTCACACCAACATTTTTCAGATATCTTTACAGTGAAGTAGAAGATTTTGGCCAAACAAACTGTAGATCAATACAATCATGTTTGCCATCACATGTTTTTGCACTATAAAAACATTAAAAAGCTATACTCAGAATAAAAATGATGCCTTGTATAGAAAGCACTTCTTAATTTTACACAGCACGGTCCACCATATTGGATATGACATTCAGGCATTTGGCTCTTCAGGTTTGATGAAGGCAAACAAACAAACAAACAAACAAACAAAAATGGCTAATCAGATCAGATAATTTTTAAGTTGTTTCAGAATCTGGCTTCCAAAAACACAGGCACAGTTCTAACATGGCAACACCACTTGGACCAATATTTAATATCAACTCGATCTGTACTAAAAATCAGGTAACTGGTTTCTCAAGAGAAATCCACGTTGCACTGCTCCAAACAAACTGTCCACGTCTTAACTGACTGTGACCTGGCCAATGACGTGGCAGCACTGACAGTTAGGGGCGTGTTTAAGGTTTGTAGATGTATTGACTGTTTTACTGTTACTAACCTAAATAACAAGGCTTTGCTCTGATTGGATAAAACTGTATAAATTCAATCACTGACCAGGTATTTATTTAAAGTACCTGCCCTTTGCCAACTCTTTCTATGGGAGCCTTCTCAGATGTAACTGTGTCATAGACAGACTATCTGACAGAGCCAGGTTAGCACAAAGGATCAGTATATACGCTTTGATCAAAACAGAATCCCCCTAGTGGTAGAGCAAACCCTGCTGGCACTAACTTGCTTGCTTTGTGTGTGTGTTTTTGAGTGCATGTGTGCGGTTTGCTGTGGTGCACACATACACCAATGCTTACACTTACAAATGCATTTGATACCATCAGCAAAACAGTCGCTCAAGCGCACAGTGCTGATTGAAACCTCTTAAAAGCGTGCATTTAGGTAATTGCACGACTCTCTCCCAAATATGTTTCCAGGCCACTTAAGGCCTCTAAACACCCTGGGCAATGCCGACTCGGCTTGTTTCACTCGACCCTGACGTAACCCGCCTTTAATAGAAAATAAATTAGTTCCCCCTAAAGTGATTATTGCTCACTCACTGCTGCCACATGTAAATGACTTTTATGAGAAACTAATGATGTCGAAGTGTCCACTAAGGGAAAGGGAGGATGCGGAAGGGGGGGGTGGAGGCTAGTGCGATACACAAAGCCAGGAGGTTGGTGTTGTGTTTCCTGTAAATACAGCTTTACAGCGTGTTGGGGGTGAAAGGTTGAGTGGTGGCTATGCAGAAAAGGAAGGCGCAGGCTGAATTCCAAATACTTGTCTGATTCTCAAAATGGATCTGAGTTCTACCCACACACAGGCTATTTTTTTTCCTCCCGTCTCCGCTGTCCTTTTTTTTTTTTTTGCAGGGTTATTTTTATTTATTTTTTTTACATTCCAGACTCCTCATGAGGAAATATTGATTATATAATTGGGCGGCTGCAGCAGCTACACTACAGGGGCGTTTAACCCAGACCTGCGCTTTTTATTGTGTGCTTTTAAAAAAACTACACAGATGTTAAGGCGGCCAATCGCCAGGCCTTTGTTTTGTGAAAGTTTGAATTACCAACACAGATGATGCTGTTTTATACAAGGACTGCATAAATAATGCAAAAATAGTAAGATGATGTAGGCTTTTGGTGTTTGGAGAAAGTACTGGTCTATCCATCTTTTTTGTATGAGCACTATTTGTTTTTAGATCTGGTCCTCTCCCAAATCCTTTTCTTTGGAAAAATCCTATTCAAAATTTATTGAAATAAGATTCATTAACCAACCAACACCTAATCTGTGATATGCTAATAGCTACAATTATGTTAAACTGAAGTTAGTTAGGAATATTGCACACGGAACTTTAAAATGAAACTTCATTAAATTGACACAAAGACTTGTATTGCCTTGTATTCTTAGGATTTATGAGTAGCCATCAGCTGAATATTACACTTGCAAAAAATGGAAAGCGAAGGATTGGGTGAGGGGGGTTTGCTGTTATGTTCAAAGGCACAACTTCACACACTCAGGTGTTTACACTTGGTTTTGGAAGATATAGATATTGTGAAAAGATCATCCTAATACAGTTTGCGTTATATTCTGCAGGGCCAAACATCAAACAAAGAATAAAGAGCGTAATGAAAACCTTGAGGAAAACTTAAGAGCTTTGGCCTGGATGTTATCTGTTTTATCTGCGCAGCCTACAGCAGCTCACGGGCAATAAGACGTGGAAAGCTGAACATCTTGATTCCTTTACAGCACAATGAAACAAGCTGCTGATTCATCTCTTTTAACTAATCAAAGTTGCTTAGCTAATCTGTTTTCTTTCAACAAATCCACTTTCCGTGAGCTTAATCCATTTGTCCTAGTTAGCCAGCCAGTCCCTTAGCAAACCCATTTTCCCTATCCGTATTTTAATTGTGTCTTTTATCTGTGTGCTTCCAGCCTGCAAGCGGAAGGAGCAGGAGCAGAGCAAGATGGAGCGCAACCAGGGCCCAAAGCGAACCCGGCTGGTGTTCACTGACCTGCAGAGGCGCACCCTTATGGCCATCTTCAGGGAGAACCACCGTCCAACCAAGGAACTGCAGGTCACCATCTCCCAGCAGCTCGGCCTGGAGCTGTCCACGGTCAGCAACTTCTTCATGAATGCCCGCCGACGCAATATCAACAAGTGGGCAGATGAGGGCCGTCCCTCCTCCACAGGGTCCTCGGGATCCAGCGTTTCCTCCTCCGCGGTGTCCTGCAGCACGGCGTGATGACAGACCGCCTCGGGAGCTCCGCCAATGGGGGGGCAAGGGGGGCACATAGACTGGTCTAAGGCAGAGATCAGCCGTAATAAATGTCCTCCTCGTTATTTGCAGGAGTGACGGAGCCAGCTATTTAGATGATATTATGATGTATTGTTGAAGCATTTTTCCAAACCAAAGTTGATTGCTCCCTTGAAATGTAAGGGAGCGATACCCTAGAGTGATATAAGGCCGGGATGTGAGATCTCGCTTGTATAGTCAAGGGTGCCAAGATGATTTGACTTCACTAGGAGTCACACCCTTACATAGACACCATCTCATTGTATTATTTTGTAGATTAGAGATAATGAGGGTATCACAAATCAGGAGGAAGCATATTTTGGTGTACCTTCAAATCTATAGTCATCTCTCCAAATGTGACGAATCAAGAGGTGCTGGAGAGTACCATTGTGTAACTTCTTAATCAGAAGTGTTCACCATGATCCAAAGACGCTAATCCTCCCCAATGTTGCCCTGATTTTTTTCTCAAGAATCAAAATTAAGGGAAGCGGCATTTTTTATTGTCCCATTTTTTTCTGAATTTCTTAGCATGTGTTGTTGTGATAATGTTTCCCTGGATTGGACTTTGAAGATTGAAGCCTGGAATATCACAAGGTTTCTTCAGCGTCCCTGCTGTCAATCATTTACCATCGACAAGAGGCGTCATTTGCCTTTTCCAGTTCCTTTCTTGAATTAATCAGAGCTTTCAAGAAGGAACCACCAATGCATCTCACCATACGCCAGGACAGAATCAGTAAATACAAGGAGGCCGCTGAAAGAAAAAAAATGACTTGTTGCAAAACACTGAATGAGCTTCCATGCTGAAAAGCTCGGTCATATTTGTCTCTGTTAAGCCAAAAAAAAAGAAGAAAACATATTTCAGCAAAAGCTCCAGAGGAAAGTGATACATCTGACACAATGTATAGTGATGCTGTTGTATTGTCTTTCACTTGCATTGCCAACAACAACTCAGCTATACACCTCCACTCCACTGCAAAATCTTTTTTTACAGATGTCTAAAATATGGAGGAATGTGATTCTTTCAGCTCGTTTTGTACAGATTTCAAGCACATCGCTCTATTTATAGAAACACGTTGGAAGTGCGGGGCCGTTGTTTTAGCCCTGCTGACGTCTTTTTTGTTTTTGGTCCACAAAGGAACGGCTTTAACATGCCTCCTTATAGCCAATAGTTCAACTGAAGCAAGAACGTTTTGAATGCAATTGCTGATCTGATCAACGTATTTATTACTGCATTTAGGTATTTATTACTGCATTTAGGTATTTATTGTTTTTCCTTTCCTTTCCTCGCTATTTATTTGGTTATTTATTTATGCTATCTATATACTGTAAGTATTTATTTAACAATGCTCTGTATGTCTGTGTGAAAACTGAAAACTTTTTCTGATGGGCACTTTTAGCTGTAGAATCCCATCGTAATACCAAAGATTAACATTGCCTCCCTGAATGTACGGCCTGAATCCCTAAACCCTGTACCCATTCCCTACCCTGTCCCCTCAATGATGTTACGTATCCCTATCTCTAAGGCCTGGCTGTTTTGTTTGTTTTTTGTAGAACCATGGGGATTTCTTTAATGCAACTGTTTCTGTGGTCAGCTCTTCAAATGCCAAGGCCAAAGCTTGTTTGAATGTTAAAAATATTAATAAGGAATAATAGTATAAATAATAACAATAATAATGATGACGTGGCATCCGATAGGTTCACAGGTTGCTTGTAAAGTTGTGTCCAGACCCATGCCATCTGGCAGAGTGCGCCAAGCGCCCAGGGACCCACTTATAGCTCCGTCTGAAGACCCTTACAGTCATTCAGGGTTGCAAAGAGACAGGAGTACTGTGTGTGTCTACCTGGGGACATGGTTGTGACCCCTCTACATTTGCCCACCTGCCTACAACCCCACCCCACCAATCCCTAGTGCGATCCGAACTCCAGTGTCTACTTCCAGCTCTTTGTGATGTCCTGTGTCGTCCACATGCTAACCCCTTCTGCCAGTTGTCTCAGTTCCAAAGGGTTTTTTTTAGGGTTCAGTCCTGATCTTCTTGGGTTTTAAAGATGCGTTTAAAAGCTTTAACAGGACTTGGTTGGGTTTTTATTCTAGATTCTAGTGGGGTTCGATGGATTTGTTCATGATCGAAGGTGGCCAGGATTGCCTGTGCATTTGGCCATGGCTTAGAGGTGCTCTTGTTCTTGTTCCTGTTTGAGGCCGTCTAACATCCAGGTCCTAGACTTTCTTCTAACACCTTCATACATTTAATTGTTGGCCCAAGGATTCATGGATTTTCTGAGCTCAAGCGATCTGCCTTGCGATTAGACTTTCTTGTCACTTTGGTTACCCAAAGTTTCCAGGGGTGCTAAAAGTCCCTGCTACGACTTTTTCTTAAATTGAGGTCTTAGGGATTGGATCACTTTTGTGGTTAGGGTTAAGATGCTCCTTGGAACGGGTCTCTTTTGAGTCTCTCTTAAGGCTTTATCCTTGCAAGTTTAGTTCTTCCGAGTCTCAAACCTTTTTTAAATCAGATGGCGCAAGATTTAAATATTTTTTTTGTCCAAATCATCCAAAATTCAGTTCTTTGCCCCCTGCCAATGCTTGCAAAGAGTGACACGTTCTCCATCTTTCCCATCTCGTTGTTTCTTTTTTCTGCTCTCCTGTCTTTAGCGTTGGAAGAGGGGCGGATGGCCAGGGCCCCCTTCACAGTGTGCACTTGAAAGACGGCGGTCATGAAAGAGGCCATCGACTTTTTCACAGACTTCAAAGGGGAGGCTTTTTTCATCCTGTCTCCTCTCTGGGTATCTGGTCTAGGGTCCGCTCTTGGCCAGGCCTGTGGGCTTTAGGGGGCATTCAGAGGGGGCGGGGGGAGATCAGAGAGTGGGCTGAATCATCCAGAATGAGGGTGGTGGTAGGTAGAGTGGGGAGGGAGTCGGGGTTTATTGGAGGAACAGGAGGTGTTGGAGTAGTGAGGCATGGAGCGGAATTAAACTTTAATGAGCAACAATTGTAAGCATGCTGAGAGCAGAGGGGGGCTGTGGTGGGGATGTGCGGCAGACTGGGTACAGGGGGGTAAAAAATTAAAAATAAAAGAGCTGGGAGGCTCCTTTGTCGACCCCTTGCTCGCTACTGTCATTGTATCAAAGGCGAGGTGACACCTTTCAGGTTTGCCTTTGTCTCGCAGACTGGGAGACCAAAATGGAGACAGGGCTGTTTGTAGTGAGCCACCTTCTGCTCGGTGTCAAATGGGAGTGCTTCCTATCTGGAGAGGGGAGGCAAAAGACAACAGTCTATTTGTTGCTGCAGGTGCACCACATTAACATTTTAGCCTGTGGCACCCTCTAGTGGTTATTTTAGGAACTGACCTTAAAGTAAGACTATAAGCTGATGCTTTTGCAGAAGAATCGTTCAAACCTAGGACTAACAGTTGGAATTGCTCTCAATGCATTCTCAGATCCGATCACTCAGGACATATTTGAAGGTTGCTTGAAGATGATTGAATCTTTGTGGGAGTGAGAACAGGATTAAGTCCTGGCTTGCATTGAAAGACCTCCTACACCACTGATGTTGTAGTCTAATAATATCTGCTCATCTGAAGCAGTTCATTTTCTGGACAAAAAGTGTTAAAGCTTTTTAAAGTCAACTCATTCTCAGTCTATATGACATAAAGTAAAGGAAGTGGTCAGAAAAGCACTGTTAGGAAAATATAAAGTTACATTTACATTTTGGGTCAGGAAGTGAGACTTGATTCCAAAAAGCTGGCCACTTTTGATTACAAGAAAACACGTCGAAAAGCAAGGTTTGAACTGGGGGGATAGTAACGAAGAGATAACGTATACGTATGTTTACTCTAAAAAAACAAAAAAGTATTTTTTGATAAACCAAATAGAACAACCAAAGATTGATGGGTAACTGCTGAATGGTTCTGTTTCTTGGGTAGTTTTAGCAGTTTCCTATCAGAGCTACCGTAGCACTCAGAGGATTCAAAAGAGCACCAGCGGGTTTCCCTGTGCATGGTAATGTTATGTTGCATAAGACAGTATAATGTCGAGCTGGAACTGAGAAACTGACATGAGGCTACTGTGTCTTCAGATGGAAGTCTTTTGACTGTGATCCCTCACTGTCCCACGTCTGTCCCCGTCCTCACCCTGTGTACATGAAGACTTTACCCATCTACCTCAACTGTGTGCGATGTTGTGTGGCAAAGATTTTCCTTAACCAAAGAATCCATTCTGTCAGGGTGTCTGTCTGTCTATCCTATCTATCTTGTATGTTCCTCCGTCTCTTCTTCATGCCTTTTACACCAAACCAAATGTGCTGGAATCAATCCGTTACAGGAGCCGAACTGGCCCCAGTCCAGCCAAAGTTCAGTATGATAGTGTCCCATTGCCGAATGTTCTGTATATAAAGAAATCATTCTCAAGACCAAAAAAGAAGGAGGTGACAATCTAAGCAAGGAGGTTCTTGCTGTAATCAACGTTACCTATTCCTTGTTTTCCGAAATCATGACCTGCTGTAATTTAAAAGCCCAAAAATCAAGCGCTCATCCCAAAAGTTCAGAGGAGACAAGCTATTTTTCCACATTTGTAAGCCACCCCTTTCACCAATATTTTTTGTTTTTTTTCAGAAATGTTTAGTGTAGTTATCCTGTTTGATCCCACTGTTGTAAGTAGGAATTATTAAAATCCATACAAAAAGCTTTAAACGGGGAGGAGCTGAGGGAAATATTATATTTGACTGAGTCGGACTTTCCTCAGCTCGGACTCGACCCACCATGCTTTATTGTGCCATTTCTTGTCCATGTGTTAGACTTACTAATGAATGTGGCTAACCAACCAAAGGCTTTAAAAAAGATACACAACACTTTAAACGTCAATCATGGTGGGACATTTTGTATCAACAGCTAAAGAAAATTCCTTTGAATACCTCATGTGAAAATTGTTTGTTGTGATGTTGCACTAAAAAAATAAAAATGACTCATTTGTAACCCAACCTTGTATCATGTCGACATTTTTTTCCAAAAGCTTCAGGGCAAAGGGGCTGCGTGTTCAAGGTTTTAAAGGGCGACCACTACACCAGTGTTTTGAAAAGGTCACCATTGTGTACTTTTGCACCTTTACACAGTTTTTGCTATGAACTTTTATTTCCAAAGAATACCCTATTATCTTTTCAACTCTGGACTAAGGAATATTGTTTCATAAAAAATTTTACATTCTTATCAAAAGGGTGACAATGTTGTTTCTTACATATAGTAGCTCAGTAACGCAAATCGGCCCCTAATGTATAAAAAATAATTTTTAACACACAACGGTTTGCAAAAAAAATAAATAATTTACAACAAATGTTTCACATGCCCTAGCAGTCAGTTCAGATAATTCTTCATTGAAGTTGTTTAAAAGTAGGCACCTGGACACACCTTAGAAAAATATTTTTTCCGGGTAAGTAATAATTAATTTCTGTAAGATTCTAGTTTATGTCTGTTGCAAATAATGGTGCACTTCCAGTTTCCAGACAAGACAACAACACTGTTGTTGTGTTCTAGTCAGTGTATAGCTGCAAATTATGGACCTCTGACTCAAAATATAAGCTTTCTCTCATCACATGTTGTGAAAAAAGCCTCTATCTGAGTACCAGTGTTTTTTTCTTGTTTTGAATCATAAAACTCTGGAGAATTTCACAGCAGTCCATGTTGCAAACAAAACAGTAATAATAGAGAAAAGATTTTCTGCTCATTTTAAAACATCTTTTTTTTTTATCAATATAAAAGTCTGGAATTTATGTGCATCGGTGAAATTTGACAGAACAACTGAACTAAAATACAATTTATTAGTTATAGTTAGTTTGTCCCTGATGTTCCAAACTGTTACTAACAACTGTAAGATCTTATCTACGGCTATGGCTCATAAAACCCTTTTACAAAATACACTTTAAAACTTTGTCTTGATGCTGAAGTTTAAAATACCTTTGCAGTTTTAGTAATTTTATGTAGCCTAGATAAATTAATCAAGTGTTTTCAAATAAATCTTAAGTTTTTGAAACTTTGGAATAAGTTAACTCAGACCAGATGTAAATACAAAAGATATTCTGCCCCACCAGTTTAGCAAGGAAACTGCCATTGACACTACCACAAAGACATTTTTCCACTAAAGTGTTAGAGTACAGGGTGCGTCAGGGCCACATACGTTCACTTAGATAACACTTGGCTCTAATTCAAACGTATGGTAGAAATAACTTGTAAAAAGGACAGAGAGTGTCTGGTAGTTGTGTTTAGTCCTAACTGCCTGATCTGTATTTTCTTAATATATACAACATGTTTCGGGGAGAAAAACCTTTGACACAAACAATTGATTGCAAATATTTTGTCATTACAACTTGGAGATTCACCTTATATTGCTCTCTGAGTGCTTCAATTAATTTAATTAAGGACAAATATACAATGGCATGATAATCACACGTACCCCAGGAGAAGGCCAGGGTGTGAGTGTGCATCAGCATATGTCCAGATCCATGAGTGAATGCACCGCTGCAGTCCACAGAAAAAACACTCAGAGACTCAATGAAGGGTTAATAATCAGGTGGTAATGATAAAAGATTTGCAATCAATTGTTTTTTAAGCTCTCTCTAAACATGCTTTATATAACAAAAATATATTAGCATCAAGCCAAAGGGGCAGTGGCTCAAACCCCTTCCCTCTGTACGTGCATGAGTCGCTGTTACCCAAAGTACAATAAGAACAGACTACGCGTGCAATGATTCTCACAAACAGGCAGCAGACTACACATCATGACAAACCAAACTACACAGTCCACGCGCTGCAAAACACGGGTCAACATGAACACAACGCATTCTTTTGAGGAATGGTTTCTGTTCCAGTCGTGAAACACTCTCCAGGGTTCTGGAGGGTTCATGGGAGTTTGCCCAAATAGTCCACAAGTGCTTCTTATGTTTGGAAAAGGCATTCAACCATATTCCCTGCGGCATCCTGTGGGGGGTGTTCCGGGAGAATGGGGCCCGGGGCCCTCTGCTAAGGGCTGTCCTGTCCTTGTACAACCAGCTTGGTTTGCATTACCAGCAGTAAGTCAGACTTGTTCCTTGTTGGACTCCGGCAGGGCTTTGTCCTGTTCATTATCTTTATGGACATAATGTCTAGGCACAGCCAGAGGCCAAAGGGTGTCCGGTTTGGAGACAACAGGATCTCGTCTCTGCTTTTTGCAGATCATGATGTTATGTAGGCATCATCAAGCCAAAACCTTCAGCGTGCACTAACCCTAACCCTAACCCAAGTACAAGGCCATGGTTCTCAGCTGGAAAAAAGTGGCTTGCCCCCTTCATGTTGGTGGAGAGCACCTGCTTCAAGTGGAGGAGTTCAAGTCTCTTGGGATCTTCTTCACGAGTGAGTGAAAAGATGGAGCAGGAGACTAACAGGCGGATAGGTGCAGCTTCTGCAGTGATGCAGTCGATGTATCGGTCTGTCATGGTTAAGTAGGATTTTCTCGATTTACCGGTCAATTTATGTTCCTCTTCTCACCTATGGTCATGAGCTGTGGGTCATGACCGAAAGGACAGGATCCCAGATACAGGCGGCCAAAATGAGCTTTCTCCGTTGGGTGGCTGGGTGCTCCCTTAGAGCTAGGGTGAGGAGCTCAGAGTAGAGCCGCTGCACCTGCACATTGATAGGAGTCAGCTGAGGTGGCTCAGGCATCTGTTCAGGAATGCCTCCTGGACACCTTCCTGGGGAGGTGTTCTTGGCGTGTCCTAGGTCTTCCCCAGGGCCTCCTCCCGGTGTGGCACGCTGGAGGGACTGCGTCTCTCGGTTGGCCTGGGAATGCCTCGTTATTCTGGAGCTGGAGGAAGTGTCTGGGGAGGGGGAAGTGTGGGTGACTCTGCTTAGACTGGTACCCCTTCGACCCGGCCCCAGATAAGCAGAAGAAGGTGGATGGATGGATGGGTCCTCCATATCTAATAAAAGCCTAAACAGTTTTCACTGGTTTGTAGTGAGTAATTTTTTAGAATAGATTAAAATGAATAAAGATGTGAGTGTGGAGGAAAGGGGGGCAGTGAAGTGTTAGCGCTCAGGTCTAATCAGTTGAGCGCAGTTGGTAAAAACAAACTGCGGCCTCCTGGTGTAAAAACTACGGCTGCCTTGATTTTACAAGATTACTGTTGCTGGCGCAACGGTTACGTCAGAGCAACTCAGACACAAACAAACAACCAAAGAGGTAAATCAAACAAAATGAAATATTGAGCACAAAAGTAGATCACTTAATCATACTTAATAATCATCTATTTAATCATACTTTATTGACTCTAAGTCCAGTCACCTGCAGGCCTCCTGCTGTGTTTTTGGAGATTGTGTTGTCTCACGTTTTATCAAGGTATCTCCTGTTTGTTTTAATGTAGGGTTACAGTTTCAGTTATTGAGACAGTTATTTTTTGATTAGTTGAAGACTGTCAGAGTAGCCATTTTTTGTGTAGTTTGTTTTATTAGGCCGCATGTAAAGACCATTCTGTTTCACCTGATTTTGCTGTAATTATTTGTTCATAATTTGTCCAACTCTTCACTCAGTCTCTAGACTTCCAAACTGGTTTTAAGTAATGACGTAAGCAGATTTTCAAGTATTTGAAGGTGTCTTGGCATTTTGTAATGTTTACTTTTGTAAATAAATTATAATAATTTTATAAGTAAACGTCTCTTAGTCCTTGTTTTAGTTTACAAGCCTTCACTTGGTCACATCAAAATGGCATATTTAATAAAATGAAGCTTGTCTTGTTTTTGGGAGTATACACATATTTCAAGAAAAGATAATGTTAAAAGTTAAAGCTATCTTGAATGCTAGCCTTTATTAGCAACAATTGTTTCTAATTTTAGTTAGAGTTTCTGTCTTACAGCTTAGTAATTCAACAGCATTGCATCTGATGCTCTACATTGCTTTGAAGACAAGAACTCCAGGACAGCAAAGGATGAGTACCTTCAAATGGAGAAAACTGGAGCAGCTCTGCCACATGTGGTTAAAAAAATAAAAACTGCAAATATAATCACAAACATTTTTAATAGGATCTTTTTCCTGTAACAAATAATTACACTTTAAAGGTGCTACCAGTACCAAACTATGTGAACCTGTAGTTCTTAGGTTATATGGTGGTGTTTTACAGATACAGTAGTACATTGTATTCTTCCTTTGCCATATTGTGTCTGGGGCAATATGACACCTACATATTAATTCCACTCGTTTTAAATTTCAGTTTACTTTAATAATCTTCAGAGATATTTAGCTTGCTGTGTGCATTCATCAATCTTTACTCAATTTGTTGATATAGCACACTTTGTAATAATGGGTTCTAAGAGATTAAAGTCATCCATAATAAAGACACCCCTTAAACTCGCGTAGTAAAACTCTCCATCACCGTCTTTATTAATGTCGTTCCCAGGTTAGCAGCTCTTACAGCGTATTGACTGTTTGGAATATCGCTCCATTAATAAATTTACTCTAGCTACTTGATAAAAGCTTTGGCAGGAAAAAAAAAAAAACACAAGCTGGAACCTCACACTGATGATGATGATACTAAAGGCTTTTAATATACTGTCTGTCACGTCAGCAGTGCACCGGACGGAGATATGCACCAGACACATTGATGTGATGTATTGATTTTGCTTCCGTCGTAACATGTAAAAGCTAAATTGACCCAACACGCGAATTTCCTCAATAGTCAATAGAAGCCTTTGAGGCAGTTTTTATGGCAGATTTAACAATGACGAACCCAGAGCCTCTCGTGTAAAATCTGAAATCTGCCTTCCATGAAGTGGAAATGCAAGGGTGACACGAGTCTGGTCAGTGAGGTGATGGTTTAAACAGGATGTGTGTATGACTCAGAGAATAGGCGACAATAATAGAACCACATTTGATATAAAAATATGGTTACATTCAATACACTTCCCATATAAAAGTAGTTTGAGTTGAAAAAAAAATTCTAATTGATATATACAGTATGTCAAACTCAAGGCAAAGCCAAATTAGTGGGATTTTGTCTAGAGCTATATTAAGTTTATAATCTTTGTAAGTAAAAAACAAAAATGTGAAACTGAAGTTCACATTTTAACGTTGAACATTGAAAACTACAGAAATGTTTTCTAAAAGTGGATATTTATATAAAATTAAAGTTGCAGATTTATTATTTTCATGTATTTTATTATTTACAGTTACAGTTTCACATATACATTTTTGGGTTTCAGTTTTTTTTTTTATAATAATAATTTTGTTTTTACTTTCTGATTGCTTTTTAAAAGTCCATTCTGAAATCTTTGAGCCTGTTATGGCGTGGGGGGCTTGGCCACAGTCGAGAGGCGTGCAAAAATCTATGTGACTACATTTTGCATTGAATACAACTTTATAGGTCTATGTCTACAGGGCAGCCCGCCGGGGTAAAGTGTGTTTTGTAATGTATGTTAGTATGGCCGTAAACATTGAGTGATATTATTGTAAACATGTATGTGGAGGTGGGAAACAAACTTTTCCAGTGTGGCTTTTGAACTTCGTAAAATATATTTATATTTATATTTATAAATGCTTGACCTCACAAAAAAGAAAACCAATAAACAGCAGCATAATTTTTAATATGACATTCTCCAACCAAAATCCATTCTACATCCAACTTTTTGAGTTGACGTAAACAAGATACATATATACATACATACATACATACATACATCCTTGTTATTTAGTATACTAAAGTATTATACTGTGTCTATAAGTAGTATACTGTGTCTGCAGACACTTGCACACTAGTCGACAGTTACCTTTCCCCAGAAAAAAACTCTAGTAGTGATAAAAGTTAAAGTCAAACATGAAATTATGATGAAAGATAAGTGTTACAATGGTGTTATAAATGTCACAGATGAGGGGTTCAGTGTGATGGGATGTTTACATGATGGGGTAGGTTGCATAAGTTGCAATGCCACACATGTCTCCCTGGTTGCGTGCGATCCGAATGTAGCCCTGTTCTCCCCACCTTACTCCCCAACTGGAAATGAAGAAACAAAATCTAATGAATGACATCAAATTAATCAAAATATTCATGGATGTTGTTTATAATGTCTGTAGTGCAAGTTTTGACTGTCCTTTAAATTATAATCAGTTAACTTCAGTGATATTTTAGGCCATTTCACCTTTACAAGATCGCATGAGATGATCACGTGAAGTGCGATGTTTGTGTTACAAATGCACTGTTTAATTTATCCTATAAAGTCTCAGAAAAAGACATTGTAGGCAACTTGAAAACTAAGCTGATTAAAGCAGTGGAGCAACAGACACACAACAGGACGCTATTCTGAACAACATGGACCATCCCCTGCATTGCACTTTCGAACAAAAAGCAGCAAGTGGACGTCTGAAATCAGTGAGCAGCAGGACAGAAACCCACATAAACTCCTTCCTGACTGTACAGTCTGTGGAAGATGTAGACTGAATCAATTTATTTGACGAGACCTAAAATCTGTTAAACGGTTAAATTGAATTGTATAAATGTAATTCGTCATTCTGTTGCCATGGTGCATGTTCCTGCCTTTATAACACCTTTATCTTTTACTTTTTGGACAGAATAGGATTTTCCTGACTGTTATAATACTTTACAAATATTTGTTGTCCTGTTGTTGTATAAGTTGGATTCCTGTGAGCTACTGTTGATTACATTGTGATAACAAAATAGTATTAGTAACATCATAAATAAAATGTGCATAAACTTTTTTTTTACTTAGAATTTTAACTTATTTGACAGTTTTAAACCAACCTTTCAGTCTGAGCAGGGACATCAGCTTGTGGTGATTTAACCACTATGTTTGTGTCCATAAAATTACCAAATCTTAATGATGAGCATAACGTGGCAGTGCATTTTTAGTTTTTCAGTTTCCTGTACAGTTTCACGAGCCTGGCACAGCCTGACGTGAGCTCTCTGTATAGTCTATAAACAGGAACTCAATCTGGTAAAGCTCCGTAAGCCAGTCAGTTCCTTAGATATGTTCCGTACCAACCAATCACATTTGAGTGTTGCTCGACCCAAGTCCCTTGTTCAAAACAGTTAAGATAGCGCGGGATTGCAGATCTTAAATCAGTTTTAAATAATGCTCAGGTTTTTACAACATAAACAACAGAAGTAATTTACAACCGCTCCGCCCCATGCCATGTTGGTTTGTTTACTTCTTCGTAGATTGTTGCCTAGCTAACGTCATGTCTGTTGCAATTCTGATTGGTTCGCCCCATGTCGCTTTGCCCCGCCAGGCCCCGCCAAGCCCTGCCTTGAGGAAATGAGCTGGCATTGAGCTTTCTAGACTTCTGGCTTGCCAGGCTATAGTTTTACTCCCTACTGCCCTGTCCTCCTCACAGCAGGAACAAGCCTGCTGGAAATTTACTGGAAGCATCTCACCTGTTTTTCACCTGCCAGAAGTCCACTCCATTATCTGTGCCATAACCTACAGCCAGAACTGCATGATTCACAAACTGGCCGCAAGATGGATCATTATACACTCCTGAAAATGAACAGTAGCATCGACACATGAACAGCTACATCACTGTTTTATGACATACATAAAAAAAAAAATCTTTGTAGTGTTGTAAGCAATGTTGAAATGTAAAAGCAACTATATTTTTTTGTTCTTAACATGACTCTAAGTGCATATTTACATACAGTAATTTTACATGATTATCAATTAGTCTGCCTTGCCTTGAGATCAATAAATGTGTATAGGTTGTTTTTAACCTTTTAGGTGATTCTATTTAGTTAATTCAATTTCTATTGCATGGTCTTCTTGAGGTCTATAAATAAATGAAGGCTTGAAATGTTCTTAGAATTTATTTATAATAATGTTAAAGCACAGACATACATATCCTAAGATGTTGGCTGTCACACAATAAACAAGCAAACCTAACTTACCACTACTGTAGAAAGTAATTGTAGCGGCATCGATACCCACTGAGATGGGTCCAACAGTAGCAACCGCCTGCTTCAGAGCGTTCTCGTCACCCCGAGGCACAAAGGAGTATGCAGAGCAGTTAGCTGCCCGGTACTCGGGGTCATAGTGACACTGGCCCTCCTAAACAAGAGGTCAGAACATTAGTTATATTAATCATTACTCATGTCTTCCACCATCAAACCATATCAAAAGAAACGTAAAGTAATAACTGAGCCCAAAATGTATCCTGACCAAGACAGGAAATCAAGACCGTAGTATCAAGATATGGTTTATGATACATTGGACGAGATCCCAGAGAACACTGCAAGTATAGTCTGAGACTAGGCTTGAAATTGTACGAGACGCTATGATAATTGTGAGGGGAAAAAAATCACTGTATGATATCACAGTATTGGCTTCAACTTTAAAATCTTTTAGTTTCGAAAGAAAAGTCATAAAGCACAAAGACTGATGGGGCGAGTCTTTTAGAAGTTGGACTTTGCACTGCTGCAGAGGCTTATTTATTTCCTTGTTATACTCGCCATCTGAACTCTTATAAAAGTCTTAATAGATCACTGGCTCTGTATGCTTTTAATCAAACTGATCTTTCTCGCTCAATTTTAATGTGAATGCTAATCGGACATAGACTGTGCAAGCTAAATGAACTAGATGACTGGCAGCAGACCAAAGTTCCTTCTTACACTTTTTCAGGGCCAGGTCCTGGGGGTGGCAGCGTAAGCAGATTGCAAAGTTCCATAATAAAATAAGTAGCAATTTGGGCAGTGTGTCTATGAAGGGGCACTATACCCTTGTTTAAAAACAAGAATCATTTAACTAATGATTAATTATTTCTGCATAGTAAAAGAAAAAATCCTACGTAGTCTGCTGTTCTGGGGCCCCCCAGGGAACAGTACTTTCACCGTTCCTCTTCACACTCTACACTTCGGACTTCACTTACAACACCAGCAGCTGTCACCTCCAGAAGTCCTCTGATGACTCAGCCATTTTTGGCTATGTGTCTGAGGAGAATGACCTAGACTACAGGTCAGTCATCATGGACTTTATTGACTGGTGTGGGCTCAACCATCTGCAGCTAAACACCAGCAAGACGAAGGAGATGTAATCGACTTCAGGAGAAGGACACCCCCCCACACACAGGTGAACATCCAGGGCTTGGACATTGAGACAGTGGACAGTTTCAAGTACCTGGGTGTTCACCTGAACAATAAACTGGACTGGTCACACAACATCAGCGCCCTGTACAAGCAGGGCCAGAGTCGCCTCCACCTTCTGAGGAGGTCCTTCGGAGTGTGCAAGCCACTGTTAAATACTTTTTATGATTCTGTAGTAGTTTCCGCTGTCCACTACGCTGTGGTCTGCTGGGGGGCAGGCATAACAGACAGGGACAGGAAGAGACTGAACAAGCTGTCAAGAAGGCCAGCTCTGTCCTGGGCTGCCCGCTGGACCCGCTCGAGAAGGTGGGTGAGAGGAAGATGTTGGCCAAGCTGACATCCATCAGAGACAACAGCTCTCAGCCCCTGCATCAGACTGCGGAGGCTCGGAGGAGGTAATTCACACATAACAATCCAACTGCACAAGATACTGTGCAATGTCCATTTCTTTCTCCCTCCTTTAATTTGTAAATATGTATATACAGCTTTTTGTTTTTGTTTAATTTAACCTTCATATTTTATTCTATTTAAAATATTATTTTGCTGCTGAGATTGTATATACATTTTTTTATTCTATTGCATGTGCACCTTTCTTTTACTTTTTGCACTTTACCTGTCTAAGTGCTGCTGTACAAGTGAATTTCTCCTCTGTGAGATCAATAAAGTCCTATCTTATCTTATAGATCAGATAAAGTGGACATTTTGGCCAGCCATTGTGACTAGTCCAAGTCTCACTCAAAAACCATGGTCTTTAATAATCCAAAGGCCTTGTTTCCACTATTGGGTACAGTACGGGTCGGGTCTGCGGGTCCAGAAGAGAGGAGCCTAGTATGTCATTGAAATACCACAAAAGTCATGTCTTGATTTGAGAAATTAAACATTTTGAAAGAGACTTTTTGAACCTTTGACATTGTTAATATTTTATATATACATTTATATTAATAAATCCTGGTGTGTGGCAGCGCAAATAAATCCTTGTGTTTAGCAGCGAGGCTGGAGGTACAGCTGCTGGAGGAAAACATTAGACTGTTTTTGGTTTATTCCCATCTTTCTAAACACCAAATTCATAGAGCCGCTGCAATTTCTTTATTTGAGGCCAAAGGTTTATATTCATGAAGCTAGAGCCGTAAACCACTGTTGATAATGCTAGCTAGCTTTGTCGTCAGGAAAATGTACAACAGTGAGGATTATTTATAATATAATAGGCTGGTTTCAGTGTTGAGTTATGCTCCTCCCAAAATGAACCACAAAGCTGTACCTGCTTGGGAACACTAGCTGAAGAGACCCCGAAGCAGTACAGTATGGCTTTGGACACTTTGGACCCGTTCTGCTAATGGACACGCACCAGAACCGCCTCGAAAAGCAGCATACCGTCCCAATAAAAATGTGGTTCATGGACATTAAACAGGTCAAGTGCTTGCAATTTTAACCCTGTTTTGAGATAAATGAGCTTCGAGCTCTGATTAGTAATATTAATTCGCGATGTGTACGCGCCGCCATTCTAGACCAAGATGGCGGCGCGTACACATCGCTAGGCTCAGCGTCTCTCCAGTTTTTGCAATTTTGCAGTTTTATTCCTGCTCATCTCGGGTCTGTTCGTACTGAACAGTTTTGCTTTAACATCCTACACCCGACAGGAGCTTTTGGATATCGGTGAGGACTTTTCCAACAGTTTTATCACCAATCTTCGACTCATCCCCGAGATCCTCAGAACACCCGATGCTAAACACTCTACCCGCCGGCGGAAGTACTCGCGAGGCGCGTCGAGATCGTAAACAAAGGCGGGGGAAGCGCGGAGGTCTAAGAGCTAAGCTAAAGCTAACACCGCTCCGGCTCTCTTTACCCAGCATTTTCCTTGCTAATGTGCGGTCACTGGTGAACAAAATGGATGAGTTACGACTTCGCATCACCAATAGTAAGAGACTAGCTAGCCGGGCGCTACACGCTCCGGGCAGATAGAACAGCAGAGGACTCTGGTAAGACACGAGGTGGTGGATTGTGCATTTATGTCAACAAAGCTTGGTGTACGAACACTGTCATTGTTGGGAGACACTGCTCAGCTAACCTACAGTTTCTCATGGTTAAATGTAGACCTTTTTATCTGCCACGGGAGTTCACTTCCACCATAATAACCGCAGTCTATATTCCACCGGATGCTAATGCCAAGCTTGCTTTGAATGAACTTCATGCAGCCATTAGTAAACAACAGACTGCTCACCCAGAGGCTGCTTTTATTGTCGCAGGTGATTTTAGTCACTGCAAATTAAAGACAGTGCTCCCCAAATTCCACCATCATGTTTCCTGCCACACCAGAGGAGACAAAACTTTGGATCATGTATACACAAACATTAATGGAGCTTACATCGCGACCCCCCTCCCCCACCTCGGACAGTCTGATCACCTTTCTTTGTTTCTCACCCCTAAGTATTCACCCCTCATCAATCGTGTGAAGCCATCAGTGAAGACCATCAAAGTGTGGCCAACTGGAGCAGACTCTTTACTTCAGGACAGGTTTCAACACACTGACTGGAGTATGTTTGCTTCTCAGGCTGCCTGTGGCTCTCACACGGACATTGATATCTACACCTCCTCTGTACTGGATCACATCAACTTCACCATTGACAGTGTTACAACAGAAAAACAGATAACCCGTAGCACTCACTCCCATCATTATGAAGTGCTTCGGAGCGACTGGTCCTAGCACACCTCAAAGACTGCCTCCCACCCACACTGGACCCACACCAATTTGCCTACTGCAGAAATAGGAGCACAGAGGATGCAGTATGCACAGTGCTGCACTCTGCACTCACACACTTGGACAATAACAACACATATGTTAGGATGTTGTTTGTTGACTTCAGTTCAGCATTTAACACCGTCATTCCCTCCAAGTTGACCACAAAACTTGGAGACCTGGACATTAACACCTCCCTCTGCAACTGGATTATGGACTTTCTGACCAACAGGCCTCAGCATGTTCGGTCAGGCAACACCCACTCCACCACCATCACACTCAACACTGGCGTACCACAGGGCTGTGTGCTGAGCCCATTCCTTTACTCCCTTTACACCTACGACTGCAAGCCTGTGCATGGATCCAACTCCATCATTAAATTTGCAGACGACACCACGGTAATTGGCCTCATCACAGACAACGATGAGACTGCCTACAGGGAAGAGGTAAAGCACCTGGCCACATGGTGCGCTGACAATAACCTGCTCCTTAACACCACTAAGACAAAGGAGCTCATTGTGGACTTCAGGAAGAAAAAAGGAGGCACGCATGACCCCATCCACATTAATGGTATGGTTGTTGAACGTGTCTCCAGCTTCAAGTTCCTGGGAATCACCATCTCGGAGGAACTGTCCTGGACCACAAACACCTCCAGCCTGGTCAAGAAGGCTCACCAGCGCCTCTTCTTCCTCAGGACACTGAAGAAGAACCAGCTGTCTTCAGCCATCCTGGTGAACTTTTAAACCTCGGTCTAAATAAAGCTCAGACCACCTTTCTTTAAAAAGTGTCAAGCTTCTATCTTCACTTTAACTTTTTTGCTTTTATAAACTTTCTGCATGTTACTTACTACAAAGTGCAACTTAGGCAAAAAATATCAGACCCAGTGCATCATTATGAGCAGGCTTTCCCACACAGACATGGCTTTATTCTGAATACGGCAGTGGAAGCAGCCGCTGCTGAAGCTTGGTTGGGCTCAGCACTGGCCTCCTCCTCCACACAGACTGCACCGAGCCTGAGGAGAAACACGTTGTCCGTTTGGATTATTTTATTGTTGCTCCAAAGAGACATTAACAGCAGACCTCAGACTTGTGAAAGTATGTTTCTGTCAACAGCCTGAAGCTTCACATTGAACTTGTTGCTGTTGGTCCACCCACGTTGTTGTCTGCTACTGTACACAGATTAGTTCCTTGTAAACATGAGTTTGCACCTGAGTTTTTCAACCAACCATAAAAAAACAGCAATTAGTGTTAATTTGATGCCAGAAGCAACTTTAGTACTGACACATTCAAGCAACAGATCACCATGACTTTGTGGGTTTGATTGGCACTGCGCTGCATACATTATGGGGTTACTTAGAATTTGAGTTGAACAAAAAGTGGCGATTGGCATTTTTTGCATTTATCTCCAAAAAATATACTAAATATACAAGAAAATACTTTTATAATTTACACATGACAAAAGGCGCTCTGCTAAATGAATGAAAATGTGTTTTTTTTTTCTGACACTAATACAAGGCATTACAGAAATACTGCCCATTAATTGAGCTGCTCTGGGGCTGCATTAGCATTAGCCACAACACAGTGTACAGCGTAGTGGTTAGAGAAAGAATTTGTATTTATTTTGTGGCACCTCAGTGGCTCACCTGGTAAATCACAAACCATATACTCGGGAGCAGTGTTGGGAAAGTTCTTTTTCTACAAGAACTAGTTCAAAGTTCATTTCACAAATTTTAAAATGAACTAGTTCAGTTCATAGTTCAAACTTCAAAATTTTGAACTAAGTTCACAGTTCCAAAAATGAACTAGTTCATAGTTTCGCCTGGAAGGTTCTATAGAAATCTGGCACCCTATTGAACGAAGTTAACCTGAGAGAGCATGCTGTTCACAGACACCAGACTGAACGAGTTCACAGTAACGTTCATCAGGCAGTAATACAGCACGTTCAGTTCACGTTCGCCCAAAATATGAACGAGTTCATGAACTATCGTTCAATGAACGCGTTCAGGCACAACACTGGTTGGGGGTAACTACAAAACTGTGCATGCATAGTGCATGTTATAGGCTACATGTTAAACTCCTGTTTCCACTGAATGGGCTGTGAAACCAAAAGTATGAATGAATTGCTGCAGTCTAATTCTTTCACAGCACAGAAAATTAAGTCTGTCATAAACGGTCATAGCTGCAGTATAGGCCACACACAGAGATTTTAGTAACGCATGAGTACTCTTAACGTGTTTTATCATAGAGTAACTAACACGTTAGTTTTGAAGAGCAGTAACAATGAAACCTAACAAAATACTTTGAAAGGAAATGCTACCCAACCAGACTCAATTCCTGTTCAGATCATTTGCCTGATGTCATCCCCCTTTCTAAAAAAAATCATGAAACAGCCATAAAGGAGAACTGTGCTCCACATCATAGCTAGAACTATTGTTCTTTGCTTAGAAATATATCTATGTCTGCCTTTCTGTGCTGTAGCTAACTGTTGTATTCCGATTGGATAACAAAAGATGCATCCAAATACAAGGTCTGAACTGGCCCATTGATTGTCTTCCATCTTTACTTTTTTATGTCCATTCTAAGCCCTTACCACGCCTTTATAGGGGTAGAAAGCTTCAGAGTCGATGCCTCCGTTGTCGATGATGTACTGAAAGGCTTTTTCCATGTAGCCTCCATTGCATCCTAAATTGCCATATCTTCCTGAACAGTCCACCAGGTTTTGGGGGCTGAGGTCCACCAGTTTCCCTCTGGTCTTGGCTACAAGACCTTCCATGGCCCCCGCAACACTGAAGGCCCAGCATGATCCACAGCTGCCCTGCAGAACAGTCAAAAAAGCCATTACACACAGACACACACTGCAAAGAAGCACACCTCTTTCTGATCCAGTAAATGTTCCTCTTAGGTTGCCTTGGAGGAATAACTACTCACACTCTCTCTCTCAGTGTAAACTGTTCAATCAGTCAATCAACAATTATTCATATAACCCTTTAAAAGCACCCCAAAAAAAAAAACAACTAAAAGAATGGCAATAAACATATAAAACACATTATTTATTCATATTTTGTGCTCAGTTTTAAATGAATCATTGTTGTATTTGGTTGATCTCTGAAGTAAAAAGTAGAGTTTCTGGTTGCATGATAAGGATCTAATGGATGGCAATGAGGCAGACAATACTTTTGACAAACATGTGACCTGATGCTGGACTCTCATTGGCTTCTTTAAGTACTGCATGGGGGCGAAAAGAGCTGCGTCTGTGGCCAATCAGATATGTCTTAATATTCTTTAGTGGTTCATATTCATTGTTGGATCATATTGTTTGTTGGCTGGTTTAATTGGATTGTTGGTTCTTTACTTCTGTCAGTCAAAATCACAGACCGCCCATCAGCTGTGCATGTCGAGTCAAACAGTGGAAATACAAGAAATTTTTTATTTTATTTTTATTTTTTTTGCATTTTACTGTGTGTTTACTAGAACAGAAGAAGAGATGCTAAGAGTTAGAACTGCAGAAATTCAAAATGGAATTCAGCAGAATCAGCAGCAGACAGGTGAGTGAAGACTCATTGGGGAGAGCAGTTTAGCTCACTATTTAGAAATAAATGAATAAACCAGTAAACTAAGGGGGTACTCACACTAGCCAGTTTGAACCGTGCCCGAGTGCGTTTGACCACCAAAGCGCGGTTCGTTTGACTAGTGTGAGTTCTCCGAACCGTGCCCGGGCGCGGCTCGATTAGCCGGCCCGGGCCCGCTTGGAAGAGATGGGCCAGAGCACGGTTCAGTTGGACTCGGGCGTGGTTCGCATGTATTGTGAGCGCTAACCGTGCTGGAGCATGGAACAGGACGCGTGACGTCACGGTTTTGCGACGCTCCAAAACCAACATGGCGGGGAAAGGGTCGCTTTGGTCTACGGCAGAGGTGCAATGCTTGTTGGAAATTTGGGCAGATGGGAGCATACAAGAGCAGCTGGACAAAACGCATAAAAACTCAGATATCTACAAAGAAAACAGAGTGATGGACTTCATTGTGTTCAGAGAGCGCCGCTCTTCCTGTTTATCCCGAAACCGTCGCACCATAATGACGTAAGCGTGCTCCGGCACGAATGCTGAAACCCTATGTGAGTGCAGGCCAGAGGGGGAGTGGGGAGGGGGTACAATCGTACTCGGGTCCGGTTCATGGCAACCGTGCCTAGTGTGAGTACACCCTAAAATGGGTGCTGGCTTACGTCCATTTTGTGTGTGGTAGGGGCAGCCACCACATGGTGCTTAACTTTAGAGCGGGAGACCAGTGTTGATGTTCGAAGTTGGGGGAAGTAAAGTCACTTTGCTACAAAATTTTATTACCAGCCAACAATAATTTTAAACAGATTTAGAGCTAGGTCACAGCAAATGCACATGCAACCAACAACCTTAGCCTGAGGACTTTTAGAAGAATTTGCCATAAGAACTTCTTAAAATGTCAAATAAATGGTTTGAGGCCATTAATGGCTTCAATAATGATGCAACTAGTATTTCCCAATAGCTGAAAACTAAGAGGCCGCTATCACAACCATGCATTGCCCTGAACAAATAGATTCTGTTTTGGCTGTAGAAGGTTGTATAAACATCAATAAGGTGTTCTCGGTAAGTTATCGGTTGCGGGCTATACACAGCGAGTTATAGCATTCTATTCACATCGTATTTAGTGGAACATGATATAAATGAAACATTTGCAAACCTTGGCCTATGTGTGATGTTGTGGAATATTTGGCAGCACATGAATGTGTTAAGCCTGAGCCAACCAGTGGTCCAACAGAACATAGGAGGTTAAAGGACAAGCCAGAGACTCTTTGGGAATTTATCCATTTAGCTTTTTCATTTTTACACAGAAGCCAGGCCAGAATCAATACGTGTGTGTCTCTAGTTGAATGATAGTTGTCTGCCCAACACGAGTTTGTAATAAATAAGAGGTGATTCTTGTTTAGTACACAGAGGGAAGTCTGCCCCTGAGAGCAGCGGGTACAGGTTTTGGAGCTGACTGTTTCATTTTAAAACATGCTAGCTAAAAACAAACACACAACAATCACACAACAAAGGAGTTAAATGAATTTGGGCTACTTTTAGTATGGAAGTGAGTATTTAACTCATATAGTAGAGATTCTCCTAAAATTTCTGAATTTAAAATGCTTGAGTTATAATGAAGAGTTAAAGTAAAGACTTAAGAGTTAAATCAGAGAAGTTTCACTCTAAACCATTTAGCCCTCTACTCTGAACTTGGTCACAACTTGTTTGGAGTTCATTCAAGGCTCCGCCCCCTTTCCTCTTCACTGCTCACTGTTCTACAGCCACTGTCACTGCTGGACTTACAGCTGCTATCGACTGAGTTTGGACGTCACATTGTTTGGCAAGTAATTTAAATTAAACATTTTAAACTTTATGTGCAATTTACTTAAATACTGATTGATATCATCCACATTTTGAGTGATCCTTTGTTTATTGTCAGCCATTGTCAGCCAAGTAGGCTAAAATGAGTTATTGAAAACATCGTCTGATTCATTATATATAAGCCCATTAGTCATGACAAACTCTGATCTGCTTTGGAGTTGAAAGTGTATTTTGTATAAACCCCTTATAGTGTTAATATTGGGACAACTGTATCATAGTTAAACATAGTTAAACATAGTTACATAAAAGCTATAAATAAGAGATTTACAATATTTTGACAACAAGGTGTGTTAATAAGTCTTATATTTTAACTATATTTTGAATCAGTATTCACTCTTATTGAGAGTTAAGCTCCAACTCTCCAGAAAGAGTAACATTAACTCCAATTTGAGTGGTCACATAAAACCACCAAAAAAAGATTTAAATGAAATCACATGGAGTTGATTTGACCAGGCTGGATTTGCTGTCTAGCTAATACACCAACTTTAACAAGCTAACCAAGCTAAAATGTTCAGAGCATATACATTATATCATCTATAAATAGCGTGTAAATATTATAAAGTGTTGGCCAGTAATGCTAGCCCTACTGCCTCAAAGGCCTGCCCTTCTTTCTTTGCTAATATGCTAGTATGCTAAGGTGGCTAAGTATCAGCTAATATTTTTATTTTGACTGTGGCACAAAATCCAACTAGGAAAGTGTCTGTCTGCTTTCACAATAAAATAATGCCCAAAAACGATTGGCAATGCATTCACACAATATAGATATTATTATATATATTATATATTATTATATAGATTTTTGAACTGTATCAGTCTAACGCTGAGCTATGTTTAAGGTCAACTTGTACTAATGTACGAATATTTAGTTGAACTGGTTCAGTTTCATATTTTGGAGAAGAGCTGGCTGTGTCACTGAAGTGGATGTTGAAAACTGTCAGTTCTTCTGACTTTCTAAAAGAATGTTCAGAATAAATAAAGTGGTTGAAAATAATCTAATCTAATAATCTAAACTTGCATCTTAAAGAGATGTGTCGCATTATGAGGTGCAATGTTTTTACCTGGTCCTTGACAGGGGTCACATAACCCTGTTTTCTCCAGTCCACAGAGTCTGGTAAATCCACATTTTCTACATTGAGAGGCGATGGCACCCTCTTGAGGTCAGCGGAAACCCTCAGTGTGGCATACATCTGCAGGACTTCCTCTTGAGTCTATAACAAATACAAAACAAAAAAAAAATCAATGAAGTGAAGAGAAATTCAACAAATGATTCTTTTTTTAAATACATTTTTGCATACAGCATAAGTTAGCTTTGATTGATTTAAGTACAAAACATTACAAGTTGTCACACTTCTACATTCTTGTCTTTGGATCACAGAGTTAAAAACTGGAAACCATTTGAAAGCAACATTTTGTCTATTTACTTCATTTTCTGTTTGCTTCAATACAGACCTATAGACAACTAAAGACAGAGAAAACTGTCTTTTTTAACTTTTCAAACAAAATAAACAACAGTAAATTAACTTTTTTACCTTTCTCTAATGTTCTAACTTAAAGTTGACTATTCTGTAAAACTGCAACCAGAGGATCAACCAATGCTTACTTATTCAACCATAAAATGTGGTTTATTGGTGCTATTGGTAAAGCACCAAGCTATTGGTGCTTTTTTGTGCTTTATTTTTTAGAGCCACAACTGCTCCACTTTTAAGAACACCCCCCTGTTGTTTTTTACTGAAATTGTTTTTCTTTACATCATAGGAGATGTTTCTTTTAGATTTTTCCTATTGAGTAAACGTAATTGAGCAAAGAAACTGTTGTAAAACTTGTAGTGAGACAATCTGAGCTTTGAGGAGTGTGTTACCAAGTCTCCCAGGTGGTTCATGCTGAGAGTGTAGCTGTGAAGCCCCAGGGATGTCTCCAGGTTGTGAGTGTTAATGTGCACCAGGTTTTTCTCCCACAATGCTCTGCGGTTGATCTCCTCAGCCTTAACACAGAATTAAAAAAAATAGTGTTAGGATGAATGAGGTGTATAATATAGATCATTCAAGTCAGTCTGGGAAGTATTCTATTCTATTTAAAAAGGCACACTATGTAAAATTTCATTGGGAATGCATGTAAACAAATATTGCACCAAGGTCAATCCTTTTATTAAGTGCCCCCTGCTGGTAAAAAAGCAACATAAGCTTTGACAGAGAGGAGCATTAACTGTAGATAGATATTCACCTTGACTTTGGTCTTGGGGATTTAGGTGAGAAATTAGATGTATTACCAGTATTTGAGAATTAATGTTTTTTAAGGGAAAGACTTTATAGAGTGGCATTAATACAAACAACAACTAACCTAACTAAATAATCAAACAGAAACCTGTGGCCACATATTACATATTCCTTTGGTTCTATAAAAGAAAACCTTGAAACTCTCTGTGAGATGCAATAAAGTTACTAGTTATTAATTGATTTAGCATGGACATGAATTTAACTTTCCAATTTATATCAAGCAAAAATAATGCAGTACAGACCTCGGTATGGTACTTCTTCTCATAGGTCTTCTTCCACAACTCCCAGTGCCTGTCCAGCCCGGAGTCAAACTTGGCCACAACCCCGGCACAAAGAACGACCAGCAGCCAGCCTCCCACCATCAGACCTGCAACACATGCAGAGAAGAAAACACCAAACAGATCAGAGAACACAGCCTTAGACCTGAGGAGGACGCCTTTATACTTGCAGAGTAAAAAAGGTATAACAGACGTAAAGCGTAATAGCAGCTGGTCTATACTTTGATTAGTTTCAGAATTATTCTCTAATGCAATAGCAGCTCCAAGTTTCAACAAATAAGTACAAGATTTGCATGGAGCACATTCCAGTGCTTTATAAAACAGCAATATCGTAATCAAATTTTGAAAAATTAAAAGACATAAGAAATTCATAAAACCGGTTTAGGTTATATGTCTGTCACACAGAGGTCGCCTCAACCAAATATTTTCTATTAAGTTTATTTTGTAGCAGTGACGGAAAAATCTGAATGCCATCTGATATTTTGACAGCTTACGCTGAGGGTTTATTGTAATTCCTGCTCCTGTCTGCGTTCTATATCGTCCTGTTCAAGCACAAAAGATCAATCCACTGTCAGAGTGGAAAAAAAAAATCTGCTTCGTCTTGAACATGCAGTGCCACGCGACCTCTGGTGTCACACAACTTCCACTGTAAAATTGCAGTTGTGGAGTCTGTGAGGGATACAGATACGTATGAGCCTGTTCAGTGCGGGGGCTGTGGTGCATTCACTGGCAGTAAAGCCTTAAATTTTAATAGATCGATATAGTATTATTACTAATTAGATAAAATAACTAATTAGATTTTAAAACGTAATTGAACAGTCCAGTAAGGCTGTTGTCAACCAAAGAAAAACTATAATTTTGTTGTCACATCAACTAAGACAACTAGTTTCTTTAACCACAACAAATTAATAAATACATTATACAAATTAATAAATCGGAAAATGTATGCACTTTTCCCATCAGATTATTGCCTTACTTTCACCTCCCATCTTCTCCCCATATTGTGCAAAAAGCCATCTTGAAACACATTAATGTGACACATACTGATATTGTGAAATTTGTTCCAACTCAGTATCACACTAACATTTTAGATAATTGAAATTTTGCACTGCCAGTGATATGTGTCTAAAAGAAGGACTGAGCTATTTCATTTTAGACATATTATGCTTACCTGGAAGTACAGTCAAATACTGAACATTTTTAAAAAATGCTACTTCTTTATCATTATGATATTAATAATTACACATTGAACACACAAGAACAGGAAGTTTATTTGTCTACACCCTAAAACCCCAATGTGGAACTCACAGTGTGCTGTGTCATTAGAATGTTTTGAATATAGAGCAAAACTAGCGCAGTAAACACTGCACATTTGTTTATACTGACAAAGCCATGTTGATGTCTGTACTGTATAGGAAGTGGCTCATGTACGTGGGCTGCAGGTGCATCAAGAGAAGGTCAGGATGTGGCTGCAAGCTTAACTCCAGATCCCACACAGAATAGACAAATCTAATATAATGCTAAATGGGTTCCACAATGTCAAGAAAACACATATGCAATAAGTTTTATGATTTTTTTTTTCCTTTAAATATTGAGGGTCCGCAATACTTTATTCTATCTAATCCTAAAATAAACCAAACTGTTACATGAGTTTCTTAACTAGCTTAGCACAGACTTGGTATCAGCCTCAATTGAGCAAGCTAAAGCGTTTTGATTGGCAGCAAATGTGCATAAGTCTATTTGTGCAATCAATACAAACGCAACCAAAGTGCGTGATGTCAGTTGGCTTTTTGTGTCAGATTCAAGCGTCTCCCTAAATGGTCCTCGCGTAAGGGCTCCGCCATATGGCAAAATACGGCAAAATACAGCAAAATTCAGCGATATACCGCCGTCCACCAGAGGGCAGGCTCTAAAAGCAAAAAATAAAGAGACAACTCATTACTACAAAAGCGCGAGGTGTCATGCTTTGGCTACACATCAGCTGCTGCTGGAGAGAGCAGGGGTGGGATGATGACACCGCTGCAAAATTCAAAGGTGGCGTTCTCGAACTGGAAGTATCGGCACTACTTCTCGTTAATTGAAATTAAAGGCAAAAATGTTTCTGTAACATACTATGTCCAGGAAAAAAGACGACCAACACTGCTATGGAGTAAAAGCCGAAAAGCCCGGATGTAACTTCCATTTTATTGCCCTTTCGTAATGACAATATCGGTAAATAGGGGACCAATGGGCGGATAACAACAATATTTTTACAATCTATGGTCAGATTGTAAGACAGCTAAAACTGCCACTAGGGTATTTGAAATGTTCCTGGGACAGAATATTTGAAAATGAATAAAGAAGTGCAGGGCTCTAGTTTAACTTTTTTTTTTTTTTTTTACTTTATCAAAGACCATGTATTTCAACATGCACAGTGCAAATTGGTGGAACATTAAAAAACACATTTGGTTATGGTTTTCAATTAAGTTTAAGATGTTTTTTGATATAACAGGAAATTATAGAGCCTAAAACTATTTATACAAAAACAAGACTCAGATGAGTGAACACCAGAGCTTCTTTTATAAAGCTCAACACAAATCTGATAAATAATTATGTATAAAATGATCAATTCTGAAACTAAAAAAAATAAATTCCTGTACTGTACTGAGTATTACATAATGCACTCTCAGTGCCCTTTCATTTCTGCAAAAGTACTCTGAATATAATTTCCCAAGTGAGCACAAAACACAACAGAAGTGAAACTTCAGAAGTGACACAGCTGCAGTTTTATAAAGTTTTACAGTTTTATGTTAAGTAGCATTTACAGATAGTTCCTGAAGTGACATGTGACACCAAAAAACAACTAACAGGACATTAACAAGGAAATAGAATCATGTGAAAAAGATACAAGTATGTTGATCTGCAGGTATCACCTGACATGGCAGTGTGATTATAATGTTAGAGCAAGTGCTAGAAAAGTGAGTTAAGATCCAGAGATAAAGAACAAAACAAAAACAATAATCAATAATGGTTTGTTAAATCAGAGAAAAGTTCATTACATTTTTTTTCATGAAGAATCATACATTCCCTTGTAAATGTGTATGTGTAAAAGTGTGTAGAGAGGTATTACTTTAATTTTTAGAAGTAACAGTGCCAGGGGCAATTAGCCTGGCAGGCCAGACTCCTCGCTGTATCAGCGAGTATCTTTTTTTTTTTTTTTTTTTTTAAAGCTGCTTTAAAATGTTAATTTTGTTCTCAACTTGTTCTTAAATAAAAAATTCACACACAACACAAAGTACCGATAAGAATACCGTTAAAGTACCGGACCGTAGCAGTATCGGTAAGAGTAGTAATACCGTTAAAACCTTAACGATACCCATTCCTAGTCATGCGTGTGTAGTTCAAAAATGTATTGTTCTATAGATTTAATATAGTTTGAATTCTTGTTTATTCCATTTCCCATGGGACATTTATTTTTGCAGGTAAAGAGAAATTATAACCATGTCATAGATGGATTAAGAGCATAAAACCATCATGTATTAAGCAGTTGAAAAACTTATTGTATTTTTTACAGCAAATATTTATTTTTTAAGCACTAGGATTGGAATGCCACCATTTTTATTTTATATTTTATTCTGTGCAGTTATGGGTCTTCAGTGAGAGAACTTGAGAACTTCAGAACCATAACTATTAGTCACTTTAGGGGCCCTTCAGCCTTGTTTGATATATTTTAACTGTATTCAGTGCTTTTTATGATTACCGGATTTTAAAATAATTTAAAAATATTTTTGCCAACTTTATTACTCTATTAGACCAACACAATTCATAATCTTTTATCCATTTGAAAAGCGTTAGACATTTCTGCTTAAAAGTAATCAGGTTTTAAGCTAAATTAGCTACAAACTTATTATTTAAGCTAGCATAATTATTCCCGGGTTAATAAAATTGCAGCCTTATTGGCTTACATTAGCCATTATACAAAGTTAAAAAGTACAAGTTGTATACTTTTATAAAACTGTAAAAAGCATCCCTTCGTTCAGCTTGAATTAAATACAATAGTTATTAGTTTAGCCTCATCGCTGTATCCATAAGCCTATCTCAAAGTGGCTCGCGGAAACCTAAAGGCAAGACCCTCAGCCAAACTGGGACAACACGTCAAAAAGAAAGTAAAAGTTAACTTTGCCTTACGCCTTTAAACTTCATCAGAACCCTTTAAATATGGCACATTAGCATTTATTTATTGATTGTATTTACGCTGTAGGTGAGAAGCAGACAGACAAGCTTACCTTTGCGAGTCGGATTCATCGTTACTGTGTTGGACAAGTTTCAGGTTTTTCCTGGTTTTTATTGAAGTTGAATGGGTCACGTGACACGACTCGCGGTTCCTCTATCACTGCAGCGTGCCTTTGGTAAATCACCTGACGCACGGGGCTCTGCGGTTTGACGCGGAAGGGAAGCTGTGAGGTGAAGGGCGAGCCACTGATCTATGTAGCTTCCTACGTTTGTTTTTTAGTTTCCGTTTAAGACAAAAGAATACACAGACGTTTTTAATAAAACACATTTTTACAATAAAAGAAAAAAATACATTAAGTGTATTATTAGGGCTTTTTTTTAAAAGTGGCAAAATGTAAAGTTGTAGAGTATATTTTAAGGTCATTAGCTAGAAAACTTTATTTATTCCATTAGGACCATTAGGGCAATAATAAATAAAAGACAAGAATATATATATTTTTTACATTAAAAGAGCTGAGGACAGTCTGTTGTCCAGGAAATGCAGTCCCAGATATTTATAGGTGGACATTTTTCAATATCTTGTGATGATAGTCACAGATATTTAGTCCTGTGAATTATATATATACGCGTCTAAAGTCAGTGTCCATCTTTTTAGTTTTGGAAGTGTTTAGAATGAGATGGTTTTCTTGGATCATTTAAAAATGCGCTCTATGAGGCTCTTGTTCCTCTTCCTGTTTGTTTTTGATACAAGCCACTATTGCTGTGTCATCAAAGTGTTTCTGAATATGACAGGACTCAGTGGACAGAAATGGAACAAGAACAGTTCAGTGAGGAGCCCCTGTGCTACTAATGACAGTCTCAGACAAAAAAAGGTCTTTAACCCTTGTAGGTTGTACAGACAGTAAAACACAAAAGTCAAATACACAAATAACCTGCTGGAATGATGACTCACGTTTCTAAGATCAGAGAACAATAGATGATTATTATGTGTACAAACTAGGGAGGAGGGGACAATCAGATTATGGTGTAACACCAATAAGATCTGCGGAGCAGAACTTATTGATGATTCCTCGCAGGTGCTATACAAATAAATAAATAAATTTGACTTTACTTTACTAACACACTTAGGGAGGGCATACAAAGAACCAGGGGTATGTCTCAAGCTTCTTAATCACTCATTCCTTGAAACTGATGTTTTTCTCTGTAAACCGTGAGGAAATGAAACATGATTTTAGAAACTGTGCACTATTCGTTTTACACAACCACAGAACATTTGCATTTACTATTTATACATTCAAGTTCAAAACAAAATCTTTATTTCAAAAGAACATAGAAATTTAAAAATCCAAAAAGTACTGAATGATTTAGATTTGATTGTAACAGGACGGTTCAAGTCACACAATGTTCCATCCTACCATCGTTTTACTAAAACATTGTAAGAAAAAGAATGAGTCATAAGCTGTCACAAGTTTTATCTTTTTCTTTAGCACATTGTCAAATATACAAAAAACATATAGAGACTGTCTCATGTTATGTGTGTTTGTGATAGTGGTACAATACTAGAATTTGGAGTTTGTTTTGATGCTTGGCTTGAGTGTCACGTGCTAATACTAGAACAATATCTTAACATTAGTCTAAAATATCTAAAAAAAAAAGCTTTGGAACAAATTGTTAGGTTCTCTCTTTGTCCTGCACCCATTTCTTTTTCTTTTTCTGAACAAACCTCCTGTATTTCCTGTAAAGTTTAGTTTGTCAGTGCTGTCACATGTCACTTAACATAAACAGTTGGGTCTATCGGTACACATCGTCTGCACTCCTCCGCTCATATTAGTTGCTAATTTAGCCGCTCTTACAATTGTTATTACAATAATACAGACTTGGAACACACTTTCTTGTATAAGCCGCCAATCAGTCAATACAAGACGTGGTTCGGGTTTTTGAAACAAACGTGTCTTCAACAAAGACGTAAGATGGGACACAGCTCATACTAAACTCCGCCTGCTGCCTGTATGAAATACCAACGGGACGCACTTGTTTTGCCTTTGATGGACACCTGAAACCCACTGTCAGCACAGCGTGACTGATGTCATCTTTGTTACAATTGGAGTCGTAGTAAACACCTGGGGACGACACAGAGGAACAGTGAGTGACATCTGGACTTCAGGAGAACTTCCAAGCTATTTATACTTTTGTAACTTCTTATATTTTTAAACTGTTTTTTAACGTACATTTGGGTAAAAATGATGAGGGTTCTTTCTAAGGGCAGTTTTACACCAATTCAAGGTCTGGATCAGGAGGCTCCACCTCCTTTAAAGGACTCAAACCGGACTAGAGCAGGATTCAGTAGTGACTGTTTAGTGCCATTTAGCATAAGTGTGTTTGGACAATTATCATTTTCCTATCGAGCATGTCAAACCTGGAACACAATACCTGCTCATGTAAGAGAATTGGCAGCATTTACATTATTTACCAAAGCATTGAAAAAATGGCTGCTTGAAGCAAAAAAAATCCTAATGAGTCTAGTGCATGAATTTTATTACTATGAAGTTGATGGTCTAACTTTGGTTCCACAAAATAATTTAATATTTTTTGTACTTTTAATTGTATACTCTATTATCCTTGAATGTACTTGGTGTTTCTGTGCAAATGTGGTCTTTTCTGTCCTGTATTCAACATCAACCTGCCCAGGGACTGGAGATGGAAATCAGCCATATAGACTATAATCTCTCATATTTAAATGATTGGGTCGCCAGGTTCCTTAACAACCATCTGCACTCTCAGCCCGACACTGTGGGCTTGAAAGAACAGAACGAAACAGCCAGTGCAGGACAAACAGTTGACTCAGACCCAACCCCTTTACTTGCCTAATCATCATGACGAGCATAAGGATATGGTTTCAAATGGTTCACATGACACAGTTATGATGACTTCCGACGGTAAGATGTAGTAATTGGATCATTTTGATCTGAGACTTGTTCAAGAACTGTATGGTCCGGGCAAACGTAGGCTGTAAAGGTGATTTCTCAGCATTATGGCCAATACATGATCCCCAGGACTAAACTGACGCTTCTCACTTTGGCAGTCAAACAGCGGTTTAATTTTTACTTGAGCTTCTTCAATATTTTTACGTGCTCCACAGCTGAATATAAGCGATGGCAAAAACCATTTACATAGTCTAACAAATTTCCCAGTGGATCATTTTGTGACTAATCAATCATTTTGTGACTAATCAAATACACATGCATAATCTGTCATTTGATGCGATTTGGAATTTTTTCATCTTTTCTTGGCGTCTTTATGCACATTAATCAATTTTTTTACCTGGGGTGCCCAAACTTTTGATCCCCACTGTATCCATTAGTAAGAGCTAATATTAGCATAGCTCTTTAAACTAATATTAAATCATCTTGGTTTATGTCTATGAAGGGAAATACACCTGTGAGCTGGGCTAGTGACGTGAGTCACATGACTTTCTGTGTCATCACTTGACAAACGGCGAGATCAGAGACATTTGCAGCACAGAGCGGACGTCTGGTGGTTTTGCGACAGTAAGACCATTACACCAGTGTTGCCTGCGCACTCATTTAGTTGATCCTCCCTTTATATGTGTTCACCTTTAGGAGCAAGAGAGCAGCTCCCTCAGGTTAATTTGATAGTCACATAAACAAAGACATAGGTGTCCCTCGAGGTGTCCCAAATTAATATAAGGCGAGAAATCAGATAGCAGCAGGATTTAAATCTGTTCTTTTTATAGACAATTTAAACAAATGTGGATTGGATTAACTATATTTACAATCAAAGATTTATTAATTACACAAGAGATGCTGTAACCGTTAAAAGAAAACAAAAGTTTGACAAAACCAGCCTAATGACCTGACAAAACAGAAAAGCACTGAGCATGCTTTTAGCTGAAAGGAAGGGGTCTGAAAATTGATTTCATTCCAAATAAATCAGCTCTTGATCGCAGCATAACTATGGCTGTGGGGAACTTCACACTCGAGCAGATCAATGAGTGTTAGAGGAGGACTTAATCTCGACCTGGTTTGACAAAATGTTTGGGAAATTGGCTGGGATTATAAAAAATCTGTATTGATATACATATACTTGATTAAATACTTTTGCTTGTGTTGCATTCTATGCATCTGGAGCTTGATGGTAAGTTTGTGTCCATTGCTAGGTCAACATACAATGTACATGCACCTGCCGAGCGACACTATGGTCAAGGCTTTGACCCTAAACGAAGAAAAATCTGATCTGGGGACGTCTTCTCTTGCATGTACACCGATGATACAATGGTTCAACGTCAAGCTCCACAGCTCCATGACTGATCATACTAAAGTCCTAGGGCCGTATGGTTCACTCAATTTATTTTATGCTTAAGAGAATTGTTTGAATAAACAAATGTGTGGATAATAAATAGGTTTATGATTTATATGAATGGTAAATTTGATCAACAATATTAGCATTATTTAAATCCATAGTTAAATTGCTGTGTTATGGGTTTACTCCTGGGTTAGGAGGGAAAGTTAATAACCTGTGTCGTGAAACAAATTAACCTAATGTTACCTGGTTCAGATTTTGTTTGATTTTATCCACTTAAGACAACATTTACAACTTAACTCAGTATTAAAAACGCATATAGAAAACAGTCCGCAGGAACACCGCAGGAATATTACAGCTCCACATCTGAACATTAGAAATTTCAAAGACTGAACCAAAAATTGTGGCCCCACTTTCATGAGAATACATTTAAACACCATATGTTTAAGATCTATATCGATCAGACACAGTTTCTGTTGATATTTGTCTGTTGATCATCAACATCACCAGACATAGGAACAACATAATGCTTATCTGGGTTCTATTATGAATACTTTATTGATGATATCAAAATTTTACAGCACACTTTGAGATCAGCTTTAAACACCCAGCTGTGGCCTGTAGTCACCTGCAGAAAGAAGAGAGAAAAAGAGAAGAAAGAAACAGATTAGTCTCAGTCAAACCATAGCACAAATTCTAGTTCTCAGCTCAGACTAGAACCTAAGTATTAAAGTTCAGTTCTGAGCTTTGACGGCTGATGATCCTATTATGAAACTGGATTTAATATTACCTCAAAGTCCTAAATCTGGCAGATTTTGAGTGGCATGAGTCATTGAACTTACGATACCAGGAGCTCCTTTAATTTAAAGATTGTACACCACAGGCCATGTCCATTGGACCAGATACAACCTAATTCCTGTTCATATGACAACATTTATGAACAGTATTATTCCCAGAACTCTGCTGCCAACAGGAGAATTCTGGGAAAATCCATGATTGGTTTGACATAAACTTTTATTCATTTATTTGTTGCCAGACAATAGAAACAATAAGAGCAATTACACATCACTAAGCCTCATACAACAGGGACAAACTCGCTGATCTCCACTGACTTTATAACTGAGACCTTTTGAGACATTTGAGAGCAGCTCATGAGAGACACAAACTTAGCTATGGCTTTTGTCTTATTGGCAGTTGTTAATCCTTTACTAAAAGACCAAAAGGACGAGCAGACACTGTCTCAACACAAAGTCAAATGAGATCAGTGATGTCAGAAAGCCTACTGTCCTTAAAATCTATTTAAGATTTTTAAGACTTTTGTTCAGAGGGCCTCTATCTTTTAAAGGGATGTTGTCGTTCCAGATCTGAATAAAGTCCTGGTGTTGTGCCAACTCCTTCAGGATCCTTAGTCCCTTGTGCCTGAGAAAACACACAAAACATTTTACAATCAGCTCAATCTTAGAGCAACAAAAATAATCAAAACATTATCTTCAGCGACTACTCGATACCTTACCTGACTTCTGGGGCAGCATCAACGGCCATCTGTGTAACAGCAACGACCACCCGTTCGGTGAAGAGTCTCCCGGTGGCAAAGAGGTCGTCCGTTCCGATGCTGTCCACCAGCTGGTTCAGATGTTCAGCAGTGCTGGCCCTCACCCCAATAAAACAGTGTCTGAAGAAGCACAAAGTGAGGTGAGAAACTGATCCAATAGCTACATCTTCATTTCCTACAGTACAGTCTGAATGTCTTTACTGCATGATATAAACTGTTATTTAATTTTTAAAGCAAACTTCATCCTGTACCAATGTTACATGTGTGTCCCTTACTTCTGGATAATCTGAACAAAGAATTCTTATAACAAGGATGCAGTTGGTGGGGCAGATGATTCGCTGTGGAGACCTCTGAAGGGAACAGCACAAAGGAAAAGAATAAAACAATACAATACAATATGTCACTGTAACTGAAATGATAAAAATATATATATCAATATCTAGATTTATTTTCTTAAAATGTAAAGATAAGACATGACCCATAAAAAAACAAGTGACAAACAAATACAGCACAGCTCAAGCTCAAGGGACCAAAAGAAACAAAGGGACCATTTGCAATTGGTATAACAATTTAGGAAGCACATTCATCTTAACCATAGACACTGTCCAATAATGACTGGCTGTAATCCTCTTCTCCAAAGCGAGTCTTTTTTCCAAAACAGAGACAGCGTCTTTGGTATTGGATATCCTCTGGTCTGCCACAGTAATGTGTAACCCACTTCAAGGTATGTACACGCCTGGACCTTTAGGTTCGTAGGAGCCAAGATTATAGCAATAGTCAATAAACACAAGAAATTGTAGTTAAATGTGAACTTTAGTTACGGTAAAATAAAAGAATGCACATTACATTAACAAATTTGTAACCTCTGGATCCAGATAAACAAAAAGAAATAGAATGTCCCTTCGTAAGTGTTCTTGCCGGAAAGTGTTGCTCTGCAACTTCGCTTAATGTTCAAGTCCGTAAGTCAGGGGAATAGTCAAAACTCAAGACTCTCCTAAACTCCAAACTGAATGGCAGAACGGGAAAGAAAGGAGATTTAAGAAATTTTGAACGTGGCATGGTTGTTAGTGCCAGACGGGCCGGTCTGAGTATTTCACAATCTGCTCAGTTACTGGGACACACAATCATTTCTAGGGTTTACAAAGAATGGTGTGAAAAGGGAAAGACATCCAGTATGCGGCAGTCCTGTGGGCGAAAATGTCCTGTTGATGCTAGAGGTCAGAGTAGAATGGGTCGACTGATTCAAGCTGATAGAAGAGCAACTTTGACTGAAATAACCACTTGTTACAACCGAGGTATGCAGCAAAGCATTTGTGAAGCCACAACACGTACAACCTTGAGGCGGATGGGCTATGTCACGGTGTCCTTTTCCTTTTTTTTATGTGTTCTGTGTGAGTGTGTGGCCCCTTTAAGCTAGGTGACGGACACATGTTGGGGAACGCCCATCGCACCTGAAAAATCACTGCGCCCCCGGTTTTAGTTTAAAAGGGCCAATAGAAGGACAGTCAGGAGGGAAGGAGAGAAGGGAAGCAGACGGATACAAGCAGATGGAACAGGGGGAAAGACCGGCCCTGGCGGACGCCGGTCGGAGGAAGAAGGAAGCCGGGAGGATTCCTAAGGAGACCTGAGGCCAGGGGACCCGGAGGCGTGTCTGGTAGGTCGGGAAGCGAGGGGCCGATGAGGAGGCCTGGGGTGACCCGCGACCAGAGAGAGAGAGCCAGGGACTGGTACGGTCTAGGAACGACGGCGGGGAAATGATGAACTGAAGGAGGGAAAGAGACGGAGAAAGCAAAGGAGAAGGCAAGAACAGCATTGAGCAGGACGGAGTGACGGACAAGCGAACGGCAAAGGGAAGCCGGAACGAGAGAATTACCGCCAGACGGAGGCGGCACAAGGAGAAGGAAGGAGGAAGAGGCAAAACGGAGGGGAACAACAGATACCTTGACGACGACCAAATACAACGCTTCCAAACCAGCTAAGTAGAGGGAGGTGTCCATAACAGTGTGGAGGATATACTTACCCGAATTGCATAATTGTGTGCCTAAGACCGCCTTCTCCCTGTTCACAGCACCGTCTCCCACTTCAGGGGACAGACCGAGCCAGGAACCGAGGAATGACCAGCCGTATTTCCGCGGACCAAGAGGGGACTAAGGAAAGGACTCTGTACATTGCTGTAAAACGATAAGTGAAGGGACGTGTCCCGAATAATCTGCATGCTGTGTGGCTTTATTGTGTTTTGTAGTGTGGTCGGTTGATTTGACATTATTGTGTTTTTATAGTTAGTTTCTGCGGCGACGTACTGGGGCTTCGAAGTTAACTGGGACCGCTGGGAAGGCAGTAACACACGGACTGGCCGGCCCCGCGGCACGGACTGGAGGGCGGGGATTACAACTGATAATATTCCTCTCAGAGACTGCTTCCTCCCACAACCCCCGGATTCTGCTCACAAACTGTTCTATTGGCGTTTAAAGCCTTTGCTGGGTTCTTTATATAGATTCCTGTTTTTAACCTTGCGTTTGTTTTAATAAATCTGATTTTTTTTTATTGTAAACTCAGTCCCACTTGTATTACTTTGTGGTACATTTTGGTGATCAGAGAGAACCAGAAGCCGAGGGGCAGCGACATGGGCTACAACAGCAGAAGACCCCACCGGGTACCACTCATACACTACAAACAATTTGCACAAGCTCACCAAAATTGGACAGTTGAAGACTGGAAAAATGTTGCCTGGTCTGATGAGTCTCGATTTCTGTTGACACATTCAGATGGTAGAGTCAGAATTTGGCGTAAACAGAATGAGAACATGGATCCATCATGCCTTGTTACCACTGTGCAGGCTGCTGGTGTAATGGTGTGGGGGATGTTTTCTTGGCACACTTTGGGCCCCTTAGTGCCAATTGGTCATTGTTTAAATGCCTATCTGAGCATTGTTTCTGACCATGTCCATCCTCTTTAGGACCACCATGTACCCATCCTCTGATGGCTACTTCCAGCAGGATAATGCACTATGTCACAAAGCTCGAATCATTTCAAATTGGTTTCTTGAACATGACAATGAGTTCACTGAACTAAAATGGCCCCCACAGTCACCAGATCTCAACCCAATAGACCATCTTTGGGATGTGGTGGAACGGGAGCTTCGTGCCCTGTTTGTGAATCCCACAAATCTCCATCAACTGCAAGATGCTATCCTATCAATGTGGGCCAACATTTCTAAAGAATACTTACAGCACCTTGTTGAATCAATGTCACGTAGAAATAAGGCAGTTCTGAAGGTGAAAGGGGGTCAAACACAGTATTAGTATGGTGTTCCTAATAATCATTTAGGTGAGTGTAGTTACAGGGCCAATTTCAATCTCTGAGCTTTAAAACCAATAATGAGTACTTCTGTTTAGTCCTGGTTGAGCTGTAGAAAATTATGTGACATCCAAGCTTTTTTATCTAAAATACAGTTAAAAAGAGAGTCCAAAGGTGCAGTGTCACCAGTAGATATGGCCACTTGTAGTACACCATGTCATGGCCACGAAATGAGGACCCAGCGGTGGGCAGCAGGACAGAACTGGACTGCAGGGGAAGGACACCACCGATCAGGTCATGTTCTTTACATTTGTTGTTGTTTATTGATAAAAATAATTTTCTTTTAAACAAATAAGAATAAAAACACTTCCACATAATCCTTTTTGTCACTGTCAATGTAAAAACCCACCCCTTGACCAGTGCAATGGCATATTTAGTTGCTTTCTAATAGTTTGGTGACCCTGCTGAACATTACAGTAACACGAAACCAACAACCAGAGATCTCAGTATGCAGCTTATTCAGGTCTCATTGAAAAATTTGGATAATTAGTAATGAAAGCACTGAACCCTATGCACAGGACAGTTCTACAGGAATGCAAAAGGTTGCATTGCATCCTAAAATATTTTTTTTGCATCCTAACTTGGCTGCGTCAAATATTGAAATCATAACTAGTATTATTATTTATTTATTATCAATTGCTACTCAAGCAAAGCACTTAAACAGCTTCTGAACATAGTTATCCAAGTCATGGTGTGATTTCCATGATTCTTTGCGGCCAAAACACTTATAAATATATATATTATTTATGATTGATTACATAAATGAATGAACTAGATGACAAGTTAAAAGGGAGGTGGAAGTTTAAAGTCTTGTGTCTTATTACATGTCTATGATTAAAGGTGCATGCAGCATGACTTGTCTTTGTTTTTTTCTCACCACACGAGTCACACAAATGTGACGTGAGAAAAGCAGTAAATACAATATCCAAATTTTTTTAAGACCAAAAGTAGTGTTTTGGAAAGACCAATAGAGAAGTTGTGCCTTTTGCTCGAAATGGATAAGTGATATTCATATTTGTGTTGGTTTAACGCCAAGAGAGGTGTACTATGGTGGCAATTTATTCAAGATGCGTTTGAATTTAAGTTTACAGTTAATATGTGGTTTTCTAAAAAAAAAAATAACGTGTTTATATTGCATATATTGTTTGCAGGATGGATTTACAAATGTCACTTTGTTGTTATTGAGTAATTGTTATGTCCCAGCAGTAAAAATTAGTGGTCGGAATAGCGCCATATTGTGCTTATAATATTTGAAAAGGTATTTTTTATGAATTTTGATTTATAAATAGTAAAACACTAAACTAATTCACAGACACAAGAGATAATGGAAAGTTATGTTTTCACTTTTACGCTAGGGGGAGTTATATAGACCCCTTGAACTTCCTTTGTTTGTACATGTAGTTGTACCGTAGAAGAAAATGATGTGGACATGTTCAATAAAAAGATGGACAACAAATTAAAAGCCAGTTGGGTGCTGTTCAACACATAAAACCATCTATTGTTGTCTATTATGCGGTAACCCTTAAGGGGCACATTTTATCATGAATTCTAGCATTAATTCATGCAGGACTCATGCATGAGTACATGCATTAAACTCGAATTAATCATATTTTCATTCTAACCCTAACCGAAAACCTAACGATAACCTTATAAATTTATAATCAAATGTGCCCCCTACTCTAAAGTATTACCATATATGGTGTGTTTAATTACTAATAAAATATTAGTAAATGCTTGGTGGGTCAGATTAAACAGACCAACGGGTCGCATGTGGCCCCCGGGCCTTAGTTTGCCCACCCCTGCTCTACTGGCAAACCATCCCCATACTGCAGATAAATAGTCATTAACATTAGTGTTTAAAAAGTAAAAATCCTCCAATAACTATTTCAAACACTATAAACAAGATCAAATCTAACAATAAATAATAAAACCCTAAAACTAAACATCAATCCTAAAACAATTAAATAGACCACTAAAATCCAACTACATTTTCCCCCATGTGCTCTTCTGTGGACTGGCCCGCAACTTTCATTACGGTGTCTGGTCTGCCGGGGAAGCTTTTGGTCAGACACCTGGACACAGTGAGAAGAACAGAAAGTAACACCACACATACACTCATACCACTAAAACATTTAAAACACTACACATTGCACATACACCAACAATTAAATTGGTGTACACATACACCAATTTAATTGATTGTTTTAAATGATAATTTAAAACAAGACATATATATATATCAGGGGTGCACGTGGCAGAGTGGTTAGCACTCCTGCCTCACAGCAAGAAGGTTGTGAGTTCAAAAACCCGGCCAACTCAAACATTCTCCGCGGACTCTGGTCTTTCTGTGAGGAGTCTGCATGTCCTCCACGTGTTACCGTGGGTTCTCTCCAGGTACTCCGGCTTCCTCCCACCGTCCAAAGACATGCATGTTTAGGTTAATTGACAACTCTAAAGTGTCCCTAGTGAGTGAATGAATGTGAGAGTGAATGGTTGTCTGTCACTGTCTGTCTCTAAATGTTAGCCCTGCGACTAACTGGCCACTGTCCAGGGTGTACCCCGCCTCAGGCCCAAAGCTGCTGGGATAGGCTCCAGTCACCCGCGACCCCTAACGGGACTAAGCGGTAGAAAATGAATGAATGAATGAATGAATATATATATATATATATATATATATATATATATATATTGCATGTTGGGGGAGAAAAAAAAACTGTAATAGGTAGATGTGATAATAGTATGAGCGGTTTCTACAGCTACAACCAGTTTAAACGTGTACCTACAGCTACAACCAGTGTAAACTTGTACCTATGATCAGTCTCCATACGTTTGGTGAAAAAAGTATGTTTTGAGTTTGCTTTTGAAAACTACAACAGAGTCAGCTCGCCGCACTTCCGCCGGGAGCCCATTCCATAAAATTGGGGCTCAATAAGAAAAGGCTCTGTAGCCAGCAGACTTCTTCTTTACTCGAGGAAGTTGAAGGAGGCCAGCGTCCTGAGAGCGAAGGGTACGAGCTGGAGTATACCGGGTGATGAGGTCAGATAGGTAAGAGGGCGCGCGTCCAAAAAGAATCAGCTCTAACATGAATAGGAAGCCAGTGTAATGAAGCCAGGACCGGAGTAATGTGATCAAACTTCCTGGTCTTTGTTAAAGGTCTGGTGGCTGTATTTTGGACCATTTGTAGTCTGTGAGTACTTTTCCTCGGAAGTCCAGAGAATAACGCATTGCAGTAGTCTAGCCTGGATGTGACAAATGCATGTGTGATGATATGACCTGAGGAAAACAAAACCAAAATATTATCCCTGATATCTTCAATTTTATGTCTAAAGAAATCTAAAAAGTCTTGTGCACTAAAGGGAGAGGAGTCTTCAGTTGTTCTTGGTTGGATTAGTTTAGCAACTGTCCCAAATAGAAACCTGGGGTTATGCCGGTTTTCTCTGATTAGAGATGAGAAATAGGCCGTCTTTGCAGTGCTGAGGGCGTGCTTATAGGTGTTTACACACAAACACCACTTTGATAATTTAGATTAGTTTTTGACTTGCGCCATATGCGTTCAAAACTCCTGCAGGCCTGTTTTAAAGCCCGGGTTTCCTCGTTATACCATGGTGTAGGTCGTCTGGTTGGTCTGGGCTTTGTCCTGAGTCAGTGATGGCCGAAAGGGTTGCATGGACCTCCTTTGTGTAGGCCTCTACTGAGTTTCCAGGTGGAGTTAAATTAGGAAGAACAAAAAAAGGGAGAGCAAAAATTGTGTTTGGGAGATCCCTGATGCTCCTCGAAACAGCCTCTGGGCAAAACATCCACCTCCTGTCACTGTCACAGAGTCAATTCAGGCGGTGGTTGTGCACAATATCAGCACAATTTTAAACTATCCACAATGGAAATAGGGATTTAGATCCGCTTTAGCAAAAGGCTTTTACTGGCCCACGCTCACTGCCCGTGTCTCTCTGCTGCACAGACCGGTACCAGGCCGAGTCACTGGTAACAAGCATTACTAGTGGAGAACCGAGAGAAAGTGAGCAGTAATCTGTGTTAGCAAAGAAACTAGATTTTAAACATAGGCTGCTCTCAGCCAAAAGTTATTATTTTATAACACAGTGAGAGCCCTCTTAAAGTGTTTGTGATCCAGTACAGTTGGGATAACCTGATTGTGGTGGTTTGTGTTTGAGTGCTGTTGTGATATGTTTTGAGTTGTGTATTGAGTTTTGTCTCTGCAGTGGTAATGACAGCTACCAACAACATGACTTCCAGTTCCTATCAAAGATCAGCCTCAGGATTAACACACCTGTTTCGCATTAGCGACGGAGGAATAAATAGAACACAGACAGACACTTAATAGACAACGACATGACAGGAAGACACCAGCACGACAGGAAGACACAGAGACAACAAGAGAAGCCGAGAAGACACGAGAGAGACACAGAAAGAAACAACGCCGCCACAAGAAGGGGAAGGAGACGACACCACAACGCCAAATACACGTAACGGAAACCAGGGTATACACGTGAGGCTAGATTGTATATGTGTGAAACAACAGATCGAGCTGCTATTCAGTCTGAACAAGTCATTGAAGATTAATTAATTAAATCATTTATTTATTTGATTGGGACAGTGCATGTTAATGAACATATGAGACACAACCACATGAATGTAAACATGCCAGATTGTAGCCGTAGGCTGATTTCCATCCGTTGTCCCAACATTCTCACACCATTCACCAAGGAGGGTTAAGTGTCTTGCCCAAGGACACAACGACAGTATGAACTGTGGGGAGAGCGGGAATCGAACCGCCTACCTTCCGGTTGAAAGACGACTGCTCTACCACTGAGCCCTGATGGGAGACATTTCAGGGTTATACGCAATAACACACAATTTATTTTGCTATATGGGATGCCCCTGCTAGCAACATGGCCTTTGGCAGACATATTCTCGTTATGCGATGACATAAACAGGGTCAGGGTCACCTTACCTAAAAATTGGAATGGTATCTGTGCACCAATTATGCTTACAAGTCATGTGGTGGTATGTCTAAATGTCAGCCCTGCGACTAACTGGCCACTGTCCAGGGTGTACCCTGCCTCAGGCCCAATGCTGCTGGGATAGGCTCCAGTCACCCGCGACCCCTAACGAGACAAAGCGGTAGAAAAATGAAACAAATGAGAAGAAGTGGCAAACTTAAGATTGAAAGAACATCAACGGACTTTGGGAAGAAGTATTGGACAATATACAGACAGATTGAGAATATTAATAGAAGGACGACTACGGAGCTCATACAGAGACTATGCTGTTGAACAGGATTTGTGGTATGAGATGCTAACTTTGTAACTTTTCAGTGGAAAAATGCTTAACCAATCAGGAGCTCAGGAGAGGGAACCCAGGAGAACCAATGGGAGATTGGGGTTTGAGGACACGCATTGGAATTCCCCCCCTACATCAACAGGGCTTTCTTCTACATCGCCTTATAGAGCTTCCCAAGGGATTTGATTGGGAGACCAACGGTATACCTGGCTACTTATGCTTAAGGGAGTTCAGAGTAGCTTTGAGCTAGTGTTGGAGATTTTGCTGACCAGCCATTGGGTTAGGACCAGAGGACCACGTCGAAAGGAGGACGACACGTTAGATGCTCTGGACGGCCAATTACAGAGGTGAACCCGTTGAGATGGCAGGACAACGTCGAGGAGGAGGCTTTGGACGAAGACTGGTTAAAGGGTCTGCTGGAACCAGGGTCACCAGAGGCTGGCGAGGTTTCGAATGAGGATTCAATGATGTGGAAGTTTAAAAAATCAATATTTATGTTTATTCAAAATACAACATAGATGACATATTAAATGTTTAAACTAGAAAATGTATACTTTTAACAAAAAAATAAGTTGATTTTAAATTTCATGGCATCAACACATCTTAAATAAAGAGATAAGGCCATGTTTACCATTGTGTGGCATCCCCTTTTCTTTTTATAACAGTCTGCAAACGTCTGGGGACTGAGGAGACAAGTTGCTCAAGTTTGGGAATAGGACTGTTGTCCCATTCTTGTCTAATACAGACTTCTAGTTGCTCAACTGTCTTAGGTCTTCTTTGTCGCATCTTCCTCTTTATGATGCACCAAATGTTTTCTATGGGTGAAAGATCTGGCCATTTCAGAACCGGATCCTGCACTCATGCAACCCCATACCATCAGAGATGCAGGCTTCTGAACTGAGCGCTGATAACAACTTGGGTTGTCCTTGTCCTCTATAGTCCGGATGACATGTCGTCCCAGTTTTCCACAAATACATTTTAAATCAGCCTTAGTCCAGAGAAAACACCTTCGCTTCTGGATCATGTTTAGATATGGCTTCTTCTTTGACCTAGTTGGCAACGGCGAATTTGCTCGGTGGATTGTGTTTACTGACAATGTTTACTGGAAGTATTCCTGAGCCCATGTTGTGATTTCCATTACAGTAGATTCCTGTATGTGATGCAGTCTAAGGGCCCGAAGATCACGAGCATCCAGTCTGGTTTTCCGACCTTGACCCTTACGCACAGATTGTTCCAGATTCTCTGAATCTTTGGATGATACTATGCACCGTAATACTATCAATTATGCATGATGCTAACTTCAAACTCTTTGCAATTTTTCTCTGAGAAACTCTTTTCTAATATTGCTCCACTAATTTTTGCTGCAGCATTGGGGAAATGCCCATCTTGACTTCTGAGAGACACTGCCAGTCTGAGAACCTCTTTTTATACCCAAGCATGTTGCCAGTTGACATAATAAGTTGCAAAATGTTCCTCCAGCTCTTCTTTATATGTACATTTAACTTTTCCGGCCTCTTATTGCTACCTGTCCCAACCTTTTTGGAATGTGTAGCTCTCATGAAATCCAAAATGAGCCAATATTTGGCACGACATTTCAAAATATATCACTTTCAACATTTGATATGTTATCTATGTTGTATTCTGAATAAAATATTGAAATGTGAAACTTCCACATCATTGCATTCTGTTTTTATTCACATTTGGTACAGTGTCCCAACTTTTTGGAAATCGGGTTGTAAAAGAATAGAAAATCAAATCTAAATCTCAAATATCTTTTTGCCCTTTTAATAAAAACACCATTATCAAATTACCAGTCTTTGTTTGAATCCTTAAAATAATTTAACATTTTAAAATAGTTACAATAAAAAAGTTTACTGAGAGAAAATTACTGTATTTGAGGGAACACTTACCAATATGAGTACAGTCAACATTTTTATGTTGAAGAATTAGGGGCGGCAGTAGCTCAGTGGTAGAGCGGGCGTCCTTCAACCGGAAGGTAGTAGGTTCGATTCCCGCTCGCCCCACAGTTCATACTGTCGTTGTGTCCTTGGGCAAGACACTTAACCCACCTTGCCGCCAGTGTCTGTAGCACTGGTGTATGAATGTGTGTGACTGTAGAGGTGTGTTTGGTGGTGGTCGGAGGAGGTTGAGCGCCGTTTGTATGGCAGCCGCCATCTCTGTCTGCCCCAGGTGTGAATGTGTGTGAATGGGGTGAGTGGTAAGCACGTTGTAAAGCACTTTGTGATCTATATCTGTGAAAGGTGCTATATAAATAATACTTACTTACTTACTTACTAATTAGGGAGAATCTCTGGCACAACAGTGGGTCCTATGTCTTCTTGTTTTTGCTGTTCCTTTCTGGGGTCACCACAGTGAATCATCTGCCTCCATCCACTTTCAGTGGCCTAAAATATTATTTTCTTTCATTCAATTCAATATAATTTTTTTTCCTTTGACATTCAGTGTCTTATCTAAAAATGTCACTTACATCTAAAAGAATGCTGTTGAAGGGCATGGATTTGACGTATAGAAATATGGTTGTGTGGCCTGTGGAAAAAAAAGAAAAACGTTTGCAAGAGGACACTTCTACATAACTATATGACTATAACTTATGTTATGTTTGGTTAGGAAATGCACATACGCCAATGCGCACACGTCAGAGTAGCTCCATGTTTGTACTGTAATGAATGTTTTTGATAAAGTTTGCAGGGATAGCTCCTTCACCTGTGAGAAAAATATAAAGGTATTATACACCCTATTCCGCACAAACTCAAGAAATCCTTTTGTGGACGCTGTGCTGGTGTCAAGTTTCGGGCTAAGAAGTAGTGATATAAACTGTTCCTACCAACGATCATCATGTGGAATATCAACTCCCTACCTAATAAATGTGAGGAGATGGAGTCCCTGGTGAAAACATACACAATTTACCAAGAGTACAGCCTGTACTGTTTTACTGAGAAGCCGACTGATAGCATCTCTGATTCTGCCGTAAGCATACCTGACTTTACCATGGTATGGGCGGACAGCAATCCTGAGACAAGTGGCAAAACCAAAGGAGGTGGACTGAATAATAAATAGTGCCATTCCAGTCACATGACCGTGAAACACAAGTTCTGCTGTTGGGATATGAAGGGGCTAGAGGTGAGTTTAAGACTATATGCCACAGGAGTTTTCCCACATCATTGTCATTACTGTTTACATTCTATCACATGCTGATCTCACAGGTGTGTGTGACGTCATTCAGGACCCAGTTGAAAGAAGTCAGTCACAACATTCGGATTTTAATCATGTGGACATCACTACTCATCTGGGAGGCTTCACGCAGTATGTAAACTGTCCCACAAGACAAACGCTTACAATGCACTGGCCCTGCCCCCACTTGGTAAGTCGGATCACAACTGGAGTTACCTCAGAACGTCCTACAGACCCTGTGTCATAAGGGGGCCTTCAACCAGCAGATCACATAGAAAGTGGACTCCAGAGACCAGCGAAGCTCTGATGGACTGCTTCCAGCCTCTGGACTGGAGCACACAGCCATAGCTGAGCCAAGAGCGTCTCAGCTCCTTGTGGTGATCAAAGAATGAAAGAGACTGCTGCTGCGGCCTCTACATCCAGCCTACCTGCTGTCCAATTTAGAGTGTTTGGGGGGTCTTGCCCACGTGGCCAGTCAATGTTGAGCCATGTCATTGGGAAACCTGAAGACACTCCTGCGTCACATGCATTTACTGTATAACCTCCAGGTGCACTCACACCCATATGCAGGTGATCAAGCTATGTCACGTAACAAGTTTATCTAAGCCATTTCTTGGCATGTTTGACACACGTGCTTCACAACCGGTCGAGCAAAGAATGTTCCCTATAGCATATTGCTATGCAGGTTACAGCTACGTAAGGGGAAAAAATAATTTTTTTTTACCTATTAGTACTACCGCTGGGAACAGAGGATTTCTGCCTAGATGGCAACAGCTAGTGCGGGATAGACTGACTGACAGTAGAGCCCAAACGCTGTAACCAAGACACTAATGAAAATGATCAAATACACTCAATAAAAACACAGTAAATCAAGGACATGAGGGTTGGATCAACATTAAAAACAGCTAGACAGTAAATGCTGGTGTCCAATCCTGCTCAGCCCAGAATTCATGACAATTCGCAGATAATTTTACTGGGTAACTTCTTTCACAGCTTGCCCTATAATAAAGGTGGCACTGTGACTTCAGCCACTTTTCCTAAAATAATGATCATGTTCTTAGTCTTGGATACATTGAGCTTCAGTGAGAGTCCGCACACCATTTTTCAAAGTAATCCACAATTGCTCCATGACTCCTTTTACCATCCTAGAGCAGGCTTACAATGACTCTCTGCATATCTGAGTCGTCTGCATATTTTAGGATGAATCTGTCTTTATGCTGGCACTGACACATGTTTGTTTATAAAATAAAAAGTAAAGATGGCAAGACAGACCCTTGTTGTGAACCTGTAGGAACTGCAGACAGACTCTCTGTGTCCTATCAGAAAAAAAAAAGTTAAGAATCCACCACACAAGGTTCTTGCTTAAATTAAAATCAGGTAAAAGCCAACTGAATAAAATGTGGGGCTGGATGATGTTAAAATCTGAGATAAAATCCACAAAGAAAAGCCTGGAGTTCTGTGCCCATTCAGGTGATTACGATAAAGGTTAAATAAAGTGACTGTGGCATCCTCAACTTCCCTCTGTGGCTTGTAGGCAAACTGATCAGGGTCATGTACCCTCTGTTGGGGAATTATTGAATTATAATGTCCTTAACCTGAATTTAAAATTTGGCCATTAATCCGTGACTATCTCTGTTAGAACTGTGTGTTCTGGTCGGAGCGTCTTAGGCCTAGTCCACACGGACATGGGTATTTTTATAACCAGAGTTTTTCCTCCTGCGTTTAAAAAAAAAATCCCGTCCACAAACGCTCGCAAAAACCCGCTATTAAGTGCTGTCAAGAGCATGCCACACCAGCAGGCGGCGATATCACCCTAATCGTAAAGGCATGTTGGCCAATCAGAAGCCTAACAAAGCAGTCAGCGGCGCACAATCTGACGTCAAACACAGCGGATAGCGGCGCACACTCTAACGTCGCAAGGCAAAAACGCCGGTTTTACTGTCCACACGACAACGCTGCAACCGGCGTTTCTGAAAATCCTCACTCTGGCTGGGGTTTTCAAAAATGTTCGGTTTCAGTGACCTGATACTTTGTTTCCGTGTGGACGAATGGCCGAACCGTGTAAAAAAAAGTCTGTGTGGACTAGGCCTTATTCACATTAAAACAGTGATTGATTACAGTATCTATGTCACTGTAGCTCTGTCCTCGTTTAGCACAAACAAGTGCAAGGTTAAAACATCGCCAACATCAATGACACAATACGTAGCTACATACATAGGCCGTACTGTTCCAGGAGCATGTCAGACTTGAACATCCAATGTGCGTTTTAGTATTGAGTGCTCTCTGTCTCCAGGCCGGTTTGGTGAAATAAATCTCTCCTGCTTTAAGTCATACAGTTGTGTCTTAAATCCAATCGGCTCCATTAGGCGATCAGCAGTTTTCTTTAACACCCTCCCCACCTGCTTTAGGATTTTTCCTTTAAACATTTTTTCAAAGATTTTCATTAAAATCAATGTAAGAGCAATAGGCCTAAAATCATTGAGTGCCTTTGTGCAGGTGGATTTAGGAACAGGGACAAAGGCATCTTTTCATGTCTGTGGTATAGTTTGTTCACTTAAACACATATTAAAAATGGTATAAAAGACTGGGCTTAGAGTTCTGCTGCAAATGATTTTAACAGGCGCCCACACCTTTTGTCAAGACCACTACTCTTGTTTTTGGAAATTTTTTGGAAGGCTTTTTCTCCTTCCCTATGCTCAATGTTAAAGTGTCTCCCACCAGTTGACTTTTCAGTCTTTTAATATCAGAAATAAAATCATTAAAACGATTACATAAACTGTTAAAAGTATGTCAGTGTCAGAGCTAAAACCTACACAGACAGAGTTAGTTTGATTATTCAGAAGCCAGACAATAGTTTTCATGCTAAACAACACAGATCCCAGTACATTAGCTGCCATACTCTCCTCAAGCTTAGCTGGGGGCTCTTTTTGCTCTGCAAATTTTAGCTCTCAGCTCCACTGGTGGCTTCCCTCCGATCCATTGCGCTTCCTTGTTTAAAAGCCAGCTTCCTATTGTATGGAGCACATTTAGGTATAGTCTTTACAGGAATAATCATATCTCTGCAGAAAACTGCGTATGAGCAACAATTAGCTCATCAAGACTATTGCTGGAGCTTGTAAAAATGTCCCTTTCTGTGCCCTCAAAGCACTGTTGGAGGCATTGTATAGACCAGTGGTGGGCAAACGTAGGCCCGGGGGCCACATTTGGCCCGTTGGGCTGTTTAATCTGGTCCGCCAAGCCTTCATTAAAAATCTATTCATAATTAAACACTGCATATATATTTTTCCTACAAAAGTCTGCAGTAATCAGTTGATTCTACTATAAGACATGCTCCAAACAGTAACAACCTTTCCTAAAGCTAGATTTTCTACTTTCAGCGAGAGATAGTTTTAGAACAAACTGTAAAAAGTGGATCTAAGATTGAGGAGGGTGCAGCTGTTCAAACCATACTAAATTACTAACTAAACTCATAGTTATGTATAAAAACATTAAAACAAAGCTCAAACACACATATACCACTTTTTCACTGCCGTACACATGCACCCTCCTGCCACATAAGCCTACCCCCAAGTGTACAGATTGGACAGTAAAGCTTTTATTATTTTATTAGAGTTCTGGATTTCTCTAAATTAAATGTGCATTTGTCACAACAGTTCATTGGTACAATGGTTTGTTTTAATCAGTTTATGTTTCAAACGCTGTTTTTTTTTTTTTTTTTTTTTTAAAGGAGCCAGTGATAGAGACAAACTGTAAAAAAATGTTGTTCAAGACTCAAGAAGACACTATGGGCCTTTTCATTTTTGCTCTCTGTTTGGTGAGATCTTAATAAGGCGTAAAGTGAGTTTTTTTTTCTGTCTAGTACACTGTTATTTACACTTTATATCATATTTATATTAAGCTCATTGGTGTGTGATTTAGAGGGATAAAGATCACCATTAGTTAAAATCATAAAATCCTTCCTAAAATGTTTCCTGGTTGGTTGGAGCAGCTGCAACATCTCAGGCGTGTACCTTAAAACAAAGAAGTTTTCAAGCAGCTTGGGTGTAGGGGCAACATTTAAAAATAAGGGACTGGAGGCAGGACTTCAAAGCAGACACAGATGTAGGTAAGGTTTAAAATGCTGGTTTATTAGAACAGAAGGCAAGGTGGATAACTTGGAGTGGCTGTAGCGTGGCGTGGTCCTGGTAAAGTGGCTTGTTGGCAGGCAGAGAATACTGGGTAGAAGCACAAAAACAAATTAAAGACAAGGCAAACGGCTCACAAGATGAGCTGCTAGGCCGTAGTGTTCTAACCACTGAGTAGACGGAACAAACTGGCAATAAGTGGAGGAAAGCCTGGAGTCTTTGTACAGCTGTTGATGAGAGATGGGAAACAGCTGCACCTGCCTGCCAACCACTCCCACCAGCCAGAAACCACACCTAGGAACATAATGACCAAACGAGGGAGACAAGAACTAGGGAAACAAGACATTTACATTTATTCATTTAGCTGACGCTTTTATCTAAAGCGACTTACATTATGCTTCTAATTACCAGTGTTACAGAATACCACTGGGAATACCAACAAGGTTGAGGGACAACCGCTCTACCTACTGAGCCACTGCGCCCCTACTAAGTTACTGGGCTAGACTCATACCATCGCACAAGCCACTAATTACTTATGGCGGTAAATCAGTTTTGGCTGACCTAGAAGCCTTGTTTCACAATTGTTATTATTCCAATAACTATATTTACCAGAGGTTGCATTAACCGAATATTTTCCGTCATTGACAGGATTTTTTTTTAGCAGGGACGGAAAAATCTGAATGTCATCTGTCATTTTGACGGATTATTCTGAGGGTGATATATTGTAATTCCTACTCCTGACCAGTTGGTGGCAAATGTACATATATCAATCAGCAATTATCTATAATCGTGTTGTCTTTGTTACGCTGCATTCAGTTGCAAAAAGGTCACGGCAGCTGAGTGTGAGAAGTTTTTTCAAACCGCCAAATAGTTCTGATATTGTTAATAAAAGGGAAAAAAGAGGACATGATGCAGTGGAGGATGAAGAAGGACAAACGGGAAACTCTGAGCAGTCACCGACAGCTGTTACGGGACAAGCAGCAAAAAGGAGGTGAAGAAGAGGGAGTGTTCAGTGAGAACAGGAGTTTACGTGGCTGAGGTGGAAGGAGGAAAATGTTCTGCAACATCTGTAGAAAAGCTAACACAAGTAACGAACTTGTCAAGGCACAACAACAGCGATGGAATTAAGTTTAGTTAATTTTTGTCGTATATAATATACTGCGTGCTCTAGAGTTTAACCACAAAATATCCTTTCACTTTTTGTGTAATTAACGTTATCTGTTGTACTTAAATAAAACAAAATCTGTCCTCTATGCTCGTCTTGAAAGTTCTTGAAACGTGGGTAAAACAAAAAGCCATTATAAGTATTATTAAAATATAAAAATTAAAAATGACAGGAAATAATAGACGAGGACGGAAATTTTACGACTCGGGGAGAGAGAAAGTCTAGTGCGACCTCTGATATTTGCACACGTTGTTGGCTTTTGAACTACAAATTTCTTTATAAGGTAGAGTTAAATACCACAGCGTGTTATCTCATCTATCAGCTTTGTCATTGGCCTGTATGTGTCGTTCTGCTGTGTCACCAGGTATACCAGATTAGCAGGTTTATCAGACAGCACTAGACTTAAACAACATAAACTTTTTCCACAAGGAAGAGGTTAGGTCTTTTCACATGGCTAATTTTACTTTGAGTATGACCCTAATATTTTACACTTTTAAGAATAATATCACTGTAATGAAATGTGTTGCTATACTTTAGGAACAAGGCATAGGTCAGACTTGGGCGCAACAATAGCCACATAAAGGTTGGGTAAGTATGGTACAGTTTGGAAACCCCCAAGTTTTTACTGTTTTGTGTGTAGGATAAGAGCATCAGCCACATTACAAAATAAATTATTTATGAGGCAACTATTTAAAATCTAGGTCTGTTGCAATTCACAGAAATAGAGAAGCCATTAAATGCTTTAGGCTGGTGTCACCAGCCTAAAGCATTTAGCATTTAGACCAGTAAAAACCCATAAAATATTTTACACATTTTAATGCCACAAGTTCTGTTCATGTTATCTGCAATTCAGCAATGATTTTAATCAATAAAGCAAAAGATGCAAGACACAGAAACCTTCTAAAACAAGAAAGAGCTGTTGCTAATAAATGCTAGTTAAAGTGTTTATAAGCAGAGTTGACTACAACAAGAACAAGACAACAATGATTTTCAATTTCACCACCTCAAACACAATATTTCATAACACCAAATCAATCACAACCTAAATTTATGGAAACCCAACATCTTGTCTTCAGTGTTATTTTTTTACTTTCTGGCAGATTGGAATTTTTTTGGGGCCTTTTTTTGACAGTAGGTTGACAGGAAACAGACTGAGAGAGGGGAATAACATTTGGCAAATGACCCATAGGTCTGCCACGTATTTGGCGTGTCTTCAACTACCAACTGAGCCAGGGCACTTGACAATTGACAGCTGCAGCTTCCTGAAACTACCACAAGCTGCAAATGTGGTTTCCAGCTTATCATAAAAAGTTCCAGTTTTGTGACAATCAAAAACATGCGCTAACCCCAAACCTTTTAACATGAGAAAATGTTGAAGAACTGCATGAGCTGTTACTGTAAGAAGGTAGTGTCACTGTTGTCAGTTATTAAAGCCTTCCATTTCCTTGTTCGGGACATAGCACACATACCTACGAAGGGTTCTGAGCAGGCACATGGCATGTTCAGGCGACTGGGCAGATTTGTACTTTAAATATGTTTAAACATAACCCATAGCTCTGTAATGACAATATGTGCAAAATAAAGTGTCATTATCAATCAAACTGGCCATTGTCTAAGGTTTTCCCCAATTAAGGCCCAAAGCTGCTGGGATAGGCTCTAGTCACCTGTGGCCCCTAATGGGACAAAACAGAATGAATTAATTAATTTAACATTGCAAGTTATAGGTTAGACAGAAACTTAAGTCTCAATCTCTAGTGACAGCAAAGTCAGAGGCGTTGCAGACATGTTGTGTTAAAACCTGTCTTGGAGGATGTTAGACAGAATTGTGTCAGATTGTGAGAGCTCAAATTTATGTTATTAAGTAACAGTTTGAGCTTAGAGACCAGTTCAGGACAGTGCGTACAGTCACATTGTGATATCATCAGTTGTCATTATCTCATTTGTTTCTTCCTTTTTACTCTTCATAAACCTAAAGTTTCATAGATAGTGTGACAAAGAAAAAGCCACAGTTATTTACATGCACTGTCAACTTTTCAAAATGTGAACCTAACTTTGTGTTTGGTAAAATAAACAATGATATCCTGATTTGAAAGTTTTGCAAACAGCAGAAAAGACACATGTATGTAAACACTGTAAACGTGTTTAGTGTGCAGGATGAGCTGTGCCGCTACAACTCCAGCAGGATGGCAGCCCAATGCAAAGACCACAAGGAAAATGAGCACGCTCTGGCTGTGGCTCTGTAGAACGTAGGCCTCACTCCAAACCTATGCTGTAGCTATAAATTATTTTTATATAATTATAAATTATTTTAGTAATCGAGCAATCTATTAATTATTTGGTTTGATTAATCGAGTATTCGGATAAATGGTGTAACTGCATATTTTTTAAAAGTCAGCAACATATGTGTATATATATATATGTGCATTATAAATGCCAAAAAATAAAATACCTAGGACTAAAAGGCTATTTAAAACATAAGAAAATACATAAACAAAAATTAGGTCTAATAGAGTACGACAATGCATTATCATTGAAATTTACCTTTGTTTGTTTCAATGCATTTGAAATGCCTTAAAGAAAAATAATCTCAGGCTCATCCTTAAACATGGCATTAAATACATATTTAATTTTTTATTTAATTTAATTTTAAATTAAATAAAGGTTAATCCAAAAGCTGCTTTTTTAAAGTTTACAGTGCATTTAGTGATGTGTATGTGTGTTTTAATGTTTTCACTCGCAAAGACGTTTGTTGTTAAAAGACTATTTATTAACTTAATGATTACTGAACAAATCAGCCGGGTATGTTAGGATTTAATGCTATAAATGAGTCAGGTTTTGCCTTAGTTTATTTGATCTTTGTAACAATGGCTTCAATGCTTTGAAAAACTAAGGACAAGGAATTGCAGCATCAGCCCAAGTGGACACAGTACTTAGGTTTGCTCTCGATCATGTAAACTAAGACAACATGAGAACTCCAACTACGCGTGCTTAGTCAATCTATGAGTGTAGTCGCAGTAAGCTCTGCATGTAACTGTAATTTTGGCATATTGCAAGAAATGATGTGAGTGAGGCGCTCTACCACACTAGGCATATAATAAAGAACATAGGCCAAAACACTGGACCCTAGCAGAGTTGTATTTGTACAAAATACAATAAAATGACCCTAGTTTTTCAGAAGACATGTTCTTTCTTCCAAACTTGCCATCTTAAACGTCTTCTTGTAAACAAAGATGTCATCCACTTTCCATGGGCTGCACAGGGAAGAATCTGCGCCCTCTGTAGGCTAAAAGTTTCCCTTTATAATTTAGATGTGTTGTGATTAAGAAGAGGCAATTAAATACTTGAGAAATGTTTGTCAATATTTTCTCATGTTAAAAGGTTAAAGCAGGGGTGCTCAACATTTTTCAGCACGCAAGCTGCTTATAAAATGATCAAATCAAAATGATCTACCCACTACAAAAATGCAAAACATATATTTATTTACAAATATATTAAGGATTCTTTATATGTACAATGTATGTTGATTTACCTTGCAAACCATAATACTGCACAACACAACAAAATTAACTATGTACAGTGCTTTAAGTGGACCAAAAGAGGTGCTATTATAGTCATTTTTTTTTTTTTGATGACTCCCCTCATCCCCTGAGGTAACAACTCCATATTGAAGGGGTTTTATATACAGCATTTAACAGACGACCTTAAAAAAATCCTTTTATTAGTTTGTGGATTTGCTTGAGCTAGAAATAGCTACTAAACATAAATAAAATGTGCAAAAGGGTATTGAATTTTTTTTTAACAAAACGTACATAAAATAAATTATAAAACATAACATAACCATAGAACAGTAGCTGGGGTGTCAGCCAGCGAGTCATCTGATTCTGACCGTGTTCTTTTAGTGCTCAGAGTCTGAAGCCAGGAGAACATATTAAGTGTTGTTCACTGTATTTGTACTTTTTCCGAGCCGAGTGTGCGTGTTTCACTCATCCTCTCTGGCCACGTTGAGTTGTTGACACTGACAGCAGCAAAGCGGCGCGCTTTTCACTTGTAAAACTCAAGGGTGTATGGGTAATGTAGTCTCTGCTCTCGGTGGGGAATTAGGAATGCGTGCATTGTGAAGGCGCTCTGGAAGCGGCAGCGCAGGCTTAAAACAGATGTCCGGTACGCTAAAAGCACGTTCTGGGCGCATGGAGAAGTGGTAGTACGCTCAAGAGCTATATTTGGAAGTGGCGGTACCGGTGCGTACCGGCCCACTTAAAGCACTGACTATGTACAATTTCTTTTCTATACAATCAGCCAGGGATACATAGTCCGGACAGTAGCTGCTGACAGATGAGGCAAATGCACTTTGAAAACGTCAAAAAAGTCTTCTCCCATTCCGTATGAAAGCGATAAGTTTTTGTCTTCTTACTTGGTCCAGCTCTCTCATTCATTTTTATACCCTTTCTTAAGTTTAAGAGAAAAAAAACGAGGTTTAAAAGTTGGAGGTAAGTCGCTAAAGCGTTAGTTGCTGTACTAAGCGCCGTTGTTTGTGCATGTGCAGTGACCTAAGCGTCAGAAAAAGCGTCGACCGGCGGGTGAGTGGCTCAAAACATCCCAAAACATCATAACATCCCGCTCCCCCCCACATACTGTTGTTGTGTCCTTGGGCAAGACACTTAACCTAGATTGCCTCCAGTGAGTGTTCTGTAACACTGGTAAATAGCTTAATGTATGTAAAGCGCTTTGAGTGCCTACTACTGTAAGTGGAAAAGCGCTATATAAAAATAAAGATTATTATTATATTATTATTTTTATAAATGATGCACCCTTATCCATGTATAACCACTTGACATATGTACAGTGCCTTGCGAAAGTATTCCGCCCCCTTGAACTTTGCGACCTTTAGCCACATTTCAGGCTTCAAACATAAAGATATGAAACTGTAATTTTTTTGTGAAGAACAAATAAATAACAAATAAAAAACTGAAAAATTGGGCGTGCAAAATTATTCAGCCCCCTTAACTTAATACTTTGTAGCGCCACCTTTTGCTGCGATTACAGCTGTAAGTCGCTTGGGGTATGTCTCTATCAGTTTTGCACATCGAGAGACTGACATTTTTGCCCATTCCTCCTTGAAAAACAGCTTGAGCTCAGTGAGGTTGGATGGAGAGCATTTGTGAACTGCAGTTTTCAGTTCTTTCCAAAGATTCTCGATTGGATTCAGGTCTGGACTTTGACTTGGCCATTCTAACACCTGGATATGTTTATTTGTGAACCATTCCATTGTAGATTTAGCTTTATGTTTTGGATCATTGTCTTGTTGGAAGACAAATCTCCATCCCAGTCTCAGGTCTATTGCAGACTCCATCAGGTTTTCTTCCAGAATGGTCCTGTATTTGGCTCCATTCATCTTCTCATCAATTTTAACCATCTTCCCTGTCCCTGCTGAAGAAAAGCAGGCCCAAACCATGATGCTGCCACCACCATGTTTGACAGTGAGGATGGTGTGTTCAGGGTGATGAACTGTGTTGCTTTTACACCAAACATAACGTTTTGCACTGTTGCCAAAAAGTTCGATTTTGGTTTCATCTGACCAGAGCACCTTCTTCCAAATGTTTGGTGTGTCTCCCAGGTGGCTTGTGGCAAACTTTAAACAACACTTTTTGTGGATATTTTTAAGAAATGGCTTTCTTCTTGCCACTCTTCCATAAAGGCCAGATTTTTGCAGTATACGACTGACTGTTGTCCTATGGACAGACTTTCCCACCTCAGCTGTAGATCTCTGCAGTTCATCCAGAGTGATCATGGGCCTCTTGGCTGCATCTCTGATCAGTCTTCTCCTTGTATGAGCTGAAAGTTTAGAGGGACGGCCAGGTCTTGGTAGATTTGCAGTGGTCTGATACTCCTTCCATTTCAATATTATCGCTTGCACAGTGCTCCTTTGGATGTTTAAAGCTTGGGAAATGTTTTTGTATCAAAATCCGGCTTTAAACTTCTCCACAACAGTATCTCGGACCTGCCTGGTCTGTTCCTTGTTCTTCATGATGCTCTCTGCACTTTAAACGGACCTCTGAGACTATCACAGTGCAGGTGCATTTATACAGAGACTTGATTACACACAGGTGGATTCCATTAATCATCATTAGTCATTTAGGTCAACATTGGATCATTCAGAGATCCTCACTGAACTTCTGGAGAGAGTTTGCTGCACTGAAAGTAAAGGGGCTGAATAATTTTGCACGCCCAATTTTTCAGTTTTTTATTTGTTAAAAAAGTTTGAAATATCCAATAAATTTCATTCCACTTCATGATTGTGTCCCACTTGTTGATTCTTCACAAAAACTTACAGTTTCATATCTTTATGTTTGAAGCCTGAAATGTTGCAAAAGGTCGCAAAGTTTAAGGGGGCCGAATAATTTCGCAAGGCACTGTATATTGATATTCTAGTAAGTTACATTTGTTCATCCTGAGCAACTTTGTCATGATTTGGTTTAATAATAAATGTTGCAGGTATGTTACTTCTTGAGCACAGATACAGAACGTGTTACTAAAAGCTACTGATTGTGCTCTTCTGAATTTGAATGCTGGTTTTGATGTTATTGATGTTATTACAGAAAGGACGAAGAGAGGAAAATATCGGTAACAATTACACAGGCTCTCACAAAACCCACCTCACGCTACTGATGCTTATATATTAGCACAAAATGAATAGACAAAATATTGTGTTGCTTGTCAATGCAGTCCCAGTTATAGAAGATACTACTGACGGTACTAAACATTTCACTTTTGTCATTTTACTTCAAATGTATGTACCTCTTAACAGTTGTTTTGTGTTTTAACCAATAGCTGTTAACGGAATGCTGACGTGTGATGTTTGCTCATGGTTTTTATTTATTTATTTTTTATTAGAATGTTTAAGTGAGTGTTGCAAGGTTACCATGTATTAGTCATTAAAGCTCAAGTTTGATTTAAAAACACAACTCAAGTCTGTATTTTGTCTATTTAATAGCTTAGCTTGAGCTTGATTGTGACAGTACCCTAAACTAATAGTCCAATCAAAAACATGTACTTGAATGCTTTTATTTTGCTTAACTCTGTGACGTTATTCCAAATATCAAATCCATGAACTAAAACTAAAATTGTTTATGGATTTTTTTTATTGCTTATATTGGTCATGTGTTTGTTGAAGCTGGAGGTGATCAGTGACTTTTACAGTATTTCTTTGTGCCATAAACTGCACAAATGTATACAACAGCAGGTGTGTTGGTTTGTTTTTGTAGTTTGCTGGACAGGACAGGATGATAAAATATCCTTTTTTATTTTAAAATGTAGCTACTCATCTTGGTGCACACATCCAAGTAAATGACCCACACAATAAATAAATGAATACAAAAGGATTAGATTCAATTAGATACTTTATTGATCTTGAGTGAAATTCAGGATTAAATGACAGCTGCAGTTTGTTCACAGTTGCTGTGGTTAAAAGGCTTGGCAGAAAACAGAAGACTATAGGGTAAGTAGTGTTGTTGGACAACATGTTGACAGCCAATCAGAAGAGAGTTCAGTGGAACTTGAGGCCAGTTGCTAGAAGCTGCATCAACTTCAAACCTTTTGTTCTTTTGGATCAGAGAATATAGGCAACTTTATTAAACTCTGCACAAAACAATGTAGAGGACATCAGTTACACTTTGAAAACTTTTTCTCTTTTATTTTTTTTGACATGTTTTAATTTAACAATTTACACTTAGTGTGAAACATTGCAAAATACGTGATGTTTACATAATATATGCTATGAGTTTTTAAGTTGGTCCATCATCAGAATGAGACAATTACAATTACTGTCTTCCATCTTATATAATCAGCCGTTTTCTCCTTTTTTCCTGTTTTTGGCTGTGACCATGTTGCTTCCTGTTTCTGCAGAAATAGCCCCGCTCCCTTTTCCCTTCAGGTTGAATACTATTGGCTGTTCCTGCACATGTCCACTAATCATTGGTTAAAGGTTAAAACTTGTGTTGATAAAAAAAAAAGCTGATAACCAGTGTCATGCAACAGATAAACTCAAAGTTACTCAATTTGGATTTGTTTGGATCTATCAACTCAGAACTTACTCTGCAACTCTGAGTTTATTCAACCTGCTTATAGCAACAGCTCGCTGATTGTTTTGTTACCTGCAGGACTGAGCTTAAAGTACTTATTGGTCAGAAGCATTAGTAGGAGTTTGGGACACCGAGACTCAGGGAATCACAGCGGGATGGTATTCACTGTCGGGATAGTCCCAGCTGTAACCAGCAGCAGCACAGAACCTCCTCAACAGAGTCCAACCTTGAAAAGAGTGAAATTATTTAAGTCATAGTATAGAGTATTTAAATAATTTATCTGAAAAGACCAGGAATAACTCCATAGAGGAAAATAAAAGGCTAATTTACTCAAATTTATGTTTTTGGATTTTTATTATTGCTTATAGAAAAGGTTAAAGCAAATACATCTGGACTTATACTTTTCAAGGTGAAGATATTTCGTCTCTTAATTCCAAGAGACTTTTTCAATTCTTTTTCAAAATTGACAATGTCCCCCGGGCAATAAATGTAACGTCAATACCTTGAAAACTAAGCCCAGATCCTTTGCTTTAACTTTTCTTCAAGAGAACATTCACAGTCATTAATTATATTGAGTAAACCTCATCAGAGTGGAAGAGAGGTTGATGGTCCTTATGTTTGTTGAAGCTGGAGGTGATCACACAGGACCAGTGTGTGGATCACCCTGTGGGGGCTTTAGCGCCCCTTAGAGGATGATCTTGAGGCGTCGTGTTATGGCTGGAGTGGTCCTGGAGGCAGTGTGCGGGTCAGGATTAAGTGAATGTGGCTTCTTGATCAATGTATCGATAAGACAAAAAGCAAATAGAATAGTTGCAACAAGAACAAAAACGCCCAAATATGCAGCGTACAGCAACGTCTTCACTATCGAGGCTGCACTTGTGATGTAACTTTTGTAACTAGGACTCGGGTTAACTGTGTTTTGGATGTTGTTCTCACTTGAGCCAGCCGTGTTTGAAGCACCACAGGTGTCAGCTGTGGGCTGATGGGATTGATGGATTGATCTCTCTTCCTCTTCCTTACTTTGATTATTGTCTCCATGAGAGCCAGCTTCAATCATCCCAGGAGACAAGGAACATGTTCCTGTTGAATGGGGGATTCCTGCTTGTCCCTAGGTTGATTGACAGTCTGGTTGTCACTCTCAACAGAAACATTTTTGTCTTGGACGGTGGCTCGTTCTTGCTTGTCCTTACATTGATTTATGAGGATCCTAACTCCAGTCTCGGTCTCAATCTCAATGATACAAGACACATGTTTGTGTTGGGCAGTGGCTCGTTCTTGCTTGTCCTTACATTGATTTATCCGAATCCTAACTCCAGTCTGGGTGTCAATCTCAATGAGACCAGGAATAGCTTCGTGTTGGACGGCAGATTCCTCTTCCTGGTCCCTACGTTGATCGATGCAGAGGTCTTCAGTGGAGTCAGCTTCAATCTGGTTGCCTGTCTCAGTGAGACAAGGGACATCAGCGAGATTGGACTCTTTTTCTGACCCTGGTGTTGAGCCAGTTGGTTGTGGGGCAGTCTGGTCTCTATTGTTGGAGCTAGCCTCATTTTTGCTCTTCTCTTGTTCCAAATCCTCTTCTCTGCCTCCATCTTGAGGAGCACTTCTAGATGTTAAGTCCCTATGAGTGAAAGTCATTAGGTCACGTGCCTCCTGTGCATAATCAGTTCTGTTCTTGACCAGATACTTCATTGTGATGAAGGGATGCCGGAGCGCTTCGCTTGGTGTCATCCTTTTTTCCGGATCACGGTGGAGCAGGTTTTTTAGAAGGCTCAGAAAAGCCATTCTGTCTGTGTACTCTGGAAACTCGATTTTTGAATATTTGCTTTCAATTGCGTCATTTATATTTAAAGCATTTTCCAAAGGACCCTTCACAACATTGGGGCTCTTACCAGTTGAGTTTTTGTATTCTTGAGGGGTTTTTAATCTCCACTCTGGAAAACCATTTGTCCGAACAAAGTACTCTTTGGTGTACAGGCCTTTGTTCAACAGTTCATCATTTGGTTGTCCCAGAAGGTGATCAATGGTCCTAAGGTTGTCATAGCTGGAACTTGCAGAGAAGATGGGGAAGCCTAAGTACCAAAATCCTAAGCAGCAGCCCAAAGACCACATGTCCAAAGCCTCCGACACTGGGAGGCCCAGCGTGACCTCTGGAGCCTGGATAGGAATGCACTGAAACCTCATGCCAGGCTCAAAATCAGAGTGGTGTCCCGCCAAACCAAAGTCAATCAATTTGACTTTTAGAGGATGGTCCTTATGATTAGTTAGCATGATGTTGCCTGGATGTAGGTCGAAATGTAGGATGCCTTTGCTCTTTAGGGCATCAAACGCCACCAGAAGCTGCTGTGTGATGGGCCGAATTTCACTCAGCTTAAACGTTGACTTCTGCTGTTCCATCAGGTCCAACAGGCTGCGGTCTAGCATTTCAAACACCATACATTGATAACTGTCACATTTGAAAAGTCAATTAACCTGACAATGTTGGTTTGGTCAGGATCTATCCCTCTCAGTTCCTGGAGAATGGATACCTCTCGTTCTAAGCTATCATTCTGGTTGTCCTTGAGGATCTTTATAGCTACCACCTCCGAGGTTTGGGACGTTGAAGCCTTTGGCAACCTTTCCATAGGCTCCCTCCCCAAGAATCTCCAACACGGTGTATTCGTTGAGCTTAGAGGGGATTTCTTCTGGTTGTGATAAGATGGGTGTCAACTGTGAACTCGAACAATTTGTGTCCCAGGAAAATGATGCCATTTTAAGCGTTGTTGTGGATCTGTTGTGTGAACACAAGCTGAACTATGCTGCTTCTATCGAAGGGTTTTGTAAACTGAAGACACTGTGTGGACTCTAGTCAAAGGATCTTTCACAGAGCGATGATGTAACATGGTCTGAAGATTCCATGTGACATCATCAAACACTGGCATTCCATTTTTCAGCCATTTTTTTAAACCAAAGAATTATATTGAATAAATATAATAATAAATACATTTTTAATTATTATTTCACATCGCAATCTATGTAATTGTAATTAACCAAAACACTTAACCCTCATATCCTGTTTTAGAATTGTGACAACAAAAGTGTCCTATTCCAAAACACCCTAAAATAAATAGTATATGTTAATTTACATATAAAAGGTTTATATATATATATAAAAAAAAAGTAGAAGAAGGAATTATTACTAATTTTAACTTTTTTTATGTATATATAAACCTTTTATTCATTTGTACAGGGACCGGACAGCCCTTCTCTTGATAATTCTTTAGCCTAATTTAAGTCAAATTTGATAAAGACTTACTTACAGCCTACAGTTGTACTGGTAAAAACAATTGAGGCAAGACTGACTTTGGACTTTTACAAACAGGGGAATGCTAAAACAGAAGAAAACACAGAATCTGTCGAGTGAAAAGATTTTCAAGGAAGTTGTTTTGGTAATTGGTGGATTAGGTAACACACCACTAAGCACCCTATACATAGGTTGTATTGTTTAAAAAGGCTAATCAATACCATGGATCAAAAAGCTTTATTCAGAAAACACCTAAAGAGAATACAGCTAAATTATGATAAACAATTTAACAGGCTGTTATACAAATAGAGTATAGCATATAAAAATATGTTTTTAAGGGAAAAAGAGCTACACGTAGCACATGTTGCATACTCAATCCAGTGAAAAGATGAACAAATATACATTACTGTCCATATCTGTTGAACAATTATAGACAAATATTTTGATGAAGCACATGTTATATGCCACAAGGCTTTAGTTGGTCTGATTTAGTTTAGACTGTAGATATGAGACCTACCTATCTATTCTATCTAATCTAACTAATCTATCATCTGTCAGGTTCAGGTGCAGTCTGTGATATTGATTTATATGATTTTTACATTTTTTGTACAGGGACAGTGCTCAACAATACATTAACTAAGACAAAGTCAAAGAAAAGATTTTTGGAGGCATGTTATAGCAAAAATGCTAATTTACGCCTGTAGTCCCTGGGCAGCTGGATGTTTTACAAAGTTATAAGTCACAATCACAAAACACAATGTGTGACATTGTGTTTTGTGATTAACCATCATTTACTCTAAAACCATTCTAAGATACAAACTCACCCTGAATATACACACTCCTATTCTCCTAATCATTCCATTCATAACCACTTTCAACCCTAATGAAGGCAAACTTGTTTAGCTAACAACCATTTCTTTTCCAGGCATGCCAACATTTGGAACCTTGTGCATAATAATTATTTCAGTTGTAATTTCAATATCATTAAATTTAAATACATATATGACGGCCCAGTTGTCGGCAACTCCTGTATGTGTATTTTTTTTGATGGGAAGTCAAAGTTGAATCTAATGTGACCAAGGTTGGTAAAGGTAAATTCTTTTTTTATCATTAATAAAAATATTGGGAAAATGTAGTGGTTTGCTTCTGTTTGTAAAATACAAAGGTTTTTATCTCAATTTAGCTCTGGAGCCAGGCGTTTCTAATGTTCATTTCAAGGCTTCCTCATTTAATTTTTTTCCATAAAAGTAGTGAGCTGTCTCTGAGCTACTGCTAACCCAGTTTAACCTCCAACCTAAACACTTTTATTAATATGGGAAAAAGGGAATAATAAAAAGAAATCTAGACACATTTGTCTTGACGTGTAAGAACATGAAATGTGAAATGTCTCTGAATCATATTTGAATCAATCAATATCAATCAATATTTATTTATATAGCGCCTTCTAACAACCACAGATTGAACCAAGGTGCTTAAAAACATTAATACAAAATAAACATATTTACAAATAGGTTTAAAATCATATTTACACAATAAAAACAGATCAGTGTCACAGAGCCATGAAGTGCAAAAAGCCATTTTAAATAACTAGGTTTTAAGTTTGGCTTTAAACAGAGGTCGGTCAGTGATGGAACATAACTCACTGGGCAGTTCCAGAGTTTAGGACCGGCCACTGCAAAAGAACAATCGCCCCACTGTTTGAACCTGGACCAGGGCACCTTCAGCAGATGTTGTGATGGGTTTGTGAGGTGTCAGAATCTCACACAAAGAGGAAGGTGCAAGGTCCGTGAGTGCATTAAAAACAAACATTAAGATTTTAAAATTCTAGAATTCTAAACTGGACAAGGAGCCAGTGCAGGGAGTACAGGACAGGTGTTATGTGTTCGTGTTTATGACTGTTAGTTAGCAGTCAGGCAGCAGCGTTTTGCACACATCTGTAATACACTTTCATTTTAATCTGCCAATGTCTAGTCAAAACTAAAAGTGGAAGTGGAGGAGAGTGACAGACCAGAAAATGAAATGCTAATAAATTCATCTGATCTGATTTATTTTATTATTGTATGACAGCTGCATGTGAGTGTTTGGATGTTTGAGATGAATGAACTGATTCTATCAAGAGCCAATGAGCTGTGAGTGAGTACATGTTACATTTCTCTATGTCACCATACATACATATAGTATAGTACCCTGTCATCTCAAAGTCTGTATAGATATTTTATAAAACTGCAGCAGAAGATAATCCACCGCTCCTGTTAAAAGATCAGGTTTTAGATCACTGTGACAGGTTAACCAGGACCCTCAGGTGCACTAAATAAATCTAGTTATAACAAAGTAACAACATGCCCCGGTCTTCAAACTTAAAGAGAACTTATTCAATTTTAAGTTTATCATTACAGGATGACATACTCAATAGATTAATAGATAGATATCATAATTCTTTTTCTACCCTGCATTTTGGTTGGTAAACTGAAGTTCTGGGATCTTTGTAACTGGTATTAAAACACGTTGGACGCAATAAGAAAGTCTGCGTAACTTCAACTGCCTTATATCTCAAGTGGCCAGGCTAGAGTTACTGCTTCTCTGCCCTTGACCCACAGTTTAGACAGATCACTTTACATGGTCTTGGGAGGACTTTGTTTGTGTGATTGACAGTGAAATGACTGTTGTGCACTATAAAGAGTTCTACCATTTCCACTGAGAAGAACATTAACATGCTATGACCATGGATACTCTGCATCTTTAAGTCGTTAAGACTTACATTGGTGTTGGTCTTACATTTGAAAACTATGTTAAAAGTATGGCCCTCAAGTTTTAGTTCTAGATAAAAACAACTGTCTGTTACTTGCGCTTACAACCTTACTGTCAAAAGTTAACACATCTTAAAGTTAACACAGATTGAGCTTTCAGGAGCAGCTCCCTGTGCCCGCTTTCAGAAAAAACTTTGGTCAGAGGTCATTTTTCCACACGGAAGTCTGGATGCTCATCATCAAATCAGGACAGTGGAATTCAGAAAAACTTATAGACAGTTTCTTTTAAAGGCTATGTACTGTTTTAAGAGTGAACGTGTGTGGAAATGTGGCATGTAGAATTGTATGATTTTGTGTATGTGCTCTCAATATGAATGTATCTGACCTAATGCTGCAGAACAGGAACCTGCTGGAAAACAGTTTTTAACTGATTAACTGTGGACTCACTTTTAAGAAAAATTGCAAACTTACCTGTTAGTTCTCGTATTGATTTTAAAATTCTCATGCTCACATATAAGGCCTTGAATAATCTGGCCCCTCAATATTTGTGTGAACTTCTAACTCTCTACACTCCTTCACGCGCACTACGCTCCTCTGAAGCTGGTCTCTTAACTGTCCAAAAAACACGGTTAAAAACTATGGGTGATCGGGCTTTTTCCTCCTTGGCTCCTAAATTGTGGAATTCCCTGCCCTCTGAGATTAGGAATGCAGAATCTTTTAGTATTTTTAAATCATTACTTAAAACGTACTATTTTAGAATAGCTTTTATGTGACTCATTTTATTATTCTTGCTTGTTTTACTTTGGCTTTTTAATTGATTTTATTGCTTTGTGTATCTTTTAATTTTATATGTATGTAAGTGTATGTTAAGTGCTTTGAGATTCCCATTTAAAGGCGCTATATAAAATTAAAAAAAAAAAAATTAAAAATAAAGTTATTAATCTTTTCCTGTCTAATAAATCAAATGAAATGGCCACTGTCTCTGTGCTCTGCTAAACAACTGTGAATGTCTGCTTATTTTAATCTGCAGCTGTATGTTTTAGAATAAGTTGAGTCAAGGCAGTAAAATGTCATAAATGTTTGATGAAAAAAAAATTGATGAAGTTCGTTGAATTTTTGGAGAAAAGCTGAAATAGAGGATCTGAACAGCAGGTGTCAGTGCAGCGCAGCACAAGAGACGCCCTGACTTCACAAGACTCTGCACCTGATGAGCATGTAGCTGTGCAGATCTACCAGACTCCCATTTCTCTGATTTCTAAGCTTGTCATTTACTCCTATAATATCTTCAGAAGAGACCGACGGCCCAGTGATTCAAAATGGAGGCGAGGAGGAGAAGCAGACAACAGAAGAGCTGGAGAAGGGGATGAAGGCTCTCTCGACCGACGACACCTCCACGACCCCTGCTGCTCCACCGGCATGTACAGTGCTTTAAGTGGACCAAAAGAGGTGCTATTATAGTCTATTTTTTTTTTTTTTTGATGACTCCCCTCATCCCCTGAGGTAACAACTCCATATTGAAGGGGTTTTATATACAGCATTTAACAGACGACCTTAAAAAAATCCTTTTATTAGTTTGTGGATTTGCTTGAGCTAAAAAGAGCTACTAAACATAAATAAAATGTGCAAAAGGGTATTCAATTTTTTTTTAACAAAACGTACATAAAATAAATTATAAAACATAACATAACCATAGAACAGTAGCTGGGGTGTCAGCCAGCGAGTCATCTGATTCTGGCCGTGTTCTTTTAGTGCTCAGAGTCTGAAGCCAGGAGAACATATTAAGTGTTGTTCACTGTATTTGTACTTTTTCCGAGCCGAGTGTGCGTGTTTCACACACCCTCTCTGGCCACGTTAAGTTGTTGACACTGACAGCAGCAAAAGCGACGCATGCGCTTTTCACTTGTAAAACTCAAGGGTGTATGGGTAATGTAGTCTCTGATCTCGGTGGGACGAATTAGGAATCGTGCATTGTGAAGGGCGCTCTGGAAAGCGGCAGCGCAGGCTTAAAACAGATGTCCGGTACGCTAAAAGCACGTTCTGGCCGCACAGAGAAGTGGTGGTACGCTCAAGAGCTATATTTGGAAGTGGCGGTACTGAGTACCGGTGCGTACCGGCCCACTTAAAGCACTGACTATGTACAATTTCTTTTCTATACAATCAGCCAGGGATGTATAGTCCGGACAGTAGCTGCTGACAGATGAGGCAAATGCACTTTGAAAACGTCAAAAAAGTCCTCCTCCCATTCCGTATGAAAGCGATAAGTTTTTGTCTTCTTACTTGGTCCAGCTCTCTCACTCATTTTTATACCCTTTCTTAAGTTTAAGAGAAAAAAAACGAGGTTTAAAAGTTGGAGGTAAGTCGCTTAAGCGTTAGTTGCTGCACTAAGCGCCGTTGTTTGTGCATGTGCAGTAACCTAAGCGTCAGAAAAAATCAGATTTCATCTGACTGGCTGTCCTGTATGTCAATCAAGAGATTTAATGGATGATTGGCTATTTTTTATTTTTTTATGTCATGCGATCTACCAAAACTACCTCGCGATCTACCAGTCGATCGCGATCGACGTGTTGAGCACCCCTGTTTTAGAGGATGGAGCTTGTGGTGCTATTGAACTGTATTGCCTCAAAGGGTACACTGTAACAAATGCCTGTAAATTTACGGCAATATTTCAGCATTAATAAACTGTTCTTTTAAAATACATGTATAAAATGTTTTTTTACTATATTTTTTGTTAAAATACAACCATTGGTCCATTTTTTTACCATGACTCTAATGTAATTCAAACAAACTGTTCCATAATGTTAATTCACGGTAAGTACGATGCCCTAACAGTGTAATACTGTATTTTTTGAATTCTGGGAAATTGGCTTGGCTTATAGCATGCAGAGACAACCTCCATGCGCCATTTCTGATTGCGGCTGTTCATCTGCTTATTTGGTACGTAAGATTTCAATATTAATCAACATTATGTTTTTTGTCGCACATTGTCTTAGCCAGATGCTAAAGAATATATTCCGTATATACGGCATATATGTGTATGGGGTGCAGCTGGATTTGCGTGTATAATCTCAACAATTTTTTACCCTCGCGGCACTTTAACTGTTAGTGCTTTCATGTGGTAGGCTATTTCGCTCCTTTCCACGTAGTCACTTTGAGTGCTGTAATCCCTCATTTTTCTATTTCCTCTTTCATATCAAGTAACTGCATTTGATGACTAACTAAACAAGGTACTTTATTTAATTTAGACCAATTTAGGCGCCAAGGTTTTTTTCAGACGCTAGCAGAGACACGTGTTTGAGGTCTTCTTTTAGGGATTTTTTAAAGGCAAAACATGGTAAAAGTGGTCTAGAAACAAAGTGCAGGGTGTCTAGCATCTGATGGAAGGGAGTGGAAACATGATTGAGCACTTAAACCGTTTTTCCAGTTACGTTGCTTGTATAAATTCGCCAACTTTGGCGCCTAAAGGATTAGAGAGAGTGGCACTGTTGTTAAATGTGCATTTTTTTTGCATTTCCTAAGACTGTTTCCTAATTTATTAAATAAATTTATGTGCTGTTCATTTATTCACTTTTTCCCACATAATCATGTGTTTTCTTGAGTTTAGTAAGTTTTCTGTTAAGGTCTAATTCTTTGTTTTCTTCCTACACTTTACAGATCCAAATCCTGTTTGGCAAAAACAGTAAGTACACGATCATTTGATTCCTCTGTGAAAGAACATCAACAAAAGGTATCTTCATTCAGTATTTGTGGCAAACCATCCAGTACGCCAATGGAGTTTTGAGACACGTAAAAATTCACAGCAATTTACCTTATCTGTTATTGCACTGTTGCATGCCTGACTGCAAAATTACATTTCGAAAATATTCTGGTTTAAAAGCCCACATCTACAGAAATCATCGAAGATCAATGATTGATTCAAACATTCAGATGTTACCAATTGATGTGAGGTGCCATGTCAATTTTGCAGTGACAGATTTGATGCTATGAGTATGCTATATGCTCACCTCAGAGTTTATATCACAGAAGGCAGGATTGTTGAATGTCCTTTCAAAAACTGTGATAAAATCTTTGAAGTAGTATCATCATTTTCCTCTCATTTATCAAGATGTTATTAATTAACAGGTTATTAATGGTTATGTTACAGCTCCTCGTGGCACACTTTGGAGAACAACTCGACGGCTTAGTCCTGCTAGCCCAGGTAAGTAGCCTACAGCACAGACATGGGGTTGCAGTATAGAATAGGACATCAGGCATTCAAATCACGGTCTGAATCGAGGTCGAAGTCCAGGTCTCTGTGGTCTCTCAGTCCAGGTCTCTGTGGTCTCTCAGTCCAAGTCTTAGTGGTCTCTCAGTCCAAGTCTCAGTGGTCTCTTAGTCCAAGTCTCAGTGGTCTCTCAGTCCAGGTCTCTGTGGTCTCTCAGTCCAAGTCTTAGTGGTCTCTCAGTCCAAGTCTCAGTGGTCTCTTAGTCCAAGTCTCAGTGGTCTCTCAGTCCAAGTCTCAGTGGTCTCTCAGTCCAGGTCTCTGTGGTCTCTCAGTCCAAGTCTTAGTGGTCTCTCAGTCCAGGTCTCTGTGGTCTCTCAGTCCAAATCTCAGTGGTCTCTCAGTCCAAGTCTCAGTGGTCTCTTAGTCCAAGTCTCAGTGGTCTCTCAGTCCAGGTCTCAGTGGTCTCTCAGTCCAAGTCTCAGTGGTCTCTTAGTCCAAGTCTCAGTGGTCTCTTAGTCCAAGTCTCAGTGGTCTCTTAGTCCAAGTCTCAGTGGTCTCTCAGTCCAGGTCTCAGTGGTCTCTCAGTCCAAGTCTCAGTGGTCTCTTAGTCCAAGTCTCAGTGGTCTCTTAGTCCAAGTCTCAGTGGTCTCTTAGTCCAAGTCTCAGTGGTCTCTCAGTCCAGGTCTCTGTGGTCTCTCAGTCCAGGTCTCTGTGGTCTCTCAGTCCAAGTCTCAGTGGTCTCTCAGTCCAAGTCTCAGTGGTCTCTTAGTCCAAGTCTCAGTGGTCTCTCAGTCCAGGTCTCTGTGGTCTCTCAGTCCAAGTCTCAGTGGTCTCTCAGTCCAAGTCTCAGTGGTCTCTTAGTCCAAGTCTCAGTGGTCTCTCAGTCCAGGTCTCAGTGGTCTCTCAGTCCAAGTCTCAGTGGTCTCTTAGTCCAAGTCTCAGTGGTCTCTCAGTCCAGGTCTCAGTGGTCTCTCAGTCCAGGTCTCAGTGGTCTCTCAGTCCAGGTCTCTGTGGTCTCTCAGTCCAGGTCTCTGTGGTCTCTCAGTCCAAGTCTCAGTGGTCTCTTAGTCCAGGTCTCTGTGGTCTCTCAGTCCAAGTCTCAGTGGTCTCTCAGTCCAGGTCTCTGTGGTCTCTCAGTCCAAGTCTCAGTGGTCTCTCAGTCCAGGTCTCTCAGTCCAGGTCTCTGTGGTCTCTCAATCACATGTGTGTGTATATATATATATTAGGGCTGGGAATCGATTAAAAAAAATTAACTAATTAATTGCACATTTTCTGTAATTAATTGCAATTAATTGTGTTTTCCCCCAAGCTTGTTATCATCAATATTTAAATGTAGAATCACCTAATTAAATTAAACAACTATATTAAAAACAAAAATAGTTGCCACTGACAGGGCATTAATATTTTGTTTAGTTTGTTATAGAAAAACAAGTTAGGTCCAGAGCTTCAATCATAACATTATAACAATATAAACAATATAAATGTCTCTCTTGTGTTTTCATTACAGTCAGAGCATGTTAATGCAGTTCCCGGCGTTTCACACACCCTCTCCTTTCACTTGCCATACCCAAGGGTGTATGGGTAATGTAGTCTCTGCTCTTGGTGGGACGAATTAGGAAGCGTGCATTGTGAAGGCGCTCTGGAAAGCGGCAGAGCAGGCAAAGGATTAAAACCTCTATTAAAACAGATGTCGAAATGAGCGTACCAGTACGCTAAAAGCACGTTCTGGGCGCACGGAGAAGTGGCGGTACTGAGTACAGGTGCGTACGGCCCACTTAAAGCACTGTATGAGGCGGCTCATACGTGCAGTCATTCGCCTTTCACCATACTAATCGGCCGACGTTAACGGCGTGATTAAAATAATTGTCGGCGTTAATTCATTAATGCGTTAACGCGATTAAAACGCGTTAACTTGCCCAGCCCTAATATATATATATATATATATATATATATATATATATATATATATATATATATATATATACATGATCTGGGTATCACTTTATTCCACACACTAAAAAACTTTGCAGTTTCAGGTGACACTGGTAGCAACCGAATCAGGCAATGGAAAGTGAGCCTTGAGGGCAGCATCGTCTCTGACGGGATCCAGCCAACATTCAGCACAGGACTTGCTTCTGTCTTTTTGACTTTTTATAACTTTAACCTTCAGTACCAGGAGGAGGCAGCTTGTACTCTGGAGTTCATTCAAAGGTAACAACAGTAATTGTCAAATACATTTATACAAGCTATTGTTGTCGAAGTAATAGATTTCCTGACTTTGAGCCTCTACTTGTATTTTCAGGCACTTCATAGGGATAAACCCTGAAAAGGGAACAAAGACCAGAAGGGGAGAAGTCATCTAAAAAAAAAAAAATGGGAAGGTGACTGTAAAAAGTCCATCTACAATCAACCCACGTGTCTTCACTCTGCTGCGAAAGCTCATGGACTTTGAGTGGGATTTTATTTAGATTGTATACATAAACCGTTCCACTGTTCAGGTAACTTTGTTCCTCTATATCAGCATTTTAAAGACGGCTTTCTCATTAAGAGCATAAGAGATTACACGAGAATTGCACTTTATTTTATAAAATCCTGCTGCTGCTACTTTACTGTTTATATGTTTATTATTGTTAGGGATAACAGCAGATAATCTTGATATGTTTATTAAAACAATCATAATTGAAAACATTTGAATTTGTTGTGTTTCTTTTAAACAATTTATTAGTGTATTTTAGAATTAATATATATTTTAGAAAGAATATAGCAACACTAAGATAATGCATGCTATATACATAGCCTATACATATATACTATACATATTATATATATATATATATATATATATATATATATATATATATATATATATATATACAATATTATACCGTTTTTTGAATGAGATTTAACAGTAAATTAAAGTGAAATCAATGAAATCACAATTGCATAATGTTATTTAAGAGACAGTAAGGAACCGTTAAAATTGCAACAGTAATGCCCTGTTAAATTAACAGTTAATAAAAGGCAACTATACTGCCAGTTCTTTACTGTTTTTTTTACATGGAAATTCTTTACAGTGTAACTAAACCCTAAAACAACTTTTTTTAGTTAATGATCTTTAAGACTGGGGCTTTATTAATGATGTTCATTGATTCAAGTAATTATTTTGACATTTGGGTATAAAGTGTTTTAATTCTACAATATGTAGAACACAATAATTCAACATCACCACTAACTAACACCTATGGCTGCCAACTGAGTTAACTGTCACAGTTACTTAACAGTTCCATAGATATCATATAATAAAGGCCTTATATGGATATCTATGAACAGTTCACCCAATGTCACACATAATGCTAGCAAACTAGCATTCGTTAACTTTAGTTAAGTAGCTAATGTTGCGTTCTTTGGGAGATAAACTGTGTGAGACTAATAAGCAACGTTCGATTGCCATACCTGAAATATTTTCCATCGTCATGTCCTCCTCTCTCAGCGTCACTCTTTTGGCGGCACTGAAAAGCACAAACGTTGGATCCATAATGTAGAACTGAGTGACACTGCTTCGTAGGCTTGTTACCTGTTCCACGCGGCTGGAGATTATTCACTGCGCATGCACAAAAAAGAATTGTTGGCACCGTGGGAAATGGGAAAACAAATAAAGAAAAATGACGTAAATTTGATGCATTTTTTCGTTTTGGTTTCCTTGTTTATTATATTTCCCGTTTTGAGCTGAAAGCAATGAAACAAACGTCAGTTTTTCATATTTGATTCATACACAAAAACAGAAAAACTAAATATTGATTCGTTATTTCGTTTTTGGTTTGCCAGACTAAATGGAATAATTGAATGATCGAATGATACACGGACCCAAAAGGTGCATTCAAAAACAGTACACTCACAGTTAACATGCAAATTAACTGTAACACTATTGGTTCAACACTGAAAAGCAGTTTCACATTGTACTATTTGACCCAGGTTGGACACAACCAAACATTTCAACGACTACTTCTCATCGCTGTCACGCAACCAGTCTCAGTCTTGTTTTAATCATTTTCTATGTACAGCCATTATAAGAAGTTTTGTTTGTAAATGATCCAGTGCACTTCCATTCACTTTTTTCATCACATTTACAGGACATTGTTTAAATGATGGGGAGGCAGTAGCTCAGCGGGTAGAGCGGCCGTCCTTCGACCGGCGGGTGAGTGGCTCGAAACATCCCAAAACATCATAACATCCCGCTCCACCCCACATACTGTCGTTGTGTCCTTGGGCAAGACACTTAACCTAGATTGCCTCCAGTGAGTGTTCTGTAACACTGGTAAATAGCTTAATGCGCTTTGAGTGCCTACTACAGTAGGTGGAAAAGCGCTATATAAAAATAAAGATTATTATTATATTATTATTATTATTATAAATGATGCACCCTTATCCATGTATAACCACATAACGGCCCCCTTGAACTCTGCGACCTTTAGCCACATTTCAGGCTTCAAACATAAAGATATGAAACTGTAATTTTTTTGTGAAGAAACAACAACAAGTAGGACACAATCATGAAGTGGAATGAAATTGATTGGATATTTCAAACTTTTTTAACAAATAAAAAACTGAAAAATTGGGCGTGCAAAATTATTCAGCCCCCTTAACTTAATACTTTGTAGCGCCACCTTTTGCTGCGATTACAGCTGTAAGTTGCTTGGGGTATGTCTCTATCAGTTTTGCACATCGAGAGACTGAAATTTTTGCCCATTCCTCTTTGCAAAACAGCTTGAGCTCAGTGAGGTTGGATGGAGAGCATTTGTGAACTGCAGTTTTAAGTTCTTTCCACAGATTCTCGATTGGATTCAGGTCTGGACTTTGACTTGGCCATTCTAACACCTGGATATGTTTACTTGTGAACCATTCCATTGTTGATTTAGCTTTATGTTTTGGATCATTGTCTTGTTGGAAGACAAATCTCCATCCCAGTCTCAGGTCTTTTGCAGACTCCATCAGATTTTCTTCCAGAATGGTCCTGTATTTGGCTCCATCCATCTTCCCATCAATTTTAACCATCTTCCCTGTCCCTGCTGAAGAAAAGCAGGCCCAAACCATGATGCTGCCACCACCATGTTTGACAGTGAGGATGGTGTGTTCAGGTGATGAGCTGTGTTGCTTTTACGCCAAACATAACGTTTTGCATTGTTGCCAAAAAGTTCGATTTTGGTTTCATCTGACCAGAGCACCTTCTTCCACATTTCAACACTTTTTAGGGATATCTTTAAGAAATGGCTTTCTTCTTGCCACTCTTCCATAAAGGCCAGATTTGTGCAGTATACGACTGATTGTTGTCCTATGGACAGAACCTCCCACCTCAGCTGTAGATCTCTGCAGTTCATCCAGAGTGATCATGGGCCTCTTGGCTGCATCTCTGATCAGTCTTCTCCTTGTATGAGCTGAAAGTTTAGAGGGACGGCCAGGTCTTGGTAGATTTGCAGTGGTCTGATACTCCTTCCATTTCAATATTATCGCTTGCACAGTGCTCCTTTGGATGTTTAAAGCTTGGGAAATGTTTTTGTATCAAAATCCGGCTTTAAACTTCTCCACAACAGTATCTCGGACCTGCCTGGTGTGTTCCTTGTTCTTCATGATGCTCTCTGCACTTTAAACGGACCTCTGAGACTATCACAGTGCAGGTGCATTTATACAGAGACTTGATTACACACAGGTGGATTCCATTTATCTTCATTAGTCATTTAGGTCAACATTGGATCATTCAGAGATCCTCACTGAACTTCTGGAGAGAGTTTGCTGCACTGAAAGTAAAGGGGCTGAATAATTTTGCACGCCCAATTTTTCAGTTTTTTATTTGTTAAAAAAGTTTGAAATATCCAATAAATTTCATTCCACTTCATGATTGTGTCCCACTTGTTGATTCTTCACAAAAACTTACAGTTTCATATCTTTATGTTTGAAGCCTGAAATGTTGCAAAAGGTCGCAAAGTTTAAGGGGGCCGAATAATTTCGCAAGGCACTATTGATATTCTAGTAAGTTACATTTGTTCATCCTGAGCAACTTTGTCATGATTTGGTTTAATAATAAATGTTGCAGGTATGTTACTTCTTGAGCACAGATACAGAACGTGTTACTAAAAGCTACTGATTGTGCTCTTCTGAATTTGAATGCTGGTTTTGATGTTATTGATGTTATTACAGAAAGGACGAAGAGAGGAAAATATCGGTAACAATTACACAGGCTCTCACAAAACCCACCTCACGCTACTGATGCTTATATATTAGCACAAAATGAATAGACAAAATATTGTGTTGCTTGTCAATGCAGTCCCAGTTATAGAAGATACTACTGACGGTACTAAACATTTCACTTTTGTCATTTTACTTCAAATGTATGTACCTCTTAACAGTTGTTTTGTGTTTTAACCAATAGCTGTTAACGGAATGCTGACGTGTGATGTTTGCTCATGGTTTTTATTTATTTATTTTTTATTAGAATGTTTAAGTGAGTGTTGCAAGGTTACCATGTATTAGTCATTAAAGCTCAAGTTTGATTTAAAAACACAACTCAAGTCTGTATTTTGTCTATTTAATAGCTTAGCTTGAGCTTGATTGTGACAGTACCCTAAACTAATACACTCAAAAAAATTACTCTTTGAATGAACATAAAAAAATCATGGAAAGTATTTCCACATGATTAACTTGCTTTATTTCAACATTATGCAATTCTGTTATTCCAATTTAATGTACTTACGTTGAGTCAAATTAATTTATTAACGTTTATTCAACGTATTTACTATGGTTGGGCACATCTTAATTTAATAGTGTCATCTCAACTAATTTGCACTGTTTTGGACCAACGAATTTATTTAAGTTAGCCCCAACAAACGTGCTTGATGCTGAAAGAAAGCCATTTAATCACATGGAAATCCTTTCCATGATTCAATTACATTAATTCAAAGAAAAGCTTTTAAGTGTTAATAAATTAAACCTTTTTAACAAACTCTAATGGTGGAAACAACACACAACAATGAGAAAAGGTGCAATCAAATTGTATTTCCAAAATTATAATGCACATTGATTTACACAATGCAGTTGCTTGTTGATAACACAAGGAAATATATCTCAAGTCTGTTATGAGAATACAGGGAAATGGGCCTCTCACTCGCATCACACTTAATCTACTCTGCCCTTTGTACATCTTGCACCTGTGGTTTTATGTGATGTGAACTTACACAGAAGTTAATACAAAATTTTGTACCAAAGTTAGAACATTTTTTACACACACATAAAAATATATATATAAATATATATATATATATATTTTTTTTTAATTTAACATTGAAACATCGCTAGGGACATTTTTTAAACAAGTTTCAACAATGTCTACAGTGTTGGCATCAAGGGTAAAAACAAGATAAATGGAGATCTTACAATCAAGTTTACCTCCCAAAATATGTAAATGTTTAAACTTAAAAAAAAAACTTAAACATAGGTTAGTCTTAATTTGTTATGAGAAACTGAAAAAATATTTCAACATACAGCTTTCCTTGATTGCCAATAGACTGGACCTTGCATCAGAGTGAATTTTTTTAAATAAAAACAGAGCACAAAAAAAACCCAGATGAACTGAACACAGATATACTGGGAAATGGGAAATCTAGTTTTCCTCAGGTTAGAACGATGGTGTAGCTTTTGCTATATTGATGTTTCTTAACGAGAAAGCAGTGTTTTGAGAGCTTGTGCTTTGTTGGATAGTTTGTTTCCATCTAATTCCATAATGATCTTCTGCAGAACCTCAAAAGTGTACTTGAGCTCCTTGGGGTAACTCAGGTTTAGCGCGTAGACAAGACCCAGCAACATCACCACAGCAAAGCTACATTTCCCAACTCACTCATCACTTCCACCCTCCAGGACAATCCCAACATCCGCGGGTCATCGCCAGGCTCTGCACCTTCTTGTTGAATGACAAAGATTCCAAATACTGTCTCCGCTAGGGCCATTTGAGTGCTTCCATCGACATCCTGTGACAAAAAAAAGAACAAGGACAAAGATTTTTTTTACTGATGTGCATGCATATTTAAAGCACACAATCTTTACTGTGTTACTGTAATGACATGAAAAATGTACTTTCCTCTCTTGTCAACATTAGCCTGCTATGAGCGCTGTCCACCACTCTATATCATCCATGACAAACCAAAAAAAGAGTCTCAAAGTGCTAAATACTGGAATTATCCTAATCATTTTCCTTTCACAAACTCACTTAACCATAAATGTAATTGCGACATCCATCATTATCCAATTATTTCCTGTCTCCTCTGAGAAAGGTGAGGACTTCCCAAAAGTTGGTGTGTTTATACCCTCCCCTTATTTAAGTGAACCTCCACAACAGCAAGTGACTTGTTTGTGAGTGACATCTGTAGTAAAGTTGTAGCAGGTAGGGGCGGTTTGGGATTGCACTACTGTATGGTGCAAGTGAGTGAGAGAAGAAAGTTTTAATGGCCTTATCTTAACCTAATTTTAAATCTAATGGGAACACACATGAAACCCCATCCACTCCAACTCTGATAATCTCCATAGTGAACACATAAATTAACATACCAGGTATTGCGTCACCAGGTTCTCTGGATCTTCATTAAGGTACACGCAGAGACCTTTGAGGATGCATTCTCTTCTGACATCAATACTGTCAGTCTTAATATAAAGATCAGAGAGAAAAAAAACACTCTTAACACCATTTCAACAAACCAGCAGTGTAGGTTTACATACTTAAGAACTTTAAACTAAATTAACAGGAAGTCACAACATAAAAGTGTTTGTTAGTATTCTATACAGCTTGGATGCATGTTAATCTCTTTAGGATAGTTTGTTTAAAGACAAATTTTAATAAATTCTAATTTTACTATCATTTACTACTTTGTTTTTTCCTTTAATTATGTCAAGCTTCAAATTAATGTATCTTAACCTAGGTAACCTACCTGAAGATGTCACACAAGACATAATTTTGCCTGAAATGTGTGAAAAACAGACCATTCCACTTTAGATCCTTCAAGTTTTACGATAATCACAGTGGCCAATGTGGTAAGAATACCTGGCATCTCCATTTAAGATGGGATGATAAAAGGGACAGCTTTTGAGTGCTTTATGACAGACGTGTATAATAGCATACAGTGCCAATGCTTTTTCTGTGCTTCAAAACTGCTTTCCAACAGATTCCAGAGTTTTATGATTTCAGAGCAGATTTTTCAGGATTAAATGATGCCCTTTACTCCTAAACAATGACCCTAATGGGGAACAGATGTGGTGCTCAGTCATTTCTACAATGACCAAGTTTTAAGTGATTTTTGTCACTTTTAAAATGGTACCATACCTGGGTTATGGGTGCCATGATGGTCTTGATTTTTCTCCCTTGAACTCCACCCTTCTTGGCATATGCCTTCATCAGGTTTGCAGAGTGAACATCAAGCTCGGCGAAGAACTTTGACTGCAAATGGATCGTTGTGATTCTCTTGAATTCTGCGCTCACCTACAAAAAACATAACAAAAAAGGTAGACAAAACTTTTTGGGACACATTTGAAATAGCAGTTATAGCTGTTAAAGCAATGTAAATGCATAATACATGTATTTATCTAAATATTAGTTTACTTTGTCAGAAGGCCAGCAAAGGCTGCTATTGCTGGCCTTCAGTAAATCCTCATCAGTTTGAGTAACCTCAGATTCTGTCAACATGTATTGTGACATCCAGTACAGTCATTCACTTACCTCACGCACACTGAAGAGAGCTGGCCACTTCGTTTTGAAATCAGCTACCATGGGGGCCTCGGCAACTACCTCTTGCCTTCTGAGTGCAAAGGTCTTGTTCATCATCGCTGCCAACTTGAGCTCATTGTTTCTCTTTTTTACTTCTAAGAGGAGTGCCACTCTCATCTCTTCTAGTGTCTCTGCTGTTTCACCGGCCGGATAGGTGGGGCAGTAATTCACTTCAGCTTTTCTCGGCTTCTTTACACCATATGCAGGACTGCATTTGCTCTCAGGTTTGTGTGTTAAGGCATTCACAGTCACTTCAGGGCATCCAAGCCGTCTGAGTTTTGTTCGGTAGTTAGCAAGTTTATACTTCAGGCTTGTCTTCCATCCGCCATACCCAGTCACTGAACCTGGCTCTTTTAAACATGGATGTGTAGTTACCAGAATTTCTGCTACCTCATCAAACTCCCTGTCAGAGAGGTACACTTTGTACTGGACGATTGTTTCAGCTAAGCCATCAAGAATAGCAGATTTAAGTTTAGTATCAGGATTCAACAAAGCTCCAGTTTCTTTAAAAGCAGCATTGGCCCTGTCCAGCTGAAGCTGAGTATCATACGCAAAACCGGGGCATGGGGAAGACAATGGGCCAAGCAGTGGATCTAGAGGAGGTGGACTCAGGAGAAGACAGTATGTCTGTATCATATGAGCTACTAGCAGATGAAAGGGATGAGGAGTCATTCAGAGTATGGGAGGTGGCAGCAGCTGAGTAGGCAGGGGGCGGGGTGACACCAGGCTGGGCAGGTGCAACAGAGTTAAAGATGACCTTGATGGAGCTTTTGTCCTGGATGTCTGAGATTGAGACCAAGTTGATGAATTCATTCCCAAACTCAACATCCATGAATTGAAGCCTGAAGTCCCCATCTACTCCACATTGTCTCTTAATTTCCTGTATGAGTTCGATGATAGTCTCTGGCATACCACCTGGAAGGATCAATCTCTGGGAATCGTTTTCTCCAAGAATGATTCTGAGTTTCACTGGAGCAGCCATTTCACGACCACCTGAACGAGGATAGAGAAAATTAAGTTTAAACAAGGGTAATCTGATTTTAAAACACCACTGAGTACAAAAGTAGGGAATACCATGCCAATTTAATATGGCTATGAAAAAAATCCTGAAATAAATGAGAGAACTGTTTTGGTATTTCATAATACCAAACTTATTCCCAAACTTTTTCACTTCCAGTTTGCATTCAAATGAATGGGCTGTGATTATCAAAGCAGATCAAAGCAACAAGACAAGGGCAACACTACCACTACCAGTACCAGTACCAGTACAACAACAAAAATGACGAGGAGAAGGCGAGTAGAAAATAAGACTAGGAGAATAATTTGAATAAAAGGTGCTGCTGTATGTGACTCTGTACCCATCCTTCTGCTGTTGCTTTGGTCTGAATCTGTACCAATTATGCTCCATTCATTTGAATATATGAAATCAAAATAAAGAGCTTGGAAATAAATGTGGCATTATGAAGTCACACTTCCCTGAAATAAGAGAGTCCATTGAGATCCATTTAATATTAAATAAAACAAACCTTATATTTATGTATCTTTTTAATGTCACCAGTCTTAGAGGTCCAACAAAGTAATCTGCCAAAGGGTAGTCATCGGCCAGTTCACCAAGTTCAATCAGAACAGTTTCTCTGGTAGGATGTACACTCAGCTCAAACGCTCTGAAATGTTCCCTGTACCACCCAGAAAGCCTTCTCACCATTAAACACAGTCTCTCCTGAACAACACAAATCTGAAGAATCTCTCCAAAGTCAGGGAGTCCACTTGTAGAGCCATGAGCAACTATCATCCCATTTCTGAAATGTACACCTTTGTTTGACACACACTTGGAAAGGTGAACTTCAGTTGTACCAGGGAAGTTCTTTTCAATAGTCTGAACTATTTCTTGTTTCAAACAATCCAGAGGGACTGTTGAGACGTTTGTAACCTCTAAGGATGTTTCTTCAAAACTGGATGATCTCAAGTGATATGAAATCATGAGCTGATGCTTAGTGGCTAGCGAGAGGGGCACATTTTTAAAACAATTGGTGTGTCGCACAACCTGCTTAAAAAAACTGTGTTTGGCCTCAAAACGCATTGTCCAGAGGCACACAAGAGGCCCAAACATCCTTATCAGTTGAGGATAGTGCTCCAAATAATGATGTTTTGGGAGCAGTTGCACACCAGGGAAGAGTTCTTGGTACTTTTGTCTGTGCTCAGAAATTTTTCCCTCAAGATAGGCAATGGACTCATCTGTGTGTGTTGGAGCAACCACGAGCTCTACAATGTCTTTTAAGTCCAACAGTATTTGCCATGCCATTTCACCCTCAGGCACCAGGTGCCCAATTATGAATGGGAGTAGTCTTATTAGAGCCCAATTTTCATGGGCGTTTCCACCTATTGTTGCCCTAGTTGAAAAGGTGTGTGGGATCACATGTGGCCTATTTGTCTTGTCAGCCCACTTGTAAGGGAAGTCCAGGATTGATTTGTTCAGTGTTTGAAGACTGAAATACTTCTTGGATATAAGCAATGCCAAACACCGTGCAAGCTCCACTGGCACTATGCCCTCAAACAGATCATGCATAATATCTGGAGGATAGCCTGTGTGAACGCTGAAGTGGGCAAGCGTTTTGGTTATAACACAATGTCTTTTCACCCCAAAACAGCTTGTACCATTCTCCTGAGCTGAGGTCACATGAGAGTCATGGAGTTCTTTTGTCCTAAGGGTGAATGCACCCGATTTTACCTCTTTTGTTTGGATGTCTGTTTTGTTCCTGTGCAAAATCGGCAAATATACCCACTAGAAAAGCTCTCATTAAAACCTGCAATACTGTGAGCCCCCAAGTTATCTGCCGCAACAACCTGAATTGTACCTTTAACAAATCTGCCAAGTAATGGAATGAAAACTCCGACTTGCTCCAGAGTTTTCATGTCTTGAAGAAGAGGATGTAAGACACGGTCATAACCATACTTATTTACATCATCAGTTTTACACAACAATGCCAAGTAAATTGATGATAGTGATGAATATGAGCCTGGAGGCAAATTACCTAGAGTCCAGTAGATTCCACAAAGCTTATGTTTCCTGCGAGAAGTACCCAGAGGATTGCAAACCTCAAAATCATCTATGTATAAACGTAACAATAGCCTCATCTCATCCCCTGACAGAAAAATGTTTTGCTGGAAATGTGAACCATCCTGAGGAGATTTGTAAGTGTGGTGTTCACAACTCGCCATTTTACTCTGCTGTGCTCTGTGGTTTTCATCTACCCTGTCTACAACATCTTTCTTAAAGAGTTGCTGCAAAGACTTCAGTACAGGAACATACTGAAAGCTTCTGTTTTCTTTGGCATCAAGCACATATTCAATGGGTTCTACAACGTTAAAGTTTTCTTGATAATACTTGTTGCGGAGATAAGTTGAGCTTAGGGGACCCCCCTTCTCTATGGCTTTGAGTAATGGATTAGAAGTGCAGAGAGCATTTGCTACTTCTGTTACCGCAGACCTATCAGTTGTGGGGCTATGTTTCTGAAATACCCCTTCAAGAATGTCAATGGAGAGGGGTAATGTTGCTGAACTTAAGTAGTGCAGTTCCTCTAAGAACTCGTCAATTTTTTTGCCTGGGACATGTGCAAAATGCTCTAACTTAAGCAACGCTGCTGCAAAATTATTCTCAATTACTTCAGGCAAGTCATTGGTTACATCTACATCCCTATTTGAACATGCACTGTCTGCTTCAACTGCACAGTCATCTTGATTGCCTGCATCTTCCTCAGGATTATAAGAGGATTCTTGTGAAACTCGAGTGTTTCTTACTACATCTGGCTTGAAATCTTTCAATGTATATTGACTGTGTTTCCTGTTCTTGTGACTGTGAAATGTTCCGTATACATTTGTTTGAAAATTACAACCCTCAAACATACAAGGAACAGTTTCATTACTCTTCAAATGAGTGCCAATGTGTGAAAAATAATCCTTCTCTGTAGGAAGATCCGTACAAGTGCACAAATGACAACTATATGTTGACAATTCCTGTAGCTCCTGGGTGTTTTGTTTAGGATGGGCTCTACTTAAATGAATGTGCAAAGCATTCCATGTCTTAAAAGTACATGGGCAGTTTATGTGTGGGCATGGGTAACGTTGCATATGCCGGTGCTGAAGTCTAAAATGTTTTAGTAGGTCATATCTACCAGACAGCGATAGACTACACGCCTTACACTTCCACATCCCTCCTACACCCACCCCAATAGAAAAAAAAATCAAAATGGGCAAATACAGGTTTAGCTGGACCCTAGCAGTCAGTAAGACAAATTCACTGTTTTAGGCCAAAAATATTCAGGTCTGGCAAAACTTACAAGTACCCATTGAAATCAAACTTGATGATGGCGATGACCCTTTCACGGTTACTCATGCGGTTGAATGGCAGACAGGTGACGTTCTGAAAGAGATCAGATAAATTTACAATCATTAAAATTAAGTAAAACATGCTCACCTAGTAAAATTAGAATCACTAGAATCAAGTTACAGTAGTCAATTTTGCAAATGTATTTCTTTTCACATTGGTTGGTTGACAGAATACAATTTATAAAATAGGTAAAAAGGACTATTGTCAAATAAAAATAAAGAAAATAATAAGAACAAATAATTTTAATACAAGCAGCAGCACAAAATAATACTATCAAGCAAAGATACTAATAAAATAAACAGTGCTCTTCAGGTTTTTCAGGTAGGTCTAGCATTAGTTTTTAGGTACAGAAATTGGTCAAATGTAAAATAACATTGCATATTTGACTGTATAAATTAAAGATTAATCCTATTAAACTTACAAAACCTATTCAATCAACAGCAGTGAGTGATCTTGTCTTTTGTTGTTTGACATTAAATAGACATGCAGTAAAGGCAATATGCCCCTTTAAGACCTAATCCACAGATATGCGTCGTCTTTCTCGACTGTAGTGTATAAAGTTCAGGCATATACAGACTTGTCTGCTTTATCAAGATGGTCATGCTGACATACTTTTTGTGTGAGTTTGTCCGTTCAAGTGCAAGACTTGAAAGAACTCAATATTTGCGTGCTGTGAGACATGCGCTTTGGATGAGTGCACGGTTGGGAAACACTGTTTTAGCGGACATTGTGAGCATATTTAACGGAGCTCTGACAGTGACTCGCGGAGACATTTTAGCGCATGCCAAGCATGTGAGCACATTTATCTGTGCTTTTAGAGCGACACATCTGCCGTAATTAATAAGACGCCATGTTTTACCAGACTTTCCAACATGAATGTGCCAGCACGACATTAACGGCCTGAGTACAAAAATAACAAACAAGCATGATCAAATATTGCTGTGAAAATGATGGACAGTCTGCTGATGACTTTATACACATCGTTTTGTAAAAGGATGAAAACAGATTTTATCTTACCTTTTTCAATTGAACTCCAGGCAGCAGGCACGCCAGGCAGGTTCTTCGCGCGTCTCGTAAATTTCCTGGGCACGCGGTCATCTCGCGTGATCTCGCTAGTCTATCTTCGGTGCAAGATAAGTCTGACTATATTGAATCACGTTATATCAACATGATTGAATTTAACAAATGTTAATTTGTTGAATTCCATGCTTATCCTACATGATTTGATCACGTTTACCTTTGAAACATGACATAATTGTGTTAAAATTACACGTTACGCTTTTTAAAATGTAATAACTAGCTAATTTCCTTTTTTTGAGTGTAGTCCAATCAAAAACATGTACTTGAATGCTTTTATTTTGCTTAACTCTGTGACGTTATTCCAAATATCAAATCCATGAACTAAAACTAAAATTGTTTATGGGTTTTTATTATTGCTTATATTGGTCATGTGTTTGTTGAAGCTGGAGGTGATCAGTGACTTTTACAGTATTTCTTTGTGCCATAAACTGCACAAATGTATACAACAGCAGGTATGTTAGTTTGTTTTTGTTGTGTCTGCCGCACAGGACAGGATGATAAAATATCCTTTTTTATTTTAAAATGTAGCTACTCATCTTGGTGCACACATCCAAGTAAATGACCCACACAATAAATAAATGAATACAAAAAGGATTAGATTCAATTAGATACTTTATTGATCTTGAGTGAAATTCAGGATTAAATGACAGCTGCAGTTTGTTCACAGTTGCTGTGGTTAAAAGGCTTGGCAGAAAACAGAAGACTATAGGGTAAGTAGTGTTGTTGGACAACATGTTGACAGCCAATCAGAAGAGAGTTCAGTGGAACTTGAGGCCAGTTGCTAGAAGCTGCATCAACTTCAAACCTTTTGTTCTTTTGGATCAGAGAATATAGGCAACTTTATTAAACTCTGCACAAAACAATGTAGAGGACATCAGTTACACTTTGAAAACTTTTTCTCTTTTATTTTTTTTGACATGTTTTAATTTAACAATTTACACTTAGTGTGAAACATTGCAAAATACGTGATGTTTACATAATATATGCTATGAGTTTTTAAGTTGGTCCATCATCAGAATGAGACAATTACAATTACTGTCTTCCATCTTATATAATCAGCCGTTTTCTCCTTTTTTCCTGTTTTTGGCTGTGACCATGTTGCTTCCTGTTTCTGCAGAAATAGCCCCGCTCCCTTTTCCCTTCAGGTTGAATACTATTGGCTGTTCCCTGCACATGTCCACTAATCATTGGTTAAAGGTTAAAACTTGTGTTGATAAAAAAAAAAGCTGATAACCAGTGTCATGCAACAGATAAACTCAAAGTTACTCAATTTGGATTTGTTTGGATCTATCAACTCAGAACTTACTCTGCAACTCTGAGTTTGTTCAACCTGCTTATAGCAACAGCTCGCTGATTGTTTTGTTACCTGCAGGACTGAGCTTAAAGTACTTATCGGTCAGAAGCATTAGTAGGAGTTTGGGACACCGAGACTCAGGGAATCACAGCGGGATGGTATTCACTGTCGGGATAGTCCCAGCTGTAACCAGCAGCAGCACAGAACCTCCTCAACAGAGTCCAACCTTGAAAAAGAGTGAAATTATTTAAGTCATAGTATAGAGTATTTAAATAATTTATCTGAAAAGACCAGGAATAACTCCATAGAGGAAAATAAAAGGCTAATTTACTCAAATTTATGTTTTTGGATTTTTATTATTGCTTATAGAAAAGGTTAAAGCAAATACATCTGGACTTATACTTTTCAAGGTGAAGATATTTCGTCTCTTAATTCCAAGAGACTTTTTCAATTCTTTTTCAAAATTGACAATGTCCCCCGGGCAAGAAATGTAACGTCAATACCTTGAAAACTAAGCCCAGATCCTTTGCTTTAACTTTTTCTTCAAGAGAACATTCACAGTCATTAATTATATTGAGTAAACCTCATCAGAGTGGAAGAGAGGTTGATGGTCCTTATGTTTGTTGAAGCTGGAGGTGATCACACAGGACCAGTGTGTGGATCACCCTGTGGACGGGCTTTAGCGCCCCTTAGAGGATGATCTTGAGGGGCGTCGTGTTATGGCTGGAGTGGTCCTGGAGGCAGTGTGCGGGTCAGGATTAAGTGAATGTGGCTTCTTGATCAATGTATCGATAAGACAAAAAGCAAATAGAATAGTTGCAACAAGAACAAAAACGCCCAAATATGCAGCGTACAGCAACGTCTTCACTATCGTGGCTGCACTTGTGATGTAACTTTTGTAACTAGGACTCGGGTTAACTGTGTTTTGGATGTTGTTCTCACTTGAGCCAGCCGTGTTTGAAGCACCACAGGTGTCAGCTGTGGGCTGATGGGATTGATGGATTGATCTCTCTTCCTCTTCCTTACTTTGATTATTGTCTCCATGAGAGCCAGCTTCAATCATCCCAGGGAGACAAGGAACATGTTCCTGTTGAATGGGGGATTCCTGCTTGTCCCTAGGTTGATTGACAGTCTGGTTGTCACTCTCAACAGAAACATTTTTGTCTTGGACGGTGGCTCGTTCTTGCTTGTCCTTACATTGATTTATGAGGATCCTAACTCCAGTCTCGGTCTCAATCTCAATGATACAAGACACATGTTTGTGTTGGGCAGTGGCTCGTTCTTGCTTGTCCTTACATTGATTTATCCGAATCCTAACTCCAGTCTGGGTGTCAATCTCAATGAGACCAGGAATAGCTTCGTGTTGGACGGCAGATTCCTCTTCCTGGTCCCTACGTTGATCGATGCAGAGGTCTTCAGTGGAGTCAGCTTCAATCTGGTTGCCTGTCTCAGTGAGACAAGGGACATCAGCGAGATTGGACTCTTTTTCTGACCCTGGTGTTGAGCCAGTTGGTTGTGGGGCAGTCTGGTCTCTATTGTTGGAGCTAGCCTCATTTTTGCTCTTCTCTTGTTCCAAATCCTCTTCTCTGCCTCCATCTTGAGGAGCACTTCTAGATGTTAAGTCCCTATGAGTGAAAGTCATTAGGTCACGTGCCTCCTGTGCATAATCAGTTCTGTTCTTGACCAGATACTTCATTGTGATGAAGGGATGCCGGAGCGCTTCGCTTGGTGTCATCCTTTTTTCCGGATCACGGTGGAGCAGGTTTTTTAGAAGGCTCAGAAAAGCCATTCTGTCTGTGTACTCTGGAAACTCGATTTTTGAATATTTGCTTTCAATTGCGTCATTTATATTTAAAGCATTTTCCAAAGGACCCTTCACAACATTGGGGCTCTTACCAGTTGAGTTTTTGTATTCTTGAGGGGTTTTTAATCTCCACTCTGGAAAACCATTTGTCGAACAAAGTACTCTTTGGTGTACAGGCCTTTGTTCAACAGTTCATCATTTGGTTGTCCCAGAAGGTGATCAATGGTCCTAAGGTTGTCATAGCTGGAACTTGCAGAGAAGATGGGAAGCCTAAGTACCAAAATCCTAAGCAGCAGCCCAAAGACCACATGTCCAAAGCCTCCGACACTGGGAGGCCCAGCGTGACCTCTGGAGCCTGGATAGGAATGCACTGAAACCTCATGCCAGGCTCAAAATCAGAGTGGTGTCCCGCCAAACCAAAGTCAATCAATTTGACTTTTAGAGGATGGTCCTTATGATTAGTTAGCATGATGTTGCCTGGATGTAGGTCGAAATGTAGGATGCCTTTGCTCTTTAGGGCATCAAACGCCACCAGAAGCTGCTGTGTGATGGGCCGAATTTCACTCAGCTTAAACGTTGACTTCTGCTGTTCCATCAGGTCCAACAGGCTGCGGTCTAGCATTTCAAACACCATACATTGATAACTGTCACATTTGAAAAAGTCAATTAACCTGACAATGTTGGTTTGGTCAGGATCTATCCCTCTCAGTTCCTGGAGAATGGATACCTCTCGTTCTAAGCTATCATTCTGGTTGTCCTTGAGGATCTTTATAGCTACCACCTCCGAGGTTTGGACGTTGAAGCCTTTGGCAACCTTTCCATAGGCTCCCTCCCCAAGAATCTCCAACACGGTGTATTCGTTGAGCTTGGAGGGGATTTCTTCTGGTTGTGATAAGATGGGTGTCAACTGTGAACTCGAACAATTTGTGTCCCAGGAAAATGATGCCATTTTAAGCGTTGTTGTGGATCTGTTGTGTGAACACAAGCTGAACTATGCTGCTTCTATCGAAGGGTTTTGTAAACTGAAGACACTGTGTGGACTCTAGTCAAAGGATCTTTCACAGAGCGATGATGTAACATGGTCTGAAGATTCCATGTGACATCATCAAACACTGGCATTCCATTTTTCAGCCATTTTTTTAAACCAAAGAATTATATTGAATAAATATGATAATAAATACATTTTTAATTATTATTTCACATCGCAATCTATGTCATTGTAATTAACCAAAACACTTAACCCTCATATCCTGTTTTAGAATTGTGACAACAAAAGTGTCCTATTCCAAAACACCATAAAATAAATAGTATATGTTAATTTACATATAAAAGGTTTATATATATATAAAAAAAAAGTAGAAGAAGGAATTATTACTAATTTTAACTTTTTTTATGTATATATAAACCTTTTTATTCATTTGTACAGGGACCGTACAGCCCTTCTCTTGATAATTCTTTAGCCTAATTTAAGTCAAATTTGATAAAGACTTACTTACAGCCTACAGTTGTACTGGTAAAAACAATTGAGGCAAGACTGACTTTGGACTTTTACAAACAGGGAATGCTAAAACAGTAGAAAACACAGAATCTGTCAAGTGAAAAGATTTTCAAGGAAGTTGTTTTGGTAATTGGTGGATTAGGTAACACACCACTAAGCACCCTATACATAGGTTGTATTGTTTAAAAAGGCTAACCAATACCATGGATCAAAAAGCTTTATTCAGAAAACACCTAAAGAGAATACAGCTAAATTATGATAAATAATTTAACAGGCTGTTATACAAATAGAGTATAGCATATAAAAATATGTTTTTCAGGGACAAAGAGCTACACGTAGCACATGTTGCATACTCAATCCAGTGAAAAGATGAACAAATATACATTACTGTCCATATCTGTTGAACAATTATAGACAAATATTTTGATGAAGCACATGTTATATGCCAAAAGGCTTTATTTGGTCTGATTTAGTTTAGACTGTAGATATGAGACCTACCTATCTATTCTATCTAATCTAACTAATCTATCATCTGTCAGGTTCAGGTGCAGTCTGTGATATTGATTTATATGCTTTTTACATTTTTTGTACAGGGACAGTGCTCAACATTAACTAAGACAAAGTCAAAGAAAAGATTTTTGGAGGCATGTTATAGCAAAAATGCTAATTTACGCCTGTAGTCCCTGGGCAGCTGGATGTTTTACAAAGTTATAAGTAACAATCACAAAACACAATGTCACACATTGTGTTTTGTGATTAACCATCATTTACTCTAAAACCATTGTAAGATACAAACTCACCCTGAATATACACACTCCTATTCTCCTAATTATTCCATTCATAACCACTTTCAACCCTAATGAAGGCAAACTTGTTTAGCTAACAACCATTTCTTTGCCAGGCATGCCAACATTTGGAACCTTGTGCATAATAATTATTTCAGTTGTAATTTCAATATCATTAAATTTAAATACATATATGACGGCCCAGTTGTCGGCAACCCCTGTATGTGTATTTTTTTTGATGGGAAGTCAAAGTTGAATCTAATGTGACCAAGGTTGGTAAAGGTAAATTCTTTTTTTATCATTAATAAAAATATTGGGAAAATGTAGTGGTTTGCTTCTGTTTGTAAAATACAAAGGTTTTTATCTCAATTTAGCTCTGGAGCCAGGCTTTTCTAATGTTCATTTTAAGGCTTCCTCATTTAAATTTTTTCCATAAAAGTAGTGAGCTGTCTCTGAGCTACTGCTAACCCAGTTTAACCTCCAACCTAAACACTTTTATTAATATGGGAAAAAGGGAATAATAAAAAGAAATCTAGACACATTTGTCTTGACGTGTAAGAACATGAAATGTGAAATGTCTCTGAATCATATTTGAATCAATCAATATCAATCAATATTTATTTATATAGCGCCTTCTAACAACCACAGATTGAACCAAGGTGCTTAAAAACATTAATACAAAATAAACATATTTACAAATAGGTTTAAAAACATATTTACACAATAAAAACAGATCAGTGTCATAGAGCCATGAAGTGCAAAAAGCCATTTTAAATAACTAGGTTTTAAGTTTGGCTTTAAACAGAGGCCGGTCAGTGATGGAACATAACTCACTGGGCAGTTCCAGAGTTTAGGACCGGCCACTGCAAAAGAACAATCGCCCCACTGTTTGAACCTGGACCAGGGCACCTTCAGCAGATGTTGTGATGGGTTTGTGAGGGGTCAGAATCTCACACAAAGAGGAAGGTGCAAGGTCCGTGAGTGCATTAAAAACAAACATTAATATTTTAAAATTCTAGAATTCTAAACTGGACAAGGAGCCAGTGCAGGGAGTACAGGACAGGTGTTATGTGCTCGTGTTTATGACTGTTAGTTAGCAGTCGGGCAGCAGCGTTTTGCACACATCTGTAATACACTTTCATTTTAATCTGCCAATGTCTAGTCAAAACTAAAAGTGGAAGTGGAGGAGAGTGACAGACCAGAAAATGAAATGCTAATAAATTCATCTGATCTGATTTATTTTATTATTGTATGACAGCTGCATGTGAGTGTTTGGATGTTTGAGATGAATGAACTGATTCTATCAAGAGCCAATGAGCTGTGAGTGAGTACATGTTACATTTCTCTATGTCACCATACATACATATAGTATAGTACCCTGTCATCTCAAAGTCTGTATAGATATTTTATAAAACTGCAGCAGAAGATAATCCACCGCTCCTGTTAAAAGATCAGGTTTTTAGATCACTGTGACAGGTTAACCAGGACCCTCAGATGCACTAAATAAATCTAGTTATAACAAAGTAACAACATGCCCCGGTCTTCAAACTTAAAGAGAACTTATTCAATTTTAAGTTTATCATTACAGGATGACATACTCAATAGATTAATAGATAGATATCATAATTCTTTTTCTACCCTGCATTTTGGTTGGTAAACTGAAGTTCTGGGATCTTTGTAACTGGTATTAAAACACGTTGGACGCAATAAGAAAGTCTGCGTAACTTCAACTGCCTTATATCTCAAGTGGCCAGGCTAGAGTTACTGCTTCTTTGCCCTTGACCCACAGTTTAGACAGATCACTTTACATGGTCTTGGGGAGGACTTTGTTTGTGTGATTGACAGTGAAATGACTGTTGTGCACTATAAAGAGTTCTACCATTTCCACTGAGAAGAACATTAACATGCTATGACCATGGATACTCTGCATCTTTAAGTCGTTAAGACTTACATTGGTGTTGGTCTTACATTTGAAAACTATGTTAAAAGTATGGCCCTCAAGTTTTAGTTCTAGATAAAAACAACTGTCTGTTACTTGCGCTACAACCTTACTGTCAAAAGTTAACACATCTTAAAGTTAACACAGATTGAGCTTTCAGGAGCAGCTCCCTGTGCCCGCTTTCAGAAAAAACTTTGGTCAGAGGTCATTTTTCCACACGGAAGTCTGGAATAATATTGCTCATCATCAAATCAGGACAGTGGAATTCAGAAAAACTTATAGACAGTTTCTTTTTAAAGGCTATGTACTGTTTTAAGAGTGAACGTGTGTGGAAATGTGGCATGTAGAATTGTATGTTTTTGTGTATGTGCTCTCAATATGAATGTATCTGACCTAATGCTGCAGAACAGGAACCTGCTGGAAAACAGTTTTTAACTGATTAACTGTGGACTCACTTTTAAGAAAAATTGCACTGGCTTCCTGTTAGTTCTCGTATTGATTTTAAAATTCTCATGCTCACATATAAGGCCTTGAATAATCTGGCCCCTCAATATTTGTGTGAACTTCTAACTCTCTACACTCCTTCACGCGCACTACGCTCCTCTGAAGCTGGTCTCTTAACTGTCCAAAAAACACGGTTAAAAACTATGGGTGATCGGGCTTTTTCCTCCTTGGCTCCTAAATTGTGGAATTCCCTGCCCTCTGAGATTAGGAATGCAGAATCTTTTAGTATTTTTAAATCATTACTTAAAACGTACTATTTTAGAATAGCTTTTATGTGACTCATTTTATTATTCTTGCTTGTTTTACTTTGGCTTTTTAATTGATTTTATTGCTTTGTGTATCTTTTAATTTTATATGTATGTAAGTGTATATTAAGTGCTTTGAGATTCCCATTTAAAGGCGCTATATAAAATAAAAAAAATAAAAAATAAAAAATAAAGTTATTAATCTTTTCCTGTCTAATAAATCAAATGAAATGGTCACTGTCTCTGTGCTCTGCTAAACAACTGTGAAAGTCTGCTTATTTTAATCTGCAGCTGTATGTTTTAGAATAAGTTGAGTCAAGGCAGTAAAATGTCATAAATGTTTGATGAAAAAAAAATTGATGAAGTTCGTTGAATTTTTGGAGAAAAGCTGAAATAGAGGATCTGAACAGCAGGTGTCAGTGCAGCGCAGCACAAGAGACGCCCTGACTTCACAAGACTCTGCACCTGATGAGCATGTAGCTGTGCAGATCTACCAGACTCCCATTTCTCTGATTTCTAAACTTGTCATTTACTCCTATAATATCTTCAGAAGAGACCGACGGCCCAGTGATTCAAAATGGAGGCGAGGAGGAGAAGCAGACAACAGAAGAGCTGGAGAAGGGGATGAAGGCTCTCTCGACCGACGACACCTCCACGACCCCTGCCGCTCCACCGGCATGTACAGTGCTTTAAGTGGACCAAAAGAGGTGCTATTATAGTCTATTTTTTTTTTTTTTTGATGACTCCCCTCATCCCCTGAGGTAACAACTCCATATTGAAGGGGTTTTATATACAGCATTTAACAGACGACCTTAAAAAAATCCTTTTATTAGTTTGTGGATTTGCTTGAGCTAAAAAGAGCTACTAAACATAAATAAAATGTGCAAAAGGGTATTCAATTTTTTTTTAACAAAACGTACATAAAATAAATTATAAAACATAACATAACCATAGAACAGTAGCTGGGGTGTCAGCCAGCGAGTCATCTGATTCTGGCCGTGTTCTTTTAGTGCTTTTAGAGTCTGAAGCCAGGAGAACATATTAAGTGTTGTTCACTGTATTTGTACTTTTTCCGAGCTGAGTGTGCGTGTTTCACACACCCTCTCTGGCCACGTTAAGTTGTTGACACTGACAGCAGCAAAAGCGACGCATGCGCTTTTCACTTGTAAAACTCAAGGGTGTATGGGTAATGTAGTCTCTGATCTCGGTGGGACGAATTAGGAATCGTGCATTGTGAAGGGCGCTCTGGAAAGCGGCAGCGCAGGCTTAAAACAGATGTCCGGTACGCAAAAAGCACGTTCTGGGCGCACAGAGAAGTGGTGGTACGCTCAAGAGCTATATTTGGAAGTGACGGTACTGAGTACCGGTGCGTACCAGGCCGGCCCACTTAAAGCACTGACTGAATAATTTTGCACGCCCAATTTTTCAGTTTTTTATTTGTTAAAAAAGTTTGAAATATCCAATAAATTTCATTCCACTTCATGATTGTGTCCCACTTGTTGATTCTTCACAAAAACTTACAGTTTCATATCTTTATGTTTGAAGCCTGAAATGTTGCAAAAGGTCGCAAAGTTTAAGGGGGCCGAATAATTTCGCAAGGCACTGTATATTGATATTCTAGTAAGTTACATTTGTTCATCCTGAGCAACTTTGTCATGATTTGGTTTAATAATAAATGTTGCAGGTATGTTACTTCTTGAGCACAGATACAGAACGTGTTACTAAAAGCTACTGATTGTGCTCTTCTGAATTTGAATGCTGGTTTTGATGTTATTGATGTTATTACAGAAAGGACGAAGAGAGGAAAATATCGGTAACAATTACACAGGCTCTCACAAAACCCACCTCACGCTACTGATGCTTATATATTAGCACAAAATGAATAGACAAAATATTGTGTTGCTTGTCAATGCAGTCCCAGTTATAGAAGATACTACTGACGGTACTAAACATTTCACTTTTGTCATTTTACTTCAAATGTATGTACCTCTTAACAGTTGTTTTGTGTTTTAACCAATAGCTGTTAACGGAATGCTGACGTGTGATGTTTGCTCATGGTTTTTATTTTTTATTTTTTTATTAGAATGTTTAAGTGAGTGTTGCAAGGTTACCATGTATTAGTCATTAAAGCTCAAGTTTGATTTAAAAACACAACTCAAGTCTATATTTTGTCTATTTAATAGCTTAGCTTGAGCTTGATTGTGACAGTACCCTAAACTAATAGTCCAATCAAAAACATGTACTTGAATGCTTTTATTTTGCTTAACTCTGTGACGTTATTCCAAATATCAAATCCATGAACTAAAACTAAAATTGTTTATGGATTTTTTTTATTGCTTATATTGGTCATGTGTTTGTTGAAGCTGGAGGTGATCAGTGACTTTTACAGTATTTCTTTGTGCCATAAACTGCACAAATGTATACAACAGCAGGTATGTTGGTTTGTTTTTGTTGTGTCTGCCGCACAGGACAGGATGATAAAATATCCTTTTTTATTTTAAAATGTAGCTACTCATCTTGGTGCACACATCCAAGTAAATGACCCACACAATAAATAAATGAATACAAAAAGGATTAGATTCAATTAGATACTTTATTGATCTTGAGTGAAATTCAGGATTAAATGACAGCTGCAGTTTGTTCACAGTTGCTGTGGTTAAAAGGCTTGGCAGAAAACAGAAGACTATAGGGTAAGTAGTGTTGTTGGACAACATGTTGACAGCCAATCAGAAGAGAGTTCAGTGGAACTTGAGGCCAGTTGCTAGAAGCTGCATCAACTTCAAACCTTTTGTTCTTTTGGATCAGAGAATATAGGCAACTTTATTAAACTCTGCACAAAACAATGTAGAGGACATCAGTTACACTTTGAAAACTTTTTCTCTTTTATTTTTTTTGACATGTTTTAATTTAACAATTTACACTTAGTGTGAAACATTGCAAAATACGTGATGTTTACATAATATATGCTATGAGTTTTTAAGTTGGTCCATCATCAGAATGAGACAATTACAATTACTGTCTTCCATCTTATATAATCAGCCGTTTTCTCCTTTTTTCCTGTTTTTGGCTGTGACCATGTTGCTTCCTGTTTCTGCAGAAATAGCCCCGCTCCCTTTTCCCTTCAGGTTGAATACTATTGGCTGTTCCCTGCACATGTCCACTAATCATTGGTTAAAAGTTAAAACTTGTGTTGATAAAAAAAAAGCTGATAACCAGTGTCATGCAACAGATAAACTCAAAGTTACTCAATTTGGATTTGTTTGGATCTATCAACTCAGAACTTACTCTGCAACTCTGAGTTTGTTCAACCTGCTTATAGCAACAGCTCGCTGATTGTTTTGTTACCTGCAGGACTGAGCTTAAAGTACTTATTGGTCAGAAGCATTAGTAGGAGTTTGGGACACCGAGACTCAGGGAATCACAGCGGGATGGTATTCACTGTCGGGATAGTCCCAGCTGTAACCAGCAGCAGCACAGAACCTCCTCAACAGGAGTCCAACCTTGAAAAAGAGTGAAATTATTTAAGTCATAGTATAGAGTATTTAAATAATTTATCTGAAAAGACCAGGAATAACTCCATAGGAGGAAAAATAAAAGGCTAATTTACTAAAATTTATGTTTTTGGATTTTTATTATTGCTTATAGAAAAGGTTAAAGCAAATACATCTGGACTTATACTTTTCAAGGTGAAGATATTTCGTCTCTTAATTCCAAGAGACTTTTTCAATTCTTTTTCAAAATTGACAATGTCCCCCGGGCAAGAAATGTAACGTCAATACCTTGAAAACTAAGCCCAGATCCTTTGCTTTAACTTTTTCTTCAAGATAACATTCACAGTCATTAATTATATTGAGTAAACCTCATCAGAGTGGAAGAGAGGTTGATGGTCCTTATGTTTGTTGAAGCTGGAGGTGATCACACAGGACCAGTGTGTGGATCACCCTGTGGACAGGCTTTAGCGCCCCTTAGAGGATGATCTTGAGGGGCGTCGTGTTATGGCTGGAGTGGTCCTGGAGGCAGTGTGCGGGTCAGGATTAAGTGAATGTGGCTTCTTGATCAATGTATCGATAAGACAAAAAGCAAATAGAATAGTTGCAACAAGAACAAAAACGCCCAAATATGCAGCGTACAGCAACGTCTTCACTATCGAGGCTGCACTTGTGATGTAACTTTTGTAACTAGGACTCGGGTTAACTGTGTTTTGGATGTTGTTCTCACTTGAGCCAGCCGTGTTTGAAGCACCACAGGTGTCAGCTGTGGGCTGATGGGATTGATGGATTGATCTCTCTTCCTCTTCCTTACTTTGATTATTGTCTCCATGAGAGCCAGCTTCAATCATCCCAGGGAGACAAGGAACATGTTCCTGTTGAATGGGGGATTCCTGCTTGTCCCTAGGTTGATTGACTTCAGTCTGGTTGTCACTCTCAACAGAAACATTTTTGTCTTGGACGGTGGCTCGTTCTTGCTTGTCCTTACATTGATTTATGAGGATCCTAACTCCAGTCTCGGTCTCAATCTCAATGATACAAGACACATGTTTGTGTTGGGCAGTGGCTCGTTCTTGCTTGTCCTTACATTGATTTATCCGAATCCTAACTCCAGTCTGGGTGTCAATCTCAATGAGACCAGGAATAGCTTCGTGTTGGACGGCAGATTCCTCTTCCTGGTCCCTACGTTGATCGATGCAGAGGTCTTCAGTGGAGTCAGCTTCAATCTGGTTGCCTGTCTCAGTGAGACAAGGGACATCAGCGAGATTGGACTCTTTTTCTGACCCTGGTGTTGAGCCAGTTGGTTGTGGGGCAGTCTGGTCTCTATTGTTGGAGCTAGCCTCATTTTTGCTCTTCTCTTGTTCCAAATCCTCTTCTCTGCCTCCATCTTGAGGAGCACTTCTAGATGTTAAGTCCCTATGAGTGAAAGTCATTAGGTCACGTGCCTCCTGTGCATAATCAGTTCTGTTCTTGACCAGATACTTCATTGTGATGAAGGGATGCTGGCGCGCTTGGTGTCATCCTTTTTTCCGGATCACGGTGGAGCAGGTTTTTTAGAAGGCTCAGAAAAGCCATTCTGTCTGTGTACTCTGGAAACTCGATTTTTGAATATTTGCTTTCAATTGCGTCATTTATATTTAAAGCATTTTCCAAAGGACCCTTCACAACATTGGGGCTCTTACCAGTTGAGTTTTTGTATTCTTGAGGGGTTTTTAATCTCCACTCTGGAAAACCATTTGTCCGAACAAAGTACTCTTTGGTGTACAGGCCTTTGTTCAACAGTTCATCATTTGGTTGTCCCAGAAGGTGATCAATGGTCCTAAGGTTGTCATAGCTGGAACTTGCAGAGAAGATGGGGAAGCCTAAGTACCAAAATCCTAAGCAGCAGCCCAAAGACCACATGTCCAAAGCCTCCGACACTGGGAGGCCCAGCGTGACCTCTGGAGCCTGGATAGGAATGCACTGAAACCTCATGCCAGGCTCAAAATCAGAGTGGTGTCCCGCCAAACCAAAGTCAATCAATTTGACTTTTAGAGGATGGTCCTTATGATTAGTTAGCATGATGTTGCCTGGATGTAGGTCGAAATGTAGGATGCCTTTGCTCTTTAGGGCATCAAACGCCACCAGAAGCTGCTGTGTGATGGGCGAATTTCACTCAGCTTAAACGTTGACTTCTGCTGTTCCATCAGGTCCAACAGGCTGCGGTCTAGCATTTCAAACACCATACATTGATAACTGTCACATTTGAAAAAGTCAATTAACCTGACAATGTTGGTTTGGTCAGGATCTATCCCTCTCAGTTCCTGGAGAATGGATACCTCTCGTTCTAAGCTATCATTCTGGTTGTCCTTGAGGATCTTTATAGCTACCACCTCCGAGGTTTGGACGTTGAAGCCTTTGGCAACCTTTCCATAGGCTCCCTCCCCAAGAATCTCCAACACGGTGTATTCGTTGAGCTTGGAGGGGATTTCTTCTGGTTGTGATAAGATGGGTGTCAACTGTGAACTCGAACAATTTGTGTCCCAGGAAAATGATGCCATTTTAAGCGTTGTTGTGGATCTGTTGTGTGAACACAAGCTGAACTATGCTGCTTCTATCGAAGGGTTTTGTAAACTGAAGACACTGTGTGGACTCTAGTCAAAGGATCTTTCACAGAGCGATGATGTAACATGGTCTGAAGATTCCATGTGACATCATCAAACACTGGCATTCCATTTTTCAGCCATTTTTTTAAACCAAAGAATTATATTGAATAAATATAATAATAAATACATTTTTAATTATTATTTCACATCGCAATCTATGTAATTGTAATTAACCAAAACACTTAACCCTCATATCCTGTTTTAGAATTGTGACAACAAAAGTGTCCTATTCCAAAACACCATAAAATAAATTGTATATGTTAATTTACATATAAAAGGTTTATATATATATAAAAAAAGTAGAAGAAGGAATTATTACTAATTTTAACTTTTTTTATGTATATATAAACCTTTTTATTCATTTGTACAGGGACTGGACAGCCCTTCTCTTGATAATTCTTTAGCCTAATTTAAGTCAAATTTGATAAAGACTTACTTACAGCCTACAGTTGTACTGGTAAAAACAATTGAGGCAAGACTGACTTTGGACTTTTACAAACAGGGGAATGCTAAAACAGAAGAAAACACAGAATCTGTCGAGTGAAAAGATTTTCAAGGAAGTTGTTTTGGTAATTGGTGGATTAGGTAACACACCACTAAGCACCCTATACATAGGTTGTATTGTTTAAAAAGGCTAATCAATACCATGGATCAAAAAGCTTTATTCAGAAAACACCTAAAGAGAATACAGCTAAATTATGATAAATAATTTAACAGGCTGTTATACAAATAGAGTATAGCATATAAAAATATGTTTTTCAGGGACAAAGAGCTACACGTAGCACATGTTGCATACTCAATCCAGTGAAAAGATGAACAAATATACATTACTGTCCATATCTGTTGAACAATTATAGACAAATATTTTGATGAAGCACATGTTATATGCCAAAAGGCTTTATTTGGTCTGATTTAGTTTAGACTGTAGATATGAGACCTACCTATCTATTCTATCTAATCTAACTAATCTATCATCTGTCAGGTTCAGGTGCAGTCTGTGATATTGATTTATATGATTTTTACATTTTTTGTACAGGGACAGTGCTCAACATTAACTAAGACAAAGTCAAAGAAAAGATTTTTGGAGGCATGTTATAGCAAAAATGCTAATTTACGCCTGTAGTCCCTGGGCAGCTGGATGTTTTACAAAGTTATAAGTCACAATCACAAAACACAATGTCACACATTGTGTTTTGTGATTAACCATCATTTACTCTAAAACCATTCTAAGATACAAACTCACCCTGAATATACACACTCCTATTCTCCTAATCATTCCATTCATAACCACTTTCAACCCTAATGAAGGCAAACTTGTTTAGCTAAAAACCATTTCTTTGCCAGGCATGCCAACATTTGGAACCTTGTGCATAATAATTATTTCAGTTGTAATTTCAATATCATTAAATTTAAATACATATATGACGGCCAAGTTGTCGGCAACCCCTGTATGTGTATTTTTTTTGATGGGAAGTCAAAGTTGAATCTAATGTGACCAAGGTTGGTAAAGGTAAATTCTTTTTTTATCATTAATAAAAATATTCGGAAAATTTAGTGGTTTGCTTCTGTTTGTAAAATACAAAGGTTTTTATCTCAATTTAGCTCTGGAGCCAGGCGTTTCTAATGTTCATTTTAAGGCTTCCTCATTTAATTTTTTTCCATAAAAGTAGTGACCTGTCTCTGAGCTACTGCTAACCCAGTTTAACCTCCAACCTAAACACTTTTATTAATATGGGAAAAAGGGAATACCGTATTTTTCGGACTATAAGTCGCACCTGAGTATAAGTCGCATCAGTCCAAAAATACATCATGACGAGGAAAAAAACATATATAAGTCGCACCGGACTATAAGTCGCATTCATTTAGAACCGTCTATTTACATGTGTTTATAATACACACACGAATCTCTCTCCTGGCATTTGCTCAAAAGTTACGTATTTATTATTTCTTAAACATTGTCAACACATTAACTGTGCACCACACCTCATTCATTGTATTACTGATTATATTTCTGCTAGAGGTTAATACTAGAGTTGCTGTCGTTTTGTGAACAGGGCATTTTGTTTGTGCTAAGCGGGTTAGCTTACATGCTAGCGGGTTTTTAGCAATTGAGTTAGCGCTTAGCATACCTCGAGTGTTGTGCTTCATTTATTTAAAATCCAAGACCAAGAACAGATATTGGTAATCTGGCAAGTCTGGCAAGGCAAGTTATTCAGCTAATGGTACACAATAGTACACAGAACAACAGGCTGAATATGTATATTAACGTAACACATTAACAGTTAGCTACATATTAGCATAGCACTCACTCCAAACTTTCTTTCTGCTGCTCGATTACCGTATTCGCTGCATATTTTACTATCTGCAGTTTGTAATCTGCAGAATAGGATTTTCTTTGGTGGCATTTTGTTTGCATTCAGTCTTTCTCAGTTGTCTTTAAGTTAATATTTCAGTTAACAGTTTTCAGTGGTAGGCTACAGGAGCACTGAGCAGCATAGAGCGCCCTCTCGTGGCTGTAGACGGTAATGTTTTCTATTGGTTCATTTCTCTTGGTTCATTTCTCTCGGTTCATTTTTATCGGTTCATGTCAAATAAATTGATAAATAAGTCGCACCTGACTATAAGTCGCAGGACCAGCCAAACTATGAAAAAAAGTGCGACTTATAGTCCGGAAAATACGGTAATAAAAAGAAATCTAGACACATTTGTCTTGACGTGTAAGAACATGAAATGTGAAATGTCTCTGAATCATATTTGAATCAATCAATATCAATCAATATTTATTTATATAGCACCTTCTAACAACCACAGATTGAACCAAGGTGCTTAAAAACATTAATACAAAATAAACATATTTACAAATAGGTTTAAAAACATATTTACACAATAAAAACAGATCAGTGTCACAGAGCCATGAAGTGCAAAAAGCCATTTTAAATAACTAGGTTTTAAGTTTGGTTTTAAACAGAGGCCGGTCAGTGATGGAACATAACTCACTGGGCAGTTCCAGAGTTTAGGACCGGCCACTGCAAAAGAACAATCGCCCCACTGTTTGAACCTGGACCGGGGCACCTTCAGCAGATGTTGTGATGGGTTTGTGAGGGGTCAGAATCTCACACAAATAGGAAGGTGCAAGGTCCGTGAGTGCATTAAAAACAAACATTAAGATTTTAAAATTCTAGAATTCTAAACTGGACAAGGAGCCAGTGCAGGGAGTACAGGACAGGTGTTATGTGTTCGTGTTTATGACTGTTAGTTAGCAGTCAGGCAGCAGCGTTTTGCACACATCTGTAATACACTTTCATTTTAATCTGCCAATGTCTAGTCAAAACTAAAAGTGGAAGTGGAGGAGAGTGACAGACCAGAAAATGAAATGCTAATAAATTCATCTGATCTGATTTATTTTATTATTGTATGACAGCTGCATGTGAGTGTTTGGATGTTTGAGATGAATGAACTGATTCTATCAAGAGCCAATGAGCTGTGAGTGAGTACATGTTACATTTCTCTATGTCACCATACATACATATAGTATAGTACCCTGTCATCTCAAAGTCTGTATAGATATTTTATAAAACTGCAGCAGAAGATAATCCACCGCTCCTGTTAAAAGATCAGGTTTTTAGATCACTGTGACAAGTTAACCCAGACCCTCAGGTGCACTAAATAAATATAGTTATAACAAAGTAACAACATGCCCCGGTCTTCAAACTTAAAGAGAACTTATTCAAGTTTAAGTTTATCATTACAGGATGACATACTCAATAGATTAATAGATAGATATCATAATTCTTTTTCTACCCTGCATTTTGGTTGGTAAACTGAAGTTCTGGGATCTTTGTAACTGGTATTAAAACACGTTGGACGCAATAAGAAAGTCTGCGTAACTTCAACTGCCTTATATCTCAAGTGGCCAGGCTAGAGTTACTGCTTCTTTGCCCTTGACCCACAGTTTAGACAGATCACTTTACATGGTCTTGGGGAGGACTTTGTTTGTGTGATTGACAGTGAAATGACTGTTGTGCACTATAAAGAGTTCTACCATTTCCACTGAGAAGAACATTAACATGCTATGACCATGGATACTCTGCATCTTTAAGTCGTTAAGACTTACATTGGTGTTGGTCTTACATTTGAAAACTATGTTAAAAGTATGGCCCTCAAGTTTTAGTTCTAGATAAAAACAACTGTCTGTTACTTGCGCTACAACCTTACTGTCAAAAGTTAACACATCTTAAAGTTAACACAGATTGAGCTTTCAGGAGCAGCTCCCTGTGCCCGCTTTCAGAAAAAACTTTGGTCAGAGGTCATTTTTCCACACGGAAGTCTGGAATAATATTGCTCATCATCAAATCAGGACAGTGGAATTCAGAAAAACTTATAGACAGTTTCTTTTTAAAGGCTATGTACTGTTTTAAGAGTGAACGTGTGTGGAAATGTGGCATGTAGAATTGTATGATTTTGTGTATGTGCTCTCAATATGAATGTATCTGACCTAATGCTGCAGAACAGGAACCTGCTGGAAAACAGTTTTTAACTGATTAACTGTGGACTCACTTTTAATCTTTTCCTGTCTAATAAATCAAATGAAATGGTCACTGTCTCTGTGCTCTGCTAAACAACTGTGAAAGTCTGCTTATTTTAATCTGCTGCTGTATATTTTAGAATAAGTCGAGTCAAGGCAGTAAAATGTCATAAATGTTTGGTAAAAGAAAATTGATGAAGTTTGTTGAATTTTTGGAGAAAAGCTGAAATAGCGGATCTGAACAGCAGGTGTCAGTGCAGCGCAGCACAAGAGACGCCCTGACTTCACAAGACTCTGCACCTGATGAGCATGTAGCTGTGCAGATCTACCAGACTCCCATTTCTCTGATTTCTAAGCTTGTCATTTACTCCTATAATATCTTCAGAAGAGACCGACGGCCCAGTGATTCAAAATGGAGGTGAGGAGGAGAAGCAGACAACAGAAGAGCTGGAGAAGGGGATGAAGGCTCTCTCGACCGACGACACCTCCACGACCCCTGCCACTCCACCGGCATGTACAGTGCTTTAAGTGGACCAAAAGAGGTGCTATTATAGTCTATTTTTTTTTTTTTTTGATGACTCCCCTCATCCCCTGAGGTAACAACTCCATATTGAAGGGGTTTTATATACAGCATTTAACAGAGACCTTAAAAAAATCCTTTTATTAGTTTGTGGATTTGCTTGAGCTAAAAAGAGCTACTAAACATGTGCAAAAGGGTATTGAATTTTTAAAAAGAGCAAAAAGCAGAAGGAGAAAGCTGAGACCTGAGGCTGTTTGACACAGCCCCTTTGTTAAATACAATTGTGAAACAATTTTTTGTGTTTGAGGGTGTTAAAAGCCAAAAGGGTCCGTGTATGATCCGATCATTCAATACTTTGCACAATCTAGTATTTTAAATCATATCTTATATTAACATATTCTAATTCATATCTTATATTAACATATTCTGAATCACAGTCAACCAGTCGTGAAATCTATGGAATTAGTCTTTGTGTTTGTGGCCTTTTAACCATGCACATCCAGATAATATTTTTTCAATTAATTCTGTGCATTATTGTTTCAACTTAAATATTTGACATGAACTGTTTATGTATTACAGTGGTTACCTTTAGTTTACAGAGTTGTGGGTGATTCTGATGTAATTTCCGTCCTGACAGATGGGATGAGTCCCACAGAGGTCTGCTGGCAGACCCTTCTGGTCATGTAGCCAATACCATGCGCATATATACCTAATAATACCTAGCCTATATCTAATGCTGACTAATATATTTTCTTGCTTGCATAGAGTTCCCGTAACTTTAACCCAATCCCATATAATGCTGAGTATGAGGGACACAAGATGCACTTGGACCAAAATGAGAAACTGGTCATGTTTGGAGTGACTCATGTGATTGCTGTAGATGGATACAGCAGGAAAATTGTTGCAAATGCAACTATGCCTGTAAAAAAACAATCTAGCCATCTATGAAGAGGTGTACAGGTCAGTGTTGTATATTATGTTTGATCGAACATATTTTATTAATTGTAATAATATTAATAATTGAGCGTTTCATATGTGTTTATGTAGACCTACAGTAACACATTATGCACATTATCAACTTTGATCATGGCAGAGTTTTACCTGTGCCTCTACAGCAAGAGACGCTGTCAGAATATAGACACAACCAGCAAAGACAGCCATACGTCCAAACACAGTCAACAAGGGTAATGTCAACCATCTGCATCTACATTACACCATTAGTGAAAAGTAACTAAGTATATTAAGCCAAGTAATTAACTTAAGTACAAGTCTGAGGAACTTGTACTTTACTTGAGCATATTCATGTCCTGCTACTTTATACTCCACTACATAATGAGTCAGCTAATCATTTCAAATATATCAATAACCTGGGCCAATTGTCAAGAGTGGTTACAATCATTTTTTTCATTTCATTCATTCATTCATAATACTTATTCTAGGATTTTGTGTACAGAACTTTTTCTTATGTTTTAAACATAGTGTGGTCTTGGGGATTTTACACAACGAGGCAACTGTTAATAACATATAAACACATTGTTAACAGGCCTCTATCATTTCCTTTGAAAAAAACCCACACACACAGAATCACACAGTGGAAAGGATGTGGCCAGAAATTAACAACAGAGTGAATTATCCACTAAAGGAGGCCCTCATCCAGCTACAAGATCAGGAAGCAATGATATGGAGGACAGTCTGACAAGGTTCTGCACATTTAATCTGACCTGCCAGATGTTGCCAGATGTGCCAAATTGGCATAAACAGATTTGTGCAATCATGGAATGCTCACATGATTCCAGGTCTGTCACTTTTCCCTTACTTGTTATTCAGTTTAAGTGTTTTATCATTGAACATCACAACAAACATTTCTTGTGTTGTTAAAGAAAGAGGGATACCAAATCACCTTGCATGGACTGGAACACCAAGAAAAATCACAACTGATCTTCTACCAGATGCCACAGTTGCAGCTGACATGTATGACAGGGACTCACCACAGTAGCTTCATTCAGAAGTGATCCCTTTCTGTCTGAGGCAGACAAAGTGACAGCAGAGCAGCACTTTGCACATTATTACCCCGACCTTTCAGTTATTTTTGACAGTGCTGTCAATTACAACTATGCTCCCTTCAAAGAGGCCTTAATCTACAGTGGGGATCGAAAGTTTGGTAAAATTTTTTATTAATGTGCATAAAGACACTAAGAAAAGATGACAAATGACAGATTAGACATCCTTATAGATTTTAGATTTATGCACATTAATAAAATTTTTTACCTGGGGTGCCCAAATTTTCGATCCCCACTGTATATTAATTGCCAGAGCTTCTGAACTGGTTTACAGTTATAGTTTGTTAGTCAGAAAGTCAGAAAGCCTCCAAGGTTCTTGTCATATCAAACCATAAAAGTTTGTTATTATGTATGCATTATGTTAACCAGACATAACCTGCCTAATCATTTTAATAGAGTTTGGTTTAAATCTATTTCCCCTGTTGAGAAATGGCATAACCATGGCTTAATACACTAAAAAAGTCTGGTCCTATGAATAATTCTTTACAAGAAGTGTTTATGCTCATTAAATCTTTCTATTGTTACTTCATCACTTACAGTACTATCTCTATTTATTCATCTTTTCTATGTTCTCCAAATTATATCATTCTTGTTTGTAATATTTAATAAGAGCCATTCCTTCATTTTGTTCAGCTCTGTTGTAATCTCAGTTACCATTAGTTGTAGGTCTGTCACTGTAACTATAGTTATATTATCAGCAAATATGATCAATTTTTACTTTGTTTATACAAACAAATCCTTTATGTAAATTAGAAATAGTTTTGCATTTTCTTTTGGTTCACAAGCTTTTTGAAGGTCTTTAAATTGACAATGTCTTCCCTATTGCCTTTTTAAATCCGCAATTTTCCCATATTAATCTCAACCATAACATATTCAAACAGATTATCAATTTCTATGAGAAAATGTAACTTCTTTTTTAGGTTTCTTCTTATTTATTCATGTTTCCAAAATAGCAACCATTAATAGTAATTATTGTGTAATTAACAATTTAACAATTTCCTTTATTGAAAGTCTTCTGACATTTTCTTTCATTTGCTGGTTTGGTTGTCTGTCAGTGATAAAGTGTGTTCAAAGATCATTAATGTTTGGCAAAGAGATCTGGCTTCAGACAATTGCCCTTTAAGGGACTAGGACTTAGTTTTCTGATTCTGATTGCAAGTGGATCAGCCCCAATTGGCATTTTCTTTACTAGTGTGGCCCTTTATTACTTAGATATGCACAAACATGCATTCATATTCATTTCTAGCATAACTGTGTACATAATTACTATTATTAGGTCTAATCATAAATATGTACAATTACATAAACAATTTAATCAGAACAGTGCCTTTTTCCTGGTGTATCAGTTATGATAATACATTGACCACTGTGACTCTACTATTTAAAGTATGTGAACAGGCACAAGCGTAATGATCAGAAGAGAGGGATTTTACAAAAGGAGACAATACACAGAATTTGAAACTTTATTGATTTCATATTGTAGAACATAGAAGTATAACTTTATTTACCGGTCTTTGTATTTGTGTTTTGTGGAATGGATTTATACAAGTTGTAAATGTTGAATCAAACTTTAATTTTGAAAGATAAGTGTTACAATGGTGTTATAAATGTCACAGATGAGGGGTTCAGTGTGATGGGATGTTTACATGATGGGGTAGGTTGCATAAGTTGCAATGCCACACATGTCTCCCTTGTTGCGTGCGATCCGAATGTAGCCCTGTTCTCCCCACCATACTCCCCAACTAGAAATGAAGAAACAAAAATCTAATGAATGACATTATCAAAATATTTATGGATTATAAAAAAGTGAACAACCTTCTGTACTTGTTTCTAATGTCTGTAGTGCAAGTGACTTGACTGTCCTTTAAATTATAATCAGTTAACTTCAGTGATATTTTAGGCCATTTGTTGTTGTATATGTTGGATTCCTGAGAGCTACTGTTGATTACATTGTGATAACAAAAAAGTATTACATTTTATTTTTCTTTCCTTGAGATTTATCAGCAGTGGCTATGATTTACAGTTTTAAACCAACTTTTCAGTCTACGCAGGAACATCAGCTTGTGGTGATTTTACCACTGTTTGTGACCACAAAATTACCAAAACTTGGAGCATAACTCCTTACTGACCTGTCCTCCAGTGAAGCTGCATGGCCTAACAGCAAGAATAAGCCTGGTAGTTGTATGCCTGGAAAGTTTAGTGGAAGTATCTCACCTGTTTTTCACCAGCCAGTAGTCTACACCATTATCTGTGCCATAACCTACAGCCAGAACGGCATGGGTCACCATGTGGCTGCAATTTGGGTTGTTAAACACTCCTGGAAAAGACCAGTAGCATCGACACATGAACAGTTACATCATTGTTTTTAAATTATATCCACGAAAATCTTTGTAGTGTTGGATGAGTTGTACCACAAAAGCAACTATACTTTTCTTGACGGTATGTAAACAAGCAAACCTAACTTACCACTACTGTAGTAAGCAATTTTAGAGGCATCGACAGCCACTGAGATGGGTCCAACAGTAGCAACCGCCTGCTTCAGAGCATTCTCATCACCCTCAGCCACAAAGGAGTATGCAGAGCAGTTAGCCGCCCGGTACTTGGGGTTGTAGCGACACTGGCCATCCTAAACAAGAGGTCAGAACATTAGTTACATTAATCATTACTCATGTCTTCCACCATCAAACCATATCAAAAGAAACTAAGTAATTGCTGAGACCAAAATGTACCCTGACCAAGACAGGAAATCAAGACAGAGATCAAGACTGAGGGATCAAGATTTGGTGTATAATACGTTGGACAAGATCCCAGAGAACACTGCAAGTCTAGTGTGACTAGGGATCAGTATTGTTTTCAACTTTAAAATCTTTTCTTTTCCAGGTAAGTTGGGCAAATAACAAAAGGGCAAAGGAAAGAGGGGCGGCAGTGGCTCAGTGGTAGAGCGGTCGTCCTTCAACCGGAAGGTAGGCGGTTCGAATCCCGCTCTCCCCACAGTTCATACTGTCGTTGTGTCCTTGGGCAAGACACTTAACCCACCTTGCCTCCAGTGGTTTTCCAGCTGTAACACTGGTGAATGTAAGTCACTTTGGATAAAAGCGTCTGCTAAATGACTAAATGTAAATGTAAATGTAAAGAAAAGTCATAAAGCACAAAGACTGATGGGGCAAGTCTTTTAGAAGTTGGACTTTGCAGTGCTGCAGAGGCTTGTTTGTTTCCTTTTTATAGTTAAAAGTCTTAACTCTGGTTAAAACAGGTTCCCTGGCTGTGTATTTTTTTGACCAAACTGATCTTTCTCGCACAATTCTAATGTGAATGCTAATCGGACATAGACTGTGCTAGCTAAATGAACTAGATGACTGGCAGCAGACCAAAGTTCCTTCTTACACTTATACAGGGCTGGGTCCTGGGGGTGGCAGTATAAGCAGATTGCAAAGTTCCATTATAAAATAAGTAGCAATTTTGGCAGAGTGTCTATATAGGGGCACTATAGTCCTGTTTAAAAAAATAACCATTTAACAATTATTTGAAACAAAGAAATCTGGCTATAGCCTGGCTTGCCAGACACTCCTGACATTCTTTATTCATAAAATAATTAGAATGGCTGGCCAGACTAAAAAATCCTACATAGATCAAAAAAGTGCATATTTGGCCAGCCATTGTGACTAGTCCATGGCTCACTCAATAACCATGCTCTTAAACCTATAATATATCATATTAATATCTTAATAATACAGGGTACGGGTCAGGTTAGTGTGGTAAGGTTTGGAACTTGTAACCCCTTCAAGAGGCACATGTTTGTCCAGAAGGACCCAGCAGAGTTAGCTAGCAAGGCAGCTAGCTATCTTTGTCGTCAGAGAAAAGTACAGTGAGAATTATTTATCCAATCAGGTGGTTTCAGTGTTGATCTACGCTCCTCCCGAAGCGAACCACAGAGCTGTACCTGCTTGGGACCCCGTACTGTATGGCTCAGTTTTTGGGGATGCTTCAGACCACTTTTAGAATTAGACACGCAACCAGAACCGTTGATTGTCTTCCATCTTTACTTTTTTATGTCCATTCTAAGCCCTTACCAAGCCTTTATAGGGGTAGGAAGCGTCAGAGTCGATGCCTTTGTTGTCGATGATGTACTGAAAGGCTTTGTGCATGTAGCCTCCATGGCATCCCTTATTGCCATATTTTGTTGAACAGTCCACCAGGTTTTGGGGGCTGAGATCCACCAGTTTCCCTGTGGTCTTGGCTACCAGACCTTCCATGGCCCCCGCAACACTGAAGGCCCAGCATGATCCACAGCTGCCCTGCAGAACAGTCAAAAAAGCCATTACACACAGACGCACACTGCTCCAGTAAATATTCCTCTTGGGTAGCCTTGGAAGAATACTACTACTACTCACACTCTCTCTCTCAGTGTAAACCGTATCAATCAGTCAAATCAACAGTTATTCATATAACCTTTTAGAAACAACCCAAAAAAGATTAGAAGACAGTGACAGACAACCATTCACTCCCATTATTTCACTAGACATACTTTAGATTTGCCAAATGACCTTTACATGCATGTCTTTGGGCTGTGGGAAGAAGCCGAAGTACCCTGAAGGAACCCACAGTAACACGGGGAGGACATGCAGACTACTAACAGAAAAGCAGAAGTTGGCCGAAGACATTCAACCCTTCTTGCTGTGAGGCAAGAGTGCTATTCACATGTGCACTCCAAGTGTTATGAGTTTTAATGTAATACAAACTTAGCTCTAGAGACCAAAGCCATCATTTGTACCAGACTGTAAACATTTTTTTACTTGTAAAGTTGCCATGGATGGATTTCTCCTTATATTTCTGTTTTTGGAGCCTTTTTTAGATTAAACATGTAATACATGATACTTTTTTTTTAGTTGGGGAAAATGGTTTAAACCCCAAATAGTATATTATTTTATCATTAAAGAAAAAAACAGGCTTTATGATGTCATTTACTATTTATTATAGGGGATTGAATAAGTGGATGGAAATATTTGATAAAACTACATGCTCAAAAAAGGACTGAGTCTATTGACAGCTTTTGACATGACGTTCCAGGAAGTGTAATGGCTGCCAATAAAGTGTATTTTTAGCCATTTTATTGCCCTGTGGTAAGGACAATATTGATGAATGAGGAGCAATGGGCGGAAGACATCCATATTTTTTACAATCATTGGTCCTGATGCTAAAGTTGCACGCTAAGCTAACACTAAGCTAATACTAAGTGCTCAACTTCAGTTTGGTATACTGTATCAGTAATATGTGGAGGAAAAATTGGTCCGGTTTTATTTTTTTAATAAAAGAGAGTCAAGAGAGGTCCCTAAGGGGAAAGTGAAGTCTGAGACACTGGAGCTTAAAGGCATGCAGTATGATTTAACGTAAAACTTTTTAATACATGTTTTGGTAAACTGTACCACAGCCACTAGCTAGTGCAACAAAACATACTAGATAAAAAACATGCTACATGGAAAATTTCCAGGAGTAAAATTTTTGGATTTGGGCAAATTTTTGTATAGAAGTGAGTAATTAAACTCACATAGTCAATTTTCTTCTCCAAAATGTCTGGATTTAAAATACTTGAGTTATAATAAAGTTTCACTCTAAACCATTTAACCCTCTACTCTGAACTTGGTCACTCATTTGGAGTTTGGATTTTAAGGCCCCGCCCTCTCTTCCTCTCACTGCTCACGTTCTACAGCCACTGTTGGATTACAAATGCCACATTTTAGAGTAATTTTTTTTTGTTCAAAACATTCATAAATATAAATATTTTTCATTAAGAGCTCAACTTAGAAAAAATGATTTTGACAAATGTACAATTTCAAGGTTAAACACAGACCAGCTCATGGGCATTCATTTCAAAACTTGATCAGTTACCAGACTGACCGCAGAAACTACCCAAATGACCCTGATCAAAAGTGTACATACCCCAGTTCTTAATAACATGTATTGCCACCTTTAACATCAATGACGTCTTTTGTGGTAGTTGTGGATGAGGGTCTTTATTTTCTCAGATGGTAAAGCTGCCCATTCATCTTGGCAAAAAACCTGCAGTGTAAATTCTTGGGCTGTCTTGCATGAACTGCAGAGATCTCCCTAGAGAAGCTTTCTCGACCATGCAGCCCATTTTTCTTCAAGTTCCTCCTTCTTGTGCATCTTAAAAATTATTTGTAGGATTTTTTTGCATCCCAAACAGTTTTCCTGGCAGTTGTGGCTGAAATGTTTTAGTCTACTTGACCTTGGTTTGGTTTTAACAGAATCCCTCATTTTCCACTTCTTTATTTGAGTTTGCTGCAGATCCTTTGACAATTTATTAGCTTTTTCTATAACTCAGAATACAGAAACGTCAGTACAGCACTGTCAGGAGCCCAGAAACAGATCACAGGTGAGGATGGTTAACTTTAGCAGCCTTTCAAACCCATTTGTGTCAACTTGTGTGCATGTTATCAGGACAAAATCACCAGGGTTATTTGGGTAGTTTTTGTTGTCATTATGGATTACAACTGCTATCGACACATTTTAAAAAGAGTAAACACAATAGTTTGACATAATATATATTATTATAAATAATATAATGCATAAGAGGTAACAATTAAACAAATGAGAGTTGTTTGGATAAAGTTCTATTGTTTTAGGAAAACGCATGAGACCAGTGTTTATTATTGGGATTGATCTAAAGAGGTTTTGGGTCTCAGCTAAAGGTAATAAGAACTAATTATTGAACACAAAGTAAATTAGCAGGTCTAAATCATCAGAGGCAGATGTATTGGGGATTTTAAGTTACTTTGTTAATATCCACTTATTCTAAGTACATAGCCATACAGGCAAATTAAATTGTATGTAAACGCATGTAGAATTTGATTTTACTTGTTTTTATTTATAAACTTACAAATGGACAAACATTAGCCTGTATTTTAAATAAATATGGGGACAGTTGACATTTACTTACTGGAACTGGCTTTCGGGACGGTACTGGAAGGTGATTAAAAAGTTAGTCTGGAGCCTGGAGCCTTTGTAAAATAATAAAAGGGCACTTGTTCACTAATTTGTCTTAACTCATTTAAAAAAAAGAATGTGACAAAGTTTTATTGTGAGATCAGAATTGTCAATCAAATTAAATCATGAGTGGAGTCAATTGTTACATCCCTAATGAATAGTGTGTAAAAAGTGTTGGCCAGTAATGTTAGCCCTACTGCCTCAGAGGCCTGCCCTTTTTTTTAACTAATATGCTATTTGCTTAGGTGGCTAAGTATCAGCTACTTTCTTATTTATTAGTTTTTTTGGTAACACTTTAGAGTGGGGGCAATTGAATTCATTCATGCAGGACTCATGTATTAGTACATGCATTAAACTCTAATTAATCATCAGGAATGATAATGTTTTCATCATATTTTTACACTAACCCTAACTGAAAACCCCTAACCCTAACCATAACCCTATGCATGTATTCATGAATGAGTCATGCATGGATTCATAGAACTTTGCATTAATTAATATATATATATATATATATTTTTTTTAATAAAAATCTGTATTATGCTAACTTCCTCAATGCAATATTTATTTATTTTTTAAAGACTGAATTAGTGACAGTGGGAGAAAATCCAAATAGGAAAGTGTCTATTCCAGGACTGGCTATGTCTGCTTTCACAATAAAATAATGCCCAAAAAACTATTGGCAATGCATTCACACAATATAGATATCATATATTATATAGTATAAATATAAATAACGCTGAGCTACGTTTAAGGTCAACCTTTACCACGAATATTTAGTTGAACTGGTTCAGTTTCATATTTTGGAGAAGAGCTGGCTGTGTCACTGTCTGAAGTGGATGTTGAAAACTGTCAGTTCTTCTGACTTTCTAAAAAGTCACAAAATAATCTAATCTAATAATTTAAACTTGCATCTTAAAGAGATGTGTCGCATTATGAGGTGCAATGTTTTTACCTGGTACTTGACAGGGGTCACATAATCCTTTTTTCTCCAGTCCACAGAGTCTGGTAAATCCACATTTTCTACATTGAGAGGCGATGACACCCTCTTGAGGTCAGTGGGAACCCTCAGTGTGGCATACATCTGCAGGACTTCCTCTTGAGTCTATAACAAATACAAAACAAAAAGGAAATCAATGAAGTGAAGAGAAGTATAACAAATGATTATTTTTTTAAATACATTTTTGCATTCAGCATAAGTTAGCTTTGATTCATGTTTAATTACATTAATAATGCCCACTTATTTAACAATACAAATGGTGGCTGTCTGTGTCTGTGCTTTTTTTTAGACCCACAAAACCTTTCCACTTTTAAGAACAACCCCCTGTTGTTTTTTGTATTTTTGTTTTAATAGAAAATTTCTATTACTAAAAAAGTTGTTTTTATCTTTACATCATGAGATGTTTGTTCTAACAATTTGATTGAGAAAATGTTAAAGGGATGCATAGCAAAGAAAATCTTAATCTTAAGTTAGCACACTATAAAACTTTACACAGTGCCCCATTGATATGTGTCAATGAGAAGTAATTGTTGTAGTGAGTCAAAGAGCTTTGAGGAGTGTGTTACCAAGTCTCCCAGGTGGTTCATGCTGAGAGTGTAGCTGTGAAGCCCCAGGGATGTCTCCAGGTTGTGAGTGTTAATGTGCATCAAGTTTTTCTCCCACAATGCTCTGCGGTAGATCTCCTCAGCCTTAACACAGAATAAAAAAAAATAGTGTTGGGAATAATAAGATGTGTAATATAGATCAGTCAGTTTGGGGAGTATTCTATTCTATTTAGAGGGACACTATGTAAAATTTAATTGGGAATGCATGTAAACAAATATTGCACCAAGGTCTTTCTTCTTGTTTATTGTCCCCGTTGGTAAAAAGCAACATTAATTAAAGAGAGATGAGCATATATTAGATATTTGTCTTGAATTTGGTCTTGAGGATTTAGGTGAGGAATTAGATGCAATATTTGAGATTTCTTTTTAAGGGAAATCCTGTATAGTATATTTATTCAACTTTTTTCTCCCAAGGAACTCAAAGTGCTTTACAGAGTTCATTTTTCATTCACACACTGGAGGTGGAAACAAAAACTAATCTAATAAAAAAAAAATACCTGTGGCCACATTACATATTCCTTTGGTTCTATAAAAGAAAACCTTGAAACTCTCTGTGAGATGCAATAAAGTTACTAGTTATTAATTGATTTAGCATGGACATGAATTTAACTTTCCAATTTATATCAAGCAAAAATAATGCAGTACAGACCTCGGTATGGTACTTCTTCTCAAAGGTCTTCTTCCACAACTCCCAGTGCCTGTCCAGCCCGGAGTCAAACTTGGCCACAACCCCGGCACAAAGAACGACCAGCAGCCAGCCTCCCACCATCAGACCTGCAACACATGCAGAGAAGAAAACACCAAACAGATCAGAGAACACAGCCTTAGACCTGAGGAGGACGCCTTTATACTTGCAGAGTAAAAAAGGTATAACAGACGTAAAGCGTAATAGCAGCTGGTCTATACTTTGACTAGTTTTAGAATCACTCTCTAATAGCAGCTCCAAGTTTCAGCAAATAAGTACAAGATTTGCATGAATAAGGTGCATTTATATAGCAGATAATCAAGACAGACAGACAATTTGACGCTTTTTAAGACACTCAAAGATGCTTTACAGACAGGACAGGACAAAGCAAACCAAAAAAACCCCAGTCAAGAATAAAAATACAACTAAGAGAACGCAGTTTTGAAGAGGTGGGTTTTTTTGGGTTTGTCTTAAAGGAGGTGAGTGTGGAGCAGTCTCTAATGTGTTTGGGCAGGGAGTTCCAGACGGTTGGCATTGGCTGATTGGAGGACACGAGTGGGCGTGTGGTGTTGCAAGAGCTCAGAGAGGTAAGAGGGGGCCAGGTTATGGAGGGACATATAGACAATGGTGAATAGCTTGAACTGGATGTGTTGAGAGATGGGGAGCCAGTGGAGGTCTTTGAGGAGGGGGTGATATGTTCACGGGAGGTGGACAGGCAGACAGCAGAGTTCTGTATGTATGTATGTATGATTATTATTATTATCAAACCTTATATATTTGCATATATATATATATATATATATATATATATATATGTATAGCCAGCAAAACAGCTTAAAGAACTGTGGCCCTATGTAGGGCAAATTATGTTAAACATTATAAACTTGTTCCTCTATACTGGCACCGTTCCTTCCCTCTCAAACAGGTTGTGGTCAAACCTCTGCTCAAAAAAACAGATTGACGAGGACTCATCAGCTCTACTGTTATTGCTAGATCTCAGCGCTGCATTTGATACGATTAATTATGCAGTGCTAATCAACAGACTAAAGGATGTTTTTGGCATCTCTGGCTCTGCTCTTGCTTGGCTAGAATCCTATCTGTGTGATAGGTCTCATTTTGTCTCTTTTAATAAATCCTTCTCCTCCACAGCACCAGTGAAATTCGGTGTGCCACAAGGGTCTGTGCTTTGTCCCATACTTTTTTCACTATATGTTACACCATTGGGACAAATCATCAGAAGTTATGGAGTAAACTTCCACTGTTATGCCGATGATACACAGCTGTATCTACCAATAAAAGCGAATAATACTACTGACATCAAGCGTCTAGAGGCCTGCCTCGTTTCAATTAAAACATGGATGTCTAAAAACTTCCTCCATTTGAACTCGGATAAAACAGAGCTCTTGTTAATTGGTCCTGCCTGTCATTGGCACAAGTTCAACAATCTTACTGTCTCGATCAACAATTGTGTGTTGGAGCACGGCAATACTGTGAGGAACCTTGGTGTCATTTTTGGCTCCACACTATCTCTGCAGCAGCACATTAGTGAGATCACTAAACTAGGCTTTTTTCACTTGAGGAATATCTCAAAAATTCGCTCCTGCCTCTCTTTAGCTGATGCTGAAATTCTCATTCATGCATTTGTCACATCCAGGCTGGACTACTGCAATGCGTTATTCTCTGGACTGCCGAGGAAAAGTACTCACAGACTACAAATGGTCCAAAACACAGCCGGCAGACTTTTAACAAAGACCAGGAAGTTTGATCACATTACTCCGGTCCTGGCTTCATTACATTGGCTTCCTTTTCATGTTAGAGAAGATTTCAAAGTTCTCCTATTAACATATAAAATCCTTTGTGGACGCGTGCCCTCTTACCTATCTGACCTCATCACCCGGTATACTCCAGCTCGTACCCTTCGCTCTCAGGACGCTGGCCTCCTTCAACTTCCTCGAGTAAAGAAGAAGTCAACTGGCTACAGAGCCTTTTCTTATAGAGCCCCATTTTTATGGAATGGGCTCCCGGCGGAAGTGCGGCGAGCTGACTCTGTTGAAGTTTTCAAAAGCAAACTCAAAACATACTTATTTCATCAAACGTATGGAGACTGATTGATCATAGGTATACGTTTACACTGGTTGTAGCTGTAGGTACACGTTTACACTGGTTGTAGCTGTAGGTACACGTTTACACTGGTTGTAGCTGTAGGTACACGTTTACACTGGTTGTAGCTGTAGGTACACACTAAACCTCTCTTTTTTCCCTCCTCCTAGGGTGGACGCAAACCTCTGACCTGCTGGGTGATGTGTACCCGATGTGTCATCTACCTTGATGTTGGCTGCGGCCTCATCCACTATTTAACACTCAGAGTGGACACTGGACGCTGCCAATATAAATGTTTTTATTTGTGATTAATGTTTGTGTATTTCTATGTATTTTTCAACTGTCCTGGACACATTCCTGCACGGCCTTTTTCCCGGCTGTTTTTTTTTTTAGTTTTTCTTTACCCTGATGGAGGGTCTAAGGACAGGGGATGTTGTCTAGTGCAGTCTGTGAAGCCCTTTGAGGCGACTGTTGTTGTGATATTGGGCTATACAAAAATAAATGTCTTGTCTTGTTATATTTTGTAGTGCAGTGAAATACCGAACATTTTGTGTATTTCAGTTAATTTAAAAACTGCTTTTGACCTGTTACCATTATAGATAATAATTACACATTGATTACACAAGTCAGGAATGTAAAAGGGAACAAAGATTTCATTGTAACAAGAACGCAAAACGCAAAAGTGTGTGTGGGCTGGGCATTAAAAGAGATTGAGAAACTCTTGAGAAACGTTGAAGAACAGGAAGTTTATTTGTCTACACTCTAAAAACCAAATGTGGAACTCACAGTGTGCTGTGTCATTAGAATGTTTTGAATATAGAGCAAAACTAGCGCAGTAAACACTGCACACTTGTTTATACTGACAAAGCCATGTTGATGTCTGTACTGTATAGGAAGTGGCTCATGTACGTGGGCTGCAGGTGCATAAAGAGAAGGTCAGGATGTGGCTGCAAGCTTAACTCCAGATCCCACACAGAAAAGACAAATCTAATATAATGCTAAATGGGTTCCACAATGTCAAGAAAACACATAAGCAATAAGTTTTATGATTTTTTTTTTTGTAGATTAAAAACCACATTTTGTTATGGTTTTCAATTAAGTTTAAGATCTTTAGATGTTTTTGATATAACAGGAAATTAGATATAATATATACAACCTAAAACCTTTATTCAAAAACAAGACTCAGATGAGTGAACACCAGAGCTTCTTTTATAAAGCTCAACACAAATCTGATAGATAATTATGTATAAAATGATCAATTCTGAAACTAAAAGAAAAGTATTCCTGTACTGGGTATTACATAATGCACTCTCAGCAATGTGACAAAACCCTTTCATTTCTGCAAAAGTACTCTGAATATTATTACCCAAGTGAGCACAAAACAAAACAGAAGTGAAACTTAAGACAGAGCTGCAGTTTTATACAGTTTTACAGTTTTATGTTAAGTAGCATTTACAGATAGTTCCTGAAGTGACATGTGACACCAAAAAACAACTAACTGCTGTATCAGCGAGGAGTCTGGAAAAGTTAATTGCCAGCTCGTTTTCCTCAAGGCGGGGCAAAGAGACTTGGAGCCAATCGGAATTAAAATGGACATGACGTTAGGCAACAATCTACAACGAAGAAAAGAAACGAACATGGCACAAAGATCTTCTTCAAAAAATATTTTAGTGCTGTCTGCTATTGACGATTTAAAACACTTAATGTTGTCTTGATTATTTAAAACTGATTGAAGAGCAGAGGCAAACAAACTCTCAGCAGCGCCATCTTGACTGTTTCTAAGGAACTTGGGTTGCAAGGCAACACTCCAGCGACACTCGAATGTCATTGGTTGGTACGGAACATATCTGAGGAACTGACTGGCTTATGGAGCTTTGCCAGACTGAGTTTTTACATTTACATTTATTCATTTAGCTGACGCTTTTATCCAAAGCGACTTACATTTTTCTAATGTAATTACCAGTGTTACAGTCACTGGAGGCAAGGTGGGTTAAGTGTCTTGCCCAAGGACACAACGACAATATGAACTGTGGGGAGAGCGGGAATCGAACCGCCTACCTTTCCGGTTGGAAGACGACCACTCTACCCACTGAGCTACTGCCGCCCTTTTTACATTTACATTTACATTTATTCATTTAGCTGATGCTTTTATCCAAAGCGACTTACATTGTTCTAATGTAATTACCAGTGTTACAGTCACTGGAGGCAAAGTGGGTTAAGTGTCTTGCCCAAGGACACAACGACAGTATGAACTGTGGGGAGAGCGGGAATCGAACCGCCTACCTTCCGGTTGAAAGACGACCGCTCTACCCACTGAGCTACTGCCGCCCGCAAGAGAACCTTTTTGTTTATAAAATATACAGAGACCTCACTGTGCCAGTCAAGGAGGCAAAAAGAGCTTTCTCAATTGTTTAGTTCTGACTCCTGACCCAAAAAGTAAACACTTAATGTGTCATGGTGTGTGTAGTTCAAAAATGTATTGTTCTATAGATTTAATATAGTTAAAAGCCTTGTTTATTCCTTTTCCCATGGGACATTTATTTTAAATAGAAATTACAACCATGTCATAGATGGATTAAGAGCATAAAACCATTATGACATCATGTATTAAGCAGTTGAAAAGGTTATTGTATTTTTTACAGCATATATTTCTTTTTTGGTACTAGGCTTGGAATCCCACCATTTTTATTTTATTCTTATTCTGTGCAGTTATGGGTCTTCAGTGAGACTACTTGAGAACTTGAGCACCATACCTATTAGCAGGGCTGGGACTGACCTTATAACAAAAGGTGAGATGCCAATAAAAAAGTAAAAAGCGTTATATTGTAGCTGTAGATACATCTGTGACAAAATTTACAATCATTTACATTTGGTTTAAATGTATAGACTAGTGCTGCACAATTACTCATATTGCAATTGCGATGTCAAGCCTGTGCAATTATATGACACAAAATGCTGCAATTTTATGAAATAAATAAATGCATGTGTGGACATAACAACTCATTCTCTCTGAGAGCATTTTATACACCGCTAATAAAAAGAAGTCCAGTCAGTTTCAGTTTAGGCAGTGGTCATGTCATGATTTCATCCGGTGTGCAGTGCTAAGAACGGGTAAAGATGGATGCAAAGCAGACAGACACTGAACTGGTGGCCAGAAAAAACGTTACTTCTGTTACATGGCAATATTTTGGCTATAAGATATCCGAAAGTGTGCAGAGAGAGGTACTGTGCAAAATCTGTAAAAAATAAAGTTGCTACATCGCGTGGCAACATGACAAATCTATCTCAGCACCTGAAACAGCACAGAGAAAAGTATGATGAATGCATGGCAGTGAAAGCCCAGATTAGTAAAGAAACAGCAACAAAAAGAACAATCTGTAAGCCGAAAAAAACAAACCACAATTACAAATGTGAGTCACATCATATGAAAGGTCTTCACAGAGATATAAAGAAATCACCGACTCTATAACGTACTGCTTGGCAGAAGACATGATGCCCATATATAGCAAAGGGGGATTTCAGAAAATGATCCTCGCAAAACCATTTCTCTCAAGTTGCAATCACAGCTCTACAACAAATGCCGAGGTGAGGTTCAACTGGATACATTGATGTTCTTTTTAACAACTACAGACCTGTGGTCAAGCAGAACAACTGAACCTTATATGAGCCTAACTGTGCACTTGTCATCGAGGAGTTTGAACTGAAAAGCCGCTGAAAAGTTGCATTTGACATGCATGCCTCAGCAAATTCACACAAACAAAACATATTTCATAATCTGTCACATTTTATATTTCTGATGAATACTTACAGTTTGTGGATCTTATCCTTTGAAAGGTGTTAAATGTTTTTTGGTCTATTGCTTGTGTTCAGTGTTTAAGTTAGCCTATATACAAAGAGGGCTGTCATATTTACCAGACTGCGCATTGACACAGTTTATTAGCTTTATTTAACTCGCATTGCCACGCGCATTGGCACAGTTTATTAGCTTTATTTAACTCAATAGATCTCTGTAAAGCTGCTGGGTCTGTGAAGGATGGAGGACCTAAATAATCAACAATAAAGGCATTTATAGACGAGCACCGTCCAGCTGTAGGCTACTACACAAAGCAGAGTGGGGCCACAGTTCAACATCGTGTCACAAAATTCTGTTCAGCTGAGAAGCTCCTCTGTCTTGGGGAGTATTATCCAGTTTTTATGACTAATAAAGGTAAAGTCCATGTGTATGCGTCTGAAATAGGCTGCGCAGTTTGACAAGGAAGTGGAAGAAAAGCCAAGTGAGCCACGCTCCGGAAAACTCAAAGCTACAGTATAGGCTTGCATCTTTTTTGCCCCCTAATGAATCTGTTTGGTAAAATGCTAAAAAAGAATGAAAGATTTGTTTAGAGATGGAGACGTTAGATAAATTAGGCCTATCATGGTAATATTTTATTGGTGAAATTTGGATTTAATACAGTGATCATATAATCACAATAGACTGATTTAAATCTATATTAACAGTATGACATGGATAATATTTTTGAAGAAGGCAGAGGGGAAGGGTTAGGACATACAAGCTCTCTCTTGATTGTAGCAGAACTACTTTGAAGCAAATCAGCATTTGTAACTCCTTCCTCTTCCTCTTTACTTCAATAAACTGGAACTGGAACTTGCTGAAACCATTCCACTTAATGCAAACACAGTATATATAATAGAATAATTAGGCTCATGTCTTAAAAAAATATTTTAGGTTATAGGTTGTTATAACAACAAAACAAACACATCAGAAACCACAGGAACTGTCCATGGTTCTTTAGAACAAGACGCATGCAGTTTAAAGGCTTCAACAAGAACAGAATATTTTCATTGTTACTGTGCTGCAAGTGCTCAGTTTATTTTAGTGTTATCTTTATCTGTCTCTGCACTGTGTCTTTCCTCCTCAACACCTTCATATGATATCTGCCGCTCGTTTCATTTTGCTCATTCGTCGGTGATCTGAGTTTATATTGTCGACTTGCAACTTAACCAGCTCCAGAGCAGGCTAGCCGTTCAGCGCAAGCTACCACAGACATTTACCGTATTAGAAGGTGAACAAGCTCTGTGATACTGAAAACGCAGGGTTAACTCTTAACCTAGCTCTAATCCAGCTTCAGACAGGGCCCTGCAATTGTTGGTTGAGCAGCCATCCTTACCAAAAACAATATGGGACCAGCAAAACAGCGCTGGTCGTCAGTGCGGGCAGAGTACTCAGTATTAAACCCCAAAACCTGCCGCGTAGCTACGGGTGGGCCTGTCAGTCAGTTGCTTCTGAAGATAGCCTAATGAGTGAATTATCTTGCAATTATTACAATACTTGACCTATAAAAATAAATCTTATTGTTTCTTGAGTCACGTTTGCCATAATGATGACAAAATGTCTCCGAACCACATCAAAGTCAGATCGCGAACCGCCCCTTGCCCTAGGGTTGTGCCGATGGCCGATATCATCGTCCATCGTGATGGCTGACCAACATCACGATGGAGAAACACCATCGTGATGCCCCGCCCCCGCCCCGCTCGAGTCTTGCGAGTCGAGTATGTGAGCGGAGTGGAGCAGCGGCAATTTCCCCTCTACGCTCTATGAATTCAAGAATCACTCCGCTCCAGCTCCAAGGTTTACCATCTGCTGCTCCCCGCTCCACTCCCTATACATTCAAGAATCACTCCGCTCCAGCTCCGGGTTTACCATCTCCCGCTCCCCGCTCCACTCCCTATGCATTCAAGAATCACTCCGCTCCAGCTCCAGCTCCGGGTTTACCATCTCCCGCTCCCCGCTCCACTCCTCGCTCACTGATATCAGAAACACCTCTGAGGAAATTTGCGGCTAACTGCTAGTAGTGATCCATCTGTATCAAGCTGGTTGTTTACCGTGTGAGTTCTGAACACTGCACTATGCTTTTTTAAATCTTTTCGTCTCTACACATATTAGGCTACATATTTCTCATGTCTGTAAGGCAAACCTGCTGAGTTTCAGTTTCAGATGAAATTTAAAAATAATAATATATTTAAACAACATTGTTTAATGGCTACAACAAGTATAGTAAGCTAGAGATTTATGTCATGTCTGACCTGGATTTGAACGAACATCCTTTTACAGGTGGGTTCATGAGCGCGCGCCTGTGGATTATTGAGCTGAGCTCATTAGTCATTACAGGCTCGTTCTCCTCAGAACGCCCACGTATTAAAAAATGGTCGGGTTTAAATCGGGCTCGGGCTCATAATTAAAGTTAATGTGTCGGGCAGGGCTGGTCTCTCGGGTGCACGGGCTCGGGTAGGGTCGGGCCTGATTGAGCCGATCTAAGCTCTAGTTTTGTCTAAAATGTAGTTATTATGTGCCGCCCGTTGGTATGAATTGTACTCGTGATGGAGTGGCAGTGCTCTCGGAGCGAGTGAAAACCACAATGCTCCCACTTTTAAAAAATCTGCTCCTCACTCCATTCATAATCTCGCCGCTCCCACTTCGCTCACATACTCTCTTCTATAGACTACAGTTAACCTAAAATATTTGCAGGGATTGCTCTGTAAAATTTAAATTGAGAATATAACTAATGCATATGCTATTTTAAATACTGTAGTGTGTCTGTGAAAATAGCCTACCGTGTCAGGCATTTGATCTTGACATTGTTAGAATCTTGTCTTTTTTACTAATAATTACAAAACTTTTATTATTACACCCCGCTGCCGATTTAGATGACATCACCCAACCCTACCTTGCCCCTCCCCCCTTTACCGCAACGAGCACGATACACAGCTGGGACACCGTAGCACTAGCTAGGCCTGTTAAACAAAAATGAAACAGAGCAATTTACTCAGCAAGAGAAAGAAAACTCAAATGTTCAGAAGCCATCAATCTCGAGTAAGTAGCTCAGCTCTGTTGTTAACGTGAATTCAGCAATTTTTCCATCACAAGCAGTGCACCATCAAACGTCTTCTCCTCCACGCCAGTGTACAGGTACATACAGCCATTTATTAGGCTAATTAATAGGGGTAAATGTGCAATCATAAAAATAAACAAAACATAATTTACTATAGTAGCGGATTCATTGTTTCAGACTCGTCTAAGCTTAGGGCCAGCACTAAAGAGGACTTAACAAATCCATCCGACTTGTCCAACATTGATGGCCCTGCAACCCAGCCTAAACTCAGTACATTTCCAGTCATCACTATAGCAGGCAAAGGAAGAAGTTTTAATGTCCGGTGGTATGAAAAGTTCCCATGGCTAGAGTACAGTACTTCGAGAGATGCTGTGTTTTGTAAGCCATGACGCCATTTCCCTGAAGCGGCCACTGAGAGCCGATTTACAAAAGCTGGCTTTAGAGACTGGAAGCATCTCTCCCAGAGTTGTGTTAAACACGAAGCTAGCAGGGCACATGCTACAGTGCTTGGCAGGTGTGAAAAATACAGACAAAGCCATAAACCAGGATGGGGAAATATAATTAACCAGCTGCACATAGATGCTATCACTTTGTTTGTGGGACGGAATAGAGAACACATTAAAGTTGTAGCAGACCTTTTATTCTGTGCAAAACAAGACATTCCCTTGCGTGGTCACCGTGAAAATGAAAACGAAGCGCTGAACAAAGACAACTTCTTAGAATTATTGCAACTGCTCTCCAGCCATGACCCAGAAATAAAAAGGCGAATGGACAAATTGCACGATGAGACTGACACATACTATGCAATTTTGGCAGACGAATGTAAAGACTTGTCAAAAAAGGAACTTGTGGCAGTATGTATCCGATACATATATAAAGGCCTGATAAAGGAAAAAGCTGTGGGGTTTGTAGAGACAGGGGACATGAGCGCAAGTGCTATATCAGCAAAGATCCTGGAAGTATTGGAGCCGTTGCAGCTGGATCCATCTTTGTGCATTGGATTTGGGTTTGATGGGGCATCAGTTATGTCTGGCAATAAAGGTGGGGTACATGTGATTTTAAAGAGAACATTTCCTCATGCAGTATATATGCATTGTAATTCCCACCGCCTTAACGTCGTCCTGTGCACAGCATCAAAGGTATCTCCTACTGTAGCATATCAACATTTTTTGATGTCATTAACAACTTGCATAGTTTCATGACGGGGTCTCATCGACATGCTAGATTTATGGAAATCCAGCAACAGCTGCGGCCAGGGAAAATGAATTTGGAGCTAGAAAGGTCATGTGATGTCAGATAGAGCTCCTGGTCAACTGCCGTGAGTAAAGTGCTGACACTTTTGGGTCCTATATTAGAGACTCTTGCTGAGTTTTCTGAAAGCTCAGGTAAGACAAAACTTGCAAAACAAAACTATTTATGTTTCTACTTGTAACGTTCAACAAGTTGTTTGAAACGAGTGACTTTGCCACAAATGGCTTACAGTCTGCCACTATATCAGTAACAGATTGCATTGATCTTATCGAAGGGCTTAAGGAGAGCTACACTAAATTCAGAAATTAGGAAAAGACCTTGATAAAGTAATGGCACTGACTGATGATTTGATGAAAAGGCATGACATTGTGAATTTGGACGTCACTGGGGCGCGAAAGAGGAAGTTGCCAGCTAAGTTGGGCGATGCGCTGATCGAGTCTACCGTGGGCAAAGCATCACCTGTCAAGGACAACTCTGATCTGAAACAATTGTGGAATGACATACTAGACAAACAGATCATGGAACTGAACACCCGTTTTAAGGATGACACGTACGGATTAATGAGAGCTGTCGCTGCTTGCTTGCCTCAGTCGAACACCTTTGGCGAAAAGACTTTAATATCTCTGTTAAGAATTCTGAACATAAGGTGTTTGTTTAGCAGCTGGAAAGAAAAGTATCAAATGGCAGCGCATTTCCATCACTTGTGGAGGTGCTTGATGCATGCCCACACGACATTTTTCCAAGAATGAACCGTCTCCTACGAGCCCTCATCACTATTCCCATAACAAGCTGTACTGTGGAACGATTGTTTTCAACTCTAAATATGATTAAAACAGGCACCAGAGCAGCAATGTTGACACATAGACTGAACTCTGTTCAGTTGTAAGCCCTGTCGTCTCCTGTTATAATCATCAAAAGTAAGGCATAATACATTTTCTACTATGTAGTTGCCTAGTCACTGTTTCATATGGTTTATGTGTTGTTTTTACTTACTGTATCCACTACTGTATCCACTACTGTCGTGCTGATTTAATGATAGTGTTGAGTTGCGTCTGTCAGTTGCGCGCATGTGTGTGGTGCGTAGTAATGCTGTTCTTACCGTTATGTTCTTAACACAGCTTATGATGACATACAGGCGTGTGTTCTGATTAAACGGTGGTGTATTTTAGCAGGTGTAGTTGTGTTGGTAAATTTCTTTTTATAACGGATGCATTTTAGGCTAGGCCCACTCAATTTTCCCTGGGCCCGCCTACATTGTGATTCCTGGCTACGCCAGTGCCAAAAACTCTCGAAAATTCTCGTCGCGGTACGTTCTTTGATTACGTTGCTACGGTTTTGGTTGGCAAAAAGTGGTTGGCACTGCCATACCAAATGCATTGTGCTTGTTTACAATCCGAGTGCCCAGGACACAAAGCCAACGTTATGAACCGGGACTATATTTGGATCTGACAGAACAGTAAAAACTTCAGGTCAGCCTCGGGAGAGCGGTTTTGGACAAACTCTTTACGTGGAAATACAGGACATTTCCTCAGAAAAAAACACAAAAGAAAATGGATTTTATATCAAAGTTTGGGTGAGTGATCATACACATTTATAGATTCGTTTTTTTTTTCTTTAGGACAGCGTACAATGTACTTTAAGCCGGAGCAGAGATGCTTGTACCAGATTATAGCTTAACAGTTAATTTCCATCTGTAGTCCTATATTGTTTTTGGTGGTCGGGGAAACCGGAGTACCCGGAGGAAACCTACACAAACACAGGGAGAACATGCAAACTCCACACAGAAAGGCCCTGCCCTGGATGGGAATTCGAACCCAGGACCTTCTTGCTGTGAGGCCGGAGTGCTAATGTAATTTGTCTGTGGCTTCTCGCGCTGTGGCTATGTTTTGTTGTTGTAGCCATTTTGACCAATTCAGAAAGTTTAAGTTTTCTCTCATTTCACTTAAGCTTATACTTGTACTTTAGTCATATTTGTCATTTCTGATGAAAACAGACTGAATTGAATCATAAAAACATCACACGCGTTAGGCATGTGTGAGTTTGGGAGTTGCCTCGTGGCTAATTTGCTTAGATAACAAAATACAACAAAGTCCTTAACACTTTTTAAGATGCTAAGAGTTTAATTCCGTCCAGCGGATGTGCTTCAACTCGTTTTTGTCTTAAATTTTGTTTGAACACCATTTGGCGCTGACCTGCACCAGGATCAGTGTTAGTCATTGAGTCGGCACTCTCTCGGTTTATTATGAAGCATTGAATTCACTGGATTATTTTATTTATGTACCATATATGTAAGGCTATGGGCTGTAACCAGTAATACCTGTTTGTATGAGTATGTTTTAAGCGTTAAAAAAACTCCTTTAAGGTGTGTTTCTACATTCAGAAAAAAAAAAAATTGTACAATAATTTGTTCTAAAATACAATAATTTAGGGCTGTCTGTACGAGTATTTGGTTTTGAGTATCTGGCAACACTGCTACCCTCTCTGCCCCTTTTAGTAATCTTCTCTGACGCAGGAGTCAGAAAAGCACGGATGAAATCACCATTTTTTTGAACTGTGGTAAGGCCAATATCGATGAATGAGGGTGCAATGGGCACATTAAAGCCATATTTATATACAATCTATGGGCAATAGGGAAATGCTAAGGACACCGTGGCCTTCAGGTGGCGCCAAAAAACCTTAAATATAATCAGCAAAATTCTTAGGACGCGAGATATACGTTAGGAGTATATACTCCTAAAGGTCAGATGAAATGAGTTGTCTCAAAATGTGTCCCTAGTGAATGAATGTGAGAGTGAATGGTTGTCTGTCACTGTCTGTCTCTATGTGTTAGCCCTGCGACAAAGTGGCCACTGTCCAGGGTGTACCACGCCTCAGGCCCAAAGCTGCTGGGATAGGCTCCAGTCACCCGCGACCCCTAATGGGACAAAGCGGTAGAAAATGAATGAATAGTTTATTAGAGTTTTACAAACTCCTCCTTCTGAGCGTTACCATGGAGATTCGGACAAGCGCCTTTATTCACCAATATGATCCATATCAAGTGAGCTTTGATAATAAGCTGCTGTTGTATTACTATTGTAGAGTTTTATTTATTAAAATGAAACACATATAGAAGGCCTATCCTAAAACCTGGTTTGTTAAATGAAGGTAAGGCTGTGTAATTAGAGTGAGACCGCGGCGCGTGAGTTTAAAACTGAGACCAACTGTGGATATGCGACTATATTTACAGTTGAATCTGTACAATAATAATAATAATAATAATCTGTAATAATGATTAAAAGTGTGAGTGAAGACATGTGTTGGACAGAAACATTTTTGAAGTCTGAGTGTGGACAGACTTCAGTCTTAATGAAGAAACTCCAACGTAAGGTACGTTACTAAACAGTGCTAACAATAAAGCTAATACGGCTAATACTTAAATCTGAGACTTTTTCCGGAGCGTTGAAAAAAACTATTTTCTGTCAGAGCCTGTGAGCAGACAGACGAGGAGAGACAGGAGCTCTCTCACCTGTTACATCCACAGTCTGTAAATCTGACATTTAAACACAAGGTAGTCTTATTTTCAAATCACCATCTACTATTCTCAAAGTTAAGAGTTTAAAGTTCTCTGTAGTTTCATGTTTTAAACACAATATGAGTATAAGAGGTCAATGGAGCTGACACTGAGTCAGAAAAGCATTATTACACAATGTACACCAATTAGTATAATTTTTATAGTAAATAAAATGAGCTTTGCTGCTCGCCTCATGAGGTGCTTAGCTTTCTAACATAGGCTCTTGGTGTTCAACAGAGCAAACAAAGCAACACAAACAGCTAAAAAAGAACAGAGTAGAGAAGAAGTCAAAGGGTAAAGAGTAAAAGACTGTCAATGTGAAATCTTCTATTTTAACCATTACTTATAAAATGAAACAAATATATGTAAATCAAATGTGGATGGGGGCATCACATAGAAATTCTGCTTAGGGCAGCCAGATGGCTAGTAGCGGCCCTGTCCCATTATATTGCTTAAATTAAATACAATAGTTATTAGTTTGGCCTAATCGCTGTATCGCTAAGCGTATCTCGACCGCGTGACCTCAAAGTGGCTCGCGGAAACCTAAAGGCGAGACCCTCAGCCAAACTGGGACAACACGTCAAAATGAAAGTAAAAGTTAACTTTGCCTTTAAACTTCATCAGAACCCTTTAAATATGGCACATTAGCATTTATTTATTGATTGTATTTACGCTGTTGTTGCAGACAGACAAGCTTACCTTTGCGAGTCGTATTCATCTTTGCCGTGTTGGACCAGTTACGGGTTTTTCCTGGTTTTATTGAAGTCGAGTGGGTCACGTGACACGACTCACGGTTCCTCTATTACTGCAGCTTGCTTTTGGTAAATCACCTGACGCACAGGGCTCCGCGAGCCACTGATCAATGTAGCTTCCTACACGAGGTTTGTTTTTTAGTATTAAGAGAAAAGAATACACAGAAGTTAGATACTTTTTTTACAATAATAAAAAAAACATAAAAAGTAAGTAAGTAAGTAAAAAAACAGAACCAGTATTTATTTAAGTGCATTAACAAGTCTAATGGCTATTACATATAAATGTATGATTTGCAGGCTTATTTTTACCTTAACTTAAAAAAAAATATAAAATGAAAAGTTGTAGCATATATTTTACGGTCATTAGATTTAGAAAACTTTATTTATCCCATTAGGACCATACGGCATACATATAATTAATTAATTTCAGCAGCAAGTGGGTAAAGTGCAATGATAATAAATAAAAGACAAAAAGATTATTATTTTTTTTTTACATTAAAAGAGCTGAGGACATTTAGCATCTGTATTTTTGGACCAGTCCAGTCTGTTCTCCTGGAAATGCAGTCCCAGATATTTATAGGTGGACATTTTTCAATATCTTGTGATGATAGTCACAGATATTCAGTCCTGTGAATTATATATATACGCGTCTAAAGTCAGTGTCCATCTTTTTAATTTTGGAAGTGTTTAGAAGGAGATGGTTTTCTTGGATCATTTAAAAATGCACTCTATGAGGCTTCTGTTCCTCTTCCTGTCTGTTTTTGATACAAGCCACTATTGCTGTGTCATCAAAGTGTTTCTGAATATGACAGGACTCAGTGGACAGAAATGGAACAAGAACAGTTCAGTGAGGAGCCCCTGTGCTACTAATGACAGTCTCAGACAAAAAAAAAGGTCTTTAACCCTTCTAGGTTGTACAGACAGTAAAACGCAAAAGTCAAATACACAAATAACCTGCTGGAATGATGACTCACGTTTCTAAGATCAGAGAACAATAGATGATTATTATGTGTACAAACTAGGGAGGAGGGGACAATCAGATTATGGTGTAACACCAATAAGATCTGCGGAGCAGAACTTATTGATGATCCCTCAATATCACTCGCTTCAAAACCTGCAGAGACAGATCTTTCCAGGCTGTTGATAATAACTGTGGCACAACCTCCATCTTCTCCTACACTCACTGGACTCAGTAGATACTTTTAAAAAGCAACTCAACTTATTCTTTTTTATACAAGCCTTTAAGCAAAAATAGCCCCAGGGCTGTAATGATTAAATGTACCTTGTTAAAGGGACTATGCGTAACGTTCAGAAAAACCTAACAATTACTGACACCAGTGGCCGTTAGGAGAACTACAGTCAGTGTCCTGCTCGTTCAACTGGCTACAGCTGTTCACAGGACTTCAACATTTACAGAGAAGGTAAGAAAAGTTACACTTCTACAAGCTTATTGTTTGACAGACTTTATTGAGAGTAAACTATTTTTGACTCTTGAGTTCTGACACAGCAGTAAAGAGAACTCCTGAGACATGGGAGATATGAGAGCGACTAATGTTTGACAATGGCATGTTTTATAAAGCGTTGTTCAACACAATACGGCAGTTAAAGCTAATACTAACTTTGTAATATATATTTTTGACTGCATGTAACGTGTGTCTAAAATAGCAAACGTTAGCTAAGCAGCAACAACTCACGTAGCTTTCACCTGAGGCCTGCTGTCTCATTTTATTACTTTATTATGGCATAGATTACACAGACATACAGATAGTGTTTGAGAGGTAACAATCATGTTTACAGCAGTGTGATAAGTGCACCTCCAAATTCTGGTTTAAAGCTGATAAATAACAAAGACTCCTCCACTGCAGCATGAGACCTAAACATAATGGTTCTTGTGAGAGTGACTGACACACCTGTCCTCTGTGGAGTTGTGTCTGTGCCAGTTCAGCTGTAGGTGGGAGCACAACTCCAGAGAGAAGACCAAGGGCCCGAGGGTCATCTGTGCTCTTGGGAGTACCCCTGGAAAATTTAGACGATTTCCCAAAATTCTGTTCTGCAGCCGAGGGGTGTAGCTGTAGTCTTTGGCCAACTTTAGTGTGTGGACATGTTAGTGCTTTAATAATAACAAAACATTATTATTAGTATTATTATGTTGTTTCATTGTCTTGGTAATATTGCATAAATATTTTGTATTCACACTGCAGAGGGTCCACTCGTGCCCACTGCTGACGTGGTGCAGTACACCTCACCACTATGCCCTGAAATATATTGAATTTAGTCAAAGTGCTATTGTGTGTCGATCACAACTGAGAAACAAACAAATGTGATTTTTGTTACTATAAACAGACCAGTAAATATAACGAGACAACCAATGCCAGAAATGTGACAGAGTTAGCATTAGATGGGCTGTGATAACAATTACATCCTAATACATATTTCATTCTGGCTACATTTATAAATTGTCATGGCTCTGTCATGTCCCACCCTCGTGTTTGTCTGTCTGTTTATGTATTATGTATCATTTCCTGTGTCTTATTGTGAAATCACTAACCCCTGTCTGTGTTTCAGATTGTCTTCCTGCCCTTGTGTCTTTCCCTCAAACTGTGATTACCTGCTCCGCCCCTAATGTGTTCCACCTGTGCCTCATTGTGTTTTCTTTATAGTCTGTGTGTTTTCCCTTGTCCTGTGCCAGATTGTCTTTACCCTCGTGTAAGCGATCCAGTGGTGCCCCGTGGTTTTGTATAAGCCTTCTAGTGTTTATGACCATAGCCTTATTTTGACCACGTCTTTTGGATTTTCGGACTTTGTACTTTTGCCTTGGCAGTAAACCTTTGTGAAAAACCAGCCTTTTGTGGGATCTGCATTGAGAGTCTTTTGCCGGTGCCCGACAGGCTCACGTTATCTCTGAAGGTTACTGAACAAACTAGTCAACGGATAAAAATTATTTTCAGTTGTCGTTTTTGTTAGCTGCTTAGCATCCATGTTTTTTCAAGCATGCTATTATTTAGCATTAGACAACTGAAAACAAAACACCACAATATATTTTATATGGACACACAGGATATCCAATAGCAGCGTTGTCTAAATTCTATTTTTTTTTCTGTTTATGTGTGTTTTTCTGTCTCTGTTCGACTCTGGCGCTGTCTTGACCTTAACCGGAGTAAGTTGTATACATGCAGCTGTAATCCAAATTGTTTTATCCAGCTGTCTTACTCCGATTTTGAGAAATTAGAATGACTGCTCCCTGAAGTGGCTGAGGTATACAGCAGTTTAAAACGACTATAATCAGACTAAGACAATAATTTTGTTTTCTCTACCTTCATGTAAACCAGGACAGGGACAGGAGAGTTACATTGGAGGTTTGTGTCTAGCTGAGGGTACTTTATCAGATAGGCCTGATTCTACCGATCTCTAAGAACGGTAGAATGTTTAAGATCAGTAGATCTCTAAAATATATAATCAAAACTATTGACCTATAAGATACTTTTGATTCAGCCTTTTTTATCAAAATGATCAAGATGACTGAGAGCTTTCACAGACATATTCTAATGTTATATGCAAATTAACTGTTTTGATTCACATGAATATCACTAAATGCACTGTCAACTAAAAGGCAGCTTTTGAGTTAACTTTTATTTATTGTAAATGGGTATTTAATTTCATTCATTCAATCATTTGCCATAATTTAGGCTGAGCCTGAGATTTTTATTTTATTTTTTGTTAGAACATTGAAACGCACAAAGATAAATTTCAATGATAATGCATTGTCATACTCTAATAGCTTTTTAGTCTCAGGTATTTTTTTTGCATTTTTAAAACACATATAATGTAAAATGGAAGTGCCATTACTATCCTGATGGATGTGCAATCAACAATACATGTTAATGTTATTTCAAACAGAAAATCGTATGTGTTATATTTGTTTATTTGAACTGTGTTGCTTACTTTTTTTTATGTTGTTACTACTCGACTACTACTCGATAAATCAGATGAAATAATCAATAGATTGCTCGATTACTAAAATTATTTATAGCTGCAGGACTGATTTGCATCCATTCTGGTAGAACTGGAAGGTTTGGAGTGACGCTTTAATGCCCACAAACACTGGGCCCACTTTCCACAGAGCCACGGCTAGAGCGTACTCATTTTCAACCGGTATCTCCTTGTAGCCTTTGCATTGGGCTGCCATCCCGCTGGAGTTAGCGGCATATCTCATCCTGCACACTGAACACGTTTACTGTGTTTACATACAGTTGTGCTCATAAGTTTACATACCCCGGCAGAATTATAACTCGTAGTTAGTGGTTGGTGTTAATGACAACAGAAACTACTCAAATGACCCTGATCTAAACTTTACATACCCGGGTGATTTTAGCCTGATAACATGCACACAAGTGACACAAACAGGTTTGAATGGCTGCTAAAGGTAACCATTCTCACCTGTGATCTGTTTGCTGGTAATCAGTGTGTGTGTAAAAGGTCAGTGAGTTGAAAGATGCCCTTGTATCTCTCATCCAGTGCTGCACTGATGTTTCTGGATTCTGAGTCATGTGGAAAGCAAAATAATTGTGAAAGGATCTGTAGGAAAAAGGTAATTGAACTGTATAAAACAGGAAAGGGAAATAAAAAGATCTTAAAGGAATTGAGAATTCCTATCAGCAGCGTAACTCTAATAAAGAAGGGAAAACTGAGGGATTCTCTTAAAACCAAACCAAGGTCAGGTAGGTCAACAAAGATTTTAGATACAACTGCCAGGAAAATTGTTCAGGATGCAAAGAAAAACCCACAAATGATTTCAGCTGAAATACAGGACTCTCTGGAAGCAAAAGTGGTGTTGCTGTTTCAAGATGCACAATAAGGAGGCATTTAAAAAAAAAAGGGCTGCATGGTTGAGAAAGCCATTACTACGCAAATGGACGTTCCAACATGACAACATTCCAGGACAAGGCCAAGTCGACCTTTCATTGGATAAAGTGAATGTTCTGATTAGCCACGCTGGCCCTGCAGGAGAGGGAGGGGGAGAGGAGGCAGCCGCAGCACAGACACAGAGTGGCAGAGAAACTGATTGACTATAAACAGGTGCTGAAAAACTGTATAACATAAAGATCACACAAGACGGACAAATTAACACAGAGATACTTCTTTTAAAAATTTGAAACACAGGAATATAGAAACAATAAATGAAGTACAGTAAAGTATGATAAGTACTTGATAAGTATAGTGTATAACTAAATCTCAGCTTTGCACACAGAGTGGGGAACGCCCTGCTGTCCTCAGTGGCCAGCCCACATCACACTCACAGAGGCAGGGCAGTTGGTGTGTGGCTGTGTGTGAGCTGCTGCAACTGCAGTTGCTTGTATGTCATCGACAAGGCCTAATGGGGGCGGTCCTCAGGGCCTCCTATATGTGCTAGTATAGCCTATTCTCTAGGCTGCTTAGTTTATTTTAAATTCTGGACTGTGACGCCACAGTACCGGCCCACCAGTAAAATTCCTGAGATTCTCGATTACCACTCTGCCCATGGCACTAGCTCTGCTGCTCTGCTCAGCTGAGACTGACCCTCCAACACTTCACTGTGATGGGTTCATTCTGTTTGTCACTCAATCAGAGCATGCTGCGGACTAACCAATAGTGTGAGTGGGAGGGAAAAAGTAAACTGCCGGCGCCTGTCTTTCAGTAAAGAACTGCTCCAAATAGACATGCACTGTAGTACAATACAGCGTTTTTTCCAAAATTGTTAGATCGTCAACAGTTCATATCGTAACATGATAATATCATTGTATCGCTACAAAGGCCAGACTTACATTTTCAATAAGTATTCAACTGGCATAACTCTTATCAAATGCAATGCATTGTAATACTTTTCACTTATTTCCTTAACAGATGTATTTCTACATTACTGTTATTTCAGTTGTGAAACATCTTGTGCTTCATGCATTAAACGTGGGCTTTACAAACTGTAATAGTCTTAATATTCTCAAACATTCTTACTTATTTTCATTATAAACTGTTATGAGTACACATGAATACATTGTTTAGTTGTGTGATATTCTCTGGGCCCGTGGACATTACTGAACGCTATAATAATTAAATATATCAAATATTCAATTGCTCCTCAGAGGGACAGAAGACCCCCTCCTTCAAACCCTAATCCTAGTTCCGCAGTAACCCCTTGTACCAGACAGCCATGTCTATATCTTTAAACAGATCTTCCCTGTTTGTGTGTGTGTGTGTCTGTGCATTAAACTAATCATGTTTTAAAACCATACTGTAAATTGACATTATGTTTTGTCTTTTTTCATTAATATGCTAGAATTAATACTTCTAGATGTATTAATATAACATCCCATACTTAAGTATAAACCATACAAAAGTATAACCCATAAGGCACATAATATAAATGCATGCTTTAATTATTTACAGGTGCAATGTTTGCTCCTTCTTAAATTGTTGTATAACAGCAACATGTCATCAATGCTGAGGCATTACTGAGCCAAACATGAAAACAGTCAACCTGTGGATGCTACCAGGATCACGTGTCCATCAGGTAAGTGAGTGTGATGTGTGTGTGTCTTTATCTGTCACACAAGGTAAAAATTACTTTCACTTTACTTACTTATATACTTGCAAATGATTTCCCTACAAGTTAATCAGATTATTGTATGATTACTGTTCTAGGGACCAGGAAGCAAGAGCTTGATGGGGCACTTGTGGATTTCATTGCGAAAGACCTTTCTCTGTGGTGTCTGATCCTGGTTTCTGAGCGTTGCCTCTAGACAGGCTGTTAAAAACATGGTGGAGAAGCGGTATGTGGAAGAAAAGGAGAAGGCCAAAGTAACATTGTTGGGCATTGACTGGTCAGCCACACGGCAGATATGTAGACCTCGATGAACATGGATTCATATCTTGCTGTCACATGCAATTATATTAATTAGAGAAAATTTTCCACCACCCTTTTGCCCTTTTCCAAAGATTTACACAACAGAAAATATTGCTGAAATTGGTTGTTAGCTAATGGAAGAATGGACAATATAAACAAAGGTGAGATGCTTGGTGACTGATGCATAGGGTGACCAGACGTCCCGTTTTTCCCGGGACAGTCCCGTATTTCAACTCAAATTTTAGTGTCCCGACTTATTATGAAAAAATCATGTTTTGTCCCGTATTTCATCGTTAATATATATATAATTTTTTTTTTTTTTTTTGCTGAGTGATAGCGTGAGTACTCCTCTCATACGGAATAACCTAATAAAACTAGCAAATCACCTTATAGTATATTTTAGTGAAAAAAAAATTCCATCCAATAAGAGAAGGCAGAAGGACAATTCCATCCAATCACAATTCCCTTAATCAACGTGCAGTTAGTGAAGGCGGAATCCGACGTCACAGTTAAGTGTACAGTATATGAGATGAGAGGACGGATAAGCTTGCCTCAGGTGCAAAGATGTCAAAGGAGCGTACGTGTACATTTAACAACGATCTTCAAAAAGAGTTTAAATTTCTCAAAAGAGAGTCACTATCAGAGGCAAGTAAATTAAGATGCGACATTTGCGGGGCTCGCTTTTCCATTGCTCACGGAGGGCGAGCCGACATTACGCAGCATATGCACACAAAAAAGCACATGGACGCTGCTAAAAGTAAGTGTGCTACTCCAAGTGTCAGCGAATTTTTTGTGAAGCAAAGTTGCAAATCTGATAAAGTGCATGCAAGTGAAGGACTTTTTGGACATTTTATGATAAACTCTTGAAAGACAAGCGCACGCTGGCAAAAATTGGTTCCAGTGAAAAATACAAAACAGCAACAGTGAATGATGCTGTTGCACCATCTTGTTCCCACTGATCTGCAATTTTATGTAAGTCTACATTTATTTTTTTTACATAGCTAACAATAGTATTAAGTGTAAATACTTGTATGTGTGCAGTAGGTGTTGTGGGTCTGTGGGTTCTGTGTCTGTCCCGTATTCCACTCTGAGAAATCTGGTCACCCTACTCATGCAGCACCAAATACGATTGCTACTGCAAACATTCTGCAAGTTAGGCATGCTGTCTGCCTTGCACATGCCCTGAATGTTATTGTAAACAAATGATCTATGGATGCTGCTCCTAGCCTTGAAGACATCAGATTAGATCAAGGAAGATTGTCACTTACTTTAAAACAAGCAAATGGGACGCCATGTCATGAAACCAAAAATGGAGGTGGAGACTCATTGGAACAGCACTTATGAGATACTGCAGCGCCTGTATCAGAGGAAGGCGACACTGACCACAGATTAATCTCCATTGACTGTCACTGAATATGAAGCAACAGCCCAGTGTGTGAGAATACTTTTAACAGTTCAAGCAGCCACAGTTGAGCTCTCTCAAGAGCAAAGAGTGTAAGGATTAAAAAACTATTCTACTGATTTGTACTGTAAATATTTGCTCTATCCAGTTATCCAGTGTGTAAGTGTGATCAATAATTATAAATCTTAAGAATTCTTGGGAAAAACCTTTGGGTATTCAACATTTAATTATTATAAAGATACTATATAAGGCAAGGCAGAAAAACATGTAAAATGAAATTAGATTTCAACTTCATTTCTATACAACAAAATAAAGGCTATGTCCACACGAAGCCAGTGCATCCCCTATCCGATCTTGAGACGGCGTCGTCTCAAGAAAATATCTGCGACACCGGCTGAAAACGATGTAGTATATATGCCAGACCAGTATGAGGCGCTGTAATTCTGCCACAGATATACACTATACACGGAGAAGAAGACTTTGAGCATGCGCAGTAATTGGTGCCCTCGTGTTTGTTGTTTGCTCTTCAATATACGGACTGAGTTCTGAGTGCTTTGGACATGCGGAAATTCTCTCTCCATTCATTTTCTCCTGGTTGCTCTCCTGGTTCTCTTTCGCGGTGGATCTAAGAGCATGTGGCGTATGGTGTTGTCCATTATCGCTTGTTGCTCACCACAACTGCATAGAAGCAATAGATTTTGCTGTAATAAAGCTAGTAGGCTTAGTAGCTTCTGCGGCACGAACTCAAGCATGTAGTCCGCCATTATTGTTGTTGCTGTTACGCAGACGAGGCCGACACGTGATGCGATGACATCATCGTTTTCACAAAATATACGGATTGGCTGTACACACGACACCGCAAGGGTGTCGCAAAGGTGTTGTCGAAATATTTATCCACTTTAGAACCCTGTTTCAAAAAATAGCGGATTCAGTCTCCCAAAACACCGGATCCGTGTGGACGAAAGGCCAATACGATACAAAATGTATATGGATACAGTGATTTGTGTCTCCGTGTGGACAGCCCCAAAGTGTGTATCCTTTGCAAGGCTGTACAACAACCCCTGTGCCAGCAGAGGTCGCCCAAGTGCAAAATTAATGAAGCTTCCATTAGTGAACCAATTTTAAATACAATGGTCCAAAAGGGTTCAAAGCTCCATGGGTCCATCACTAGCCACAGATGAAACAGGGAGTTTTAATGACACTGGCCAGCAGCACAGAGAGAGAGGAGTGCTTGTTTTTTCTTCGTATTTCAAAGTCTCAGTGTGCTTGTTTTAGCTCAACAAGGGCAAAAGCTCAATTGATCTTGATTTTCAGTATAAATACAGACCGTGAAAGTAGGGCTTTCTGACTTTTGGGGTTTTAAGCAGGAGGTGTCAGAAAAAATACCACAGGGATAACTGGCTTGTGGCAGCCAGGCGTGCATAATTAATAGGGAACGTGAGCTGGGTTTAGACCTTCGTGAGACAGGTTAGTTTTACCCTACTGATGATGTGTTGTTGCAATAATAATCCTGCACAGTACGAGAGGAACCGCAGATTTAGACATTTGGTGTATGTGCTTGGCTGAGGAGCCAATGATGCAAATAACTACCATCTGTGGGATTATGACTGAACGCATCTAAGTCAGAATCCCACCTGGTTGTAACGTTACCGTAGTGCCTTGGATCTTTGGTTGGTCTATGATAGCCGGCGGTAGAGCCATTTGTGATGGGGCTGGGGCAGAGCTAATGAAGGTCACCCCTCTCCCATCTCGCACGGCATGTTTGTGGAGAAGCTGGTTGCTAAATCACTTGAAGACCACCTAATTCTGGGTCAGGGTTTAGTACGTAACAGAACAGCTCCCTTGATGCAATCTATTGAAAATCAGCCCTTGAGTCAAGCTTTTGTTTGCTGAACTCTGGGTCCTTCCTCCCTGCTGGATGTACGGGGTACCATATCCCCTTCAAAGTGGAGAGAAAAAAAAAGAAAACATTATAGTGTGTCCCGGCCCCTGTCTATCGGCACCACCTCAATGCTCTTAGCTGAGCAGGCCCGGTCGCTGAAATACCGCAGCTAGGAATATTGGGCTATTCCTCCAGTTTTATTTTGTTGGTTTTCTTCTCTGAACTGGGGCCATGATTAAGAGGGACGGTCAGGGGCATTTGTATTGTGCCGCTAGAGGTGGAATTTCTGGACCGGCGTGAGGTTCGAAGACATAAATGATTAGGCTACTTTACATTAAATTTACTTTAAATTACCACACTTACGCATATTTAGTTTGAAATGCTTTATTTGGTTAAATAGTCGTTCAGGTTATGTTTACCCATTTACTTCAGTGCTGACCTTTGAAATCACCTTCTCTACAATACTCAAAGGCTACTAAGTTCTAGTGCAATAAACACTATTCAATTGTATTTAAGCTTTACAATATTTAGCTGTATTACATATGGGCCAAACACTATAATATACACATGCGTAGGTTAGGTCAAGTCCAGGGTGAGATTCAACTGGATAAAAACAATCACTTCCAAACCATCACCAAATACACAATATACTGTATATTGCAAATTTTAAATGTCTAGATGCTTTAGTTCTGATTAGACAGAAGATTTGCTCAAAGCATGCTCTGTATTTAATTGCTGAATAGATAACAGTTCTAGTAAAGATGGATCTCAGCAATCATCCAGTCTTGTCTGCCAGTGCAAAATCTTTTAGTTTGGGAATTATGGAATCGCCATTAAAGAAGAAATGGGAGTGGACGCTTTCTAAGCGCTTTCAAAGACCCTGGGAAATGGGGCACACAAATTCTTACTGGGATTGGGATATTAACAGGCCTGTTCTGTTTTATTTTGTGGATCCACCATCAATGTACTCTCATTTATTTACATGTGTATTTGAGTGTTTGGAGTCATTTACCTGCTAATACATGTTAGTACTGTTTTGCAAATATATATGCTTTGTTATATATTACAGCAAATAATCAGTTTATTTGTTCAATAAATACATTTTAAGTAGTGTAGTGTCACTCTATAGATACATACTTTTATATCACTAGTTCTTCATTCATATAGATTGCCTGGCGCAGTCCATTGCGTAAAAGCTGACCAGTGGTTACAGCCAAAGACAAGCAAAATTCAAATACACAAAAACAGAAATAACTCACTGGAATGCTGACTTGAGTTTATAAGATCTGGCAGCAAACAGTGTAAAGTGAATGTGTATAGTATAGGGAGGAGAGGACAATCAGATTGGTGTAACAAACTTAGAAAGGGCATACATGGTAGTATTTCTCAATCTCCTTCATTATCCTCATTCCTTGCTTGAAATGCTTGAAATGGATGTCTTTCTCTGTGTGCCGTGGGAAAACCAAAACAAACTGAACACAATTTATTATTTGTAAACCACAGAACATTTGCATTTATTCCATTTCAAAATGACAACTCGGTCATACATTCAAGTTCAAAACAAAATCTTTATTTCAATCCATAGAAAATCCATTTAAATGTGACAATTCACATTTAAAAATCTTAAAAGTATTTAAATTTGATTGTAACACGACAAGTCACACTGCCCAGCAATGTTCCACCCTGCCATCTTTTCACTAAAACAATGTAAGATAAATGTTATGTATAAATCATAAAATGTCACCAGTTGTTTTAAGTTTTATCTTTTGCTTTGTCTTATGTAAAATGTATCCTTGTGCCAAACTAAAAACATTTTAGTTTGGCACATGCTAAAAGAGTAAAGTGCTTCTTTTGTGATATTTATATTTGGGATTCTGGACCTGTGTTGTTGTTGTGACCTGTTCATGAGTATATTCTTAAGTGTATTGTAAATGCAGCAGTTGATGAAACTCAAATCAAGCTTGACCCTTCACATGATGGGGTAGCTGGCAAGGTTGGCTATACCACACAGGTTGCCGCGGTTACGTGCCATCAGGATGTAGCCCTTCTGGCCCCAGCCCTCTCCCCAGCTGCAAACAGACAAAAAGAAAAACAGAGATTGAGAGACGTCATTGGCCACAAAGTATTTTATCTCAATCTTAACAACGCAACTGACATCAAAGCTGTCTTGGAAGGACAAACGGCTTGGGACACGGCATTTTGGGGGCCATATGAACCACCTGCTGCTGTTGCAAAAAATAACAGACGCACCTGTTTTTGACGATCCAGTACTTCTTGCCTTTGATGGTCACCCCGAAACCCACTGCCAGCACAGCATGATTGATGTCATCTTTGTTACAATTGGAGTCGTAGTAAACACCTGGGGACGACACAGAGGAACAATGAGTGACATTTGGACTTCAGGAGAGCTTCTAAGCTATTTATACTGCTGTTAAATAGCTGAAGGGGCTTCTAAAAGACCCTTGTATCTCTCATCCAATGCTGCACTGACATTTCTGTATTCTGAGTCATAAGGAAAGCAAAAGAATTGTCAAAAGATCAGCGAGAAAATGTAATTGAACTGTACAAAACAGGAAAAGGATTCAAGATGCGCAATAAGGAGGCACTTCGAAAAATGGGCTGCATTGTTGGGAAAGCCATTAATTAAGCAAATGGACGTTCCAACATGACAACAATTTGGGACAAGGCCAAGTCGACCTGTCATTGGCTGGTTCTGGACTGACCATCTCAGTCTCCTGACCTCAATATTATTGAACCTTTCTGGAAGAGGATCTCCAACGTGCAGTTCATGCAAGACAGCCCAAGAATTTAAAGGAACTGGAGGCTCATCCACAACGACCACAAAAGACTTCAAGCTGTCATTGATGTTAAAGTTGGCAATACACAGTATTAAGAACTGGGGTATGTAAACTTTTGATCAGGGTCATTTGGGTTTTTGTATTATTATTTATATTCTCTTAAACATGGCCAAACAATCACAAATTCTGCCAGGGTATGTACATATATGAGCACTATGCCCTATAGAGAAACAGGACTGGCCAAAAGAGAAACCAAAACAACTTCAACAAAAAACGTTGTTCAATAATCAACAAGGCCTGCAGTATGAAATTTGTGTTATGGAAAAAACACGAGTGCAAATATTTTCCTAAAGTATGCGTCTACACAACCACACAACCAATAATATTGTTGTAGTGTCGGGAATAGGTCAGTCAAAATTACTTACATACCTTGGTGAAAAAGATTAAAATTAATATAATTAATATTCAAATTTGCATCCATTATTATTATTATTAAGTCTAAGGGTATGACTGACCTTTCTGGTAGAACTGGAAGGTTTGGAGTGAGGCGTCAATGCCCACAGACACTGGGCCCACTTTCCACACAGCCACGGCCAGAGCATGCTCGTTTTCCACCGGGATCTCCTTGTAGCCTTTGCACTGGGCCGCCATCCCGCTGGAGTTGTAGCGGCACGGCATATCCTGCACACAGAACACGTTTACTGAGTTTACAAACTTACATGCATTTTGTCCCCCTGCGATGGTTTGAATTGTGTGTGTGTGACAAACCTCAGCTTTTCAGAAAGAAAGACAAATTAAAAGAGAAAGCAGAAAAGTGCCAGCATAATAGAGAAGTTGCCCCACGTCAAGCACTTACTCTGGACCAGCCCGCCACATCACATCACCTTCTGCAAAGGGACACCTTTTACCACAGCCAATGAGGATGCAACCACTCTGGTTAAATAGGCCCTATACTTAGGGCCAGGGCAATAGCATTCCTCACACAATGCAACATAGTTTAGTGACTGCAGCCCCCCGGTTATGGCCCACATAGCACGTGAAAAGCTACTCAGACTCACGCCACTGGCTAGTGCGATGGACGTACATCTTAAGATAAAGACCATCTTAAGAGTCAGAAACCGAAAAGGCGCTGACTTCAGTGGTTCAAGAGGGGTGTTCACAAACCCCTCAAGTACTAAAGATAGGTCCCATGAAGGGACTGTGTATCTAGTGTGAGGCCTCAATTGCTTGGCTCCTTGAATGAAGAGAGCATCTTGGGGGTGTCTTTCAACCGAGACCCCAACAGTCAGAACGTGACAAGCCAAAATAGCTGCCAAATAGGCTCTGAGAGTACTAGGGTGCAAGCCCGAGGATATTTTACTCTGCAGAAATTCCAGCACTAAAACAATCCGGGAACTGGGTCTGCACGGTGTTAAATACACCAGGCCTCTAGGATGTAATGTCTTCTAGTAGCGTGAGCCCTAGCACTTAGAATAGTCTCGACTACTCCTGCTGGAAGCCTAGCATTTCTCAAATGTGAAGGTTCTAGAGCCCTTAGGGTGTGGCCTAAGAAGATCAACACACTATATCAAGGTGTATGTGCAGGTGCTATTAAAGATAAGCTAGTTGGACCTTTTTGGGTTGAAGACTCAAAATCAACTCTCAGACCTACTGCCAATTTTTAGAAGACACTTTCTTCAAGCAGTGGTACAGAAAAGAGTCTGCATCTTTCAAGAAGACTTTGATTTTTATGCAAGACAACGCTCCATCACATGCATTTCAGAAAGGTTTTTTTTGTAAATTTTGAGTTTGTTTATTATTCTTATTTTAACAGGTGAAGATAAACAAGTGAGATGAGAAAATCTTTGTTTTTCATTTAGTTGCATAATAATTCTGCACACTAATAGTTGCCTAATAATGGTGCACATGTAGATATTCTCTTAAGAAAGCCCAAACTTCACTTTTACTACTTAAATGTTCAGGTTTGAGGGTTTGTAAACATTTTCGATTGACCAAGAGCACTGTAGTTGTACAATAACAAAATGAATCCTCAAAAATACAACTTGCCTAATAATTGTGCACAATGTGTATGTATGACACTACCGCCATGTTGTCCACCTGTACAAGGACATGGCAGCCCCTTAGCTGCTGGAGGAAAAATTTCAGGGCCAGAAATACAGCCATCCTTTTGAGGCAATCGATGTGCCATGCGAGAAGATGGCCTCTCCATATCCCCTGGGCTGGACGCCCATCCCAGAAGGGATGCATCCATTGTTAGCATCTTACGACGACAACATAGACTTAGAGTGGGACCCAAAGTGAGAACCACAGTGTTAGTCTCATATGCAGGAAGCCCAAAGTTATCACTGTGGATGCAGCTACCATGAGACCCAGAATTCTCTGGAGATAATATATGTCACTTCCTGGCTTAGCCTGATATCCTTCAGGGAAGTCAGAATGGACTTGTCATGTGCAGGAATAACATGTGCATGGGCATTGCGATTGAATCCCATATAACCCCCAAATATGCTGACCTCTGGACAGGAGAGAGAATGCTTTGCTTGGCATTGACTCTCAACCCGAGACATTTCAGATGAGCCAGGAGCCAGGACAATATCCCAATGTCAAACCGCCAGATCTTGAGACTGAGCTAGAATAAGGCAGTTGTCTGTGCGATTCAAAATGCAGATGACCTGGAGTTGCAGAGGAGCCAGAGCATTTTCTGTATGTATGGAGTGATAAGGCTAGGTCAAAGGGAAGAACTGGTAGACATCGCCTCTGAAAGCGAACCTCAGGAACTTTCTTTGCTGTGGCAGGACCTGATCGGTCACAAACTTGCCAGCACCTCTTAGAGATCAGCAAAAAAGAGGAGAGACTGCCGCTGCAGCCCATTTCCCCCAGCCGCCCCACAGAAACCTGTAATCTAGTTTGGAGTGTTTTGGGGTGGCCTGCTCGTGGGGCCATTCAGTGTTACCACCTCGAGCAGCTCTTCAAACACCATATCAGAGAGGGAAGAGTGCTCCAAGGCGGCAGCTTCAAGGTCCACAGAAGCAACAGAAAAAGTGTCCTCAGCCCACTCACTCGGCCTCGTTTCCCTTTAAAAAAAGCGTGCTGTGCACGGAGGACTTTGATGGGAAGCCGCTCACAGTACACACACTCCCACTTGAGACCCAGAGCCGCGTGTTCCTCCCCCAAACACTCGAAGCAGAAGTCATAAACACACCTTTTAACAGAGTCCGCTTTCTGCATATTTAATAAAGATATATATATATATATATAATATATAAAGCTAGTATATATGTATATATATATAATAGGGCTTTTTCTAGAGTAAGTGCATGACGTGGGCAACTTCTCTATTATTTTAGCATATAATAGCATATATTAGCATATATTCTCTTTTTATTTCTCTTTCTTTCTGAAAGGCTGAGGTTTGTCACACACAAACACACAATGTGGTCCTAAAGACAAAGAAAACTGAAGACGTTTCCACGTCAAGTGTATTTATAACCTCCAGATGCGCTCACACGCAGCTGCGGGTGATCAAGCTGTGTCACCAACAGAGGTTATTTAAGCCAATTCTTGGCGTGTTTGACACACGTGCTTCACAACTCATAGCATATTTCTACGCTGTGAGTGTAGCTTTTGAAAGACAACACAAAATAAGATGTAATATTTTATTTTACTTGACAGTGAATATAAATGTTAAAATAGGGTTTGATTCCTCTGCCAAATGTCACTCTCTCCTCTCACCCTGTTTTCTGTCTATCTACTGTCCTATCAATTTTAGATTTAAAAACAAAACAAAAAAAAATATAAGGCTTATGCAGAGGTAAAGGAATAAACAAATGTAACAATGACAACATGTTACTGATGATAACATCCGCCAAGGCCTTATCACAACATGTGTGAAATGTCTCTGACAGATTAAGACTTAAATTTTTGTTATACATATAAACCCTGTACGGAAAGGATGGTAAGAAACGAGTGCTGTACCTCTCCAGTGTAGGGGTAGGCCTCTTCAGAGTCGATGCCTCCGTTCTCCTGCACGTATTTGAAGGCGATGGTCATGTATCCTCCTCCGCAGCCACTGTTTTCCGTCACACAGTCCACCAGGTTCTGAGGGCTCAGGTCCACCAGCTGACCCGTCTTCTTGGCCAGCTGACCCTCAAGGGCCCCGGCAGTGCTAAAGGCCCAGCAGGAGCCACAGGAGCCCTGCAGTAGGACAAGGTCATTTTAGAAAAAAGAGGACAATCAACTGTGTATATAGGACCTAACAAAAGCTGGATGTAAAATATGTCTCAAACCAACTACTAGACTTAGAAGAAACCAGAACTACTGTAGGGAGTACAAAGTCTGTATCAAGACAAAACCTCAGCTAAACAATGTCATGAGATTGACTAAGGCTTTAGGGCCGCAGTGGCTCAGTGGTAGAGTGGTCATCCTTCAACCAGAAGGTAGGTGGTTCGATTCCCGCTCTCCACACAGTTCATACTGTTGTTGTGTCCTTGGGCAAGACACTTGCCTCCAGTGGTGTTCCAGCTGTAACACTGGTAAATGGAACTTTGAATGAAAGCATCAACTAAAATGTAACACTGGTGTAAGTCGCATTGGATAAAAGTGGTTGCTAAATAACTAAATGTAAATCTGAATGATCCAAATCCCAGTTTTAAATTCAGGAGTAAACCCTGGACTATAATAGAACTAAACCCAGGTCTGAAAATCTCTATAAAATCTAATCCAAGAGTAATACTAGGTCTAAACTCCGACCTAAAAGTTTAATACAATATTCAGTTTATTTTAAATGTGTGTTTCAGTCTGAGTACTTGGTTTTATTGCTTGAAATACCCTTTCTATTTTTATTTTTATTTTTTTAATTCACTGTGACGTCAATCATTTGAGCGCAAAAGTTAGCAGTTGACCACTAACCGCTAACTGACCAATTCTACAATATTTTCTGATTACCTTTACAAAGATTGATTACCTCTATTTGAAAATGACATGTTGCAGTGCTAGTTTAATTGACTTCTCGCATCCCTGGACCTAAACCTAACCTGCACCAGGACTACATAAAGTGTAAATCAGCCACAGACACATTCCTATGAGAACTTAAGCATCACAGCTGGAGAAAATGTGATATAAAGTGTCAATAACAGTGAACTAGACAGAGGAAAACATCACTTTACGCCTCATTAACAGATGAGCACATAAAGAGAGAGCAGAAATTAGGAGGCCCACAGTTGTTTTCTTGAGTCTGTCCACCAGGGGGCTGTCTTCTACAACCTTATGTCACACAGTTGATCTCAATCCCTTTTTTGTAATATCTTAACATCTTTCTAATATCTTTTCTCTACACTAAAAGTGGACTTGTCACAACAGTTTAATACATTTTTTAAATTTGAAAGTCCATGTTGATTAACGTACATAAGAAACAGCATGCCAGATTGTAGCCATAGGCTAATTTCCATCCGAAATTTCAATAATCAATAGCAAATCATAATTTCATTTCTATTAAAGTTAGTTTTGATTCAGTTTCTCCGCTTGCTAAATATTAGGCCTTAAATGTGTTACTGTCACTTGCTGCAGTATCCAATTTGTACACTTGGGGGCAGGCTTATTTTAGAAAAACATCCACATTGAAGCTGTTTCGAAATAGGAAAAAAGAAATGCTCTGTCATAATTGTAATGGTTCACACACTGTTGATTCCATTAAACTGTAACTGTAATAAACAGCTCCATATTATAACCTCATATACAATAATAATGGTAAATGAGAGCCACTCAGTTTCATGATTACTCTACATCTAGAACGTCTCACATTGTTTCTCTTGTTTGGTCCAGTGCTACACAGGAGCAATTGAAAAAACTTCAACTTGCTCAGAATAGAGCTGCCAGAGTTGCTCTTGGTTGTTCGTACAGGACTGGTGTGAATGAGATGCACACTATATTAGTTTGGTTGAAGGTACAGGATAAATTAAAGATAAGTCTTCTGTGCTACATGCATAATGCCATCTATAAAAACAACCCCAGATTTTTTGTGGATAAGTGGGTATTGCCACCAACATATGACTCGGCAGGTCAGCTCTGGTGATTTAGTTGTTCCTTTTGCACAGTCAAATTGTATGAGGAGAACTGTACTATTTAGATCCTCAGTAGCTTGGAATCAACTGTCAATGTGTATAAGACAAATAAGCAACATATCTTATTTTAAAAAGATGGTAAAATGTATGATCTGCAATGAAAACTAAGTGTAATGACTCATATTGAAGTGTATTTATTCTTTTGATAATATATTGTAAAAAGTGTAAAGTGATTGTGTATTATATGTTTTGATATTGTAAAATGGACCCCAGGAAGATTAGCGACCACTCGTGGAAGCTAATAGGGTTCCAAATAAATAAATACATAAATAAATAAATAAATCTCTGAGTTGCAAACATTTGTAATCAGCACATTGCACCATATACGTGTTTTGTAATACCTGAAATTTGCCTACAACTGTCAAAACAAGAAAACATGATTCTGTGACTCTCTACTGGCTCCAGTGGTATGTATTCAGCAGGAGTGTTGCATATTTTTTTTTAATACATCAGTATCAATGGTCATTATTGGGGCTGACTCAAAAGTGACTATGAACCATGAAATTACTTACTTACTTTCTTACTTACTAAGAATGTTTTCTTTGTATTCCTGTCATACATGTTAATCAATATTAGTTAATAGGACAAATCCTTTCTGGTATGCACAGGAGTTTCTCAGTAATTGTCCACTGGTAAGTACTAGTAACCACCAACATATTTTATTCCATGTACTGAAAACAGAGAAACCTATCTTCTTCCTGACCTGGTCCTTGACGGAGGAGACCATGCCCTTCTTGCGGTAGTCCACGGTCTTAGGCAGCCTCTCCACCTTGTCGTCCAGAGCCATTGTGTTACTGCTGTTCCTTTGCATCGGAAGTAGAAGACCGGTCATCTTCTCGGCCACTTCTTCCGTCGTCTGCACAAAAAAATCAGCATCAAACTAGACTTTAGAATTGAAAAGGGGAAAACTAATAACTAGATTATGTATATAATTTATCTCATTGCAGCCTATTGTTTGCAAACTGACTGAATGTATTTTTGCCCATTTGACCTCTATAAATAGTTTACATTGTATTTGTTACATGCTAAGGATATTAGTTATGCTTGGATTACTTTTTCAGAACTCCTTATGAACTCCAATGAAGTGTATATTTAATGTTCAACAGTTAGCGTATTGTAACGTGAAATAGATGTTTTTTGTCTAAAAGACATTGTCATACCAGTGTAACATGCACAGTCTGAGCATGTGTATAGTCTTTTCTTACGTCAGAAGCTGTTAGATTATGACATTTTTTTATACATTTTTTTGAAGTGAACTTATTACTTAACTTATTTCACTAGGTTTTGCAAGAAATTCTGTTTAGTTGTTTGCAGCTTTGCATGAAGCTGTTGTTGCTGAACTGCTCAGCGATGTTGCTGTCAATTGAAGTGTGTAGTCCACATGAATACTGCTGATTGCCAGCCCTGCTATGACTTTCTTTCCTACTTGTTGTAAATACTGGACAAGAAAGCGGGATCTTTCTTGAATTATGCAGGATTTATTTTTAGAAATTCAATCTGTAGGTGAAAGAGGAGGATTCAAAGTGATGAAGTTTGAAGAAATGAGATGAAAACAAAGGAACAAGAGTCACAAGATGCTATTTTAGACTAAAACTCTTTAGTTTAAGATATCAGTGTAAAAAAGAGAGAGTGTTAGGAAGGAAATATTCAGACAAAGAGATATAAAATACTATTTCTCGTTTTCATCATAGGTTACTTATGAGAGTGAAAGCAGTCCATTAACATCTTTGTTAATTAGCCATTATGTTTAGAAATCATTGCCACTACTGTTAACACTAACGCCTCTGAAGAATATGTCAACACTTAGAAGGAAGTATTGGTTGAGCTCTGAAATATTTGAACAAAAATCTTTCATTTTCCTCCATTTCACTGAAGTGCTTGATGAAAATGGAAGCCATCCTTCATTTCCCAGCCACCTGTTCTTCCATAAACATGAATTGGCCCATTTCTCAAGAGTTTGAGTGCGTATACAATCTGCTGGCACTAATGAATGAGGACAAACCCTGACATGTAATATTTCACACTTTCTCTTCTCGACCTGTTCTGACATCGAGCTTTTTACGGCAGGCATCCTAATGAACAAGCAGCCGTCACGACCCAGGCTGACGTCAGTGTTACTGGCTGCGGCTGATTTAAAGGCCACCATCCCATTTAGCTACACCTTAGTGGGTTGCATGTGCTGTATTCTTGAGTGGGAACGTAAACACAGCTGGCAACAGACTGAATCAGCTTATTTGGACACAATGTGCATGTGGCCCAGAGATAATGTATGGAGCTGTAGAAAAGAAAGTCCCAGCTCATTTTCTGATTAAAGCAGCTCTTGCACTTAGGAAGTGCACAGCTGAAACTGTTATGATCTCACATACGGTTTAGTAATAGTACTGCTGCCTCTAGAGTTTTACATTTGTTTTGTGAAAAACATATTAAAAATGAAATCAGATCAAAGCAGATTTTATGGTAAACGTTGGACTTGGTAACATTATTTATTTCACAGATTTGAAGTCATCATTTATTTATTTATGGTTTATTTGATAGGGACAGATACAACAAAGACAATAAAGATTATCTTCTCAAAGTAATCTTGTCAGTATCACTAGTTCATTAAGGCTAATTTGCAAAACACCTAAAGAAATGATTTATAAAAAGTACCCTTCACTGTTCTTGTAAGAATTAGAGATGTGTTAACACAATGCCCACTGGGAAAGTCTTAAGCAAGCTTAAATCTTACAGAAGCAATTGATACAGAAGAGGATTAATGTGAGTGAGTCACTTTGGCTGGGACTGAGAACTGTCTAGCCTACATTGTAGTTTGCACTTTCTAGATTAATGAACAGCAACAATTTTCAGAAGATGATTGTGGCCAAAATAATATAAAAAAATAAAACGGGGGTTAGTCAGAATTCTAAAATGAAAGTCAGAAATCTAAGATTGCCGTGTTCAAAGATTAAAGTCAGAATTCTGAGATTGATCTCCTTAATTCTGACTTTAATCTCTCTAACTATGGGAACCTGTAAGAAACGTCTTTGACTGGAGAGTCAAAATTAACCTTTGTAAAGCAGCTAAACACTAATCTTTAGTAATTATAAAGAAATGGTTCCATCTGTGCAGGAATCCCAGTTCAGACAAAAGTTTGATCAGAAACATGATTTCTTATGAACTTTTGATGCATTTATAGTGTTTGAGGATTACTGCACGGTTCTATACTCACCATTAGTTTAAACTAAAATTTGTGAACATTTTCCGGCTGACTAAGATGATCACGGGACAGACTTTAGAGTATTGACTTTAATATCAGAATTCTGACTAACCTCCCAAACTTATAATGGCCTTCATGTCCTTCTGTAAATTGTTACTGCTCATCAAAATAAAGAGTGATATCAAACCATTTCCATAGATTTGAGAAGGATTTGTCACTAATAGAAAGCACCAAAGACAGTTCCCTGAACTCCCAGAAGTGGATTTCTCAGCAGGTTCACTCTAAGGGCAGATTGTGCTCAAACAAATACAAAACAACCCATAAATTACATCTCAAATAGAGTCTGAACATAAAGTGATGGGAACAATCAACTGCAGTATTGTTCAAAAGAAGAACGGATCAAATTGCTTTATATTATTTCTGCTTTTGTTTAACAAACCATTTATTTGTAATAAACTTGATGTGCTTACATGTTTTATCTTTTGCACTTGGAGTTCATTCTTGGCCAACAATGGTCCAGTGAAATAAGTTATGTTTGTCTGAGGTTCAGATCATCTCAGTTGAAATATATCTAATTGCTGTGTGTAACTGACCATGTCTCCCAGGTGGTTCATGCCCAGCTCGTAGGAGTGAATTCCCAGCGCTGCCTCCTGGTTATGAGCCTCGATCATTCGCAGGTTCTTCTCCCAGATGGCTCTGCGGATTCCTTCTTCATCCTGACACAGACAAACAAACAAAAGTCAAGTATACAGATATGTTTTCCATGCATTCTTATAGATTTACACTGACTTTTTCTTGCTTCTGTTTTTCATGCTTCACCTAATTACCCTTTTTATACAGTACCTGACAGCAAACGGATATTAATTTGGGCAAATGGGACAAATTTCCATTTTAATTAGCAAAGAAAGACAATCTCTGTCACAACCCTATTTCATTAATGGGGTCATTGAAACCAGTTCACGTCCACACAACACTATTGAAGCATAATAAGCTCTCTTGGCAACATACAGTTAATCTTTTTTAATGTCTCTGCTGTAATTGCTGTGTTAATGTGAATATCCAAGCAGCCAATTACAAAGCAGTACAATGCTAATAGGCATATATGCCAATGGTAAAGAAATGTGATGTAAGTGATATTAAAAGTGGTGGGTTGTCTTGTTTTTGTATTCCCTGTCTTGTGCACTCAGAGATGGACCTTGAGTCTATTTATTTTTGACGGACTTATTGCCACTACCATTCTTTCATTTTCAACAATTCTTAAATGATCTTTGACCTTGTTGCCCATTGAACTTAGCATGCTGTGTATCTGTGCATATCTTATTGGACCATACATGTCGTACATGTTTTAAGTCACCTGCACATGTCATTAGCAGAAAGCCTGGGGCTTGCCTAATGGACTGTCAATGGAAAGAGACAACCTATTTTTTCATACCTTTTCAGTTAAACTGTAATTTATGTTTACGTTATTTAACACAATAATAGATAGATTACAGTATCAAGAAAGACATATTAATAACCAATTTTGGCATAAGGCATCACATTTTATATCTAGTTATACACTAGGCAAACCTAGATGCACAATAAAAATACTGTACATCGACTAATCTTTCCAACTTTTCTAGGGTTGGGGCAATTTCATACTTAGCTGTAACTGCTTTTTGACCCTGTATTTGGATGAAAAGTAGTGCGTTATTAAAGCATACAGACTCTGTTGAAGCACTGGGTCCTTTTAAATGCATCAGAACACATTTGTGTTTGCAGCTTAGTGATTTGTGGCATGTAAAGTATTACATCTTTTCTGTTAAAGTGGGATGTGATTGGCCAAAGCTAAAGCTTCTGTTTAGGACTAAAAATTCTCATCAAAATCCTAGATAACTTCCTGTGGTTTTGTTTTAATTTTTCTTCCCAGATGATTTTAGATGAACATGCTTTTAAGTGATTAAACAGTGCTTTTTCTCAAAAGCAAAAAAATGTATACTCTAGTTTATCCCTGCAAGCATAATATTTAAAAACCCCAGCATGGCACGGAGGGTTTAAAAAAATAGACCCCATATGGACTGAAAGATGTAGACTCTATTCTGATTTTTGATCATCTTGACCCCGTTTTCATCTCTATATGCACTCGAGTTGCTTTCATGAGTAATTGCTGATTAGATATTTTCAATTACACTGCAGTTAAACAAATCTAATCAAATGGGTCTATGAGTATTTGGTCTTGGACGCAGCTGAAAAGCAGGCAAAAGATACTTTGGATTGGTTGGCACTTAGCTGCAAATCCATGCTTGACTTAGTATTCTTTGTCTTAACCTGCATTAGCATAATCATTTTCTTTCTGTCTTGACCCTTAGTCTTGTGATGGAAAATTCTAATTTTATTTTCCAGTCATGTAATTCTTTAGGTGAGTGACTGCTGAAACATTTGAATTCAGTGTTAAGAGCACAATCAGAAGGCGGCATGTTCTTTTTCTGCATGCATCCATAAACATGCTGCAAACATGCATAAACAAAAGAGCACACTGGGGAATAGATTAATCACAGGCATGCATCTAAAAGTACAACATCACATACAGGCACGTGTAGAAACCTAACAGCTGTGCAGCGGTGACCTCTCGCCGGAAGGAAGGAGTCAAGAGGAAACAGCTGCTTGTAGGAACTACCATTATGTTTTGGCTTTTGTTTAATAAAAGCTTCAAACTGGTCGACATTACCCTAATTTCACAGCCAGGAACTCTAAAAATAATTCTGCTAAGATTAGTACATTAACGCTGCAGAGGAAAATGGGGTCAATGCCAAAAGATATTCAGCATTAAGTTTTCAGGGAGTTTTGATATAATCATTGGGAATGTTTTCTGCTCTAATCCAAGCTCTTCTTATCGTAATCCAGCCATGCCTGGCCAGCCATTGAATTGCATATAAAGAATTTAGTCTGGTCTATATGAATTTGGGTTGGATTTCCAGGGCAGTACCAACCTATATGTTAGAAACTGCCTCTGGGCACAATAAGGAAGATAGACAACTAATCACAAAAACTGCTGAAATTTGGGTCCATTTCAGAAAAACAGTAACAAGTGGTCGACAAGATTTCTACCAAGTAGAAATGGCTAAAATACGTTATATGATATGGCTAGCCAGGTTGCAAGGTCTGCACAACAGACAAATACAGAATTTTAAACTACTGAAATAAATTTAATAGAACAATACACCACTCTTTTTGAGATATGCAGTAAGCATACATTTTAAGCAGTGGCACTGATTTTGACCCAAAGATATCAGTGTTACGCACCAAAAGCGTGACCTCTCAGAATTACTGACAATAATATAATAGTGGGATTGCATCGGTCTAACGGTCATTTAGGATGTGTTCACACTTGTAGTCCGCTTCATTAGTTTGAACCAAAACAGAAAACTATCCATTTAGATTGGTTCGTCAGCAAAAAGACCCGTTTAACTGAGTGTTCACAGCTGACATTTTAAACTGCAGAACAAAAGGGAAAATTCATGATTTTAAAGAAGACACTAGATGGTGCTGTTTGCCCAAAAGCTATGTTGAAATTGTTCGGGATGCAAAGAAAAACTCACAAATAACTTCCCTGAAAAAAAGTGGTGTGGCTGTTTCAAAATGCACAATAAGGAAGCACTTGAAGAAAAATGTGCTGCATGGTCAAGTCGCCAGAAGAAAGCCATTATAAATGCCACAAACCTTACAATAATACACTAAAAGCTTACAATACACCGAACAGCACAGAGACAAGCCTCAAAACTTCTGGAACAAAGTCATTTGGAGTGATGAGACCAAAATTTAACTTTTTGGCCACAACCATAAACATGTCTGTGAAGGTTCTCAGTCATCCAGGACATCTTGAAAAAAGGTTAAAGTAAAAATATCTGGACTCGGTTTTCAAGGTGAAGACGTTTTGTCTCTAATTCCAAGAGACTTTATCAATTCTGAGATCAACTGGTAGAGAGCTGAGCTTATATCTCTAGAGGGAGGAGTTTCCCCTGAAACCAAACCTAATGGACCAGGCTGTTCTGGTCTCATAGTTGTTAGCTATGAAAGGGCTAACGACTGCTCCATTCAGGTGTTTTGTTTGTTCTAAAGTGAAACTGTTTGGATTTAGGTTTCAAAACACTGTTCTAAATACCAGAGGTGTAAAGTACTTAAGTAAATGTACTTCGTTACTGTACTTAAGTATTTTTTTGGCTACTTTGTACTTGTACTGAGTATCAAAAACTAAAACTACATTTTTGATTGAATACTTGTACTCTTTACTCCACTACATTTGAACTGACACTAGGGGTGTGACGGTTATTATATAACCGTGTGATTGGCGGTTATAGTTGAACACCGTCATTAGAACTCTATAACCGCCAAAACTGTGTCATTAAAATATTTTTTATATTTACCACTTCATTAAATTTTGCTTTGTAGAAAACCTTTCTAAAAAACGAATTCTGTTTTGTACAAATGTTATCTTAATTTTAATAAATGTTTTATTAACCAATTGCATGTATTTTAATAAATAAAAAGCAAATATAGCAGACAATGACAACCGTGACATGGAAGCGCCAGCGCGCCGCGTTCACTTGCACTGCACTGTGAACTAGAGCGCATCTCATCGTAAATGAAACTCAGCGTAGGCCTATGCCTCATACATTAGCACAAATACAGTGCCAGCCACTCAGGAGCTTTTGGCAAAGTCATCTTTCCTTGACCCACGATACAGAGGCAATGGGGGGAATGGATTGGGGGAGACAAAAGATTCACTTCAAGGGGAAACTGTATCAGCTGACGAGGGAAACGGGGGCGGAGTTAGTGGTGCTTCGAAGGCTGCTGCATCTGGAGATGAGGTCTGTGCACAATCTTGGAGATCTCCTTAATAAACGGAGGTCTGAAATCTCTGCCCCTTTACCGATCAGAGCGCGCGCTGACACGGCGTTAACCCGCTATCTCCAAGAACAACCAATTGACTCTACGGCAGATCCACTAGCATGGTGGCGAGACAATGAAACACGCTATCCGCTCTTAGCAAAATTGGCACGTAAATACATGTGTATTTGTGCTACAAGCACAGCATCAGAGCGAGTTTTAGCACTGCGGGGAACATAGCTACCCCTGTCAGATCGTTTTGTTTACTGTGTGTGATTTATTTAAAACAAAGCACGTTCATTGCAAAGTTTTTTTTTTTTCTTTGTTAAGGATTTGTTCACTGTGTGTGATTCATTTAATAAGCACATTCACTGCTAGTTGTCTTGCTGTTAATTTTAAATAAACGTAGAGCAAGTAGCTAATCAGTGTCTGCTCGTTTATTCAAACTAATAACCCCCCCACTACATTTAGATTTTAGTTAAACCCTATTGTACCAATCCTATGCATGACATATCTCAATTTTATTAAGGTAAAATACTGGTAAATATAAGGTTGCATGCACAATAAATGACTAGAAGCTGAAAAACATAACTTATGCTGTAAGTCTGGTTTACCATGGAATCATTAATAGATTTTGTTTAAGCATTAGCTGTTGATGTTAGCTGTGCTGTCAGACATACAGTCTATAGTTACATCTGTTAGGTCTAATTACAGGCTCATATCTCTTTCTCTCTCTATAAAGGTCTGTGCTATATTAAGCTGGCCAAAATTGTTGCTGCATAGCCCTCTAACACTGGGTAGTTGTGAGTGCCAGCCCTGATTCAACTTTTTATTTTGTTTTTGTTTGTCCATTTTACTGAAAATACCTTTTTTTTATGTTTGACTTATGTCTTTTTTGAGCACTTGAGTTTGACTTGGACAGACTTGTTTAATCTGTGTTTTTGTTCTGCCATGTCGAAATATTAAGGTGTTCAATTTCTTTTCTATATTAGGAAGTAAAACCTCATGAATAAACCCTGTTTTTCACTGACCTACAATATCTCTCTGTGTTGAGGTCTAGTGCATCTTTGAGCCAACATTCAGTACGAGTAAAATACTTAAGTACTTTTAAAATGGGATACTTTAAGACTTTTACTCAAGTCGTATTTAAATTGGTGACTTGTAACTAGTGGAGTAATTTTTACAGTAAGGTATCTGTACTTTTACTCAAGTATGGCTTTCAGGTACTCTTTACACCTCTGCTAAATACTAGGCAACATGAATCTGAGGCCACCTCCTCTGTTTAAAGAGGGCTTTTGCATTTGAACAAAAATGGCTTCCTCCACCCCTCTCTCAAACCTGTTAACAGTTTCACAAGAGGATGTATCAGCACAGAAGAGCCAATCCTGGAGGACCTGAGTCTGCAGTCCACCTCCACCTCAAAGAGAAAGGACATTCCTTTGAGGACAGCAATGTCCGAATTTTGGCCAGAGAGGCCAGATGGTGGAAGAAAAGTTTTGTGTTATTTTTCAAATTCTCTGAAAAATGTCCCAAAACAAATCCCAAATTCTGAAAGGGAATGAGCACAACTGTAACTCTAACTGAGACAGTTATGCACTGTTCTGCCCTAGAATGACAAACTCAAAGTTGTTATTTTTCACAAAAACAAAATAAAGAAGAGTGGCAAAATATCTTAATGTGTAATTTAGGGTGATTTTTTTTACCAGAATATTCATAACTACTGACTATGGCAGCCCTGCAAGGACATGCTATTTAATAAGAAGAAACCCTGTGAAAATGGTTCAAATTTCATAAAAAAATGCTTGAAGTCTTCATGAAAATATGTCTGTAAAAAAAACACTCATTTTGAAACAGGAAGTTTATGAACCTAAAAGATTCAGGTTCATCAGAGCTTCAATTGGCTATAAATGTCTACAAAGACTAATTTTTGTGTAAATATACACTCTTCAAAATTTATCAGTCATAATTAGATAATTTTGACTGATGTCTTTCTTTTTGAATTTATTTTATTGGGTACATACCACACAGTCCTACAAACTACACCTTTAAAATGTACAGTGGCAATGTGCTAATAGTGACTGAGTTTGATGTTAAAAAGACAGAAGGGTAAAGCTACTACAGAGAACATTTACAAGCCTTATTCATTCAGCTCGAATCAAAGCTGTTAAAGACATGATTGAGACCTGCTCAAAAAAGTGATGTCAGATATCCCTTTGGTAAAATTGGGTCTACATGTTTTGGAGAAGAGCTTTTAAATCACTGGCTGAAGATAAAAGATTGAGTCTATGCAAATTCTCATGTGAATGCCCTGCTTTAGTTGAAATGTTTTCTCCATCTGTCTGCTCCACTCAAGGCCAAAACAAGAACTAGAGCAAGACTCACTCTCATCTCATATGCTCAGCCTTGTTTCAGGATAAGCACGGCACAACGAGCAAGCAAACAAGAAGATGCAATAAAAAACAACAGAAGAAGGCTGCTATATCATTTTCTGCCACTTGAAGGAGTAGTGAGCAATTGCAGTGTCTTGCTTCTATTGCCCTCAGTCTGGCTCAGATGGGAGGTTCTTTTGTTATAGGGCTTATTAGAATGCCTTGATCTTGGTGTAAATGTACCGGAAATACAATCAATTGTAATTTATAATTCTAATGTTTTAGAAGTGTTCATTCTCAGAAACTCTCATGTAAATAAATGAAGGGGCACATTGGTTGCATGCCTGGTAGAGTACCACATACTTGGGAGACCTGGGATTATTTGCGCAATTTCATTCTCTCTCACCCTGTTGTACTGTCTGTCTACACTGACTGTCAAATTAAAGCAAAAATAAATAAATACATTTTTTTTTAAAGCAAGACAGACAGACAGACTTACAAAATGTAACATGCAGCACCCTAGTTTTCTTTTTTCCAGTAAGTGTAATAGATTTTAGTTTTTTTGAGATTTAGAAGTGTCATATATCACCTACATTTTACTGCCATCTAGTGTTAGGGTTGAAAAGCTAATCAAAGTTTTGTGTAGATGAAAAAATAGACGCTGACCAGTCCGTTGTACTCCTTCTGGTGCGTTATCTTCCATTGCTCCCAGTGGGCATCCAGCTCCACTTGATCCAGAGGAAGGCTTAGAGCCAACACGTTCAGCAGCAACGTGCACACACACAGCAGCATCTTGTAACACTGCAACACAGACCAAATAATTACCACCATAATACAAGAGTGACAACTCATGTCAGCCCTGACACACATTTTCAGCTTTAAACCATGAAAAAAATATTCAGCTTTGTCAGCAGCCATAGACCATACACCAGCAACGTTAACCTACCTCTTTAATCTGGAGTATTTTTTTTTAACATTTCCATCAAAGTAGTTGTGTTTGTAACAGCTTGTTGATTTATTAGTCAGGGCCATTTGGTGCAAAAGCTTCCTCAACACTGCTGTGTTGCTCTTGGTTGACTCAGTGGAAAAACAGTGACTCATAAAATACTTCTGTAAAAACTATGCAAATATGCAGCTGCACAGTATGAGACACAATAGCTTCTATGACACTACTCCCTGTTTTGAATTAATACTGAAGTAGGCCAAAAGACAGGGTTACCCAAAGTTTCTCTTTGTTCTGAAAGAACAGAGAAGTCAAAGTAACCCACAGAGAATCAAGTCTGTTTACCTGGGTTGTTTTCTGAGTCCAAACTTCTGCTGGTGTTCAACTTCTAATCTTGTTCCGTGCTGGAAAACCCGGTCAGTGTGCTTATATGGAAAAGAATAAGGAAGTGACTGGGAGCTCCAAGTCTGGGAGGAGTTTTATTTTATTTTCCTGGCTGCGGGTTTACATCTGGTTTCTCTCAAATAGCACAAGCCAGATGATGTCAGGTGTCGAGTTACACACTGTCTGACAGAGGCACAAGTCTGGATCTGGGTTGCTACATGTAAAACAGGAAGATTTACTACAAAGAATCTGTAACACATGGGCAAATGCTTGAAGGAATTTAAAACCCAGCACTCAGATAGAAGCTGCCTGATATTGTACAGATTCAGCCCACCAGCTCGACCTGGAAAACAACTGAGACCAAGTGTATACAGTCACAATCAGGGCAAACGTTTAGTGTAAGATATCTGTGTTTGCATAGCAGACATTGTGTGAAACACAATACAAGTACTAAAAAACACACATTATAGCATGTACCATAAAAATTAAGTCAAGATACTGTACATGTAAATGTACACATGCCCATTACATTCAGAGCTTAGCTGACTGATCGGTTGCACCCAGGGTACGGCTCCTACTTGCTGCTTGTATCCAGCTTTATCTGCTTGGCAGATCGCTCGTCTTTTAGCAGCCTCTCGTCAACGTTCCCGTTCTTATACTCCACAATAACATCTCCAACTTCTCTTAAATCTCACGTTTACTACTATTGTACTACCAGTGATGTCACTCTCTACAGCTTACTCCCGTTAGGGGTCGCAGGTGACTGGAGTCTATCCCAGCAGCATTGAGCCTTAGGCAGGGTACACCCTGGACAATGGCCAGTTAGTCGAAGGTAGTCAGCTTTAGTCACTTTCAATTTCATAATCTTTCATAATCCAAGTTAACAGTTATTTGCAACATTAATAAAGAATATAAATATATATAATAGAATATACAATAAACCACTTGGCTGAGCATAATCCAATAGGCTATGAGCAACATGGTGTATGGATACACAACATCTACAAACTCCTACAAAGTTCGTGTTTGGCTTTGCAAAGACTAACGATGAAAAGTTTGTATTGTTCATTGAATTTATAAACACTTTTTTAGGGCTGCACGATTTTACAAAACATGTAACATGTGATAACTACTTTAAATGTTGCAATAACTACTGAACCAAGACAAAACCAGGACTAAATGTAAACCAAAACCTTATTTTCATGCAGCAGTTTGATTTGAGGCTTTGTTTGGACAATGATTTTAAAGCAAAAAGTAAATGTCTATCACATAGAAAACCATACAATTATTGTAATACAATTTGTTCTTTGCAATACAAGTACAGCGATTAGCCACAAACTTACACTGGAATAACTAAACTAATAAAATTGTGATATATTGTACAGCCCTACTATTTTTAAAGTTTAATTTTCAGTTTGATTTACTAAATATAGTATTTATTGGGGAATTTTATTTAATTAATAGCACAATTAAAAGATGATTTACATTACATTTAGCAGACGCTTTTATTCAAAGCGACTTACATTAAGGTCCCATTCACCAGTGTTACATTTAAAGTGACTTACATTGAGGTTCCATTCACCAGTGTTACAGCTGGAACACCACTGGAGGCAAGGTGGGTTAAGTGTCTTGCCCAAGGACACAACGACAGTATGAACTGTGGGGAAAGCGGGAATCAAACCGCCTACCTTCCGGTTGAAGGACGACCGCTCTACCACTGAGCCACTGCCGCCCACATTTAAGGACTCATTTTACCATTGTTCTTTTGTACAGATTAATAAATGCAAATGAACAGCTACACCAGGAGCAAGCATCACTTTATTAAAGTCATGTAGAAGTTTACGGCAAAAAAAAATGTATGTGTAGCACTGACCTATAATTAAATTTGTCTATTTACTGCATTAGTATAAATGAAAATAAAAAGTGTATCCAGACACTTAGTACAGCCATCCCACAAGACAAATAGAGGTGTCGGTCACAGGTGATTTACTGAGCACTACTTCCAGGATTGAATGTACTTATAGTGTAAAAAAGAAATGAGCTACTTACAAAAAAAAATAAAAATACATTATTTAATTAAACTTTAACTTAATAAATAAATAAATAAAAATGAATGTATAATTTAATTAACAAAGAAAAAAATCATACACAATTTGGAGTGAACAGTTTGAGAATTATTATGGGCTCTGTATTCTTTGCCACATTGAGTCACATAATGTATATGTTACCTTTGATGAATAAAGACCTGGATGTTGCGCTGCTGTTCAAAAATAGACATTTATTTTGGCTATAGTCTAAACCATACTTCCTAGTTCTGTTAGTCATTATCCTCGAGTCTCACGTGAGTATATGAACTGTCATGTGACTCTATACAGTCAGAAAGCCGTCTGCCACTGGCCTCAGTCAGTGGCTAAATATAAGGCCGACACATGGACCTCATATGTTAATGAGACATGTCTTATTCATGCATGGGATGAGAGCAGACTGAAAATACAATGCACAGTGACACTAAATGCATAAAGCAGAAATTACCTTCTAGATTTACGTTCATAGAAGCGAATAAACCTTCACCAGGACATTTTGCCTTGCAGCTCAGCTCCTTTTATCAGCCCACACCCACCCATGTACTCCAATTGATATACAGCATAATAAAAATAATAACAAATCATTCTGAGCATCCCTTATTCAATTCTCATCTATTCAAATCATTGACAAAAAGCTTAGATTATGTCTCTAACACTATGCTCCTAGGCTATTATACAGTTTTTCTCAAATAGAAAAGAAACAATGCATACTTTTCATTTCGTTCATTTTTTTTTTATGCAGAAGACCCATCTTATATACACATTATTAGACCAGGATGGGGAATAATTAATGGCCACCGTTGCTCATTGGTGCAAAGTATTTGGCTTCCAGGATTATTCCACCCATAGAGCGAGCATACTGATGGTTTTACAGAGCAGTCATAAAACAATTCAAGTGATGTCTTATTTTAGCTGAACAGAAAATCATAGATAAATATCATTCTATGATATGATAATAGATAATCAACTCTAAGAAACCTTTCTGGAAGTTGGAAGTATCCTGTCTGCCGAACACAACCATTTGATTTTACATAGAGCTACTAACCTAACTAACCTCACACCTAAACAATGCCTCTATTGTATCTTCTTTAAAAACCAAACTGACAAACTGAAAACATTTATTAACAATATTTTTTTGTAGATTTCTTTTTATTAGATTTGACCTCATATTCTCTTATTTTTATTCCTGCACTTTATCACATTGAGTCTATGCCTGTTTTATGAAATGTGCTACTGTAAATAAACTTTAATATTATTATTAAATAAAATTAATATTTAATACTAGAAAAGGCTGCCTGCAACAATAACTTACTTAGAAACCCTGGTAGTGTCAAAAAGAAACCCCAACAATCAGTTCAGAATGAAACTAAATGATGGACTTTGGCTGGTTTTGTGGTAAAGCAGATGGAATAATGACAAACAGACTGTGTTGCACTGTATCCAATATTTTTTCTTTCTTTATAATGCCTTAGCAACCAGTTCACTTTAGAGAATTAGAAGAAATGTTTAGTACGATGATAGAGTTGGAATTAAAGTCAGAAGAGCATTAGGTTCATGTATTTCAGTCTGCGCTCCTTGCCTCCGGAGTATTGGTATTCACAGTTTGTAGCAGACTCTGTAGAGAACAGAGTTGACCTGTTTGCCCCTACTGTGGCTGATATGGTCAAGAGTCTGTGCAACAAAAGTTGAACTCTGGAATTGTTTGCTAAGTTGAATTTCCCAACAGGACCCTGTGTGTATGGAGCATAAAAACAAACCTACACATTAGTTTGAATATTCTACATACAGCATACTGACCCAGCTATTCTGAATAATGTAATAATGTACTGTGACACAGGGTAAAGTATTGGATTGCATTTTAGTTTCCCAGCTTCTTTAAGTAACGTCACCCCCATTCTGACCAGAAAAAAAAAAAGAAAAAAAAGAAGACACCCAAAGACCAGTCTGGTGATTCAGTGAGTGTATAATGTTTGTCTGTGTTGAGCTTCTGTGTCTGTTGTTGTGTGTTGTTCTGTTGTTCATTCTGCTCCAAAGCCACACAGTGACCTTGCAAACAGTTCAGCTGGACATAACTCAGCCGCCAATTATTAGTGCCAGGTTTTGCATTTTAATGACAAAAGAATGCATAGAATGCTGGTAAGATGATCACAAGATGTGTTTGGTTGTCGAATATAACCTTTTTTTTTTAAATTAAAACTGTCCTGTCTGGACAGAGTTGTATTTGTAGTAAATATGCTAAAATCACCTTACCATTTCCTTCTTCCAAACTTGCCGTCATAAATGTCTCTGCTTGTAAACAAGATGGCAACCATTATCCATGGGTTACACAGAGAGGGATCTGAGCCCTCTGCTGGCTCAAAGTTACACAGGGTTGCTTTAAATACATAGATTACGTATATCCTTTAGAAGTGGAAGTATAGAACATGCTGTTTGCTGTATGGACATTTCTCTTTGTCTGTTTGAATGTGAGTTGTTGAAAAACTGAACTGTTTTAAAGAAAAAGTGCCAAAGTGAGAAAAACAGTTAAAAGAAAATCTGTTATATAGTGATGTTGCTTATTTAAACATATTGACTCCCCATGAACAAAATGTCATCTCAGAGTGACATAACTACACACACATTCTCAGGAAGTAACATTACACTGTAATTGTTTTTAGTGTAAAATTGCAGTAAATTGCTGGCTACTAGTTGCTACTAGTTTACTTTATTATATTTCACTGTAATATATAGTAACTACTTAACTGTAAATTTACAGTAGAACTTGAGCTGTAAACTGTAATTTCACAGCTGCCCTGTGCATGCAATTACTGGGATATGAGAGTAAGATTAAAACTACAGTATTATTACAGTCTTATTGTACATGAATTACAGTAATTCCTTGTGTTGTTACATTTTAACCTATACAAACATAATGGATCTGCTTAATATAAAAATAAACAATAAGGAGAACAAATAAAGCCATTTAATATTTTAATGAAACATCTGCAAAAATAAAGTACTTGGGAAGTTGAGTCAACTTTTTCTCAATGACACTAGTGTCTCCAATGGATTACATAACTCTCTAGCCCTTATTTTCTATTGTCTCAGTAAAAAGTTTATGAAGCCTACGTTGGGAGATCAAAAGAAGAGAGGACAGATGACTCAGTAATATTAAAAAAGAAATAGTTAGTAAGGAAAATATTAAAGACATTGAGAGCGGTAGTCTATAGCAATGAAACACACAAGTTAGCAGCCCTGCTTTAAGTCAATCTAAAGCTCAGATAGAAACCAGAGGCAAGTCAGGGCTGAGCAGCGATGGCCACACAGACGAGAAAGAGCCGGAGAGACCACTTTGTGTGATTAGTATTAAAACTGACTGAAACAAACACCTGCGTCGTCGCACTGCTCCTGAACACACAGGGTTAAATCTGTAGCTCATCCCTCTGCCCTGCTCTACTGCTCCTCACTGACACAACTCTGCTGCATTTAAAATATATAAGTGGTATTAATTAGCATAATTTAGGAACAGTATGTAGGCTACAGCCATAGCCCAGGCACCCCTGACATAAAGCTAAGCTTCACTGTTTTAAAGTAGCAGCTAACCTGTGCCTCGGTACACTAGTCAGAAATTTAAAAAATTGAGAATAATGGAGTAATATGGCAAGTCTTCCTCTTTTTCTTCATTAGTGGTGCTGGGTTGTAGACTGCAGTCTGTCTCTTCATTTCTCAAGTTCATTTGAGTTTTCTGGCGCTCTCCAGTAACTTGTGTTATCACAGTTTATATGTCTGATTACAATATTGTATTGTAAAATAATAATGTTGTGGAATTCTGGTAAGACCAAGTATAGAACAACAATTTGACTCTAATAATTCTAAATTACAATAGTGCATTGTAAATGTTAAAGCACTGGCCTGTATAAGGCTGGTACTATAATTCATTGTAAAATCCATCCATCCATCTTCTACCGCTTATCCGGGGCCGGGTCGGGGGATACCGAGGCGTTCCCAGGCCAGCTGAGAGACATAGTCCCTCCATCGTGTCCTAGGTCTTCCCCGAGGTCTCCTCCCGGTGGGACATGCCTGGAACACCTCCCTAGGGAGGCGTCCTGGAGGCATCCGAAACAGATGCCCGAGCCACCTCAGCTGGCTCCTCTTGATGTGGAGGAGCAGCGGCTCTACTTTGAGCTCCTCCCGAAAGACAGAGCTCCTCACCCTATCTCTAAGGGAGCGCCCCGCCACCCTGCGGAGAAAGCTCATTTCGGCCGCTTGTATCCGGGATCTTGTTCTTTCGGTCATGACCCAAAGCTCATGACCATAGGTGAGAGTAGGAACGTAGATCGAGAGCTTTGCCTTAGAAGAAGACCTTAGAAGCTGCACCGATCCGTCTGTCAATCTCACGTTCCCTCCTTCCCTCACTCGTGAACAAGACCCCAAGATACTTGAACTCCTCCACTTGAGGAGCCTTGACCAACCTGAAGGGGGCAAGCCACCCTTTTCCGACTGAGAACCATGGTCTCAGACTTGGAGGTGCTGATCCTCATCCCAGCCGCTTCACACTCGGCTGCAAACCGTCCCAGTGCACCCTGAAGTTCCTGGCTTGATGGCGCCAACAGGACAACATCATCTGCAAAAAGCAGAGACGAGATCCTGTGGTCCCCAAACCGGACTCCCTCAGGTCCCTGGCGCTGCGCCTAGAAATCCTGCCCATGAAGTTAATGAACAGGACCGGTGACAAAGTGCAGCCCGACTGGAGTCCCTTTGTAAAATATTACACGAAAATATTTTGAAATGCTGGTAATATTTTACAGTGTACACACAAGGTTTTGCAAAACACTACAAACAATTTTCTGTGTTAGGCGCATCGGTCAAAACTACAATATGTTTGTAGATTTTTCTACAATGCCAACAAAACATCATTTTTTTTATTTCATTTTTGAGAAACTGCTACCTTTACCAGTTTGTGACCCCTCTGTTCCTATGCACCCTGACTAATAAGAATCTGATAGAAACAGTACACTTTGCCATGGGTTTGCTGGTGTATCCCACAGTAATCTCTTATTGGTATATATCTGCAATGTGTTGAGTGCAGATGAGCAGCTCCAAGCCTGGCTGCTCATCGCTCTGGGATTGATGGGCAGTTGTCCAAAGCAGCTCCGATTTCAAGCCTCCAGCCTGAAAGCTCCTCTAAGATCCTTTCTGCAGGTTCCACTCTGGCCACTTTAGATAATGAGACTCACCGACGGCACGTCTTGATTGCTCCTCGGTCCAATCTCATCCCGGCTCTCCACACTCTGAGGATGTCCCATCAGCCCCTGGGGTCATGACTTGTGCGTGAAAGTACAAGGGAATGGGCAGCGGCGATTCATAATCCAATACCCCTGACTGAGGCGGTTAGCGAGCGGTCGATGGCTCTATTTTTATCTGCACTGTGAGAGAAATCTATTCATATCCATCTATAGGCAGTGAGAGCTTCTCTGTAATGAAAAGGCTTAATGCTGATGCAAGCAGGGACAGCCATCTTCTTTATGGCTTGTATTATGTATTTATCCTTAGGCCTGGATTTACTGGCACTTCACTCTTTGATTTATTACTTTAATAAAGAGTTATTATTGAAAAGGCAAGGTCAGAGTCATTATAGTGATTGGCTCCTTTGGCTTTATTATACAATCTATTTTTCAGAAATAAACTGGACAACATTATCAAAGTTCACAGGCTGTTAAAAACTATCTTCCACTGGTCAAGGGACAGTACAATTATCCCTATAGAGGCCAGTTACGCTGCAAAGCTTTTTTCTAAAGATGATTGTATTGTGGACATTTCACTTTTATTGCTTTACAAACTGTAATGATGGCCTCCTCAGTGAAAACAAATATGTCCCAGTCACGGTCGCGCACAGGGTTTTAGAAGTAGTGAGGTTCAATGAAGGGCTTGTCAGGGTAAAAGACAAAAACATTTTTTCCCTAATGTTCTATGGATAAGAGCTTTAAAGAGAACATTTTGAATGGTGGATCACCAGGTAGAGTGCATACCATATACTTGAGTGACCTGGGATCAATTCCAGCTTGGGTCTTTTGCCCATTTTCCTCTCGCTTACCCTGTTTCCTATCTAAAAAAAATACAATAAATAATATATAATATATATATATATATATATATATATATATATAAAATATTCTTATTAGTCAGGGTTCATAGGAACAGAGGGGTCACAAACTGGTAAAAGTAGATGTTTCTCAAAATTGAAATAAAGAAAATTATGTTTTGTTGGCAGTGTAAAAAAATCTACAAACATATACAATATGTATGTATTAAGAAACTAAACAAATAAAACAGTAAGAACTTCAACCTGATTGAACAAGATTTGACAAAACCAAAAGTCGTCAAGAAAGAAATTTGTGTAAAATGCACTGTCCCCCAAATAATTTACTTCTCACACATACGTCCTATTTGCAAGCATTTATCTTAAAGCACATTCCTCTGCACAGTTTTTTTTATGTGGTAATACATTTCTCTTTCTCTGCAGTTTTCTAAAAGACAAAATGTAAATGTGTTTACTCTTGACATTGTTTTCCTTAAACCTTACTGCCATGTGTGTTTATTGCGTTCTTTCCAACTTCCTTTTCTTTTCATCCCTCTCACACATCTGTTTCCCGTTTAGAAGTAACCCACCGCAAACTGGAAACAGCTCATTTCCTGGGACACTCTGCTGCAGTCATATGACCATCCTGCTGATTCAGGCATCACGGGACGCACACCAAATTATGGCGTCTCTGTAATAGCACCATGCAAGCTTACATCATCGAGTTGAGCTCTGCAGAGACCGCCCAGTGCCATCCCATTTTCTACATACATCCCCAATCCATATGACTTTCTCGAGGATGCATTACATAACGCTAATGCCATCCGTGTTTTAAATAAATTATGGTTAAGCTCTGGAAAAAGCTAGGCAGATTCATTTGGATTTTTGTTCAAACCAATCTACTGAGATAGAGCTGCAGAAGTTTAAATCCTCGTAGCCTATCAACTTGCATGCATTTTGATGAACCACTTCAGATTAGAAGGGCAGACACTAAAGAGGTTATAAAGGCTTGTTTGAATTCTGCCAGATTATTAAGATTAAGAGGCGTTGTCTTTTTCCTTCCGAGCGCAGATTGTTTGTTAAGGGAAATAGGATGAATTCAGGCATGCTGTTGTGGTTAGATCTGTGTTAAAGAATAAAGAGATCCTTTCTTAAAACCAAGTCCATAGTAGTCCAGTAGTCCCCCTTCCTGAATTTTATTTCTCGTGTAAATACCCTTTAGATTCAACAGACTGTTCTCAGGCATGTCACTTATTAGTGAGTAGTGGTTTGAGTAAGTCTGCCACACTGGGGCACAGTGGCTCAAGGAGGTTGGCGGTTCCCCCCATTTATACTGTTGTTGTGTCCTTGGGCTAGACACTGCACCCACCTTGGGTGTGTTTGGTCGGAGAGGCTGTGGGCTACATCTCTTGGCCCAGTGTGACTGGGTAAATGGAAGTATAATGTCAAGAGCTTTGGGTGCCCAAGAGGGTAAATAAAAGCATTCCATTTACCATTTGACTATTTACCAAGATACAGTGCACTAATACAACTTTGTAATCCTCAAATCACTGAGATGTTGAAACATGAAATATGTGAGCAAAGGTTTGCTGTTGAGGCCAGGTTTTAGTAAACATGAATAAATGAAAATAATACAGGCAAATATAAACTAATATTGATGGGGGTCAGGGTCATTGCTTTTCCTGTGGTTGTTTTAGCCATAATCAATACCTAGCCTAATCTAATGCCTAAGTGACAAAAATAGTGCTCATCCAGCTGTAATTTTGATTAGCCTCACTCAAAGCCCTGTGTTTTGAGAGTGGTGTGAGACATAAAGCCTTACTGGTGTGGACGTGTGTTTCACCTTCATCATTATTCATTCTGTAGGAAATTTAACAATGTAGACCTCATGTAAGGCATTAAACTAATAAGTTGTATTAGTTAGGGCAAAATCACATGATCAAATCAAGTGAGATAGGTCTGTGGCTTGTGGATCCACCTTTAGCAGCAGTAACCTGAAGTAAGGCTTTTCCTGTTTCCTTATTAGTCTCTCATAGGAATGAAGTACAATTATGGCCCCTTCTTCTTTCCTCTGTTGAGTGTGCGCAGCGGGTGGCTCTAATCATTTACTGCATGGGCATGCTAATGATTATAAAAACAAAGAATTCATTTCCTTTCTCTGGCCAGGCATGAGTACACAAACACACACACAAAAAAACATTAAACTACCGTATTCATCCACAGATTAAATGAAAATGGACCTTTTGATCCCTGCTGATCTTTTGTACTCACACAATCAGTCTAGACATAATTCTTGTGTTTGTAAATGCAGAGTAGAACACAACTGATTATAAATGCTATTTTTAGAACTTGCTCTGAGTTCTTATGTATATATTCAGACAGTGGACGGCATGGTGGTGTAAGGCTAACCCTCCACCGTGATAAGTGGGATGTGGGTTCAAGGAGGTTAATAAAGCATAGAATAGTTTTTTTTATATATTTTTTTATATGTAGCAAACATCATTGTTTCTTTGCCAGGCGTTACCAAGTTCAGAAACTGATATTGGGTAAATATTAATTTATCTAAAGATTTATTTATATTAACCTCTGTGTGCCACTCTAGGCCTTCTCTTTATCGCCATCAACACTTGTAATTCTCAGAAAAATTATCAACAGACCCCATGATAACATGGCAGAAACTTATAGCCATTCATGATTCCTGCCCTCTAATCTCTGTCTATGGCCTGTCTTGTGTGCATCTGCGCCTCAGCCATCCACACATGTGCCATGATGTTTAGGAGGTTAGTGTTCGGGCTAAGCAGACACAGAAACCCCCCAGTTCATGCACACAAACACGACGGCCCAACTCACATTCATAATGAGTCAGTTGAAAAACAAGATAAAATATTTAACAGTAAAGAAATCTAATAAAAAAATAAATAAATAAAAGGTATGTATTTATTTATATACAGTTTAAAGTCCGGTCCCCCGCAGCACCGTGAAGACACAAACTAGCCCAGGTGCAAATTTAGTCAGTGAACCAGTCTTAAGTCAAGATTAGTGTCCACATGGCTTTTCTGAGAGCCTTCTGTTTCCCGATTCATATTTTTATAAAGGGGTTGAGCAAAAAAATAAAAAATAATTGAGTAGCCAAGATGAGAAGGTTAATTTAATGAAGCATTAGCTGAACCCTTTCCAACGGCTGAGGCCTACTTTAAAATCTAAAAGGTTTAATTTTAGGCTTTGGTATTAGTGCAGCCATTGAAAGAAGTTGATAGTCCATTCATAAAGACAGATTGATATAAGTGGCTTCGGAAGTGTTAATCTTGCAAAAAAAAGGAGTCGATGTCAGGCTCCTGGAAACAACTGCTTGTGATGTTTCAATGCTCAACCAGACACTTCACCCACTCCGCAGCAAACTTCAGATGGCATCTCATCTGAAGTTTGGTAGCATGTATATACTGTACCATAATCTGGGTTGTTCCTTTCAATTCAAGATGGTGGCCAACGAGTGTGTCAGTTCTATGACAAGATGGTGTAGTAACCTAAATATGTAAACTGCAACATGCCGTTCATTTGCACCATGTATTCTAACAAATAGGGCCCGGCTCCTGTAAATTCTGGTGAGACATCATTTCCATTGCTGACCTCCATGACATGACGTACACCTGCTTGTGTAAAAACTGTGGCCTTTCTACTGTCTCCCATTGGCAGATGCTTCATGATGTGCTCTGGGGAAAACAGGAAGTGTTAAATCAGCTTTGGTGCAATCAAAGAACCACATGTGAGTGAAAATGCTTCACTAAAAAAAAACTAAGGTGAGGCTGACACCCAATCAAGCGTCTCCTACTGGGAACCAAAAGATCAACTTTGCACATCCGGAAAGTTCTGAGTCAACATTATTAAGTGTTGCATTAAGAATCCCTGATTGCAGATTTTTGAGAACCACACTTGAAACGAAGAGGTAAGATCATTTACCATAATGCAGTGCGTTCACGGGCTCCTCAGCTCTGAGAGTTTTTGTCTTATTTTATGTTCCTTTAATCTTGTTTACACTGATCTGTTTTCTCCTGTTTCGTAAAACAGGCTGTTCACATTGACATGTCACAGTCTTGTATTTATAGAACTTTTTGAACTTTTTATTAGCTAATGTATAACACTACTATCTGTTTTTCCATTTATATAAATTCATTTTTTTTCATGGTCGTGTTAACATCCTTTATTGTCATTAAAACAGAAGCTGATACTGTTTAGAACCTTACTCAAATCTAAATACTCACAATAAACATTTCATACACTGTACAATGATAACGGATGTATTATTAGACCATATAGTAATATATATGGTGTGTATTAAAATATAGTATAAACTAGGCTATATGAGATTATATTTATCCTACTACAATAATAATCAACTGGTGACCCGGGCCCGGATGCGGCTTTCCATCCAGCCTTCCACTGTTCACTCGCTCACCGTCTGTCTCTCCTGCTGCACAGACAGGTACCGGCCGAGTCAGCTCTGTGCGGCCTTAACGAGCGGGACTTAACAAGTGCACAAAGATTGTGTCTGAGGCAGAGCTTTACTCTCTCCAAAACAGACAAAAAGTAGCGTAAATGTCCCGTCACCGGTGGAGAACAGAGAGAATGTGAGCCGTAATCTGTGTTAGCAAAGAGGCTCAGGAGGCTGCTGTCCTGAGCCTGAACCATCTCTGAGCCATAAGTTATTATTTCATAACACAGTCAGACCTGTCTTAAACTAAGTGTTCAACTGTTTGGGGCCATTAGCCCTCATTTATCAAAGGAGCTTAAGTTTAAAGTCAGCACTAAGCTGAGCAAAATCATTATTTAGCATTGGCACTTTGAAAATATTCCATGTTACAGTCCTCTGTAACAATAGTTTAGTATTTTATATACTTTTAGGGCCATGTGCAGCACAAGCTTTCAGATGATTTTGTGTTATGATTGATACAGTCTATAACACAGCAAGCTCTTCTAAGCAAGCCACTTATACGCACAGAGCTGCACCCGTTTTAACCAAACTTTGATAAATGAGGGCCACTGAGGGGTAAAGAGCATGGGTGTCCTTAAAGTCATGTACAGGTTACTGTAGAATTACATTTTATTTAAGTTTATTTATATAAATTGACAAAGATTATTCAAATAAATATGGGGACAGTGGACATTCTTGAATGTCAATTGTCCCCATATTTATTTGTTCCTGAAGTGCACTTCAGGACAGTTGGAACTGGCATTTGGGACGATGATAAAAAAGTTAGTCCGAATCCCTGCATTACCAAAATCAGAAAACAAGAGGGGAAAACGTTTTTAGTCAAAAAAGAAAAACAAGATAAAATATTTCACAGAAAAAGAAATCTGATAAAAAAAAAACTGGGGCGCAGTGGCTCAGTGGTAGAGCAGTCGTCCTTCAACCGGAAGGTAGGTGGTCCGATTCCCGCTCTCCGACAGTTCATACTGTCGTTGTGTCCTTGGGCAAGACACTTAACCCACCTTGCCTCCAGTGGTGTTCCAGCTGTGACACTGATGAATGGAACCTTAATGTAAGTCGCTTTAAATGAAAGCGTCAACTAAAAATGTGAATGTAACACTGATGCTTTGGATAAAAGCATCTGCTAAATGACTTAATATAAAAAAGCAAAGGTATGTATTTATTTATACAGTATATTTAAGTTTGAAAGTCTGGTCCCCCACATATTTATATAGTGCTTTTCCACCTAGTAGGCACTCACAGTGAACTGTGGGGGAGAGCAGGATGTTTTGGGATGTTTCGAGGGGGATCGAGCTGCCCACCCGCCGGTCGAAGGGCGGCCGCTCTACCACTGAGCTACTGCCGCCCCAAATCTAGTTGATGAGCTCTGCCCTATTATAAAGACATGTATATAGGTTATGTTATATGATACATTTATCAAATAACATAACCTATATATCTATATATATCTACTGTAAATAAATACATGTTTAAATTAGTAAATTTAAAACTTAAAAAAATGTAAATGACAACCTTTAAATACAAGCAATAAATACATCCAATAATGGAATTAAAACAACAGGACTAAAAACAAAGTAGTTTTCCAGAAACATTGTACTCATTAATTAATTCCTGAATTGCTTCAGCCAATCACATTATACTTTTTATAAAGGTCCTTATATATTTGTGGATCTGCAATGGACAGCTTGGCAATTGGAGCTGTCACTGCTGTTGTGTTGCGATCCACTTCGAAGCGCTTGAATACTGATGACATGGTTTTATACCATGTACTCTTTTATACACTTCCTGGTCTGGATTTTGGCCTTCAAAAAAAGAAAAAATGGAAGAAAAATTACCATCAACCCCTGCATGTAAAGGGATGAAAGAAGCTATTACCTCTGCAATAATAGCAAATAAAGGTTAGGCATCACCTACCTGGGTCCATGAAAAGGTCTGTAAAGACTATAATTTCAAGTGTAGGTGGGGTTGCTTACCTGAGGCCAACTGTTCTTTAAGATAGTCTAGCTTTTTGGTCAGCTCCTTTATCTTCTTATTGCATTTGCACCTTGAGCTTACAAATCTTCAAGGAGTCACAGTTCCTTTTCTGCCAAAACCACAGTAGGGGCAATTTAGTGTATTGCATTGAAAAACCTGCATCCCAAGCCTCTCCAAAGCCCAAGCCTCACATATACCAGCATAAAATTCTTCTTCTCAATATAATAGCCCACAAAAAAACTACAATATAACCTTTTAATTTAAAGCCCCAGCGCCTCCCTGTTTTAGCAATATTTCTCTTTGCAAAACACTGAAAAAGACACTAAAAACACAAAAGCAACAGGAAAAGGATTTGAGAGTTTATGTTTGGGCCAGATTTACAAAAGAACAGGCCCAGTGCAAAACAGAGAACTTACAAGTGTTGTTTTTTATCCAAATCACTTGTTGTTCACTTGTGGTTTATTTTGTCTATGGCTCTGTGTTTTCACATTTAATGGGCTAGTTTTACTTTTATGATGTTATGAAAAAAAAACGTGCCTACCTCCATTGATCATTAAAACACTAAAACAAAACTAAAAATACTAAAACACTTATAGTTTTGCAAACTAGAGTTTCTTTATGTCAGAGCAATATACTGTATGTGTTATAATGTATTTAAGCAGCTTCTTGTGGTTTATTAGCAACATGAGCACTATCGATGAATCTTTTACTATATTAACTTTGTCTACAGTTATTTACAGCCTCTGTTTTTGTGTCCAACTGTTGTCGATGGTGACTTGTGTCCTCCACTTGACACAACGTGGCTCATCAGAGGGAGAAAAGGGGTGTTAGGAGCTGCAACAGGCAGGTCTAATGCCTTGTTCAAAATATTTGACTCTAGTTTCCCTGTTAGTGTTGGGCCCAAATAATGCTCTGTATTATCTCCGCTTTGTTAGAAATAGACCAACAGTAGAGTGTTTTTACAGAAATAATAAAACTAATAACCTACAATACAAGTGTATTGCACACACAGATTGTTGCACTGGTTTTGTTTGGTTAATTTACTGATGTCTTATGTCCATATTCTCGATTTAAGACAAGAGAAGGTAAAACAGGAGGACTTCTGTAGAAGTCCTACAATCACAGCCTACAACCATCTGTAGAATGTAAGTCCTGAACAACTCTGTAGGCCTAAATGAAGTTTGAAGTAACTGTACAACAGTCCGTGTTGTTTCTCCAGGTAGTGTCCAGGAAGAGCAGGAGACCTACAGGTCTGTCACTATAAGTCGACTCTTCAGAGGCCTCAGTCTACAGCCTGAGGATGTAAAAAACACAACTGCACTGAGAGGAACATTTAAACTCACTTTACTGTCTCATAGAAGTAACAGCAGTGTGAGCATTTCTACAGGTAGATCACATTTACTGTATTGCCCAGTTTAAATCTTGAAGTCATTTGCCCAATGTTATGCCCCTCTCTCGCCCTATTTCCTGTCAACTGTCAATAAAGCCAAGCCTAAATAAAAAAATCTTAAAATAAAACAAGTTAAGATTGTCATATATCACTGTACTGTGTCAGTCCCACAGGTCCGTGCCTCATCACTCTTCTTCAGTGTCATCACTGACTACCGCCATCTTGCAAAGCAAATAATAAAAGACTACAAACTCTACATTTACATTTACATTCATCTGACGCTTTTATCCAAAGCGACTTACATTGTTCTAATGTAATTACCAGTGTTACAGCTGACACCACTGGAGGCAAGGTGGGTTAAGTGTCTTGCCCAAGGACACAACGACAGTATGAACTGTGGGGAGAGTGGGAATCGAACCGCCTACCTTCCGGTTGAAAGACAACCACTCTACCCACTGAGCTACTGCCGCCCAAACTCTAGGAAGCTCTGTGTGGCCAAAAAAGTTATGCAGTGGGCCTTTAATATAACTATATTAAATTCAAATTACGTAATAAGAAGGTGACGTTTACAGCGTGTATTTAAGCTAATAACGCAACATATTCATGAAGTGGCAAAGCATGTGGGTAATCTGAAGCTAAATCAGTGCATTGCATACAAGCTATCAGCTAGAAATCCATCACATACCTCTATCTACAAACAAAGAAACTATTCACCGCTAGTGGTGGGCTGCTCATTGGAGGTTTTTGTGTTTACAGCAGTTTTCTTCCTTCCTTCCTTCCTTCCTTCCTGGGTTGATGTGCTTTTACAGTTTCTCTGTCTACCTGCTGCACCAACTTGTTCTTGAGGAGCAGTTTTAACGAGGCAGACGTCTGCAGATCTTGATCACAGTGAAACGTACAATGAGCCAATTAAATCATCTTAAGAGGCTTATTTGTTTAGAAACCACTAAAAGAAATCACTACTAACTAACTACTTTTAAATATGGTTTGTAGAAAAGCAACATATGAGGAAAGATTTAAACAACTCTGTCAAAGACAACTCCATATTCACTGTATGTACAGTTAGACATTTGATTTGTGGTTAGCGTTTTTGTAATTAGCATAAAGAATTAAAATAGATTGCATGCATATCATTTCTTTGTTTGCCTTTGCAGATTTTCTCAGGGTTTATGCCTAAGGCAAATATAAAAGATGAATAACCTTACTGCTGGCAGTTCAACAACACTATTTGCATTGACAAAAATCTAAATAAGGGAGGTCTGTGTGACAGCAATAGAAAGAATGAAAAGTCATACAGGCCAGCAGATTGGTGGAAGAAGAACATTTGCGATTGATGAGAGTCATTTTTATTTATCCTTTATTTAACCAGGAGAAGCCCATTGAGATTAAAAATCTCTTTTGCAAGGTAGACCTGGCGTCTTGGTGTCTTGTCATTTTGGGCACACGAGAAAAAGGTGCATTTTTAATGACAATTTAAAAAAGTTAAATAAGTTATCCAATTCTTTGTCACCTTTATTGTTTTTTGCCCAAGGACACAACAACAGTATGCACTGTTTTTGTTTGCTGCTTTTATATGTTTATGTATATTAGTCGTATGCCACAGTAGCCTATGTTGATGTTTCTCTGTCCGTCACTGTGAAGTAGCTCCAAATGGCACTCCTTTTCCTCTCCACCATCACGAGGACACTAGCTTTGTTGACAGACAAGCAGAGCTGCTCCTTCCGACATCCTCTCCAGCAGAGCGGGGGAGGGGAGGGCACTTAAGGACTGGGACAGAAGTTGCACTCACACAAAAACCAGTCAGTCAGTCAGTGTGGGTCCAACAGCCACCAGGGAGATTTTATTTACAATACTTTAAACTAACATTTATTAAAAGTATCTGCAGTGGTCTACAGCTGGGGTGAAGGACTAGTGAAGACAGATCATAAGTTTAAAACACAACAATAATTATTTCCCACAACAGAAAACACCCAATACAACTGCCACCACAACCACAAACTCAAATAACGTCACCATCTAAAGTGAACCTCCACTACCACCAGCTATCTCTACACCACAGCCCACCAAGTGCAGAATGCTTTTATTACACTATGTATAAAAACAAACGGCAACCAGCACTGTTCCTGTAAATAAATAGTGCAATTAACAAAATGCCTAAGCAAATACATTGGAATACTCATACCTGGACTATTGACGAGAATCTAGACTGTTAGGACCCTCTTAAACAAAATACAAAACATTCAACTGCAGTCTCAATTTAAACCTTTCTTTTACAAGGTTACAACTTCAGTTACTATTAAAAACTGTTTTTTTGGCACACCAGAAAGAACCATGTGCACAGGCCCGCTCACTGAAAGAGGAAGCGGGCCTGTGCACCACTGACCTTTAAAGCATTGGTCACATGACCAAGACCCCAGCCACACTAACTTTGGCCACACCCATCCCTACCTGTCCTTTTAAAACCAGGATCTACAGAATCAGAGCAGCTGGTGCTCATAACCAGCATATTCAGAGGGCCTGGAGAACATACAAAGAGAAAGTTTGGAGGCTTAGGAAAATTGAACAGAGAGAGACTATGCTCTCAGACCACCTCAAAATGAGGGGTATGCATAGCTTGCAAAGAGACACTTTAATAGTGCATTTGGCAGATTGATGCATGATATTTTTTTGAAAGCACAATTAGCTGAATAAGAAACTGTAACTAGCTGTCAGATGTTTAGAATATTTGGGACACTGTAATAAGGTTCTAATGTATATTGCTTTTAAAGAGTTTGGAGATGATTATTTTGGTATTAATGCCTGTAGGTTCACAATATAAATGAATAAACAATTTGAATAAAGTCTCTGAATGGATAATTATTCTGACATGCTAAGTTTGAATAATAGCAACATCAAAAAGGTACTGCGATTGTTGATATTGTGATAACAATAAATGTGATATTTTGTGCAACACTAATATATACAGGACAAATTTAAATAGACAAGGACGGTCAATTCTTTGAAATGCAGACCTTCAAAACCATCTGTTGTTTATGCATAAATAGTATACAACTAAATAGAGATAAGTAAGTGCTTTTTGACTTAATGTACTAACTGCCTTCCTGTTTAAAAAACATTCTATGGGGAAAAGGAGGGCAGTCTGGTTGAGTGACTTTTTTGACCCGGGATACACTAAAATGTTCTGCATTGGTCCACCACAGCTGAAAGCTTGGAGGGTTTCTTTCAAAAGGTGAGCATATTTTTGCAACAGCTTTTAAGGGATGTCTGTTCCCATCCGGAGGGTAAATACCAGTGCAGCGCTGACAAAAACCCAACAGAGCACAAAATATAACAAGATCCTTGAGTGCACTCTGACATGTGTGGAAATTCACCCTCAGGAAAATGAGAAAATATTATGGAACTTGGAACTGACAGAAAAGTCTCCTCTGCAAACAGCCCAGTCTCACAGATATATCCAGTTTGACATTTACAGTATTTTTCAGATGTACACACCGTATTAAAAACAGACTAGTGAACACCATGAAAACATAAACGAAGAATCAGGGAAAACAAAACAATTAACAATGGATTTAAGCTCAGCAATTATTTAAGAGAGAAATTATTGTTGATTTGATTTGTTTTTTACATATTGTGGATGGACTGGACCACAATAGACCCTTTAGTAATCTATAGAAATGTATACACTGTGCGTGCATTTTGGTGCTGTAGATTAAACCGATTGCCATACATTTTCAATGGACAGATTAGCATTAGCCAGCAAAATTACTAATTGTGCATAAACAAGATGATTTTGGTAAATAAACTGTGTTTAATGCCAGTGCCTCCAGAGAGAGCATTAGCAACTGGCTCAATATTTAGGAACAATTAACACTAAATAAGCTAAAGGCTACGCACTAAAAATCGGTAAACTCTAATGTTATGCCTGGTAAGCAAAGTAGCATAGCATGTCACAATAGTTTGTCAATGTTTGCGGTAGAGGAACAGAGAATTCAGGATTTGGTTGAACTGCCCATACAATTAAAAAGATTTGCGGATACGCCTAATACGTATACGTAATACTGACCGTCCTGTCATCAATATATGTAATTGTTGTTGTTTTTCTTGTTTTTTTTATCTTGATTTTAATTGTTTTAATTATGTGCCATTGTATTTTTACAAATGTTGTAAGGCGACCTTGAGTGTCAAGAAAGGCGCATTATAAATAAAATGTATTATTATTATTATTATTGCCAGTGGAAACCAACTACCAGATCTGTGTGCTGTTTGTGAGTAGGTAGAAGATATGGGAAAGTAAAAGATGCCTAATTTATTTGAGAACACACAAAAATCAATCCCTAAAATACACCCAAATATTTTTTGTTCTTTATATTTATTGAATTTGCCCTACAGGCATGATAAAATATACACCTATCAATGGAGCCATTGGCCCATTTTGAACTCTATCTCACATATATGTGAAAATGGCGCTATCTAGTAAAAAACAATATAAACTAAAATTAAAGTCCCATACTATCATGAATCCATTAAAAAAATATTTAAAAAATAAATTTATCCAGCTGTGGCATTGTATTGTAAAATAAATTTTCAATAGGAGATAATGGCACAAAAAATGTCACTATTGTCACTATTTTTTACAGGGTCTATTAAGAAGTTTTTAGTTTTTTTTTTTTTTTATCCTTAAATTTAAAAATTTATCCCAAACTACAAACCTGCTGCAAAAAAATAAGTAATTTTCATTAACACAGCTAAAGTTATCGACAGAAAACTTTTGGGAAACATTAAAAAATGTTTTAGGGATGTAGGAGGGTTAAATTAATTTTCACTAAGTTCAACCAATCAGATCACACTGAGCGTGAACAAGTTGAAGCTGTAACTTTTACTCTGAAGCAGCTAAAGCGAAGCTGTTTAAAACCCGTTGGCTGCACACTAACTGTCTTAGATCAGTGGACTTGCTGCATGAGCTGAGCCGGAGTACAGCCGAGCTACTGGAGACACCAAGAATAGATGCTAATCCGTCAGAAACTACAGCCAACTGTCACAGTCACAACCAGGACAGAAGAGCTATTCCTGACAACATAGCACGTTTGCAAAGCATGTAGCCTACCAGCAAATAAAACCCAAATCCACGTGAATGAAAAGCACATTAACACTAAACTATAAATCAGTAGCACTCACCACATTGACACGTAATCGTCCTGCCCAGGGTCACTGTCCCAATGACTGAAAAGGTGGGTCTTAATGTCAATCACAACAAGTACAAAGTTGAACATTGTTGTCCTGTGCTGTTCTTGGGCAAAAAAATATTATTTGCCCATTTTTCATTTCTTTTAAAACAAACAAAAAATGAAACACCTTGTTCTAACTTATGTTTATAAATCGAATTACATTTGTGCTCATAAGTTTACATACCCTTGCAGAATTTGTGATTATTTGGCCATTTTTCAGAGAATATGAATGATAACACAAAACATCTCGGGTTATGAATATAACCCTTGTTCCCTGAGAGGGAACGAGACACTGCGTCGTGAAACGACACTTTGGGGAACGCCCTCAGCGTGACGCCTCTGAAGCATGAATGAAACTTACACCGATCCTGATTGGTACAACGTCATGACGTAGTGAGTGACGGCCTACCCGGAAGTATAAAGGGACGCCGTATCACAACCGCACTAGTTTTTCCCGATGAAGCAAATCGCCCTCAGGCAGGGTAGGCGTGGCAAAGCGACACAGCATCTCGTTCCCTCTCAGGGAACTCGGGTTATATTCATAACCCGAGACGTTCCCTTCTCGAGGGAACTCAACACTGCGTCGTGAAACGACACTTTGGGGAACGAATACCCACTTATGCCACAACGACCCATGCCTGCCCTAGTGTGAAGCTGGAACCCAGGCACACTTAGGACGAGAGCACCCTAGCGCCTGGCGTAGCAGGGAGACGCAGACTATAGAATCTAATGAAAGTGTGTGGAGTAGTACCCAGGGCCCGAGGCGGGGAGGGACCCTTAGAAGTCAGTTTTCTATACATACATATACAAGCACTAACATTTGTATAGCATTTATGTACAAATAAAAAAGTTCCTGTGCAAAACTAAACTTGTAGTTAGGCACTAGTTTGGTTTAAAAAAAAGTCAGTTTCATGCAGTGCAGGGCCCCACCACCCCTCTCGAATCAATGTAAATGGTACGACCCACAGGTCACGTGCTTCTGCTGCGGACCTGCGGTGAAGTTAATGAGACAGGAGCTGGAGTTAGCCATGATATGAACGAGGAAGACAGGGGAAGAGTCATGTCTTTCCTTAAGAAAGGAAAATCGGGGGCTCAACAACGAAAAGAAAAGAAGATTAAAGAGAGAAAGGCAAATGAAGGCAAGCATTTGCTCACTCAGTTTTTTGAAAAGAAGGGTGAGCTCCATTGAGCATTGACATTGTTTTAACATAAATATCTACTCCAGGTAGAATAGCATACATTTATGTTCGTACTCTATTTGAATAATATACCAATACTTTATAGTGTCACACCCTACATAGCGAGCAAACAAGATTTCTGGGTAAACAACGGAGTAAGAAGCAGATGGAGGCGGAGCTGGGAGCTCAACACACTAGGTTTGGGCGGTAATATGGTAATATGGTATACCGCGGGATCTAAAGATAGCAATGGTATCAGTTTCAATACCGTCATAAAAAAAAAAAAAACTTAACAGGAAAAAACAGCCGCTACTATGTGTTGCCATTAAAAAATACTGTAGAAGAAGACCTCAAAGACGCGTCTCAGTGGGAGTGTCAGGACCGGCTCAATAGAAGCCTCATTCTCTACATGCGAGCTGATAAACATGAAAATGACAAATAAAAAATACACCTGTGATGAAGCTTTGGTATTAGTAATGGCTGACTCTGATTCTGAGGGAGAACATCTACCTTTAGAGTCTTTTCAGCCGAGTGAAAGTGAGAATGAGCGAGAGTGAGTGTGTATGTAACTTGGACAGCGGCGCCGCTGCTCGTGCCTTTCTCAGTGTCTCTCATAAAACACACGCTGTTTTTACCACATTTTGCCAAACATCAGTGAAAGAAACGGGAGGAAAACTAGTCGCTCTGGCCGTGGTAGTGAAGGGGAGGCTGGGAAGGGAAGCCGTGAGCACGTAGCACAACAGTTTGGTGACGCTGTCTGAGCCTTACGTCATATTTTTTTTAATTATTCACGGTAATACCGCATACCGAGGTAAAATAGGGAGGAGGTTTGACGGTATCAAAATTTGGATACCGCCCAAGCCTACAACACACTTGTCTCCTCTTCTGCTGCAGTTCTCCTCAGAGTCAGAAGTTTACATGAAAACACTGTATATTTCCTTCCATTGTCAAAATCTAACACAGATCGTTGGCGCCTATTATACCGCTTTGTTATGCAAATTAGTTTGCACACACTCTTACAACTACTAAACTGTTCTGGATGTTTATGTTCATTTAATTCTGTTTGACTCCTGTATTTGCAATTTTTATAAACTGCTATTTGTTGCTAATAAAAGTTGTTTATATTGTTTGTTATTTTGTTATTGTTTCAGTATTAGTGTTTGGTATTCAGTTTCTGAACAGTTTAGGTACATGAGTTTCAGTTTAATGCACATCTTAATGATTTATTATTTTAATTATTCACGTAATTCAAAGATTAAATAGGGAGGAGGTTTGGCGGTATCAAAATTTGCACCCTGTGATTCTACCTGTCTCCTCTTCTGCTGCAGTTCTCCTCAGAGTCAGAAGTTTAATCAGCAATTAACTTGTACTTAGCCTACATTGTCAAAATATTGTGACAAGAAAGTATATTTTAGCAACCATTTGAAGCCATATATTTAGTTTCAGACCCTGCAGCAGCAGGCCCCTCATCATGGCCAGTTTAATGCACAGTCTTGATGATTGAAAATGACTTAACAGTGAGACAAGATTAAATGTCTAGTTTGGCCTGTTTTAACACTGTGATTCTATAGTCTGCATTTATTTTAAACAGACAAATAAGCAAATTTAACATTGTTATTGTACACATTTAAACTTTAAAGGTATTAGTTCACCAAAATGAAAATTTTAGCAACCATTTGAAGCCATATATTTCAGTTTCAGACCCTGTAGCAGCAGGCCCCTTTCTTCTGCTAAACAGTGACAGTGAAGATATTTTGATATAAGATATAACTGATATAACATTATTTAGTTTGTAATTAGTAATTAAGAAAGTTTGTTTCTCATTGGGTCATTGTTCAGAACTGCTTTAAAGGTATAGTTCACCAAAAATTTGAAAATTCTGTCATCATTTACCCTCAAGTTGTTCCAAACCTGTATAATTTTGATATAAGATATAACTGATATAACATTATTTAGTTTGTGTTTAATGTTCAGATCAAAGTTTTTTTCTCATTTGTTATGGTGATTGTTCAGAACTGCTTTACAGTATATTTGATTTAGTCCAGGTTTGGACCTGCTAGACCTTTTGTCATCTCAGTAAGTAGTACTTTTGACAATAAAACAAAAATATATTAATCAGAGTGTGGCTTATTTTGTTTACATTTTAAGTGTTTTTATGATAAAAAATGCAATAGCCCACCCATTGGTATCACTATGGTATTTGGTACGGGGGCCCAGCAAGATGGTTTGTACCCAGGGCCCAAAATCTGGTGCTACGCCGCTGTCCTAACCTCAATATCATTGAGCCACTCTGGCTCAAACGTCACACCAAGAATTTACAGGAACTGGAGGCTTTTGGTCAAGAAGAATGGGCAGCTTTACCATCTGAGAAAATAAAGAGGCTCATCCACAACTACCACAAAGACTTTAAGCTGTCATAGATGTTAAAGATGGCAATACATGGTATTAAGAAACTGTTGATCAGTGTAATTTGGGTAATTTCTCTTGTCATTATGATTTAAAAAGAGTAAACACAATTGTTTGACAGTAAATGGCTTCACCCAACCACTAACTATGAGTGAAAAAAAGTTTTTGTATTGATCATTGAAAAATTTAAATAGATTTTTATTGAAAATGGCAGGGAGGGCTTAGCCCACCTAGCCCATTGATACCAGCCGCCCCGGCGCAGATCCCTCTACAGTAAAAACCTTCAGAGGGCAGAAAATCATTTTAATTTGAGATCACTTTGTTGTTCACATTGACATCAACTGACACATTTTTCTCTCTCTAACAGATGAGTAGGCTACTGTGGCACGTTTCTGTAGATTTTAGTGCATTGGAAAGCTCTGTACTAGATCTTATTCAGGCTTCAATTTTACATTTATTTTACTCGGAACCCAACGGGAATGAAAAGGTTGGATATGGGTGGAAACGGTAAGAGAGGCTTTGGGAGTCGGGCGGAACTGGAATTGAAAAGTCAGTCTGTACAACTCTGATAGGGTCCAGTATATCAGCCTATTTCTAGTCCCTATGTTTGAGCTGCTGAGCATGTCACTCAGCAGAGGTTGGGGCGTCCCAGTGGCATGTAATTATATATCATTTATCAGGAGAAAAGGTTAAAACAAAAGCATCTGGACTCAGTTTTCAAGATGAAGACGTTTTGTCTCTAATTCAAGAGAGTATCTAATGAGAGACGAAACGTCTTCACCTTGAAAACTGAGTCCAGATGCTTTTGCTTTAACCTTTTTTTGACTGAGAACCTCCACAGACATAATTTATCAGAGTTTTCTGTCCAGCTCAGGGCACTGTGTGAGTGAAATAGGTATGAGTCTACCAATCACTCTCTAAGAACCATTGAATCTATACGAGAATATACATTTTGTGACTTCAAAGCTACATGATGCTACTAGCTGAAAGTTACGCAGTAACACTATAAGATTGCTTCCCTGACCTCTGCAACCATTTGTCTGATAAAGACCTTGTGCTGAAACACTGTTTGTTAAAGTCTTAATAAAATGTCACTTTTGCAAGTTGGACAGTATGGTGCAATGTTTTTATTTTTTTATGTGCATGAGCTTCACCCCGTCTACATTTGACGTTGCAGTTTTAGAATAAATGATGGCACATTGGTACTAGCTGTCTGGTGCACATTGTCTTGACACTGAATGTAATGAATCTAAGTAGCCACGTTATTTTTACTCCGTTTTCTTTGAAGGCCACATTGAAAAAGTAGAAGAACATTTACCTAAGACACATAAATGATAATTGAAAGATAAATCCATTGTGTGTAGTTTTTTCTCAAAGTAGACAGACTGTCAGAATGACCATTGTTCCATTGTGCTTTTGTTTCAGGATATTAACCGTAAAGAAGTGTGTCTGTACACAGGACATTGAACTCTTATTAGAGATTTGAATCATGTTAAACTCTATGTAGACTGTATGTGCACTTGACTCGGATCACATCCTGTTGTTATTAACACCTGAGTATGTTCCTGCAGTGAAGAGGCAGCCTGTCTCCACAAGGACAGTGAGGAGGTGAAGTCAGGAGGCCAGCAAGGCTTTAAGACCACTGACTGGGACATGTTCTGTCAGCCCCCCTGGGACATTGACAACATAACAAACTGCATCACACACTACATAAACGTTTGTGAAGATACAGCTAGTATCTCAACCTGGATTGTTCGCTGTTATCCCAACAACAATCCCTGAATCACCAGCCAACTGAGGGATCTGCTGAACCAGAAGAAGAGGGCTTTAAGATCTGGTAATAAGGACGAGTTGAGGAGGATACAGATGGAACTTAAGACGAAGCTGAGGGAGTGTAAAGACACCCACGAGGGGAAGTTGGATTGTTTTTATAAGGAATATTGGGAAAAATTCAAGACTTGCCTTTCATTGCTCTCTTGTGGTTAATTTGTTTAGGGGCTGCACAATATATTGCAAATATATCATTATCGCAATATAATCAATTGTAATATCTGTATCGCAAAGAATGAGTATCATCATAACTTTACAGTTCTGTGTTATGTATAGTTACTTTATCAAATTTCAAAATCATTCTCCAAACAAATAATAATAATAATGGATTTACAGCCTTTTCAAGGCTCTCAAAGCACTTTACAGAAACCATTATTCATTCACTCCACAGTCACACACTGGTGGTGGAGATGTGGCAGTCATTTTGTGCCTATGGACTCCCCAACCTCCAAACATTCACACACATTCATAGACCAGTGCCTCAGACACTGGATGGAAGTTTCCCCAAGAACATAAACAACAGTATGAGCAGGGGGTGTGGAAATCAAACTGCCAACTTTCCGGTTACAGGACAACCACTCTGCCACTGAGCCACTGCACCCCAAAGCCTTATAAAACAGATTATTATTAAAATTAGATATTATTTATTTATAGATCCATTCCTATTTTAGACCTGTTCATTCTTGGTTTTGTCCTGGTTCCAGTCTTTAATATTAATATTGCCCCTGCTTTGACCAGAACATTTTTATTCTGTAAATATTGCAAAACTGTTTAAACCTTTTAACTATGTCAAAGAGCATTCCGATATAGCAGCTCATTTCGTTATGTTGCAATATTAAACAGTTATGGGTCGACAAACAACAGTGATTGGCGGGTTCTGGAAAATCTGACAGAGCCAGTATTATTCTTTTCTCCATTTTTCTTGTCCAGAAGTCCAGGAGAGACCTGAAGCAATGTCAGCTCATTGGTCCGTCAATAAAACCCTCACTGATTGGTTGTAGTGACTTTTGAAAAATGTGCAGCTTTCTTGGATCGCATTTCAACCCGGCGTGTGCACAACCACTTGCATGAGCGCAAAAAATTCACGAGCACTAATTTCACGTGTCACTTGGCAGTGGGGAGACTTGCAATTATGGCATTGTCCCCTGAACTCCATTAGAAATGAATACAGAGCGAGCGACTACGCCCCACGTGTGTTGAGCCCATCGTCGCCCAGTTATGCTCTAACACATATCAGCTATTCTGCCTTTTCTTCTCTTTTTTTAAAACCCTGACTTAAATTATGACCAAAGTGAACTCAGAGTAGACAGCTTGTCAAAGAAACCATTAACATTTAAAGCTAAGCCGGGTTGGGGAGCACTAAGATACTCCCCTGCATCTACATAATTTAGACTGCATCAAAAACCCTCACAAATCAGCAGCTCAGTGAGCGTTTGTGTGCCGTGGGAGGGGCTTTCCTCTTCCCAACTACAGGCCTGGGGTCTACTCATCTTGATCCAGCTGTTGTTCAATCCGCATATCTGCCCATCTCTTGCTCCCAGCTCTAGTAATGTACTGTCCTGGAAACATGCCAGAGCTCACTCAGTGGAGCAGATAAAAAAATAAAAAAATAAACACAAATCCTCTCAGAGCTGACAGCCTGGGGATTTTACCACCCATATTATTATTATTATTTGCATGACTCATGGACCTTGTATAAAGGAGTAGGTTATCAAAATGCTCCACTTGTGCATCAACCTGCTTGAGCAAACTTTTTCTCTGCAGCTTCTTGTTGACATTTTATTTGTTTTTTTAACAGTAGTAAAATCTGCACAGCAAAATCATTTTACTTGCAACAAAAAGACTGTAGTTACTATATTGACTAAATTATTTGGCAAACACAGAAAGAGATGCATTGTTATTGTAAGCACTCCATTGTAGAACTGGTACTCAGGGAAAAATCATTCAATGAATCAATACAAACTCCTGACCTCAGCATAAAAATGACTAAATAAATTAGCAAATTGTTCAAAATGGTTTGTCCTAGTAAGAGCGATGATAAGAAAATGGACAAAAAAGGTTTGCACAATGGTTTCTAGACATGTCCTAAGGTCCCATATGGGCTGATATAGACTGAATATGTTGTACTTGAATTTGCTCCTCCTTATTGTAACATGGCTGCATTACTCTCACTCTTGGACAACTTGATGTGATATTTAATGTGAGACTCCTGCACATCGCTCCAGTCAGCTCCAGTTACAACAGGTGGGGTACATTCACCGCCAACTGTAGCTACACATCACACTACCACGGTTCTCTAAATCTGGGCTCGATATTGTAGGCTCTCCTTAAGAACTGGATGTGCGGCTCAGAAAACTAAATTTTAGAACTTAAATCGAATTGTAGAACTGAATTTTCAACTCGGGAAAAGCAGTTCCAAAGCAAATGAATAAATTTCAAAATATAAATTAAATTTCAATGAATTTACAAACAAATGCATTTGCTTTCTGATTTTGTGTTTTAAATTAGTTTTTTAAAAAGCAATTCAGATTCAGTTTCTAGTGGCTCACCAGCTTAGAATAGCTGGTTTAGAACTGGTAACAACAAAACCCTGGCTTCTTTGTCAAACCTAAAAAACGCCCATAGATGTCAGTACTCCCACACCAATGGTCCAAACATTCAGTAGGCCGAATTAAATCCCAACTAATGTTAGAAGGACGAGGTTAAGTCTTGTGAGTTTGTGAACTCACGCATTTCTTAAAAATCCAGCTGGTGTTGTTGACACCTGAGTATGTTCCTGCAGTGAAGAGGCAGCCTGTCTCTACAAGGACAGTGAGGAGTTAGAGTCAGGAGGCCCCAGGGACGTGCTCTGTCAGCCCCACGGGGATGACATTAACAACATAGTGGACTGCATCACACACCACATAAACTTTTGTGAGGATACAGCTCTGTCTGCTGATTGTGGTAAAAGCCTCTCTAATGGAACCTCTCAAATGGTCTTCGAGTAAGGGTGCCGCCACACGGCAATTTACAGTGAAATACAGCAATATACCTCCGTCCACCAGAGGGCAGGCTCCAAAAGCGGAAATATAAGGAGAAACCAAATGGAGACTTTACAAGTGTAAAACTCATGTTTACAGCCTGGTACAAAAGATGGCTCTGGTCTCTAGAGCTAAGTTTTTACTACATGACAACTCTTGGGGGGGGGGGGGATTTTGGAATTAAATGTCTGTTTATGCTATCTGAAAACTATTGTTTTACTATGCAGTAAAAGCCAAAAAGCCCGGATGTTATCGCCATTTTATTGCCCTTTCATAACGACAATATCGGTAATTTGCTACATAAATATGATATGGTAAACCTTTTTTCTTACCTAAAACTGAGCTTCAGTGACACTTTTTTTACTTTACATCGAGAAAAAAGGTCAACCTTAATGCATAGCTACAATGACATAAATCAACAACTATGACCAAGTTGTACTCTCTGTTACATTTACAGCCTTTCCCAACAAAGCATTACCCATTTCAAAGCTATTATTACAAATCTATGTACTCACAGACCTGTGAGTTTTTGTGTAACATTTAGTTCGCGGCACTGTTGTAGCCACTCTCCTGTCTACTGTAGTTCTAGTTCTCTGTCACTTTATTCTCTCCATGCGGGTTGGGACCCTTTACACCGGAACACACGTCGCACACGGGTCAGTTGTGAACGTGTGGGACCTGTGAAGAGTTTGGCAGAGAGAAGGAGGGAGGGACAGAGGGAGCAGCAGCAGCGGAGCGGTGGCCAGAGTTATGCTCATTCATGGCATCACTCTCACAACAACACTCTCACACGAACAGAGCCGACCTAAATTACTGTAGTAGCGCAATTATCCGGAATTCCCCGAGGTGTCCTCACTGAAAGAGAACATTAATGAGGCAGGAGGGAGAGACTGCGATGTGACAGATGTTGGAAAAGTCTCGTTAAACGCCGAGGAGCAGAGGGAAGCAGAGAGAAAAGTGTCCTGACTCGGGATGGACACGTTTGTGCGCACGGATGGAGAGATATAAAGAGGTTGAGGATTTGGGGCCATGTTTACTTCAGTCAAAGCTTCAGCAGGTGAGTATTTATGAGAACTACTTTGTGTTTACTTAGGCTGAAGCACTTTTGTAGCATTAAACAACAGTTAATGCTGGTCAAATACGTATTCTCATTGTGTAGTTTTCATTTGGTGAAATTTTAAAAATGCTATTTTGATGTTTTTTCAGAATTTATTGCGAGTATGTTGTTATAGCATAGTCATCTTACACACGCAGGCAGAAACCCCAACAAAGAAACACACCTGGTAAAGGATTAAGAGATAGCCTTTGTGTAATACAGAAAACAGGTCATACATTTTTGATCTACAAACATAATTACTTCATGTCCTGCGCAGTTGCAAACTAGTAAGAATAAATGATCATTTTTTGTCCCATTACAGTTGTTGGCTGTGCACAGGACACAATATTATCATTGGTGCATGGATAGGGTTTCCTATTGCATTTTATGAAGTAATGTAGAAACATAGGCTAAGCATATTTAGAAAGAAGAAAAGGTTAAAGTAAAAGCATCTGGACTCAGTTTTCAAGGTGAAGACGTTTTGTCTCTAATTCCAAGAGACTTGATAAATTCTGAGATCAACTGGTAAAAGAGCAGTGCTTTTATCTCTAGAGGGAGGAGTTTCCCCTGAAACCAAACCTGATGGACCAGGCTGTTCTGGTCTCATGGTCGTTAGCTCTGAAAGGGAAGTGTGACTCCTGATGGGAGAGTCGTTAAGGCTCAGGAGAGTCGTTTGTCTTTTGGAGTAGAGACAAAACGTCTTCACCTTGAAAACTGAGTCCAGATGCTTTTGTTTTAACCTTTTCCTCAAAACGTCGGGATGACTGAAAACCTTCACAGTCATATTTAGAAAGGTAATTTGTAAGAATGGATTATAAAGAGCTGCAAGAAGCAATGATTGGACCGCTGCCCATCTGTACTCATTGTTGATGCTAAGGTTATTAAAAGAAGCTCAAATAGAAATCAGCTAAATCTGAGGCTACATTACACACAATACACATAAGTAATGTGTGCCAAATTTCATCCATTTTTTTATTAGATTTTTTAGTTCACCATTAAGAAAAAAAGCCAGGGACTTTGAGAGTAACCATTTTACTGTTATTAATGTAAGCAACAGCAACTTATCTTAGTCAAAGCATAGACTGATGTAGAGATTATTCAATTCAATTAGGACGTTTAGGTTCTTGCCACGCACATTTTTATTATTATTGCTTATTATATGCTCTGGTATAATGAAAATAGGAAATAAATCAAATGTTTTAAATTGCTAAATATGTTTTATTAATTTTGTAAAATAAATAAGAAATAATTTAAAATATAGTATGAAAATACAGTCCCGAACTCATTGGTGCTGCTATCATCCACATATATCATTTCTTCCTGGGCCTTGACCAAGTCCTGACAGGTGTGACACCTGTCTGCTCTGTCTGTCTGAGACCCGCGCTGCTTTCCACTCGATGCTCCTGAACTGATCATGCGCTGTCCATGTGAATGAGACCAATTAACTACCTCATAAAACAACAAGAATGGCTTTACATGAAATGAGTGAAATAAAAATTCCTGTGTGGTTTCTTCTGTCTTTAGTCCACTACCAAATTAAAATTTAAAAGTAAAACAAACTGCAGTTCGTATAAAATACTCCACGCTTTTCTCTCATGTTGCTACAGAGCATGTCCAGACATGTAGTTGTCGGTTTTGTTTTGCGCAGAAGAGTGATAAGAAAGCTTGTCTGAATGATTAGTATTTTTCTGCTCATCCGATATTAAAAAGAAGTGGGGCTTAAATTAAACAATAAAATAATAGTTATGCAACACAGTCCAATGACTAAAATAAAAATGAAATGATAAAATAAATAGTATTTAATGATAATAATAATCGGCACTGTACTGGAGGAAAGCCCTGTGATTGGTTAAAAGCAAAACACACGTCACACATACAGGTCCTGGCTCTTGATACCTGCACCTGCTCAAGTCCTACCTCTTTGTACCATCATCTTCGCCATGAAAATCAGAAAAAGTAGATTTGGACACTTTGGTGTATTTCTTATTCAGCGACCAGAAAACAGGATTATTCGCTCATCAACAGTCAATTTTCCTGTTCTAGGCTGGCTTAGACATCCTTGCCTCACTGGCCGGATTTTCCACAAGAGTTCTCTTCTTTGTCCTTGCAATAAGCGATAACTATTTTGATTATTGTGATAACGATATAACAATATTTGAACACACCTTGACATAGCAAAAAGGTTGAACTGATTTTGAATATAAATGCATCTACAAGACTAACTTCCACTCGTCAAAGCAGGGACTGAATCAATATAAAGGCTGAACCAGGACAAAGTTAAGCCTTTTAGAACTGGACTTTGTTTGGATCATTTTCACAGGTAAAAGTAAATGTTCTTCACATAGAAGACTTTAACCTTTTGCAATACAAAGGCTTCTTTGCGATACGGAAATTACAAATGATGATATTTATAATATATTTGCGATATAGTGTGGAACCCTAAAACCTGCATTATGAAAACAAAACCCCCTGGACATGAATACATTGTAAAATTTTATGTTTTTAGACAAGCTTAGATGTTCCCAAAAATGTGCATTCTGGTTTTCTGGCTTCTTGTCCCACTTGTCTAACTTGTCTTGATTCTACATATTGTAATATTAATAATCTCCTTGTACTGCTGTGTCCTACAACTGCAGCCTGTTTGGGTTTTGTCTTTTGGCTGTTTTGTCTTAGTGCAGTTACCCTGAGTCTATGTGAACAGTAATCCTCTGCATAGTTTGCTCCATAAACCTAAAAAAGGTCTACAGCAGATTTGTTTTTACCAGAGTTTGAGCATCCTCATTTTGCCGCTGGGAAAAAGAACCAAAGAGTTTTTTTTTTTATTATCACTGCCGCAAAGCTCATCAAGCCTCTGTCATCTTAACTTGTACGACTTCCAAACTCAGTGCTTAATGTGAGGTTTGATTATGATGTCACCTGCCGTTTGATATAAGCCTGGATCACAGTGGTGAAGGCAGCTTGTCCTCTGTTGTAATGAGGACACGTACACGATTCAGGAGAAGGACATCACTATCAAGGGAGGACCAAAGATTTAACACCAGGGATTGAGCCAAATGGGCAATTTTAATCAAGGGCGTTTTATGCACAGGAAGTTTGTCATACTCCTTGTTAGGAGATGATTTATCTGCGCTGCTACAGGATGTTGGGCATCTGCTTCAGATTTCATCTTAAAGCAAAGACAACATTTGCAGGGCTTGCGGTGGTAGTCATTTGCCGTCAGTGTTGTGCTAGTTAGGTGTAAATAAATCTTTAAATTGCTCATTTAAAGAATCCAAAAACATTGTGTTTTATTTACTTATACATTGTGTGATATGTTAGGTGGATGGTTCAAACCGACTCAGACATCCTCGGCCAACTCTGGTCTTTCTGTGAGAAGTCTGCATGTCTGCCCCGTGTTATCATGGGTTCTCTCCGGGTACTCCGGCTTCCTCCCACCGTCCAAAGACATGCCTGTACAGGTCAATCGGCAACTCTAAAGTGTCCCTAGTGAATGAATGTGAGAGTGAATGGTTGAGTCTGTGTTCAAGTGTTAGCCCTGCCGCTAACTGGCCACTGTCCAGGGTGTACCCCGCCTAAGGCCCAAAGTTGCTGGGATAGGCTCCAGTCACCTGTGAACACTAATGGGACTAAACAGAAAAAAATGCATGAATTGTGGGATATGTAGTCAGTGCATAGACTATATTTGCCATGTGCATATAATAATGTTCCACAAATGCACAACTGGTAGATGTAATATGCCGCCCATATCGTATCCTATGGGACTAGCTAAAACTGAAAAATATGCTATTAATACCTGAGCCTAACCTACCTGCTTTTAACTAGTGCTGTCAACATTAATGCATGCAATTTAGATAAAACAAATAGAGCGCATTCATTTTGTGTTATCCTGTAACCAAAGCGCTGAGGGTTACCTTGCCGGGTGTGATAGGTTCAAGTCAATCCAAAGTGTGTTAAAAGATGAATGAGTAGGCTTCAACTTGATTGCTTATCAGCAAGTTCCGTTGGGCTGTTAGTCTGTACATATTGTAACAATAAACGACTAGTTTAAAATACCATCTTTGAGGAAAAGCAAAGATGCAAATTCTGAAGGGTCAACCATTGGCTGGGCTTAATCTTTATTAATCACAACTGCTGGGTGTAATTAACGTGATAATTTTTTTAAATTGATTGACAATACTTTTTCAATGTTTCATTACGACACAGTTTGATAACGGTAACCCTAGATGATGCTTGTGTTTCTACTGTGCAGTGTGCAAGTGAGTGATATTTGTCGTTTCAATATTAGAGCACAAATCACCGTCTCCGTGAAGGACTCGGCTCATTTATTTGTTAGCTTTGCCCGCAGAACCTTTGACAATTTGTTTGCTTTTTCCATGACTCAGAATACAGAAACATCAGTGCAGCACTGGATAAGAGACACAAGGGTCTGGAGCCCAGATACTCACTAACCTTTTATAAAAACAAACTGATTACAGACAAACAGATCACAGGTGAGGATGGTTACCATTCAAACTTGTTTGTGTCAACGCGTGTGGATGTTATCAGGCCAAAATCACCAATCACCAAGATCAGGGTCATTTGGGTAGTTTCTGTTGTCTTTATGATTTAAAAAGAAAAAATACAATTGTTTTACAATAAACGTCTTCACCCAAGCACAGAACTATGAGTGAAAGAAAAGTTTTATTCTCTGAAAAACAGCCCAAAAAAAACACAAATTCTGCCTCATGAGCACAACTATAATCAGACACTCAATCAATTTTAAGAAATTGCCCAGTCATTGTTCCATTAGAGCAAATGAGAAAATTGGGCAACAGCTTTACTGCAGCTTTGGTTTTGACTTTTGTCTCTCTTAATACTATGCTTACCCAAAGCTCTTTAACACTGTCTGGAGAAAGGTGCTTCTGAGACAAGGACAATGCACTCAAACATCCGTCCACACAACACAAAGATTGCTAAAACCTGACAGACAGGTCTGCTTCTGTGAGATCTGGTTTTAGGCTTTACGTTAAACATGTTTCACCAATTCACATTTGTAGATAGAAAATATTCTCTTAAATTACAGATACGAGTTAGAGATACGTGCAAATTTGTTGCATGGTATATTGGTGGAGTTTTTTTTCAAAAATGTTGGAAGTGAAAAGTCAAGACCACAGTAAACCATACACGACTAACACATAACCTTTTTGAGGAACTGAGACCACTTTCAACCAGAGCTACAACTGAGTTGATCTAGTACTAAATCCAGGGGTAAATTTAAAAGTAAACCATGATCATAACTCAAACTAAATTATGGCCTAACTAAATCAAAACTGAATCAGGATTACATTTACAACTTAAACAAAGCTAAACCTTAACTATACCAACACCTTACTAAGCCATGACTAAACAATACCCTAATCAAACTGCTATTGTCTACTTTTTTCTGTTGTTGAGCAAGTGAGAGGATCAAAGATCATAAGTGACCACATCAGGAGGAAAGCTCTTTTGAGTAGAGCTAATTACTGCCCCCTGTGGTCACCGTAGGTACTGCTCCTTTGGTCCGTATATATATAAGTTTTGGAAAAACAGACCAAAGTACGGGCCAAATGAGTGCAGAATACAAACAGAAGGCTCTCTCCATATCCATATGTGTATCTTATTTACAGTATAAATGAGCCTTAATGCAGCAGGGCATATGTGACACGCTTGTTTGTGTCGTTGTGCTGTGGACAAACAAGAAACACTTTCACAGTCATATTGTAAAAAGTCATTTTTATCAGTAGTTTTTATTACTATGCAACTGTAGATTTGCAGTTTTTTGAGCCAAAACTTCTTATTACATGCTGGAAATACTGGATACTGCATACACAGGAAGAAATCTCTCAGCGAGTCTCTCAGTAGGGCTCTTCAAACACCATCCGGTAAAAACATGCACTATTCATGTCAGTCCGTCATTTGAAGTCCTTTGTAGACGAAGAGAAATAAGGCCATGTTTTCTGCTTTTGGACTGACAGTATGAGCAGGAATAAAGAGTTGAATGCCACAGGCCCCGGGCTTGTGTCAGCTGCAGCTTTGTGTGAACGACCTGCCTTTATCCTTCACATTTCAGTTTGTTTTTTTTTTCTTTAGAGCCGTACTGCTTCTGCTTTGAGTTAATGGCTTTAAAAAGTGCTATTAGGGCCCTGTGCATAAAGGAGTTAGGTGGTTTTCAAAATGAAAAAGCATAAATGTTAAATGCATTTTTCATGTTTCAGAATGTGTTCATAGAAACAAGGACTGCATGCAACAGCAAAGAACCATATTGGCTAGTGTTACTAGTAAATTAATAAACTACCACATAAACAACCTGCTCATACATTAGGTAATTGCGCACTTAACACTTATGGACTAATTAAACAATTGAAGACTGGTTACTATTCATGCCTCACAATATTAAGAGCATGGGTCCCTCACAGAGTCATGTTCAGCCTGGACAGTTAAATGGATGGAACTAAATTGCCGCCCCCCAGTCCTTACGAGGGGGGGCACGGTTTGCCACACTCTCAGGTGCTTCATGCATGAAAGATTCAAAGATTCATGCAGCAAGTTCACCGTGAACAGAGAGACGGCCAACCATAGATAGATATGGTCTTGTTTAAACATTTTTAAACAAATCAAAAACAGCTGCTATTTTGTGTTCTTCTTCTGTTCTAGTCTCTGTTGTGTCATGCCTCACTGTAAAAGGAGTGTGCGCGATGGTGGCTAGACTTTAGCGCAAGCTTTGTCCCGTTAACATCTCTGTTGAGGACACATTTGTGTCAAAAAGCCAAACCAGGTCTTGTATTGATTGATTTGTATGCACCTATGTGCATGGTGTCAGGCCAAAATCACCAGGGTATGTAAACTTTTGGGTAGTTTCTGTTGTCATTTTGATTTTAAAAGCGTAAACACTATTAGTGAAAGAAAAGTTTTTGTGTTGTCATTTATATTATATAAATGTCTGAACAATCACAAATTCTGCCAGGGTTTGTAAACTTATGAGCACAACTGTAGAACTAGAGTTGACCAGGAACAAGAAATGACCAAGACTTTTAGTGAATGAGATGAAGTCAAGACCAGGGTTGTGAAACAGCTCATGGGGCGCGGTGGCTCAGTGGTAGAGCAAACGACCTACAACCGGAATGTTGGTGCCACTGCACTGGTGTATTAATGTCTGAGAATGTTTGGCGGTGATCGGAGAGGCCAGTTGATTCCTGGGCAGCTGTGGCTACACCACCAGAGTGTGAATGTGGCGTAAGGGAATAATGGACGGCCTCTGCAAGTGCTTTGAATCTCTTGGGAGTAAAGCGCAATATAAATGTGATCAAATATTATTATCACAGTCCAGTCTCACACCAATGCCAATCGCAAATAAGAAATAAGTGCCTCCATTTACTGCAACACTGGTGAATAGAAGCTTCATGTAAGTCGCTTTGGATAAAAGCGTAATGTAAATGTAAGTGATAGTCTTGTTTGAAGTTGTCTACATCTAGTCAAAAATGAGAAGGAAAACTGATTCAGTATAATGTAAATGACAGTAAAATGACCCTAAGGAAAGACATTAGGGCTTCATGTAATATAAAATCCTCAGAATTTAGTTCCATTGCTGCATCCCCTAGAGTTGAAACATTTGGAGGACATGGTGCCCCTGAGGTCACCTGAGCCTCACTAACTGCATGTGATGGGACCATTTCATGAATAGTGCTGCAGAGACTGTTATACATCAAGCTAAAGAGTAAATGTAAGAGCCACCATTAAGTGGCTTAATGTTCAGTCATTATTCCGTTTCCATCTGGTCATTCTCTATACCCTTGTACACAAGGTCACCAAGAGCTCGTCCCAGCATGCACTACTGCAATGCAGGCTTCTCTCTGAAGCTCTACTCTTACACTCACCTTGAGTTTGTCATTTTTGACCCAAACACCACCATCTTTCTCTGTCATAACTACTGAGCTGGTAAATTACATGTGGGCTGTTATTGGAGTGTGTAAAGTGATGATTCCATTGAACACTGTGCTGTTACGAATGATGAATGAGTTGCTTTGTCTAAGAATTTGAATGAGTGGAAGTAACAATTATTTTTTTAAAAAGCAAAAACAAATTACCATTTTTCAACAACAGTGAATGCTTCTTCCAGTCAGTGTTTATGCTTTTTACACAGCAGTAAATTGTGGTACTTTGGCTTTAGACACCTGACCCTTTGAAATAGAACACAGCAGCCCACCGTGGTTAGTTAGTTACTGAGACTGATCTGGTGACTTGTCTGGTGTCCAGTGGCAGAGTGGTTAGCACACCTTCCCAATGATATGCATTTTATGTGAATTGGTCATTAATCGAAATTGCAAATAATGACTAAATGTGAGAATGAATGGGTGTCTGTCTCAGTGTCAGCCATTGCCCATGGTGTACAAGGCCCAAAGCTGCTTAGATAGCCTCCGGTCACCCACAACCTTTATCTAAGACTAAGCCAAAGAAGATAAATAATTGATTATTAAATTGATTCCTTTAAGACAATGTGCACCAGGCAGAAAGTATCAACAAGGCATGCTCCATTGTCAGTTCTCTGTCAATACAATTACCGTGGTGTTAAAAAAATGGGCAACTTCGATTTTGTGAAAACATTATACTCAAAATGTTGCAAGAATGGTCAGTGTTTTGGTTTTAGTTGTAACACAATTTGTTTCTTTATTGTATTTGAGAAAAAATGTTTATTCATCTAATGGCATATTGTAATAGGAATCATTTGACGTAAAAAAGAATAATTTTTATTATCAAGGATTTTAATAGAAACTTGGACCATTGATTGGCTTGCATTGATGGGAGTCTTTAGTTAGGAATGGTCCCATTGGCTTTTGAACATTTAATCAATGGCTACTCGTACTAAGTGGCTTTTCCAGACAGGCAGTTGCTTTCCTGTCGTGGAGGGTTGACAGATGGAGGTTGGCAAGGAAAGGAGTTTTTGGGTAATGCAGCATCGATGTATAATAAATGCAGCCATTTGTTGCCTCCTGTCACCAAGGAGAAGTAGCAGTAGCAGCGAAAGTCGTCTGGCCTAGATTTAGCACTGATTGCAGCTGCAGCAAACATGTTGTAGTGAATTACCCTGATCAGAGCGTGACCTGCTCCGGGTTAAGAGTCTCTGGTTTGCAGTGTGACCCTCTGCTGTTGCTCAGGAAGTATCTCTGCTGTTAACTCACACGACCTAATTTGTCACATCGCATCGGCGCAGCACAGAGACTAATTCCCTTCTCTCATTTATTTGTGCTATTATTAATATTGCAGACGGTGCAGTCCAGGGTGACGTTGTGCAGTCTTAACTCTCTTGTCGTCAGGAATTACAGCGGCCCTGCTTTAGACGGAAACAGCGCTGATGTGAGTGGATCTGTCACTGACCCACTTCTACTTTACACCGGTGTCAAACACAGCCGTCCTAATGCGTCTGTCCTCGCTCTCACTGCATTATGGCCTCTCACTTTTGTTGATAACCTGGGAAAAACTGTGTCCTAATTTAGAGTCTCGTTTTAGTTTCATGAATAACAGAAGATACTTACTACAGAATTGTCTCATGAATTAATTGTTAGTGAATATAATGAAGCTACATGTAAATTAGTTCTATATGACTGTCTTGACCGTCAGCTTTATCTTTTGATGCACCTTCAGGTAATAAAGGCAACTTTCATTGATTACAATTGTAAAATACAAAACCTTGCACTTATAAAAAAACGTAGCAAGTCTAAATTTCATGAGATATGTGAGCAATAACAAAAGGAGTTTTTCCCATTTATTTCTTACACAAGTTAAAGTTGCTAAAAGGCACCGAAAGAACTTGTTGTTTAGTCAACATTCAGTCCATATTTTCTGTTGATATTCTATTGTAGATTTGAATGCTAGAACCGCTATAGCCTTTACATATTTTTGCACAGCCTTCAAGCCATATGCTACTTTACTGAAAATGTACATGTGCAATGTCTTTCAGATGCACAGGTTCTGAAACAAATTGTGTATAACTGGCTCCTCTATGTCGTGTTATTTGGCTTTCTGTACAAGTCAAGCGTGACACAGTCTTTGGCATCCAGTCAGCTTGTAGTTTTTAGCTGAGCTAGCCGAAACATAAATAGAACTCTCTAAATCACTGGCTGATGTTCCCTACCCACTCACAGACATCACACACATGTAGTCAGTCAATTGCAATTTGAGTTATTCTGTTTACAGTTGTGCTCATAAATATACATACTGATTTTTTTGGCCATTTTTCTGATAATATAAATGATGAAACAAAAACAAAAATCAATTCACTCATAGTTATTAGTTGGATGAAGCCAATACTTCACACAACTGTGTTTACTCTTTTCAAATCATAATGACAACAGAAACTACCCAAATGACCCTGATAAAAAGTTTACATATCTAAGTTCTAAATACTGTGTATTGCCATCTTTAACATCAATGACAGCTTGAAGTCTTTTGTGGTAGTTGTGGATGTATTTTTTTTTTCTCAGATGGTAAAGCTGGCCATTCTTTTTGGCAAAAAGCCTCCAGTTCCTGTAAATTCTTGGGCTGTCTTGCATTAACTGCATGTTTGAGATCTCCCCAGAGTGGCTCAATGATATTGAGGTCAGGAGACTGAGGCCAGTCCAGAACCTTCACTTTATGTTGCTGTAGCCAATGACAGGTCGACTTGGCCTTGTACTTTGGACTGTTGTCATGTTGGAACGTCCAAGTACGTCCCATGCACAGCTTCTGGGCTGATAAGTGCAAATCAGCGATCCACCTCCATGTTTCACAGTAGGTGTACGGTGTGCCCTTTATGATAGGTCTTGTTGACTCCTCTCCAAGTGTAACGTTTATGGTTGTGGCCAAAAAGGTCAATTTTGGTCCCATCACTCTTAATGACTTTGTTCCAGAGGTTTTGAGGCTTGTCTCTGTGCTGTTTGGACTATTGTAAGCGGGATGCTATGTGGCATTTGTGTAGTAATGGCATTCTTCTGGGAACTCGACCATGCAGCCCATTCTTCTTCAAGTGCTTTCTTATTGTGCATCTTGAAACAACCACACCACTTTTTATCAGAGAGTCCTGTATTTCAGCTGAAGTTATTTGTGAGTTTTTCTTAGCATCTTGAACAATTGTCCTGGCAGTTGGGGCTGAAATATTTGTTGGTCTACCTGACCTTTTTATTTTCCACTTCTTAATTAGAGTTCAAACACTACTGATTGGCATTCTCAATTCCTTGGATATGTTTTTAAAGTTTTATACAGTTCAATTACCTTTTCCCGCAGATCCTTTGACAATCTTTTGCTTTCCCCATGACTCAGAATACAGAAATGTCAGTGCAGCACTGGATGAGAGATGCAAGGGTCTGTCAGGAGCCCAAAAACTTATAAAAACTTAGACCTTAAATACACACACACTGATTACAAAATCACCAGGATATGTACCAAAAACAAAGGCCCCCCAAATTAATCACAAATTCTGCCAGGGTATGTAAAGCACAACTTTATGTAGCTTTTGGGAACAAAAGGGGGAAAAAAAATCAGTCTGTTGAAACCATTTGTCATAGACTGTCAGTATCTGCAAGTCACTTGTTTTTAGAACTTTTCAAATGTGTTGTGTTGACCTTTGCAGACAACCATTCTCCTCTCCAGTCTTCATCTAAACATATCTGCATTTCACAACCAGATTAAATAAATCTGATTAAATATATAGGAACCGAGGCAAACAATTAATATAATCTCATTTGTCACAGGCAGAAACTGGCAGCAGGCTCCAGAGCCACTTTATCAGGGGCTCACACTCATTTCAAAAAGCTCCTTTCTTGGTTGTGTTCTTATATTAGCATTCAGCCATGCTTCCCCCTACAGCTGTTTGGGAAATTAAAAATGGTGTGTGTGACCCCTGCCGCCGCCTCTAAATTGTTTTGGGGAGAGTGTGAATCTTATGTAATGTAGACATGAATTAAAGGAAAATTACATTCCTTCGTCACAAAAGTGGTTATTGCGACAACAGCTGATGCTCATTTACACCTGGATAACAATTACTTGGAAGATGTATTTTAGAAGTGCAAAGCATTTGGCCATTGTTATCTCACCGCTGTGTGAGGGTTAATTACAAACATTGTCTCTCTGGTCTTCTATTCTGAATCAGGAGTTATTGCAAACACGCACACACAAATATAGGAAGGAAATGTCCCTGTATTAATGAGGTCATAGCTGTTGATGCTAAACACAGTACACACACTGTGCTAATTTCAAATGATTAATTCTTATGACTATATACTGGATGGTTTATTTGTTGAGCTACAGGGATTGGACTCCAACATATTGACAGCAGGAAGAGCATTGAGCAGAAAACACCACAAAAATACCAGTAGAAGAGTCTTTTGCTATTGTGTACCAGTTGTGAAGGGCTTAAGCCTATTCCAGACTCCAGACTTTCTCTTGACTTTTTCTGGAGGTCTGCATGTGTGAACACAATAGTGTTCTCACAAAACAGAAATTTAGAGTTCGGTTTAATACCTGGCTTGAGTATCACAATGCCAATACTAGAACAATACCTTTAACGTCAGCCTGAAACATAATTATGGGGAAAGAAAATTGCAAAGTTCTCTTTTGTCCTTGGTCCTACCAGGCTGTTTAGCACTGACTGTATAATTCTGAAATATGCAGCTTTTTACTTTACAGTCAGGGATAACAACAATCATGGTTAAAATATTAAAATAAATATTAAAGTCTTATTCCTCAAAGGAATGTGTGACTAATATTTTCCACACTCTGCTCTGGTGACTGTTGTTAACTGAGGGACAAATACCAATGACATTCAGATTAAAAACATATTTTAATGACACATCCACCAGTGGCAGCTGGGCTATATAGGGCAATAGGGCGCCACCCTCCCTGATAAACTATGCATAGAGAAAAAGAAAAGTATACAGGCACTAAAATAGACCTCATAAATCCAGGATTATACACTATGTAAGTATGTAATATATATTTAACAAAGCTGTCTGTCTGCATGTCACATTGAAGCTTGGTGAGCTGCTATGGGCAATGAAAAAATCACCCAGAGTAAGATGATCTCTGAAACAAATTAACCAATCAGATTTAGAGAAATTAAAGACTAGCGCAACATTAACCAATCAATGGGCCCAATGGGTGGTCAATTTAATCGCCCCTCATTGGTACTGTAAACACTGTAAACAGTGCAGCGGCACAAATACCCGTATATAGAGCTTGTTCCGTTCACTGTATATTCCAAAATAGGGATAACGATTTTGAACATTTCTTTGCAAAACCACTTTTTTATTTTATTTACTGGCAGTAAAACAATAATCAGAACAAAATTATGCCTGACTAACAGTGGGATCTTTTTCTCTGCTGTTAGCGGAGATGCTAATGCTACATCTGCTGGTGCTGTAATACTGTCACGGTTCAAGTCCATTTGTTTTGTCGGACTTTTGGATCTCTTAGGGCCTAAATGGACTGTTCTGTAGGTTTAGCAAATTTAGCAAATTAGCCGTGCCGCAATATGTGCACTTACACAAGCTTTAAAGAAGTCTGCATCTCAGGACGCACAGCACACCTGAGATAAACTATTATTTATCATCTGTACACTGTCAACACTATAATAAAACCATAAAGCCTCGTGTATTTTCTGTCACTCACTCATTCCTTGAACTCCTTTTACATTTTTGTCTTTTTCTGAACAAACCTCCTGTATTTTCCGTTAAGTTTAGTTTGTCTGTAATCACCGCTCTCCTGATGGTGAGCTGTGGTTCTGTCATGGTTCTGTCAGACCCAAATGCCGTCCTGGTTTGTAACTGTCCGGTGGTCAGCTACAGCTCATCTGTACTGCTCCTCTCACTAGGTGCTATAATTGACCCGCTCTCATAATCGTTATTACAATAAAACACACTTGTAACACACTTTTGTGTCACATATAAGCTACCTATCATTCAAGATGTGGTTTCAGTTTTTGACACAAATGTGTCCTCAACAGAGACGTGAACACAGCTCAGCTTCACTCAGCTTCAGTGATGCATGACACAACAGAGGCTACATGTGAAATAATATGGAACAGAAGCTGTTTGCTCTTTTTGATTTGTTTAAGGATGTTTAAACATTTAGACCATATCTGTCTGTGGTTTGATCTTTCTCTCTGAGCACATCTCGATACTTCATTTAAAATAGCTGATGATCAGCTATTTTAAATGAAGTATCGATACATAATTTTATTTATTTTTTATTAATTCAAGCACCATTGTATTGAGATACCTTTGAAGAGTTGATACACCGTGCAACACTAGAACATAATTCCCTAATACAGTCTCCGGAACACGTATCCCATTATATATTTTCCCAGAGAGCTTTTATTTTCACTAGTAGTATGATTTTCTTTTATTGTAAATTGTAAATTATAAATATCTTTAAGACGCTTATAGGTATATATTAATGTAAAACTCAGGAAAGTGGTAACTGAGCATCATATTCATAACTGACTAGCTATATTTTTAATCATAATTATTATTCAATAGTTTATCAGATTACTGACAAGCGTTTACTCAAACCTGCCAGACTCTTTGATCATTATTCATTTGTAAAAAGGCTTATAGGCTAATTATTGTCAGTTGCAAAAACTAATGCCCCAAAGGACCAGTGCTTAATTTTCTTTTGTGACAATGATTAGCTTCTGGCATGAGACAAAAGTTTAATAACATAATGGCACTAAATATCAGTGCATCTCTAGACAGTGCTCAGAGTCAACATCATCTCTAGGCACAACTGCTTTACCTTAATTCCTGTCTACGTCTCTCTGAACTTAGCTGGTACATTGTGGAGTTAGTTTAGCAGTGTCTTTGTAAACATGATTTTTACACTTATAAAGTCGCTTATATTTCTGCTTTTGGAGCCTGCCCTCTGGTGGACGGCGGTATATCGCTGTATATTGCTGTATATTGCTGTATATTGCTATATGGCGGCGCCCTTACTCGAGGACCATTTAAGAGGTTCCATGAGAGAGGCTTGGAGAGGAGCAAGCACCAAACATGATCCTGTAAATATCACAAATCCTGTAGATATCCTCCAGAATTTAGCGTGTGTCAACGCATAGGTTAGGAGATAGTCTGGAGGCAATTCTCCTGACATGATCCAGAGCACACTCACTGGATCCCAGGATTAGTTTATGCTACACATGTAAAGCACAACCATGAACACCACAGGGTTGTACACGGGTGGTTTTAGGACTTTAACGAGATTAACATACACATGGATATGACCTTATTTTATGGTAAAATGCATTTTATAAATTCATATTGGATAAGGTAACATAATACATATTCATTAATACCTTACCTATTTATAGTTTTCAATCATGTGACTCAATCATGTGTGCAATTCATGGTGCCTGGAAGCAAAGCGACAGCGTGTTGATTCCTCCTCAGTTTGAAACCGTGAATGCTTAGATCAACCTTTACCCAAGAGTAAAACACTAATTTGAACACAAACCGCCAGTTGAGATTATACAGCTGTATTTCGGTCTTCAGAAACAGACAGTTAAGCTAGCAGCTAGTTAACTAGCTTGTTTTACTGTAGTAGTTAGGTCACTTTAGAAAGCACAGAGCGATTCAGTAAAGATACAACTTACGGCTACAATAGAAATATTGATGATAATCTATCTCCACATTGCACTAACTTAATCTTACCTTTGATGAAAGGTTTCTGCGCTTCTGTGATTAGACAAGCCCGTTGCACGACAAAAGCTAGATTAATATTAGAGCCATATGGAAAGAAAAACAAGCCACACTTCTGAGAGGAACGCCGTAATAAAACTAGAACAAAGTAACTGCTTTATTTTACAGCCACCGTCTGAACATTGTCATTTGTGGTGCCTTTTGTTGATTCATATAAAATGTCTCTGATGCTCGGAGTGAGGCTCATCATAACTTTATTAGACACTCTTCATATCAAGCTTACTTATAATTACTGTAAAAACTGTTAGTTAGTGGGACATATCGAATAATACAACTTTATTCTTGCTTCATTTTGACTTGAATACAACTAACCTAGTCCTGTCTGCTCTCTAAACACTGACAGCAGCTGAGCTTAGTTCTGCCCTGCAATGCAGAACTGTGAATATGAAAACTAGGACTATATTGTCTTTATTCTAGAAGTCATCATACAGTCTAGTATATTTGATTAAGTTCTTCTCTACAACTATTAGCATACTATATCTGTTAAAAAAAAAGCTGACCTTGTTAGGAACCTCTTTTAATCAAAGCCCCGGGGGAGCTGCTGGAACACTTTTACATTCCAGCAAAGCACAACTGTTCCTACTGCAAACCTTTTAATATTGGCTGCTCGCACGCTGGCGGTCTCAGGGGCCGTCTGACTGCAGCAGGTGCCAGGAGTCCGTAAAAACAAGGCACACACAAACGGCCCGACACATCAACCTCACACTGTCTGGTCTGCACACATACGTCTACAAAAGTGCAAAGACACCGTGGGCTCATGCTGTGATCCCGGCTCTGTTGTACTGTTCCAGTCACTTTAATTGGGGATTTGGACCAGCTCTTGTCTTTCGCGCTGATATAGAACAAAAATAGCTCTTTGACAAGTGCAGCGAGGATCAGAGTGTGCATTCTCTGTTAGATGGGCTGCTGGGGGTTCGGGCCTGGGACTTCCAAACAGAGAAACAAAGATTACATTTACTTTCTGACAGTTTTTGCCATTAGAAATGGATTTGATTTTTAACCAAAGCAGCACCAGAGATTTACCTCATACAAGAACTTTCAATGAAATCAAACAGACTACAAGTCTAACCTACTGACCTAAACAAACAACCACATAGCCACATAATCAAATGCAGCTCATCTAGTTTACTATTGATTGAAATAGCAATTATTGGCTGAGTCATGCTTTGTATTGTTTCCCGTGCATACACCATAATCCAACTGAAAATGAACAGAAAACAAACTTTAACCTTGAAGCATTGCATTTTGAAAAAGTCTGCTTTTGTACATTAGTCTGGTGTTACACGAGTAGCAAAGCAGATAAGGTTGTATTGGTTACGTTGGAAAATGGTTTAAATATGAGAGGTTTCTGACCAGCTTCACTTTGCTAAATAAATGGCTCTGGGTGGCCGTTCTAGCTGATGTAGTACGACAGAGTTATAAGGGCAAGGAAGTGTGTGAAGTGTTGGTGGCTGCCTAAAACTCCCTTTCACAACCACCAGGCTTAGTGCCAGTTGCGTTTCAGAAGCTGATCTCCAACTAACCAACGTATTCGTTCCCAGCTTCAACTAAACAATAGTTTCTTTCCTGTGAGCCTTATGGCGTCATATTGAACGTCTTAAATGGTATGCCTGTCGTTAGCAATGTGGCATTAATGTTAGACAATTGTCTCTTGTACATCATACAGTGTATAGTTACAGAAAAAGTACTTTTTACATACCATTAGCTTAGTCACTTGACTCCATTTCAGCAATCTCAGCATAGATAATCCCCCACAAGGCTATGCAATGTCAACCAATCATGTCAGGGACCTTGTTACAGCACCACAAATGATGTTCTATTTCTGCATAAGAATTCATTTAGGCCATCCCAAAACCTTCCCATGGGAGCCCAAGTTTGTGTTCTGAGAGAAAGTTCTTGGCTAAACAAGTATTTTTAGAAGTGGCTTTGTACTTAAATCAAAGAACGGAAATACTGTTAATAATTTAGACCTAGTAATACAAAGGCCTAAGTAGTCTGTAGCTACGAGAGGCTAACCATGTCTCAGCAGGAATTCTAGGTTGTCTGTCACACTCGCATTTGGCCGCAGGTCTCAGCGGTGCAAGAGAGCGACAGATAAGGTAATTGAAATGAGCCACGCTGTGTCGGAGTTCTTCAAAGCTAATAAAGTAATTCTGCAGGTGAATAGGAGAGTTCAATTAAAGAAGAATTATTGCCTCCTTTTGCTCTTGGCTGTTATATCAAGGTAATAAAATTCTCCTCTCTTCCTTTTTGCTTTGCACAAATTATACTGGTGTTATATTCATGATGTCTTGTGATGTGTATTTGCAATGAAAAGAGCTTTATAAACCAGCCTTGTTTCTACATACAGACACAGGGGACAGAAAAGACTCAGTTGCTTTACATAGACAAATTTACTTTAGATGGCATTGTTCACTGCAGTACAGGAACAGGAACTGAGTCAGGAACTGACTCCAAAATGAGTCAGACTTTTAATCGAGCTAGTCTGAGCTGACAATGTAACTCTGGAAAAAAAGAAATGAAATAAAGCCATAATGAGAAAACAGGCCTTTTAACACAGATCACAACTGGCAGTGTTTTGGTTAACTCCAGTAAAATAAGTCCACGTCCGCGTTCACTCATCCTGTTCCTTCTCTGTTCACTTCTGTCGCTGAGTCACGTGACGACACAGCGACACACAGAGAGCAGGAGAAGGAGGCGGAAGTGACACGCACCTGTCCACTCACTCAGAGGAGCACCAAAGGATCTGTGAAAAAAAGAACAGCTCGTAGCCTGACTGCAACTCGATTCCCATCGTTCGTGTTAAAGAGCTGCTCTCCCCACAGTTCATACTGTCGTTGTGTCCTTAAACCACCTTGCCTCGTATGAATGTGTAAGAATGTTGATGGTGATGGTCAGAGAGGCCGTAGGCTCAGAATGGCTGCCACGTCTCTGTCAGTCTGCCCCAGGGCAGCTGTGGTTACAGATGTAGCTTACTACCACCAGTGTGTGACTGTGGAGTGAATGAATAATTGTTATGTAAAGCGTCTTTGCGTCCCCGGAAAAGCGCTATATAAAATTGATGTAATAATAAATAATGGCGTCCTCCTCTAAACACAGTGAAGTTTGGAATTACAATTGAACAAAATAATCAGCTCATCGTGTACAAAATCTGTCAGGTCAAACAATTGCAAACACTTAAATTTTCAGCTACAAAACACAGTATGTAGCCTGTAACTTTGTTTCCGAATACATACCCCAATACACTTTTGTTTCAAATAAATGCCTCTCTCATTAAACTTAATTTCAATAAACAAATAATCAAATAATATTTGAATTATGAGCTTAAATATTCAAAATAATATTTGTAGAACAAGCCCATCCCTAATACCAACACACAACAGGTAATATGTTAATTTTCAAGATTAAGCATTAAATGCAATAAGATCTGCAAAAACAAAGCTTTTTTGTGGCCAGTGTAAAAAACCCGTAAAGTGATGTTTATTTGCACAACAAACACGTCTTTAGCAATAGTTTTTATCACTTGTATTTCCTGCGCATGCTCTTCTGAGCTGCTCGGGGCTCTGCTCCGCAGTGCAGTGGATCTGAAACGCATCCACTGGGGAAGGGTCTGCGATGTCAGTCGCTGGCGTTCCACAGGTAAATGCATGCAGTGGAAATTGGGGGTTAGACTTAACTTTATTAATCCACAAGGAAAATTGCTTTGTCTCAGTGATTTAAGAGAGACACATGTGTTTGTGTGTGTTTGTATCTTTATTAAAGACTTACTTAACCATATCACATTAGCGTGTACACTTGGCGTACTTGTCAACCAAGATGGCAAAGAAATCTAAATGAAGTCAGTAAAATCCAGCAACTGCAGGTTCTTAGACACCAATGACAAAAAAGAGATCTTCACCATTATTTTGTGCTGATATGTGTTTTATTATAAAGTAGTGTCTATGGTTTGATTTGGCATACAAGTTTGATAAATAGTATAAAATAGTTTTGAAATAAGGATGCAGTGACAATTCTTCAGTACTTGTAACATTAACTGTCCACAGCTCCCCTTTGCATAAATTTTACTCTAATCTTCCACAGACTCACACAGTGTCTGGAGACTAACAGCACCAGGCAAATCCAATCAGATAAAACAGCTCTTTCTACAGACAAGTCCTTGGCAACTCCCAGAAAAACTGTTCTATTACTTGACTCACTAAATTAATAATCCCACTTCCTTGACAGAGTTCTGTGTGGCCTCCATCTCCTGCCAAACTGTTCAGTCCTCAACCATACTTTCAATGAAAAGGAATGTTGAATATCAGTATAACATAATGCTCCATTAATGTTTCTCCAGTCTCTAAACTGAGACCAAACACCACCATAAGTTTCTGCCAGTGATTATTTCTGAAATACTTTAGTCCAATATCTTACATTTGTCCAGGTTGCATTGCTCAACACACATGGCTAATTTGTGGAAACTAACAGAGTGGATTACACACAAAATAGTCATGTATTCATCTCACACAAGAAAATCATTGATTGAACACCATATTGCCGTCTCACAAAGGAACCTAATTTCCAAAATCACAAGGTACCCCTTTAAGCAGTGGGGTATCAGTCAGGGCCTTCAGTAGTAAACAGGCAAAATGCACGCATTACTGCAGCAGCGCAACACTCACTCATTACTTACTAAATAAGTCTTTTTTCACTAAACGTTCAATAACGTTATGCAGTTGGCTGACTAATTCCTCCAAAGACACCAGAATTGTGAGAATCAGACATGCAAGTGCATGCATTTCTGTCATGGTATTCGAGAGGCCAGTCGTCTTCAGAAAAGCTCAACAAGATTGTATATTTTACATGACTTTGAGCTCAGCCTTTAGTCTAATCGGGGTCAAATGTGCGCATTAGCTGTCCATCAGACTCCGGTGTTCTACCTTGGAAAATGTCTGATTGCATGTGTTAAACCACTCCGAATCCAGAAGTTCAACAAACAGCAGTCTATTGTGATCTTTAAACTTAGATAATTCCTGTTGTCCCAAAAAAACACACAGTTGTTAAGGTGCGTCAGTATGCAGCGGTTCTTCTTGACCATCTTGTTATGAACGTCGATCTCCGGTTTTCTCTGCTCATCCAGCAGCAAATCCACCCGACATTTACCAAATGTTTTCAGATGCACTACTGACATTATGTGACGTTCAGAGATTTGGTGTTTAAGCGCTGCCTTAATAAGACTGTTCAAACTGCAAAAAACAGTAATTCTATGCTCCTCTGTTGGTACTGAAAAATAAACACAGCCAGCAAAATAGCTTGTTGTGTTCCGTGCTAGCAGCTGGAACCACTCATATTACTCATAGTTGCAGTCTTTGAAATGTCTTAATCTAGTTTTGGTGTTGTTCTCCCATGACACGACGCTGGGCCTAGGGAAAGTCCTATCATTGAACTTCAAAATTTAAGTTAGGTGATTATTCTGTCAATAATGCCAACTACAACTCATGTATGTGGCCTTTTGACAAGAGGCTGGCAGAGTCTGTAATGCTGGCCCAGCAAGTAGCTGATTACAAGAGGTGTTCAAGTCAGTTTTTATGTAGGAAATAAAAAATAAAATGTAAGAAACTCAATCATAATGCAGAAATAAATTACAAACTAAATAAATGTATTTAATTCTTTATTAACCAATCAATCATTTATTTATATATATATAGCTCATTACAACAACACAGATTGACCAAAGTGCTGAACAATATTAGGGCTAGCAGAGAAGGCGCACCACTGCCTAAGTAATAGCTGACCCAGTCTTACAGAGTTATGCAAAGGCTTTCAATAGTGCAGCCAAATTTGAGCTTTGTTTGCAGTGAAAAACAGTTCTGTCTGCCGGTCTGAACAGCTGCTTAGGCCAAAGTTACAGTCCCTTCTGGTGCGTTCATTTGAATCCATGTCAGTAATAGCAACAAGTGCTTGTGCGTAATAGAAAATAGTTATGTATGTAGTAATGTAATTGACACAGTATCTTAAGACTCATGTGACTGCATCGTGCCAATCAGGGTGACAAATATGGTTAGTACTGATGCTGCTCTAATGTGGTCCTCGGGTGACTTCAGTGTGAGTTAAAAGTGGGACTTTGTCTTCGTGTGCTTTCAAAGACAGCGGGAATGTTAACCTTCTTAACATCTTAACTTCTTGTTAACCATGAATGTTTACAGACTGAGTGAAACATTAAACGCTTATGCTCCAACATATTTTAACATTTTATTTTAACATATAGTACCTAACAAATCGTTAACATTTAAATACTACATCATTGTCAATTAGTAAGTTATATATAGTACAATAAAGTAAATAAATAATGCTCACATCGAAGACACTCGTCTAGCAGAGCATGAAAGAACAGGGCTCTAGACTAACTTGGGAAAATGCTGCAGACTATTGTCCACATCCTCTGTGCAATGCTAAGACAGTGTGGAGTTAAACTAATTCACAATTATGTGAGGATTCTGCTCAAACTTAACTCCTTGCTCATTATGGAACACAAAATAGGCAGATGGACCCCCCCTTTATGCTGACAGTGATTATTGAGCTAATATTGGAAATATCTGCAACATAATCCCACAATGGAAAGTAAGACAAGCTGCAGAGGTTTCTGTGCTCAGTGCACTCCGCCTACAGCATCAGCCGCACGACCTATATGTGATGATCCAGAGTAAACATGGAAATGATTTTGTTTAGAAATGTTCTAAAAATGTGTGTTTTTGTCCTGGTACAGTTTAGTCCTGGCTTAGTCCAGCTTGAGGTGTTAATTTAGTATAAATGTATGTCTGGTAACGTTTTCTGTTTGGTTTGACTGACATTTGCCATAGTAATAGTAATGTTTGGAGTAACTTAAAATAAAAACAGATGAAGACTGATTGTCTTACATTGCACATTAGCACCATAAAACATAATAAATATAATAATAATATATAATAGTATAAAATTTTACTGCAACTAAATGCTTTACTGGCGTTAATATTATAAACCACTTTAAAGTTTAGTGAAAGAGACCAGTGATTATCTATGGGACGACCCCCGTCCCATGTGAGACGGCACCTGCCAGACCCTGTCTTTCACAAATCTCTCTTTAAGAACAGACAGCTCTGGGGAACCCCACAGCATTCTGGTTGGATGAAAAGCTGGTATTTAGTGCTGCTTACATCATGGATCAGGTTTCACTGTTTAAAACACTTTAAAAAGGATCAGGGGACCATTCCTCAGAAAAACATTAGATGTTTATTATCGATTTTGTATTGAGAGTTTTTTTGGTCCTTTCTTTAAGTAGGGCGGCAGTAGCTCAGTGGGTAGAGTGGTCGTCTTTCAACCGGAAGGTAGGCGGTTCGATTCCCTCTCTCCCCACAGTTCATACTGTCGTTGTGTCCTTGGGCAAGACACTTAACCCACCTTGCCCCCAGTGACTGTAACACTGGTAATTACATTAGAACAATGTAAGTCGCTTTGGATAAAAGCGTCGGCTAAATGAATAAATGTAAATGTAAATGTAAGTAAAAACCTTGTAAAATGTTTGTTATATAAATAATTAATGGTTGTTAAATAAGTCCACTGTATGAGTTTGGTCATGCACTGTTAATGGATGGGCTGTAGTGTGGACTGAAGGGTGTAAAGAACCAATCACAAAGTATATAATGATCAAATTGTCTACTTCACCAGGGACACAGTTTTTAGTGCTCTGGGGCATAACTTGAAGAAACCTATCAGGGACCAGTCTAAGACCACTTGTTTGTTGAAAGTATCATCTGTCCAATGTACATTCCATTAGACTGGTGGCCTGCGACCAAGAAATACACTAGTAGTGGTGTGCGATATTAATTGAATAGCCTCAGTCCTGGTGGGGACATCCCACGGGTTTAGTACAAGTTTAGTTCTGGTTTTGACCGAGTTGTCTCCTGTAGCAAGAGTAAGAAGCTACTCAATTAGCTCTGGTTTAACAAAGGTCTTGTCCATGTTACTGTTCTGGGCTTACTCCAGGTTTATGTCTCAGGTTAATACCTGGATTTGTTGTAGTATAATCTTTTTTTTTTTTTTCTTGTCTAACTAGTGTACTGTAAAACATAATTTTATTCTTTATGTAACATAATCTTAGCCTGATTTACTGGATGTAATCCCAGTTTGAATTCTGTCTGTTAATGAAATTACATTGACTAAAGCAAATTTTGAGTCTGTGGTCCATATATTTAATTACAACAAAGCATTAGCGCTAATGTGATGTCATGTAATTGTCTGCGGCACTACTTAAGGCAATACCTCTGCTGTTTAATCCAAGGCCTCGAGGCTTTCCCCAAGGCTAACGACATGACAGCGGTTAAATAATTCTTCGAATGCTCTACATTACGCTCTAATGTAGCCTCTTTGAATCGATCCTGACTGGCACAAGGCTAGTATTTGCAGCGAGCCGGTATGTTGTGTTAGTGAGATATATTGGTTTGGAGGGGTGGTCCTGGGAGTTGGAGAATGGAAGGCACAAGTGTGGGATTGTGAGTCAGAGCTTGCAGCCGCTATAAGAGCCATCTGCTTGAGAGACGGGACAGAGACAAACATTGTGCAGCTTTGGGACTGTCAGCTCGGCCAAGCACAGGAGACGGAAGAAGTGTCGGCGCAGTCAGGAGTTAGATTGTCTCGGTTGGATTTTGGATTATATAGCTGTTTCTGTGCTCGTCATGAAACGTCACTTTGTTTGCTGTGAGTGCACTTTATATTCCGGTGTTCCAAAATGTAGATGGATTTCTGTGCTGTGTTTAGTTGGAGAACAGTTGCATTATTTATGTCACACTTCCACAAGTCCAGACACTGGCAGAATAATGATATTATGCAATTGTTTTCCACGTCGCACTTTGAACGTTTACACATCTTTATACATGTCTTTTAAAGCAAGCTCTGTGAAGTGTGACACATCAGTTGAGTATGTTTACGGATGTGTGTATATATTATTCTATTAGTTCCGTTTTATCTCTTCTTTGATCGTTATTTTTAGAGTCCTTGTTTCAGCCAGTCTAAGAAACTAATTCTAAGGAATGCTTGAAGGCCAGTTTAAAAAGTAAAATAGCAATGACAAATATAGCCTTGCTTGGGCTATTTATAACTTACCATACATACCTAGTGGTGGTAATGGTTGCAATTAAATATGTTTTTTTTATGCCTTATTTATTAGTTGTTACTGTTGTGAGAACATTACTTTTGTTATACCATTATTCAGCACAGGTGTATAGAGTAATCAAAACCTTTACTCATGTAAAAGTACTGTTACTTACAACTACTTTCAGACAAGACAAAGTCAGACTTTATTGTCAGACTTTATTGTTATTCAGCATACGTGACCTGCCCCTTACACCCCTAAATAGACAGCCGTTCAAGACTAAAAGAACATCTACATTTACAAAACCTCCTTATTTCACTTTTATTTTTAAATAGTCTAATTATGCTCAATGTAAGAGTAATGTGAACAGTGCGAACAGAATCTGAACTATTAACATTAGGGCTAATGGTGTGATGCTCAGGGAACAAACTCAGAATCTATTTGCTCTAAGGTTACTAACCCCTGAAAAATACATTTACAATGAAGTAACAGTAAAATTTAGTTCTTAGGAAATGTAACTAATCACAGCAAAAAGTCTCAAGTTGAAGTACTTACTTCAAGTATTCACAGAAAGACTACTCAGTATAAGAAGTAGAGCAATAAAACTGAGCTGAGGGTCAAACCCAGGTCAAATTGTATGTGCTGTACCAGGTGACCCACCAAGACAGCAAACAAAACTTTTAACAATACTTTTTTTAATTTGTAGAAAGCATGAATAGCTGGCTCTTTTCCACCATGAGACTTGACTGAAGTTGGCAGATGCTTGGCCCTGAAGCTACAATAGTTATCCACACAGGCCTCATCTGCACTTTTTGAGGCAATTCATATATCATTCCCCATAAACTGAAAGATTCAGTTTATGGGGAATGATATATGAAGTGAACCTTTCTGTCAAGTTCTACATTGTGAAACAAAAATAATGCAGTGTCAAGCAATGTATGCACATGATTTTTAACTGGAAAATGGGAGTGGTACAAGTATAAACCAGATCAGATGATGTGTTTGTTGAAGAGATTTGGAGACAAACCTCCATTTAGTGTTCTAAGCCTTAATACAAGATTGTGTGTTCAAATAAAAAAGAAAATGTGTTTCTTTTGTAGCAGTGCTCAGTTTGTTTGCTCTAGGAAGTGCTACAGAAGTTGGAAGTTCAATGAATGTGAAAATTCACCTGGATCTTAGAACCTTTAAATGGCTTTAACATATTAAAATGCTTTATTTTGTTTTATTTTATTTTTTACATAATCTGGTTTTGTAAAAATATTTGGGCCAATTTCTTTTACATGTTTGTTTATGTTATTGCTTTTTTCTAGGCTCTCACGGATGGAATGTTGCTTACAAATCGACATTTCTGCAGGACAGAAGGCTGGTCTGATTACAACTTGACCACTGCTGGTTATGAAAATCTGCTCTGAGACTAAAACGGTTAGTTCTTGCTATTCTAACCCTAGCTGTAACTGTCCTAAGACTTTGCACATAATACTCTAAATCTAATCAAAATTGTAATTTTGTTCTCCTAGTCTGGATGAAAGATGTTCGTGGAGTCGGTCGTCCGATGGGGAGCTTGGAGTGTCCTTCTCATCGGAATAGGCGTTTCTGCTGGAGGCTGCCCATTACGATGCACATGTCGGCCGGAAGCTAAAGAAGTCATGTGCTCTGGCAAACATCTGACCTCAGTGCCAGAGGGTTTTTCCAGTGAGGCCAAGCATCTGGATTTATCCTACAATAAGCTTAAGACTGTAGGGCGGCGCCAGTTCTCTGGGCTCCAGCTCCTCCAAGAGTTGGACCTGAGTGATAATTTAATCTCCATGATTGAAGTTGAAGCTTTCCAGGGCCTGCAAAGTCTCAAGACTCTTCGTATTAAAAATAACCGACTTAAGATCATTCCAGTAGGAGTGTTCTCTGGCCTGTCCAGTCTATGCTTTCTAGACCTGAGCAAGAATGAGATACTGGTCTTCCTTGACTATACTTTCAAAGAAATGGCAAACCTACAAATACTGGAAGCTGGAGAGAATGACTTGGTGTTCATTTCCCAGCGAGCGTTCTTTGGTCTGCAGAATCTGCAGGAGTTAAACTTGGATCGCAGTAATCTCACCTCCATTCCCACTGAGGCACTGTCCCAGCTCCAGAGTCTGACACGTCTCTGCATGCTTCGTCTTACAATCTCTTCAATCCCCAACAATGCTTTTAGAAGGCTGCACCGTCTGCGCAACTTGCTCATCTCAAACTGGCCCATGTTGGACAGTTTGGCTAGCAATAGCCTCATTGGACTCAACTTGACCTCACTGGTAATTAGCAACTCCAACCTAAGTGCAGTTCCTTACTCAGCACTGCGCCACTTGGTTTATCTGCGCTTCCTTGACTTATCGTACAACCCCATCACAGTGATCCAAGGCAATCTGCTCAGGGACCTGCTGAGACTTCAGGAGTTACACCTAGCAGGGGGGAGCCTGCTACGAATAGAGCCAGGGGCCTTCAGAGGACTGGCCTACTTTCGCATGCTGAACGTAACATCCAATCAGCTCACTACTTTGGAGGAGAGCGCTTTCCACTCAGTAGGGAATCTTCAAGTGCTGCGGTTGGATGGGAACCCCCTGGCATGTGACTGCCGGCTTCTCTGGGTGGTTCGCCGCAGGCTGCGCTTAAACTTTGACGGATATCAGCCCACCTGTACGTCTCCAGATGCAGTGAGACTACGAGAATTCAGAGATTTTTCCGAGAAAGAGCTACCAAGGCTGTTCACCTGCCGCCCTGCAAGAATTTTGGATCGCAGACCTCAAGAAGCTCGAGTGGAGGAAGGCACCACAGTCCTGTTCTCCTGCAAAGCCGACGGGGATCCATTCCCTGCAATCACTTGGATTTCATCTCACAAGAATGTGATTTTGCCAAAAGGCCGAATTCGAGTGTTGCCCAATGGTACTTTAGAAGTGAGGTATGCCCAAGTTAAGGACAGTGGCACTTACCAGTGTTTGGCCGGTAATGCAGCCGGTAATGACAGCCTCACAGTTGGCCTCTATGTTAAGGGGCTTCCTCGGAATCAAAGCATCCCCATTTTCCCAGATGAGGCCTGGGTGGAGCCAACAAACACACAATCTGCCAACTCATCTGCTCAGATGGCCAAGCCCTACCCATTCGATGCAAAGACTCTGATTATCGCCACCACAATGGGCTTCCTGTCCTTCCTCAGCTCAGTGGCCATATGCTTTGTCTTCATGTTCTTCTGGAGCCAGAGTAAAGGACAGATCAAGCACACAGCTACGATTGACTTTGTCCCTCGATCGTCCATGAGCGGAGGAGGGGACGGAGGCGATGGTGGCAGGTTCACAATGAAACTTATCTAAGGTTAAATGTCATAATATCTATGACTCACTTTACCCTGATTCTCAAGAAAGTCACTAAAGGACATATATGTGCTTCCTGTGAATTCTGTCACACAAGGTGACTCAGAATACTGCTCGTCTTTGAATTTTAGAGAATGTTACTCAGTTGTGCATCCAGGTGAAGTACAGTACACACTGGATCAACAGGGCTCACTTTTAGTGGCTTTTTCAATGTTAGAATGTGCCCGAGACATCCCAAATTATGTGGTAGTTACCACACAAAATTTGGTTTACCAGTTTTGTTTGGCTGTTTGGCTTTAGATTGACGGGGCATCCTATGGAATTGCAAAACATTGCATTCGCTGTACTACACTATATTAAACACAAGTAAAACACTTGGTGCCACTCTCTTAAAACTGGATATAAAGCGGAAATAGTGATATTCTACTGTTTATCTCCACAGTTTATAGCTATACCTACACAAGGATTTACTTACTTTACTTCAAATAGGATTTAGTTTGTTATAGACCCACACTTTTTGTAGCACATTGTGCCGTTCTGGCCAAACCTGTACCGTACCACTCAGTGGAAATGTGGCTAAAATGACTAATATCTCAAGATCTTTGAAAATTATCTGTTAACAGAAATAGGATTTTCTTCACTGACTTTGGATAACTGAGCAATCGCCTTGCACAAATGTGTTTTCACACATTGTGTAGCATGAAAAATGACAGTCTACATTTTTTCTCAGATGTAAGGATTAACACAGTTGCAATTGACGTCTGTTCATTTAATTTGATTCTTCCTTTTTCAATTTATCAGGGGCTGGTTACATGATGATCAATAGTGTACAGGTGTTCTCAGCTGTTAGCCTCCTCCTGCCAATAGTACAGCCAAGGAAATATTTGTACTTTTGACCCTTGAGTTGCTATTTCTGCCTCGTCACAAGAGAGTTCTTATTGAAAACAGTGGTGGCTGTTTATAGCATTATGCAGATCTTGTGCCATGGACTTTGCAGTCAGCATATCTCAGCTCTACCAGTGTGGGAGACGTTGGAGCATCTCGTCAATATTCTATACACCAGAGACTTGTTGAATTAATGCCAAGGAGCACTAAAGCTGTACTGGAAACCAACACTTTATTGAGATACTTTGCTTTTTCCAACATTAAATTGTAAAGTTTTTGCAATAAATGTAGTGACTGCCAATCTTCAAGTATAGTTAAAGATTTCCAGCTTAGATTACTTTGCTTGGATATATACTCCCAGCATGCTCAGTAATGCTAATAAGCTTTTCTATTAATGGTAACACTTAAACAATACTGTAGCAGTGTAAAGGGAAAAGCAGCGTTGAAAATGTACATAGGAATGTATGCTTTCTTTTTTCTCACTTCTGAGTTTTGAAGCAAATTAGCATTTCGCCAACATTTCTCATGTTTTTTTTCATTTTTTATACACTTTTTTATTTTTACATCACCAACTATGTGTACACTATGTGTGTACAAAATGTGCCTCAGTAACACCACAGACGCAGTGAATGCTCACCTGATCGTTATTGTCTTGTAAATAAAAAAGGAAAATTTCTGTGCACGGCCCATTTTATCCTTTATTGACAAAGAAGGTGTATCGTTAGCTGAAAAAATTGAATAAAAAATCTGTACAAATCTGGTAGCCGTGGTTGCTTGTTTTTCAGTATAACAATACAGGGAAATTATAAAAGATATTACAGTACATACATGACACAACTCTAAATTTCACTTATTACTTTTACAGCATAAACCAGTAGAAAAGAATATATCAATAAAAAGGCATATGACTGTAATAAACACACTAAACTAAAAACTAAAAAAAATGTTATTAAGAAGTTTGTTTCTAAGGAGATAACGGTGTAAAATACATATTATAACCTTTAAAATGCATTTTGGATTAATTAGTGGAAATGTATCTGCATTTTAATTTACTATATATATATATATATATATATATATATATATATATACACACACATATATATATATATATATATTTAAAAATGTAATATTATGTATTGACTGTATTGTTTTGGATAATGTTCCTATAGTTTTTACAATGAAAAACTGGAAACCACGGCAGCTACTTTTTCACATATTTAAGATAAAGGTCATTTAAGATAAAGACCTTTGACAACAAGACAACCTTAGTAACCTGAGGTGTTAAGAGCAATCACATACTAAGACTTAAGAGAAATAGAGAGAAATAATATTACTTAAGCAGATTTAATAATAGTCAACCAAATTATTGTTTGAGAACAAAGCATTCTGTGAAAATACAACTCACCCACTGAGTTACTTTTAAAATACTGGACAATAAAGTTCAACAAAAATAATACTGCTATTAGAAGTACAAGTAGAACTAGTACTACTACCTCTTAAGCCCACATAAAAACTGTAGAGCTACGAGACTATGAAAACTAGTCTCATACAAATAGGATACATGATGAATGTGGTTTTCATTATTTTACACTGTGTTCCAGGAATACAAACTCTGGTTTCTGCTTGCAATCAGAAACAGAAAAAAAAGCAAATATAAACTAGGTCTGAGGCAATCCATCCATAAGCAACTAAGAGGATTTAAACTGGGATACAGGTAGAGCGTTAACATCCTAAAGAGTGCCTTTAGTATCATTACTGTATAAAATGGGCCATTGACCAAACTTTTCTTTCTACCAAGGAAGATTTTAGAGTGTTTGACCATTATCTGATTCTGTGTATTAAATTCACAAATATTATGTCTTGCTTGTTGTGAATAAACTTTAGCCGCACAAAGCAATGACCCAATGCAACAAGACAATAGGCAACTGCTTTACGTGACAATTCTGTTAATAAAGTATGTCTTTGAGTTCACTCGATTAAATGCATTTCAAACCTCAACTCGTTTGTGTGTGAATTGCTTTGATTGTAAGACACTTTTCAAATGCTTCAAATCCACAAATTTTAAAACCTCTTTGTGGATCCGTTACCAAAATGACTATTGTTCAGAAATTGGCAGGAGTTACACATCATTCCTTGCGTAACCAAAGCACTTAATCTGAGACAAGACAAAAAGTAGCCTTGCCCTTTGGAAACCACCAAAGCTGCAGCTGGCAGTTGTCGACCGGAATGTGTGCGTCTTCTTTCCTCAAGTCTAGTCCAGGGATTATGTGTTGTTGTTCCACCGCTGTACTTCTGCAAATGAATCTCCTTTGGACATTTACGTACTTGCACTTCTGTCTCCCCTGCTCTACATCCTCTTCTGCTGACTCCTAATTTGAATCCCAATATTGCCTTTGAGAGTGATAAGACCACCATTAATAGATAAATTACTCTCTCAATAGACACTAAATGAGTTTATCACTTTCACATCCAGAATAACCCAGAAAAAAATATAATCACGTGTGTGTGTAGAGAGTTAAACCCTTTTGGATTACCTCTGCGTGTCACAATCTGTTATATAGGTCTGTCTGGCGGCCGCTATCCCTATTTTACTCTCTGCTCCCATTGGACCAAAAGCTGAAGGGGCAGATTATGGTGGTGTCGTGGATCGTGGTGTTTATGTGCCACTCCTCTTCATCATTTGCATGCACGCACCGACAAAAACATGACGGTGTCCTGGAACCTGATTAGATTAGAGTCAAGCTAGTGACAAGATGAGATCAATTGTTACAGCAATTGTTAGAAGACTGTAAAAATAGTTCTTCTTCTTCTATGAGAACTGAACTGGATCAAATTCTGAGTATCAATGCTTTCTGACAGAACTGGGTGTTTAATCAAATGAGTTGAGTTGGTTCCCTCGAGTGGTGTTCTTGGTCGCGGCAACATTGCAGAAGCTAAAGATGATTAATAATCATGGATCCTACTGGGAAAGTGTCTATTCCAACACTCAATACAACTGTTTTTGTTTTTTTAAATAAAATAAATAAAATAGAGAAAAGGGAAGCGACGTAAGTATGAACAATGCATTAACACAACAGTAAGCTCAAGCAGATGGCAACAATAACATGTTTGCCTTACACGTTTGCTGTTGAAATTACCCCCTGTGGCACTCTCATTACCCCAAATGACTCTCTCAAAAAAGGAGAAAAGTAGACACAGAGTGTAGAGTTTTACAGGAAAAATGGACCACTTCCTATTTATTTACAGAGGAGAATGGGAAACTTGTGTGATTAGTGTGTATGCAGCAGGTTTTGGTGCTCAAGTAATATAATATCAAGAGCAACTATTACACTCATTATGGTGAAAAAAACCACAGCTTATAAAGGACAACTGAGAAGAGAGAAGATAAAGTAATTAGTAGCAAGTCTGAGGCAACCTTATTCCTTAAATAGCATGAGCATCAAAGACATTGTCAGAGTAACTTTGTGAAAACATACATGCTGAAGGCTTTTGACAACATTATCCTTTTTCAGTTGCAACTGATCATGAGAGCACTGACATTTTAACATAACTGTACTTCTTTGCACTAAAGCAAAGGAGCGAAAACACAGCTGTTATTACTAGGCGTCTGGCGGCTGCTGGGAAGAATCAGTTTAATCAATAATTACTGTAGCTGATAGGTTATATGTCCGAATAGAATATTAGCTCTTGTAATTAGTCAACACTGAATAGTTTTTAGTATGAAAATGTTTAGCTAATCTTCAGAAACAGCTCTAATAATTTATCTCATTCTGCACAAATTCTCTCAAATTGACATGATAGACTCGATGAAGACTCAATACATTATGTCTCCCCGTTCACTCTTCAGTCGCGCAGAACAGAGCGGCCCACAGCGACAGAGAAAAAAGAGAAATCAAAAACCGAGCATGATAAATGCAATGCAGCATTTTTGATTATCTATTTCTTAAATCACCAATGGGATGATGGTCTTAAGGCCTAAACAAATATGTCCAAATGGCATGAAAAAAAAAAAAAAACTCAAACTCTCTCAAACGATTATCCCATTAATCAATTAATCTTGACTGTTTTTATCGCAATGAACAATATAATCTAAGCGTTATCGTTAACACAGGCCCTTACTAAGTTTCATTTTATTAGCATTAAAAGACTAAACAGATCACACTGAGGATGAACCACTGGAACCTGTAACTATTCCTCTGCAGCAGCTACAGAGAAACTGTTCAAAACACATGGGCTACGCACTGAGATCAGCAGACTTGCTCTGTGAGGTGAGACGGACTTGAGTGCTCTGATGTTGGGCAGAGAGGAGCCTAGCTACCACTGAGAAACTGCGCACAAATGCTAATCCATGCTAATCAGAATTTGTATAATATTCTCAGTCTTCTTACATCCACTGCTAGCATCACATTGAATTCAGCATCAACCTTCCTAGCTAACGCTAACTACATTTACCGCCATGTCCACTGTAAAGCCTCCATACACTAGGCTACTGTAACCCAGGCCTCTGGGCTAATTTCATGGAACTAAATAACAAGAAAGTACCGTAACAATGCTACAAATATCCAAAACAAAAAATTGTGTCACAATTGATCTGGTATATTCAAAATATAGGTCCCCATCTGCATTTTATCACCTTAAAAACATTTCCAGAGTCAAAGGGATGATGTCTCAACCAGACTTAGAGAAACTTATCCATGCTTTTATCTCCAGCAGGTTAGATTACTGTAACGGCCTGCTCACTGGTCTCTCAAAACGAGGGTTAAGACAGCTGCAGCTTATTCAGAACGGGGCTGCTCGGGTTCTCACCAAAACCAGGAAGTACAACCACATCACGCCAGTTTTAAAATCTCTGCACTGGCTTCCTGTTGCTCAGAGAATAGACTTTAAAACAGCACTGCTGGTTTACAAGTCTCTAAATGGTTTAGCACCAGAATATATCTCTGACATGCTAGTTACTTATAATCCTCCTCGGACTCTGAGAACATCTGGGACAGGCCTTCTGCTCGTGCCCAGAGTTAGAACTAAACAGGGTGAAGCAGCGTTTAAGTTTCATGCAGCAAAAACCTGGAACAGCCTCCCAGATGAAGTAAAACAAGCCTCAACTTTAACAATGTTCAAGGGAAGGTTAAAAACCTTCCTCTTTAGCTCCGCCTACACTACAACCTAAAGTGTTTGTTTTTTCTTTTATCTGCACTCTTCTTTTTAAAATAATTTTAATTTTTTCTTATGTTTCTTAATCTAAATACTGTAAATTGTCTTTTATTCATGTAAAGCACTTTGAGTTACCCAGTGTATGAATTGTGCTATATAAATAAAATTGCCTTGCCTCTGGTCCTAGAATTCCTTTAACTTGATTTTACAGCTGGGTATTATTTATAGTGCAATAACATTCTCAACTGGCCTGTTCTCAGTGGGTTGCAGAGCGTGTGGTTCAAAAAGTGAGAAGATATTTGACAATATCATAAACTTTTAAATAAGTGAAGTGTTTTAAATACATTATCAATATGGGTTTAAAAAATAATACCATAACAGTCTTGAAGAAATTGTTTATGTTTTTATTAGATAAATAATTTAGTTGGGTGTCTGCAGAAAATGGCTTGCAACAAAATATTCAGTAAAAGAAATTGGGTCCCAAGATAAGACCTGTTTTTTTCATAATAATCCTGCATATTATAGCTTTAACCTATTGATCAATAAGCATTTGGATCATATTCATATCAGATAAGAAGGTGTTGTTTGAAGTACTACTGATACTGCATTCATTGATTCATTGATTCAACTCAAACTGTGACTGGACACACTGAGCTGACAGTTCTGTTTGTGCAGTGATTACTGGACAGTGAGGGCAGATAGATTGAAAATCCGTGTTTTGCTTCCATCTAGTGGGGAAAATAGCACACAGTTAATCTGATAGTACTGCCTTGCAGTGACATCATGGTGCTGATTTGGAGCGGCTCAGTGGAGACAGAGAACTGTGAAGGGGCAGAGGTCAGGGCAGGACAAAGATAGCTGAGTGAAAAGAAAGACGTGGAGGAGAAATTAAGTCTGTGAAAGGACTACAAAAGTGGAAGATCACAATTTAAAAAATAGGATTGACTATTGACATTGGTCAAACAGGGCAATGTTAAATGTTCACTTCTGGTCTAAACTAGGAATAAACCAGAACTCAATCTGGGGCACCTCAACGGCTCACCTGGTAGAGCGCATATGTTGCCCATCCCGTGCCCGGTGTGTGCCCGAGAGGGGTTACTATGTTAAACCCTGAGAATAAAGGCAAAGAGGCAGATGAGTTTAGCTCGTGCTTTGCTGGGCTGCAGGGTTTATTCTGAAATGTCTGCTCACGTGGCTATAGGTCCCTTTCCTGACACATTAAGGTATTGTGGTCACAAGCAGATGTACATTTGTCATTTGGCTCATTTTAGACACAATAATATATAAAAAAAATATATATATACTATTGGGGGGGGTCTTTTTTAACAACTTGACTTTACATATAAAATGGTTTTATGAATTCTAGTTGTTTTAACAGTTTTTAGGCCTATTTAAAATTTTAATGCTTATTGGAACAATGTATCTTATTATGGGCCATACACATGGTCAATTTGATCAATTTTGATGCAATGGTATGTCTCATAAAACAAGCTAAGTGTAAAAGTATACTCATTTACAACTGTGCCTTTGGTTTTTTGTCTTATTAATGCATTTTCCTAACAACTAACAGCAGAAATTATATATTATATATATATATATATTACTCCCATCGTTTATTAAATATTTAATAACTAAATATAATTTTATCATTTGTTATACATTGGGTGTCTTTGATGCACCTTGTTGAACTTTGTGATGGTAAAATGCACTGCTTTTTTTCCATTAGGTGGTTTTAATTATTCTCAACTTCTATTCATTCTGCCCCATCAAATTGAGGCAAAAGGCCGCTTTACTTCCTTGAGCGGCTTTGTTTATTATTTGTGTAAAAGTGATGTTTGGGGAGGTAATTTAATCAATGGGCTGCTAAATTGCAACTCGAATTTGTGCTTTCGCTAAGATCATACCAAAATGGCGTACACTTTATTTCATCATTAGTCATGGTGGCCACCAAAAAGCCAAAGAGAATATTTTTTTTCTGAAAGATGCACTACAGAGCTGCTCTAGGAGTATTTACAACAGTGTGATTCACTGAGGGAAGCTGTAGGGGGAGCTGCACAAATCTTACTTTGTTCTGCTTTAGGAATTGTATTAGTTATTTAGGGATGCACCGAATGTTCGGCCACCGAAATTATTTGGCCGAATAAGTAAAAATAAATTTTGCCGAACAATGGCGTTTTTAATGACGCAATCAAATAACCCGCGTAGAGTGAGAGGCGCGGGCTTTATGCAGCAAACATGTCAGCAGTGTGGAAGCACTTTAAAGTGTCAGAGAAAGAGGCAAAAACGGCCGTTTGCAGACATTGTTCTGCTGAATTGTCCAGAGGGTGCATCTGCAAAAACGTACCTACTTCAAGTGAAACAGACCACGGAGTGAAAACAACTAAACGTGCGCTCTTAGAAGCTGTCAGCACACGATTTAGTCAGGCGGACTCAGAACTCCTGTACAGCATCACGACTGTGCTTGATCCACGATATAGCCTAAAGATCATTACTTGGATGTGGGGAAAAAGATGCACACACGAGAAATAATTCAGGCTGAGTTGGATTTGGGAAAGCCGCTAGGTAATGGGTGATGTCAGGGTTAGGTGATGCACAGCGCAGGAGATGAAAACAGCGCAGAGAGTAAACGGGCTCGTAGGCTACTACAGATGAGCCGCGCACAGTCTCGCTGTCTGACGATGAGATCCTCCAAGAGAATAACCCATTTGCAAGACAGAGGACAAGCTCGACTGCTCAACAGTTGGATGGGTATGTCTCAGAAGCCCCATCCCCACGAGCAATAACCCTCTCGAATTTTGGAGGACCAATCAAGGCTGCTTTCCCGACCTGGCGCAGATGGCACGCAGGTAGGCTATGGGAAATTAATTTAAGATTTTATTTATATTTGGGATTATGGTAACACTTTATAAGTAGTTTCTATTTTTAACATTAACTAACAATGAAAACCCCTTATTAAAAGCATTTATTAATCTTAATGTTAACATTTACTAATACAGTATTAAAATTAAGTATCACATTTGTAATTTTTGAATTAAAAAGTATCAAAAGTGGTAGACCTATTTGTTAAAATTGTGAATGCACTCATACTAACATGAACTAAATATTTTTTTTATTATCTTACATTAAGGAAGATTAATAAATACCATAACAAATGTATTGCTCATTGTTAGTTAAATAAATATTTTGAAATTGTATTTTTGTTATTTGATTTTTTTATCTGAAAAGCAACACAAAATAGTAAAAAGCAAATTTTTACTATTTAATTATTGTAATGGTGAAAAAATTGGCAAAATAAATGGAAAAATAGTGATACACCGCGTTCGGTATTCGGCCTTCGGCCAAGCATTTCATTATTATTCGGCTTCGGCTTCGGCCAAGAATTTCATTTTGGTGCATCCCTATAGTTATTATATATAAAACCCCTTTAATTTACACTCTTTATCTTTGAACCTGTGTCTGGTTCTTTCTCTGTCAGCCTGCTATCACTTAATTCATTCATTTAATTCAAAACCAACAGCCACAGTGTCACTGTTTTATTCATTTCAGCTAATATAATGCTCGTTCTGTTTATTTGCAGTTTTCAGTTTGGTTTAAGATGTAAAGTGAGGTGAATCACTACAGAACGAAAATGAATATTGCCCAAAAGCTGAAAAGTCAGCTGAATGAGTGTGTCCCGAGGGCTATGAGAGAAAGAGGGGCAAGGTGCGTCACTGATGTTTGTGAAGCAAGTGCCTCTTTGGCCGTGGCCAGTTGGGTGTGTGGAATAAAGTGAGCCATACACAAAACCCCTCATACTTTGTGTGCAGGCCGCACACAAAGTATGGGCAGAGGCTGTGAAGATAAGTATGCTCATTCAAAGAAATTAAAACAAATGTTAGCCTATATTAATTTCCTTCGGAGAGGCACTTTGGCCACAGAGAGCAAAAGGGCTGTAGCCTGGGCAACAATAGCCCGAACCGGTGCACACCCCTGCTCCTTCTTACTGTAACTTTATTAGTTTGTATTAATCCTCTCTCATCTCGGATGTGTGCTCCAATATAACACTAACAAGAGGTCAATACAGTCATCTAAAACTCTTCTCCTGTTGCCTGCTCCTCTTCTGCTTGCCTCTCTTTTCCTCCTTTTCATCATCTTTAGAAAATAGATGTTTTTTGTCATATCTATTAAGAGTTTATTAATCTTGAACAGCAATAGAGAACTGGATTGTACCACTGAGATGAGTGGGGAGATTCCTTTCCAAACCTAAAAAAAAAAATAGTTTTGATTGCTTATACAACTACATATTGTCACAAATAGTGTCACAAATATTACAAGAAGGGGACATCACTTGAGAAGGAGGGGTCCTGACCATCACGTATCCCCTGGGAAATCTGCCCATGCACTGGGGCACTATTGACATGTATTGATTGGATGGCTCCTGAGGCAGTGTTCTGTTGGGGTGTTGACATGGGGAGCAGGGAAATGGACTCTTAATGTTGTGATATTTCTTTATGTTTATAAGAGGCTATGCTACAGTAGGGTTCATAAATATTGGGACATCAACACAATTCTAATATTTTAGGTTCTATACACCACCACAATGGATTTGAAATGAAACGACTTTTAGCTTTAATTTGAGGGTATTTACATCCAAATCAGGTGAACAGTGTAGGAATTACAACAGTTTGTATATGTGCCTCCCACTTTTTAAAGGGACCAAAAATAATAGTACAATTGGTTGCTCAGCTGTTCCATGTCCAGGTGTGTGTTATTCCCTCATTATCCCATTTACAAGGAGCAGATAAAAGGTTCAGAGTTCATTTCAAGTGTGGTATTTGCATTTGGAAACGGTTGCTGTCATCTCTCAATATGAAATCCAAAGAGCTGTCACTATCAGTGAAGCAAGCCATCATTAGGCTGAAAAAACAAAACAAACCCATCAGAGAGATAGCAAAAACTTTAGGTGTGGCCAAATCAACTGTTTAGAACATCCTTAAAAAGAAAGAACGCACCGGTGAGCTCAGCAACACCAAAAGACCCGGAAGACCACGGAAAACAACTGTGGTGGATGACCAAAGAATTCTTTCCCTGTTGAAGAAAACACCCTTCACAACAGTTGGCCAGATCAAGAACACTCTCCAGGAGGTAGGTGTATGTGTGTCAAAGTCAACACTCAAGAGAAGACTTCACCAGAGTGAATACAGAGGGTTCACCACAAGATGTAAACCATTGGTGAGCCTCAAAAACAGGAAGGCCAGATTAGAGTTTGCTAAACAACATCTAAAAAAGCCTTCACAGTTCTGGAACATCATCCTATGGACCAATGAGACCAAGATCAACTTGTATCAGAGTGATGTGAAGAGAAGAGTCTGGAGAAGGAAAATAACTGCTCATGATCCAAAGCATAGCACCTCATCAGTGAAGCATGTGGTGGTAGTGTCATGGCCTGGACATGTATGGCTGCCAATGGAACTGGTTCTCTTGTATTTATTGATGATGTGACTGCTGACAAAAGCAGGATGAATTCTGAAGTGTTTCGGGCAATATTATCTGCTCATATTCAGCCAAATGCTTCAGAACTCATGGGACAGTGCAGATGGACAATGACCCGAAGCATACTGCGAAAGCATACATTTTTACATTTAGTCATTTAGCAGACACTTTTATACAAAGGACTTACAAGTGAGAAAAACAATGGAAGAAATTTCAACGCCACAAGATAACAAAAAGCATAAATGCACCAAAAACTAGACAGTTAAAACCTAGCACAGTATACAAAGCTAAGGAAAAAAATTATTTTTATTTATTTATTTTTAAATAGAGAAGGTATCGATAGAAAGGAAGTAGAACTAAAGGTCTATTTTTCCTAATGTTGATGAATCTACAGGACCAGGTGGTGCTGCAACATGACTTGTGAAGTTTAGTTGATCATCAATTACCACTCCCAGATTTCTGGCAGTGCTGGACGGTGTAATGGTTGAATGGAGAGGTTATGGCGGGTCCCTGTGTTGGCCGGAATCACAAGCAGTTCTGTTTTTGCAAGGTTCAGCTGCAGGTGATGGTCCTTCATCCAAAGTGAGATGTCACTCAGACATGCCGAGACGCGAGCAGAGACCGTTGGATCGTCATTTCAACCTGACGATCCGACGTAGCAACCAAAGAGTTTTTTGAGGGAAAGAAGTGGAATGTTATGCAATGGCCAAGTCAATCACCTGACCTGAATTTGATTGAGCATGCATTTCACTTGCAAATGTCAATATTGTGAGGAAGGACTGAAGACTCAAATGCTCAAAGACAGTGAAGGTAAAGGTTTCTTTAAAGCAACGAGACAAAGATACGGACAGGAAGCTGGAGAGCTGAGCCAAGGACTGGGATCGAGCCGGGAACTGAAACCAAACTGGAGAGCAGGACCGAGGGTTGGAACTGAGCCGAGGACCGAGACCGAGCTGTGGAACTGGGCTGATGGCTGGAGTCAAGCCGGGGACTGGGACCAAGCCGGAGAGTTGGACCGAGGGCTTGAACCGGACCGAGGACCAGAACCGAGACGTAGGGCTGGACTCGAACCGGAGTGGTACCAAGCTGGAGAGCTGGACCGAGGGCTGGAGTCGAGCCGGGGACTGGGACCAAGCCGGAGAGCTGGACCGAGGGCTGGAGTCGAGCCGGGGACTGGGACCAAGCCGGAGAGCTGGACCGAGGGCTGGAGTCGAGCCGGGGACTGGGACCAAGCCGGAGAGCTGGACCGAGGGCTGGAGTCGAGCCGGGCTGGGACCAAGCCGGAGAGCTGGACCGAGGGCTGGAGTCGAGCCGGGACTGGGACCAAGCCGGAGAGCTGGACCGAGGGCTGGAGTCGAGCCGGGGACTGGGACCAAGCCGGAGAGCTGGGCCGAGGGCTGGAACTGAGTCGGCACTGGGACCAAGCTGAAGCGCTGGAACTGAGGCTATCTGGATATTCACACAATGCATGCTGAACGATCTGGCAGAGAAGAGGTGGACAAGAGAGGTTTAAATACCTCACTGATGGCAATAGGGTGCAAGTGTTTGAAACAGTTGACAGGAATGAGGTGAAGGAGGGAAGAGAGAAGTGGAGCGGATCCCTGAGAGAAACGGAGTGGATCTGACAAATATTTTCTTCAGAATACAACATATCAAATGTTAAAAGTGAGACATTTTGAAATGTCATGCCAAATAGTGGCTCCTTTTGGATTTCATGAGAGCTACACATTCCAAAAATATTGGGACAGGTACAGAACCCCACCTCTTTCTAAGGACTCCGTTTGGGCAAACAAACACTATTGTATGGTGTGTGTCTGTGTCCTGCTGTAAAAACAACTTGCCTCTTGGGGATAATAAAGACTCCTTGAACCTTGAAATACCAAGAGTGCATCTGTGGACCCTCCGTGGCTTTGTCTTATTACAAAGTGTTCGGATCTTTTTAAATTTTCAGCCATCCGAATAGGCTAGCAACAGGCAGCACACATGGCACGACTCGTGTTTGTCATTAGTTTCGTATTTTTGTTTTATTTATACAAATGACCACAGGTCATAAACCTGAAATAAGGAATAAACAGTGTTACAAATATATACATTGAACATATAATGCAAAATAAACAACCATGAAGTAGTTACAATAAATAACTAGGTCTATTTCTGCTGTAAATACACTATCATATAATCTCCTACACAGCTGTATAGACACCGCAGAAACTACATTTCCCATCACGCTACTGCGCCTCGCATCTGCGCAGCACAGAGTATAACCATCACACGAGTCGGCGGATAAAGTGCATTAATCATTATAACATTAAAGCTCAATGCTTTACTGAATTGATGCAACTCCGTTGCCTACCACACCTCGCTACTGAGAGAACTGAACAGTACACACGCCAACCCAACCACAAGTCTCTCCGCACAAACTAAACGCAGCCAATGTTGACAAATACACAAATATGAAACTTCAAACACTCCTGAATCAAAGCACAGCAGACCGTAGCTTATGATAAACTTTCAAAAGGTTCTAAATTCGCTACATACCAACAGGCTGTGTGCTCCTGATGATGGGTTGTGAAAAACAAAAGACGCCACTGTGTATGTTTATGAAGAAGCTTCCGGCCCAACTGCGCATGCGGACACCCAAATCACCATCGCGCAACAAATAAAACCTACTGTTCCCAATCTTTTAAGTAGACTTTTTATAACCGTGCATTTTACCAATATATAAATATATTTTTTTTTCTTTGTTTTCTTTTTCTCTAGTGACCTAAACACAAAGGGTGAGGACACCCAAAGGATTTTGTCACAAAGGGTGACACAATCTCACTAACACAAAATAAAACTGAACTGCACAGTTCACTGGGCAAATGTTTAAAAAAAGGAAATTCTATAAACACAGCAAACACATCTTTAAACTGAAAAATTTGTGCTTTAAGCAGAAAATGTTCCTCTTCTGCGTCAGTTTTCCAAATATTTGCGATGGATTGGTACTTTGTAATAAGACGGGCGGCAACCGGAAGGTAGGTGGTTCAATTCCCGCCCTCCCTACAGTTCATACTGTCGTTGTGTCCTTGGGCAAGACACTTAACCCACCTTGCCTCCAGTGGCTGTAACACTGGTAATTACATTAGAACAATGTAAGTCGCTTTGGATAAAAGCATCAGCTAAATGAATAAATGTAAATGTAAGACAAAACCATGGATGATCCACAGATGCACTCTTGGTATTTCAAGGTTCAAGGAGTCTTTATTATCCCCAAGAGGCAAGTTGTTTTTATAGCAGCAGGACACAAACACACACCACACAATAGCGTTTGTTTTGGAACCAAATGAAACACACCTTCAGCAGCTGGTTCCCTCCAAAGGAGTCCTCCCAAGGAACGGTCCTGGTAATTGGGAAATGACCCATATGTGTTCATCATTTTTACAAATGGTAAGGTCCAGGTTTAGTTTAGGTTTTAAAATGTTTAGTATGGTTGTGCTTCCTGCTTCTGAAGAGTGCAGACTTCCTCTGCTTGCTCATGCCTGCTTTACTTTTCTTTTTAGTTATCTCTACATTTAGCCAATCATTTTATAATCAACTTTTTTACATTCCTTTTTTTACTTTCTTTTAACTGGATTTTGGACAAGCTATCACTTGGAGAGTTTTCATCATTTGAGTATGTGTCATTCAAAATGGAGTTGAGGTTTTCTCCATCTGTATTATGTGAAGTTCTTTACAAACCACCCCAACAATGTCATGATTTTATTAATGAGTTTACTGAACACATAATTTAAACAAATAGTCATATCTGGTGATTTTAATGTGCATGTGGATAATGTTTGTGACAGAAATGCCAAAGAACTTTCTATTTTTCTTGATACTTTTGGACTTTGTCAGCATGTTAATGAGCCGACCCATAACAGAGGTCACACTCTGGACCTGGTCATTACTAATAATAAAGGGTCATTACCCTTTATTATTCAATCTCTACATGCTTCCTTTAGGCCAGTTAATACGCAGCAGTGGCATATCCTACCATAATTATGCAGATGACACTCAGATTTACATTTCACTCACAGCAGGTGAAAATGGACCAATTCATTCACTGTGTCACTGCATTGAACAGATTGATGTGGATGCACAATAATTTTCTCCAACTGAACAGAAACAAGACTGATCTAATCATCTTTGGGCCACAGAAACAAAGAGAAAGTGGCAGCAGTCACCTCGAGTCTCTTTCTCTAAAATCTAAAAACCAGGTTAGAAATCTAGGGGTCATCACGGACTCAGACTTGAATTTCCACAGTCACATTAAGTCAATTACATCATCTGCATTTTATCACCTTAAAAACATTTCCAGAGTTAAAGGGATGATGTCTCAACCAGACTTAGAGAATCTTATCCATGCTTTTATCTCCAGCAGGTTAGATTACTGTAACGGCCTGCTCACTGGTCTCTCAAAACAAGGGTTAAAACAGCTGCAGCTTGTTCAGAACGCGGCTGCTCGGGTTCTCACCAAAACCAGGAAGTACAACCACATCACGCCAGTTTTAAAATCTCTGCACTGGCTTCCTGTTGCTCAGAGGATAGACTTTAAAACAGCACTGTTGGTTTACAAGTCTCTAAATGGTTTAGCACCAGAATATATCTCTGACATGCTAGTTACTTATGAACCTCCTCGGACTCTGAGAACATCTGGGACAGGCCTTCTGCTCGTGCCCAGAGTTGGAACTAAACAGGGTGAAGCAGCGACTAAGACTAAAGCAGGACTAGAACAAGACTATAACAAGGATTAAACACTGACTTAACCTCAACTGAACCAAGACAAAACCGGTTAAACCGGACCTAGTCCAAACCTAAGACTAATCCAAGATTTGGCCTGGGTTAAACACTGCCTAAATTGGGACTAAAGCAGGACTCGTATCAAAACCAAACCAGGATCTGGATCAACTTGGAATAAAAAAGACTTAATTAAAAGAACGAAAGTGGACTAAACTCAGTCTAAACCCAGACTAAAGCATGTCTAAAACGGGAGTGTATCTGCACTTAATCATAATTTAAAGACAATCAAACCAAGACTAAAACAACAATTCAAAACTAGGACTGCTAAACCAGAAAACAAATAAAAAATAAAAAGTCTGGCTTGGATCCGCCTTTTATTCTAATCTGCAACAGGTTTGTCTGTGTTCGCTCGTGGTCTGCCTGTTTCCTGCTGCTTTCCTCTCCTTTTCTTCCCTCGCTTTGTCCGCGATGTAACCCCTGACTCCACCCCCCCATCCGAACTCCAGTGCGTCCCGAGCAGAGGCAGAAGAGGCTGAGGCAGAGGCAGCGCGCTGGGCTGAGTGGGACTGGACTGGCACACATCCGGATACGGAGCAAGAGACGGCGAGGACGCACGCAGACGGCTTCGCGAGCGAGAGAAGGAGGACTGTCGAGGACGGTCGAGCGGGTTTCTTGGAGAATTATCTGAACGCGGAGACAACAACACGAGGGTTAAACCATGAATTCTTTGATCTTGTTGTCGCTTCTGGTCACAGCTGTGGCGGGGAAGTCGGCTCGGCTCAAATTCGTGGTGCACGGTAGGTGGAATACTGAAATACTTAGGCTGTTTATTTTTATTTATTTTTTACGATGTAACCGCTCATTTAACCTCGTTTTGTCATCAGAGACCGGAAGAATGAATCGATGAATGAATGAGTGAACGAATGAGAATAAGATGAAGTGACAGTTTAATGAGATAATTGGGGTCGGTTTTGTCATAAGTTCTCACTAATAGCTACCCATATTCTCCCGATGGAATCAAAGTGATGCAATAAAGCCACACTGAAGGAATTAAGACTAAGTAACCAAGTCCTAAATGAAAATTTGGCCCCCAATGTTGCTTCTACATCTGGAAAACAACATTATTTTAGCCTACACTGGCATGGAATAGAAACCGACTACAGTTTGTTTTTAATCAATACTTCTGAATACAGTGTTTTATTACAAATTTTATAGAATACATTTAGAATTGAGTAAATTTTTTACAGCCGCTTTTTCCGAGTTGTTCTGTTGATTAACTGCCACTACGCCGTTTGTTAGTAATCTGTGACATCACCAACGCTTGTTTTACACTCAAGGCACACAGTGTGTAACAGGCGACCTTCTCTTCTCACTGTAGTGGCGCGTAAAAACACACAACGTCCTTTTGGGGTTTTGGAGCAACATGGCGTCTGTTCGCGCCGCAATCCGCGCCTGCCACTGTTCAAACGCATCATTACTGTGAAATATGGCTCTGTGTGGATGTTGTTGCTGTGGCTATTGGGCTCGGGGCGTCCTTGTGACTGGAAGCTGCAATGCGGGACGCACACACTGCAGCAGCACAAGCGGTCCGGGGAAGGGGTGACTGAAAAGGGGAGACTGGAGAGAGAAGGGATACCAGTGCCGCTCGTAAATGCACATACAGAATATGGAGAAAAAAACAGAGAGGCATAACAGAGGGGACGTAAATGAATGGAAAATTCCACCTCCTACTCCTAGTTATCTATTCCACGCACGTCCCTTTACACCCTACACGCTCCTCTAATGTATTCAGCAATCAATAGCCCAAAGAGAAGGGGGCTGAGTGTCAACTTCTATCTCTATCTCCCTGCCTGCTTCCTTCCGAGCACCGTACACGCGCCTCACGGTGACGGCTCCAGACGTGCGCGTCCTGTGAAAGCGAAGAGCGTCAGTCCAGCACCACGGACAGCGCCGTTGGCCTCAAAGAAACATGTCCCCGTTTGGCCCTTGCCATTCCAAAAAACACTTTCAAAATGTAAGGTCATAGTGTTTGGAGAAACGTGCTTGTTTAACGTCACCTGTTGAAGAGTTTGGTGGTATTTTATGACAAATAGAAGTATAACAATATCAAATTACTTTTTTGATGTGTTTAAGCAAGAGCCCGTAAGTAAAATAGAGAGTATGCTTTTTTTTTGTAATACATGTGAGAAAAGTACGAGTGTAACAGGAATCATCTGTGGATAAAAAAATAATATGACCTAAAGAGGTCATAGGCTTTATTGTCAAGGATTTAATAGATGAGAATGTTCAGCACATACCAGGTTCTTAGCCAACTGCATGCATGCTCCTGAAAAGGGAGCTCTTCGATTGGTCTACCTTGCTGCTAACAAGGAATTAACGACTACTGATCTATAATCTCTTTTTAGCTGTTTTTTTATGTATTACTAATTTACGGGGCAAGAAAATGGCCCACTTTTACAGAAAGCAGGAAAGACAAAAATAAAATCAGATTGTGGCGCTTCAAAGTTGGAGAAATAATGTAAAAGGTTTTTTTCAATATAGAAAACAATCTGCAAAATGCAATAATGCTCAATTTATAGAATTATAAAACTGGCTGATGTCCAATGGTTTTGGTGTGGTCAATTGCTGTCTGTCTGGGAGTTTACAGTCTTACTCTGTGATTTGCTAGTTGGCATTTAACAGTACAAGAAAAGTTTAGCCTCTATTAAATCAAGATTTACCAATAAAATACCACGTATAGTATTTTTACCTGATAACATACATACAGTCCAACAATTAGAATACATTTATGTTGTCAACATGTTGGTGTCACATATGTTGGCATTTTGAAAGCCAGGCTTCTCATTAAAAAAAAAAAATTCAAACTTAAGAAATTATTAATGTGCAATAAATATAAACCAGTGGCAAAATAGTATCTACCGGTGCACCCCCCAACGAGACCACTTTACACTTATTGTTAACAAAAATGGAAGTGCTTGTTGTGTCAACAGTCAATTGATAATCAGCCCAAATTACACGACACAGTACCATAACCAGAAGAATCAGTAAAGATTGGCAGTTGCACAGGAAGTAGATCCAATCTTTTGTATACGTTCATACTGTCTTCACATTCAAGTTATTCGGAATACTTTACTTTTTTATCAGACAGGACTAGCAAAACACTCTAACGTGTGTGTGAGTGTGTGAACGGGGGAATGGACGCTTGATATAAAGCACTTTGAGTGACGTTGCAGGTATACGGGCTATATATTTGCATATATGAACACAACCATTAATCTTACTACTTCAGGAATGTAGATTAGAACACAATCTTTGGCACACTTTGGTCTTGGATGACACACTTCAACATAACGTCTTGCAAGTAAAAGCTGAAATATCACCAGTTCAGTCAAAAACATGGTACATATTTGTATTTCTATGCTGTAACAATAACAATAATAATTCTTCTGCAACCTTGAGAAACCCAAGATGTTGTAAATTTTCAATCACATAGGCTTGGCAGAAAAAGCTCTGTCCTTGTGGACTGTACTGTGCCCATTGCAGCATGTTTTTATTATAAACAGGTGTGTGTTTATGTATTGTGTGTGTTGTGTGCATTATTCATATTATGTATAATGTGTTTGCAGGTGTTGTTAAGTGTAGTGCTCTTTCAAGCTGCTTGTGTTTGACATAATACAAAATGCTGTATTTTTACTTGATAGTTGCTGTTGATAGAAGACACATGCTTTTGTAGCCATTCTTTGAAGTACAACGTTTTACCAGCTGTGTTGATTGACATTAAATTATCAGAGTGTTTAGTAAATGCATCCAAAAGCATACTAAACCAACCTAGGCTCACAAAGTCATCCCACCCCAGTATCATCCCACCACCATTTTACTGATATAATAAAAATTGGATTTGTAGCAGTAAATGAATGTGATATTATTGAGTGAGTGGTTTCTGTCACCACATCTGCCTTGAGATTACTAGAATATGTAACTGTCAGTCATTCATTGACTCGATAAATGTGACTTTGAAGAATTGAGCTGAAATCCACCCCTAAAGATTTGAACTACATACTAGAGGAGTATTTTTACTTTTAGTTTTATGTAGTCTAACCCCAAAAAATACCCTGTGAGTGTTGTGTTTTTTGAGCCGTGAATTTTCCACAGTTGATAGCAGCTAATTTAGTAAATGACCAGACACTGCTGTTTCGCAGCTCAGCAGCTTCCCAGAGGCTTTGTAGAAAAGAAGAAACTGAAACGTTTTTATGAGCAGAATTTAAATAATGAAAACAGAGCTAAGATATTTTTTTGAAGTGTTTCTAGTTATTTATTAGAAAATCTAGAAAATGTATTTTGTAAATACATGACGGATCTATGGCACCCATTATACAGGTGTGCTCATCAGAAGTTTACATGCCCCGGCAAAAAGTGTGATTTTCTGGGCCATTTTTCAGAGAATTTAAATAATAACACAAAAGCCTTTTTTCACTCATAGTTAGTGGTTTACTCTGTGTTTACTCTTTTTCAATCATAATGAGAACAGAAATTACCCAAATGACCCTGATCGAAAGTTACCCTGGTGATTTTGGCCTGATAACATGCACACAAGTTGACACAAACAGGTTTGAATGGCTACTAAAGGTAACCATCCTCACCTGTGATCTGTTTGATTGTAATCAGTGTGTGTTTATAAAAGATCAGTGAGTTTCTGGGCTCCTGACAGACTCTTGCATCTCTCATCCAGTGCTGCACTGGCGGTTCTGTATTCTGAGTCATGGGAAAAGCAAAAGAATTGTCAAAGGATCTGTAGGAAAAGGTAATAGAACTGTATAAAACAGGAAAGGGATATAAAAAGATTTCCAAGTAATTGAGAATGCCAATTAAGAAGTGGAAAATGAAACCTTAAAGAAAACCCACAAATAACTTCAGCTGAAATACAGGACACTCTAAAAAAGTGGTGTGATTGTTTCAAGAGGCACATTAAGGAGGCAATGGAAGAAAAATGGGCTGCAGGGTTGAGTCACCAGAAGAAAGCCATTACATTTACATTTAGTCATTCAGCAGACACTTTTATCCAAAGCGACTTACAAGTGGGATCCGTTCACCAGTGTTACAGCTGGAACACCACTGGAGGCAAGGTGGGTAAGTGTCTTGCCCAAAGACACAACGACAGTATGAACTGTGGGGAGAGCGGGAATCGAACCACCTACCTTCCGGTTGAAGAACGACCGCTCTACCACTGAGCCACTGCGCCCCCATTATTACACAAATACCACAAAACATTCTGCTTACAATTCACCAAACAGCACAGAGACAAACCTCAAAACGTCTGGAACAAAGTCATTTGGAGTAAACTAACGTTTATCTCTATAATCAATTAATCCAACAATCATTTTTTGACTAGTTGATTAATAATCGGATAGTAATGCGCGTGTAAATGCATGAGGACCTGGTGGACTAACAAAGACAAGTGGTCTAAAACTTGAGGTGTTTTATTGTTCTGGCTTAAAACTGACAATAATACTACAAAAATATCACATAGATTTTTACTAAATTTGAACCCAACAAAGCTAAAAGTATGCCACAGGACTTATAGGTAATGCATACAGTATATATACATAAAGATGTATTTTCATCAAAAACACATTTATTTTACTGTTTCTGTGGATTTACTGCTCTATCTTTAGTTGATAATTATTTTAATAATTACAATTATTTTAATAATTAATTATAATCGATTAATCAGATTAGTTGTTGCAGCCCTAATTTGGAGTGATGAGACCAGAATTAAACTTTTTGGCCACAACCATAAATGTTACATTTGGAGTGGAGTCAACAAGGCCTATGATGAACACCCTTCCTACTGTGAGACATGGAGGTGGATTGCTGATATTTTTGGGGATGTTTGAGCTATAAAGGCACAGGAAACTTGATCAAACTTGATGACAAGATGAATGCAGCATGTTATCAGAAAATACTGGAGGAAATGGGACATACTTGGACGTTCCAACATGACAACAATCCAAGTCAACCTATCATTGGCTACAGCAGCATGAAGTGAAGGTTCAGGACTGGTCTCCTGACCTCAAAATCATTGAGTCATTCTGGGGATTGACGTGTGGATGCAAAATAATTTTCTCCAACTGAACAGAAACAAGACTGAACTAATCATCTTTGGGCCACAGAAACAAAGAGAAAGTGTCTTTTTCTCTAAAATAAAAAAATCAATTTAGAAATCTAGGGGTCATCATGGACTCAGACTTGAATTTCCACAGTCACATCAAGTCAATTACATCTGCATTTTATCACCTTAAAAACATTTACAAAGTCAAAAAGATGATGTCTCAACCAGACTAAGAGAGATTTATCCATGCTTTTATCTGCAGCAGGTTAGATTACTGTAACGGCCTGCTCACTGAAACCAGGAAGTACAACCACATTACTCCAGTTTTAAAATCTCTGCACTGGCTTTCCTGTTGCTCAGAGAATAGACTTTAAAACAGCACTGCTGGTTTACAAGTCTCTTAAATGGTTTACCAGAATATATCTCTGACATGCTAGTTACTTATGAACCTCCTCAGACTCTGAGAACATCTGGGACAGGCCTTCTGCTCGTGCCCAGAGTTAGAACTAAACAGAGTGACACAGCGTTTAAGTTTCATGCAGCAAAAACCTGGAACAGCCTCAACTTTAACAATGTTCAAGGAGATGTTCTCTTTAGCCCCTCCTACATTACAACTTAAAGTGTTTTTTCTCTGCACTCTTCTTAAATGTTTCTAAATCTTGTAAATTGTCTTTTATTCCTGTAAAGCACTTTGAGTGTGTGAATTGTGCTATATAAATAAAATTGCCTTGCCTTGGGGAGATCTCAAACATGTGCAGTTCATGCAAGACAGCCCAAGGATTTACAGGAACTGGAGTCTTTTTGCCAAGACGATTGGGCAGCTTTACCATCTGAGGAAATAAAGAGCCTCATCCACAACTACCACAAAAGACTTCAAGCTGCCATTGAGGTTAAACCAGTCTCGAGAAGTCGGGTATGTAAATCTTTGATCAAGGTCATTTGTGTAGTTTCTGTTGTCCTTATGATTTAAAAATAGTAAACACAATTGTTTGACAATAAATGGCTTCACCCAAACACTAACTATGAGTGATAAAATGGTTTTGGTTTGTGGTTTCATTCATATTCTCTGAAAAATGGCCAAACAATCACATATTCTGTCAGAGTATGTAAACTATAAAAATATATTAGAAATTAGAGCCCTTTAATAATGTCAGTGCCTTGTTGATGTAAATGTGGGATAAAACAAAGTAGTAGGAATGTGAGGCTTTGTAGATAGTGGGAATCAAGATAAGAGTGTTTGATCTTCCAGACCTTTTTAAGACACAATATACAGTATATTCTTCAGTTTCTGTTTATTCAGGTGTTCTGATGTGTTTTTAGTTTTTGTTTTTATTTGTATTTGCAGGTGTTAATTTATTCAAATTTGAAGTCCATTTGTTATCAAACTGATTAAATGTTCTTAACTGGCAGGTGTTGTGTCGACCTTGATGTGTGGATCATGTTTTAAGAGCTTTCACAGCCACTGTAGCCACTCTTTTGTGAGTTATCTGCCCAGCAACACCACTAGCAGTAATATCCAAATATGATCCCACGCCAGCGAACCCTTCCACTTGGATTTGACAGAAATGGCCTCAAAGAGAGACAGACGTTCTTCCTGGAGCTAATTTGCCGTCTGCAGCTGGCCTCCTTTCTAAATACCATAGCTTTCTCTAAAGTTCAGCAGTCCTTTCAGATGACCTTCTCCTGTCTTCCCGCCAACCTCAACACATCAATACGAAACTAGACTGAACTGAGTCATATTAGTCAAAGACATGTTTAAGAGTGCTTCTAAAAACAGCTTGCTTGTCAAAGATAGAACGTGAAAGAAAACACATCTGGTTTATAAACAGCTTCAAAAGAGAAAAAAAAATGTCAAGCTGTCAAGATCAAAACAGTTTGCTTCCTTAGCTGTCTTTTTCTGAAATATCCAGCTTGCTTATTATTGAAGAATTGGGAGTTGTAGAATTGGGCAAAATCACCGCAAGGCCTTTACGTTTGTTAATTAGCACATTTCAGAGAGTGATTAACTATTTGGCTTTTCAACACTGTTTTAGCCTGACTTGAAGATTTACATGCACCACTGGGAGTGAAATCACCAGCGCCAGGCTTCATTAAGGCTTTTTGAAGAACAAGCGAAAAACAAGGCCGCTGTTTTTCAATTTTCTTTCTTTCTTTCATTTCTTTTTTTTTTTAAAGAGTACCTTTTTAATGAGTGAAAGGTTTTCTCCCCAGAACGTGTCAAAACACATGGAGATGCTGTTGAATTAAAATGACTTTGGGGGTGACTTCTACCTTTTTGCGTGCTAAATTTAGTGGAGAACAATTAAAAGAGACCATTTAAACGTACTTATGTGAATGTGCTGCTTTGTCTAAGTGCTAAAGGCAGAAACCGCTGAGGAAGGGGTTTACAGGGTGATATGTTCCACTTGCTAAGGCCGGGACTCTGCTCACAAACCAGTTTTAGTGCATGGCCCACAGTGCTGCTTTGCACCCCACTGATTTATTAGCTTTACAAGCACAATCATTTTTTTTTTTTTAACACTAGAACCACCAGAGCATTGTTCTTACCCTTTGACCCCTTTGTTTAAAAGAAAAAGCATCTCTTTAACGTTTCTGGAGTTTTCATGTGTAGAAAAAAATGAAGGGTAAATCTCATAAAGGCAGTTTTTAGTCTTTGCATTTATTATCTGCAACACATGCTGTTTTTAGCAACCAAGTAACAGAATGTGTCATTTTAAAGGTGCAGTGTGTAGTTTTTGGCAGCATGTGGTGGCCGCTCTGCGGGAACATGCTGTTGTTTATTATGTTGATCGAATGCAGTGGAAATATTATGAGTTCATTTTTAAAACATAGTAATAAATTCATTGTAATGTATTAATGTTGTAAGCCTTCACACAAAAGCTCTGCTCTAAAACCACGCAGACTTATTACTGTTAAATAATTATCTGTACAAACAAAATGACTCTTGTCACGCTTGTCTTTTTTAGTGTAAAGATTTTGATTTGAAGTTACAGGAGCTAATGAAACTGTTTAGACCACAGCTTGGGTTGTGAACCATTAAGAACTCTATTGATATGAGCACATACTGTATCTTGTACGTTTGCTCTAGAGCTACATTATTATCTCTCCTATGCCATGTTGTATTGTCATATTACATTACAAAAATAAAATAAAAAGGCATTATATTTGTGTACAGATAATATAACCTGGTGAGGTGAAAACTCTCAAAATGTTTTGGGCAGATTTCTTAAATACATTGGTAAAATACATATTCCCTTAGAGAAAACAAACAACATCATTTGCTCTTGGTTTTATTTGGCCATCTCATATTTACTGTTGCCATGCAACCCTTATAACAGGCTCTGTTTGAAACAAAAATAAAAATATATTCATTGTACACCATGTCCAACTGCAATTTTGCCTGCCCAACAATTACAGTTATACTCTTACAGTTTACATTTGCCCAAGCGCAGCGCCTGCCTCATGTTTTGCCAGGAGACATTAGTTAATTAGTTTACTAGAATTACTGTTTTCCAGTCAGGGAGAGTCACTCAATCAGTTCCTCAATACAGTATAAGAGGATACTGTTGCCATAGAAACATAAAGGGTTGACTAGCAATCAATATCTGCTTCCTGACCACATTGTAATTATTTAGACATTGTATGAATTTTATATAATGTTTTAAATCTATTTCTGCTCTTTTATGGTGGTCCAGTTAACCTTCAGATAAGCTAAAGGGTCAGAAATAATTGTTAGAGTTGTTGTTAATAATTGTTGTGATTAAAATGTTCTATTTTAAATACACAGGTGTTTATTATATTATGTCATTTAAACTTTTATTCATTCATTCATTTCATATTTAAAAATATGAATGTGTTTAAGCTTTTGTACAGATGGGTCAAAATGCACAAATTTCCCAAAGAACATCATGGAAACTTTTTTTTAAGCATTTAAAGCAACAGTATGTAACTTTTTAAGATATATACCCACTAAACAAATAAATATCCTATAAATAACATGGATGAAATTAAAAAATTAATTTGATGGGTTCAGGCTCATCTATTTTGATGAGATGGTAGCATGTCCCACAACTTACAGATAAAGAAGTATCTGTCAAATCAAGCATAAATTCTTCCTAAAACAGAGGATATTCTTCATAGAAGTGAATGACTTGCCATTATTCTAATAAATTTCAGGCTCATTATCGTGGAGTAAAATTATTTATTAATTTAGTATGGACAGCCCAAATACATTGGACCAAACCAGAGGCATTGTTTAAATGTTATAGCATATATGCTCATTTTCAACACCTGTCCATAGGATGCTTTTTAAGAAAAGAACACAATATGTGTGTAAGCATTGAAATGGGAACATAGGAATTACACTAGTGTAAACAAGACATAAAAGTAACATAGTGTTGCTTTAACTGTGGTAAGAAAGAGCGTGTTTTTGGGGCAATGGCTTTTTGAGACAAGTAAAATAAGAAAAATACAAGATGAAAAATTGTCAATAGCCCATAGAGGTAATTGTGAGAGTGAATGGTTTTCTGTTTCAGTTTGACACTCAGCTGGTAGTGCTTTGCATTTTATTTTATACAGATATTTATTATTTATGATAAATATTTATAATATTTAAAGCTGCAAAATAGTTCAGACAAGTTTTAAAAGTGCTAGTTTAAGAAGAGTGACTCAGAAATGCCAAATGTGTATAGCCTTCTCTGTTTAATGCATCATTGCGGTGATGGGATTTGCCAACATAATTACTACAGTGATATTCACACTGACTCCCACAAACTGCCCTTTGCTTTAATAGTCACTCAGTGCCTCTAAAGGCCACCTGTTTAAAACCACAGACGGCACAAAACTGGACCTGACCGGTCGTGGCCAGGCCTGAGTCACATGACACCTGTCGACTGTATTAAAAGTAGATTAAAACAACGGTCGGTGGCTTTTTGCCATTGGGATTTTAATACAACCTGCCTGAGAGGCTTAGCCTGGATCAGCCATAGTTGATTAGATTTTGTTATGGTTTTACTGCATTGCACTTTTATATTGTATTGTATTGAAATATTGTTCTGGGCTTTGTAAAATACTTTTGCCATAACAAAAATTGTCATGAAGGCTTTGAAAAGATATGACAAGTCTCTCCTTTTACAGACTTGTTTAAAGCTTTAGAATTAGAAAAGCCATTTTGATATGACTTGCAAATTTTGCATTTCCATAGGTATATCAGATTTATTTAATCAAAATATATAAGACACATGAGGGACTTGACAAACTGTACTGGTTACACTGGTGTCACAATTTGGTACCAGCTTTTTCATTCAGAGTGTGTGGTCTAAACACACTCTAATTAGCATGAAAACCGAGGCTTTGGGTTTGCACAGAAGAGCTTCCAAGCACTGAGGTGGAGCTTCACTGAGGTGAACCACTGAGAAGGTAATATACGTTATAAGCATTTGGGCTGACAGTGCCATCTAGTGTGTTTCTTAAGGAAGCCATTGTTTTTTAGTCCGCAGTTTAAAATGTGAACGCTCAGTGGACTGGGGCTTTTTCCTAATTGACCATATTAAATTTGTAAACTAAATGAAGTGGCAAATGTAAACACACCCATAGCCATGTCACAGTGTGATCACACCAGTTTTTCCAGTATTAGAGCTCTTACATGTCTTCAGATATTATTAACATTCATTCATATATTTTTATTAAAAAGACCTTAACATAGGTCTGCACACTTCAAAGGACCTCCTCAGAAGGTGGATGCCACTCTGGCCCTTCTTGTACAAGGCATCACTGTTGTGTGACCAGTCCAGTTTATTGTTCAGGTGAACACCCAGGTACTTAAAACAGCCCTTCTCCTGTACCTGATCACAATCTCCTTGGTCTAACTGGTGATTGTACTGGTGGTTAGTGAGATAGAGCTGTTCAAAACCCTCACTGCACTTCTTTCTTACCTCTTTAAATGAGCCGTCTGTTGTGATTAACCTGATTCTTTGTATATCATCAGTTTCCCTCCATCAAGTAATTAAACTTTAGCTCTTACCCCCAGGACACATTTTTATTAAAGGACCTAACAACATAAATCCACACCAAGCTTCTTGTCTGCCAAACTTCATTACTTCACACTTTTTATTATCTTTGTTTCCACAGAGCCCCCCAGGTTCCACTTCAGTAAACCTGAGAACTACATCAGCATGTACCACCAGGAGGGCACCGACACTCTGTACGTTGGAGGCCAGGCCATGATTTACTTGTTGACGTTCACCGGAAACGGGGTTCGCGACCTGCAGGTACCACTCACCCACTCAAACAATAACAACAGGAACCATTTGTGTGAGGAAGAGTGTTGTTGGTTATACATTGACCGTAAAAATTGTGGTTGAAAGATTTTGCAGTTGACAGGTCACAAAGCTGTTTAGCCTCAACCGCCTTCAGACAAAGCTCATCATAGTCTTTGGGCTGCCTCATGTTTCCAGCTGTTTACTCAGCGATCAGCGTCTTCTGCACCTGGAGCACCTAGTTTCCCAGTCTCCACAACCGAACCAGAACTGTCACAGAGGAACTGTCACAGAGCTGGGACGGTGTGAGAGGCCTTTCAATATATTCACACCTGGTATTAAACTGGTTCTCCCAGTGATACTACATAATGCAAAATGCTGTTTTTTTCTCCATTCTCCACTAATTGAATATAATATAATTATAAATAAGCCCATTCCTGTTTTATTATTGTATTTTTTTTGCTTGAAAAACTAAAATTGGAAAACAAAACAAAAACAAAAACATTCTCTGATATCTAAGACAAGATATCAGATTGTTTAATATTTGGGATATTTACCTTTAGCCTAACACACTTTAATTTTTCTGTTTTGGTTTTTGAACATATTATAAAGTTAAATAACATTTATTCATTCATTTTAATGCGGGTGACTGGAGACTTTCCCAGCAGCTTCTGGCCCGAGGCGAGGTACACCCTGGAAAGTGGCCAGTTAGTCGCAGGGCTGACACTTAGAGACAGACAACCATTCACTCTCACATTCAGTCACTAGGGACACTTTAGAGTTGCCAATTAACCTGTACATGCATGTCTTTGGACGGTGGGAGGAACCAGAGTACCTGGAGAGAACCCACGGTAACACGTGGAGGACATACAGACTCCTCACAGAAAGACTGGAGTCGGCCGAGGATGTTTGAGTTGGCCGGGTTTTGAACTCACAACCTTCTTGGTGCTAACCCCTCTGCACGTATAACATCTACATCTTTTTTTTTCATACTGAGGAAAATCATTGGCCAGAAAGCATATGGACCTTAATTGCTCTTTGCAATGATATATTTTGAAAATATTTAAAGGTCTCACTGGAAGGCGCTACTAGTCAATTACTTTCTGTTTCTAAACCTGCCCAAAGCAGACAAACTGAGGAGAAGCACTTTTAAGCCACTTGTAACTGAACACATAATCTTGCATAATGCTCCAGGACAAATTATGTACTTAATACTTTTTTTTTTCTAAAGTCTTAAAGTTGACCTAATATAAACCTAGACTTATTTAATTAGGTTTCTTTAAAGACAACAGCTTATCTCTGCAGGGCTACCATAGGTGCAGAAAGGCTGTAAAAAGGAGAGATGTTAGATATGGAACTGCATTTTAAAGTGTCACCTCAGTTTGTCCTCACTGGGCTCTAAGATAGACAACAAACACCATTTTTTGTTACATTTAAACAAGATTTTTTCATTGAGAATATCATATTAAACCATATTAAATCTTCTTTTTCAAAGGATTTTAAAAAGGCCACGTTTTACCAGGGGCCTTGTTTTTGTGTGATTTATGGGTGACAGTTGTACCCAGAACAAATCTAGTCACATGTGACAGCTTTGGATTTCCTAAATAACGAGCTGTGTATTCATCCCCTCTAGCACCAGTCTTTTTGGGATGACATCACTGGTTGTTATCTGAGTAAAGTGAGACAAGGTGAGCCCGAGAGGTCAGAGACAGAAGAGAGACAGTCGGCCAGCTGCTGTCCCACTTCCAAGCCTGAGTCAGTGTAGCAGAGCTTGATCATACATACATTAATGAAGCTACACTTATCTCTCCCTCAGAGCAGAGAAAACATCAATTTGCTCAGTTAATAATGCCAACATGGGTTAAAGATAACATAGTACGAGCCGAAGTGTCAGCACTGACCTGACTGAAATCAAGACAGCAAGTCCACGGCTTTGTTCAGGCTTGTCTGTTCCTGCTATAACAGTTAAAACTCCATCCAAAAGTCCTGTTTCACCTTCCTTACAGTGTAGGTGTACTGTATGTATTGAAGCACAGGTTTAAAGAAGGCCTTTATCAGTACCTTTAGCTGGGTTCGATAGCTAAAGAGTCATGTAGAGATTAGCTCTGATGGGTCAGGTTACACAGATAAAACTGACAAAGAATTCTGTTACGCATCTGTTTGAAGTTAATATTACATTAATAGCATGACATTTTAACAAGCCTGTTTGCATAAATGCAATTATGTTAATATTCACTTGATGTTGTATTTGAGTGTGTCAGCTAGATTTTTGATTAGCACATTTCCACTAACACACTTTTAGACACGTTCACAAAAGGAGCAAAGTGTCCCAAAAAACTGTCATACTGAGTCTTTCATGAATTAATGCATGAATTCATAATACAATATGCCCTACTCTAAAATGTTACAAAAATAATTGATTCTAAGTGGTGATTGTGCTACATACTGTGCTGCAAGATAGCATAGAAAGGTTCTGCCTGACAAACTGATTTTAACAGGCAGCCTGCAGTGTTACTTACTGTACAATGTAAAAGCTGACGTGATTTGTGAAGATGCATTTTATTTGCCCTGAAGTTTTAAAAGTCAAAATGAGTAGTCTAAAGAGGGCACTTTGAAAATATATCCACGTTAGTGCTGCTAGTTAACATGGCCAACTTGTGTATGACGTGGCCAACAAACCACACCCTGCTGCAGACAAACGACAACAACAACAAACATACTGGGATACTGGTGGAGGATTATAACACTTCTTTAAGAAAGAGGTGAGAAAGTGTTGGTCTGAGCAGTCTAAGAATTCATCACGTTCTGAGGAGAAATAGTTTCTCTCATTCTGCCGCTGCAATAAATTAAAGAGCTAACTTTAAAGAGTAAATAAAACAACTTTTTTTAGTTAATGTAAGAATGGGGCCTTATTAGTGTTGTCCATTAATTTGAATAAAAGCTTTGACATTAGTGTATAAAGTATATTAATTTTACAATATATGGTGTAAAACTGTCTAAGTGCTGCCCTCTTCAGGTTGAAAGGTAGTTACTGCAGTTGAATTTTTCTATTTGTAGTCTCGACTAACGGCTCACCACCCACGCCCCTGGCACGACCCCACCACACCCTTGGCACAGTCTCACGGCCCTGGTATAAAAACATCTTGTTCCGTTAAAACCCCGTAGGCGAGTCAGGAGTTGGAAACGATCAGGATAGCGTATATTAGCATCTAGTTAGCATAGCCATTTAAATAGATATTTAGATTATTTCTTGTAGTCTAGTTAATTAAATAGCATAGCAGTTAGTTCTTAGTGTAGTATTGTCATAAGCATAGTTACGACTTGCGCCAGTGGCCCGAATTGATAAGGCTCTGGCCCTGTCTGCATTGACAATTCACCCTCCACCTCTTCGGGTGAAGGAGGGGGAGAAAAGTCCTCCACTTCAAATAACTGCTCAGTGTCAAAGCTACTAGCGTCACTCCAGTCACTCTCCATCTTTGCGCTTCTCACAGATGTCAATCAATCCGCCTCTGTTGGGTTTCAGGTCCCGCCCCCGGCTCAGCCCCACCCTCGGTTTATCCCCTCTGTCTCCGCTGGGCTCTGCCCACTTTTCCAGCAATTTTCAAATATTGCCAGTGGGCGGAGTTCGGCTCTCACCAGGGGTTTAGTTACACTTTAACATTTTGAATAGAGCTTATCATTGCCCTCTACAGACCACCACAGGTACTGCTCCTTTGATCCATATTTTTGGGACCTTGGGAAAGCTTTGGGAAAGTTTTGGTAAAACAAACAGTATAGACCAAATGAACGCAGAAAACGAAGGTTTTGTCTGTATCCAAATTTAACTTACAGTATAAATGAGCCTTGATGGAGTGATCAAGATGGATGTTTTTTTGTGAGTTTGTGAGCAGCTGCAACGGGTGTCACAGGTTTTGCATTGCAACAGAACAGCGTGAAATAACTTGGCAAGTACTAAATAATCCCTCCTCCCACAGATCCCGGCGGCTTCTGATGAGACTGCGAAGAGTACCTGCAGGGCCAAGGCTGCGCCACTCGAGGTATAGACTCTCATCCTCACTGTCAGCGCCTCCATCACTGCCACAAAGCCATCTCCTCCCCCATCTCTGTAATCATGCCGTTTGTCATTATCATTACGCCGAGGCACAGAGGTGAGGCCCACTCTGCTCACTTCCATTTCTCTGCGTGCATGTGTCACACACCTCGCTATAAGAGAGAATATATGTGTGAATAAACAAATATTTCATCGGAAATGCTAATGTAATGTATGTGGATATACCTACACAGTTAATGTGTATAGCATCAAAGCAAAAAACAACCACGATGAGAGAGCTACCGATAAGCCCAGTTACATATTTAATGAGTTTCCTTCGAGAGCGCTAAAGGCTGACAGGTCTGAAATATAATATTCTCTCTGAAGGGAGTTTAATAACACAGAAAAGCTTAACGGAATCATCCTAATCCTCTGACACCAACAATGTAATCTTCACAGACACACAATGAATAAAGGGAAAATATTGTATTGCTGTCAGAGAATGACACAAAAACACGTGTAGCAATAAATGCTGCAGTTACGATTTTTACCTTAGAATAACATGGTGGCTTAAAGGTGAAAATATGTTTTAAATTAATATCGCTAAACATATTTTAACATTCTGGATGCAACTATTTATACCGATGTCAGTTTCCACTTTAAAGTAAATTTGCCCGAGTTAGTGACTGAATTTTCAGCTTTTCAGTGAATGAAGGTCAGCCAAGTCGGACTTCCAGGAGGCAGAGCTATTTGGATCCTCTATAAGACATGGTCACTGCCATTTCTTGGTGCATACGGGTTTCATTTGGGTTCATTTCCATGTTATGCTGGCCATAAAGCGACCCATGGCCACTTTCTCTGTTACTGCTTTGAGTAACTGAAAAAAAATCTATTAAATAAAAATCAAAAATAAATGGACAATTTTGTACGTTTGTAAACACATCCTGTCTTTTTACATTGACATTTATGAGAATTTTATTTTCTGCAACAAGAGGTGGACTGGGAAGAGGTGGGCAGTGCCATATCCAGGTCTTACATCCACGATCAGAGAGCAAAAACTGCCTGTAGACATACAACCAATCAGATTAAAGAATCATTGCGTTTAGCCCGACCCATTTTAGAAAAGCAGTTACAATTGATCCATCAGGATTTTTTTAATGAGTGGAAATGGCTGTGAAGGGAAGGGATTCCAGACAAATTTCACAAAGATGAGAGACTTTTTTTGTAAAGTGGATGGTTATGGGTTGTCAGGCTAGAAAGAAAAACTTTTAAACAAATCTATTCCTGAACAAAATGCTACCTTACAATGATTGCATTTTAAAGATGGACAGCTTTTAGAGACTACTTTGTTGAGCCATCCTAATTCAAATCATAATCATAATGATACCTGTATGGTATCCAAACAAACATCTCATATCTATAGTTCTTCTAAGTTTTAGATTCTGAACATCATTTTTTAACCCATAGACCCAAACTTTGCAAGAGGCCCTGACTGCATACCAGGGATTAAGAATGGGATCATTGTTGGTGTGACACATTCAGAATCAACAACAATGCCCCAATGTCTGGACTATTAATGATCGGTTATTCATTTTCCCACGGCTCAAACACTTTTCTTAACCTAGCCTATCCATAAAAAAGTATGTAGATGCCTTATCAAGAGCGATATATAAATGGTGTTTTCTCCATTAGCTAAGCGCTGCAGTAGCATTACCATAAACAAAACAAATATGCAGTGTTGTTCAGTGTTAAATAGATTGTGGTTAATTATGAGGGTGATTATTTAATTAGTGGATTTAAACATTCTAATCCAATACACCACATCTTGTAATCTGACAGCTGTGTCTGCAGGAAAGAGCAGGGATTGGGAGAAAATTCACGGGAATGCGGGGGCAGTTTCACAGAAAATGATAATAAAAATGGACTTTTTTCAGCTGAGGTAGTCCAGCATTTTTAACAAAATATCAATATGTATTCTTCAGGAGGATCCCTTTACTGAGGTATCTAACAAGATATTTCAACTGTCAGTGTGTTGTTGGAGATAATAACATGGATTCTTAATACGGTGGCTGGGAAGTGCAAAAACAAATACAAGGAAACTACATAATACAAAGAAGGAAGGACCTTTACAACATACAGTTGTGCTCATACGTTTACATACACTGGTTGGTAAAACAACTTTGTTTACTCTTTTTAAATTATAATGACAACACAAACTACCCAAATAACCCTGACTCTGTTGATTGCCTGATAACATGCACACAGTTTGATACTAACAGGCTTGAATGGTTACTTAAGGTTACCATCCACACCTGTGATCTGTTTGATTGTAATCAGTGTGTGTGTAAAAGGTCAGTGAGTCTCTGGGCTCCTGACAGACCCTTGCATCTTTCATCCAGTGCTGCACTGACGTGTCTGTATTCTGAGTCATGAGAAAAGCAAAATAATAGTCAAAGGATCTGTTGGAAAAGGTAAGTGAACGGTATGAAACAGGAAAGGCATATAAAAAGATATCCAAGGAATTGAGAATGCCAATCAGCAGTGTTCAAACTCTAATTAAGAAGTGGAAAATGAAAAGGTCAGGTAGACTAACAAAAATTTCAGGATGCATAGAAAAACCCACAAATATTTTCAGCAGAAATACAGGAAAAAAGTGATGTGGCTGTTTCAAGATGCACTACAAGGAGGCACTTAAAGAAAAATGGCTGCATGGTTGAGAAAGCCATTACTACACAAATGCCACAAAGCATTCCACTTACTCAGGGCGGCAGTAGCTCAGTGGGTAGAGCGGCCATCCTTCGACCAGCGGGTGGGCAGTTTGAGCCCCGCTCAAAACATCCCAAAACATTATAACATCCCGCTCTCCCCCACATACTGTCGTTGTGTCCTTGGGCAAGACACTTAACCTACATTGCCTCCAGTAAGTGTTCTGTAACACTGGTAAATAGCTTAATCTATGTAAAGCACTTTGAGGGCATACTACAGTAGGTGGAAAATCGCTATATAAAGATTATTATTATTACAATACGCCAAACAGCAAAGAGACAAGCCTCACAACTTCTGGAACAAAGTCATTTGGAGTGATGAGACCAAAATTTAACTTTTTGGCCACAACCATAAACGTTACATTTGGAGTGGAGTCAACAAGGTCTATGATGAAAGGTACACCATTCCTACTGAGAAACATGGAGGTGGACTGTTGATGTTTTGAGGATGTGTGAGCCACAAAGGAAGGAAAAGACGAAAAGATGAATGCAGCATGTAATCAAAAAATACAGGAGGAAAATTTGCACTCATCAGCCCGGAAGCTGCGCATGGGACGTACTTGGATGTTCCATCATGACAACGATGCAAAGCACAAGGCCAAGTTGACCTGTCATTTGCTACAGCAACATAAAGTGAAGGTTCTGGACTGGCCTCTCAGTCTCCTGACCTCAATATCAGTGAGCCACTCTGGGGAGATCTCAAACGTACAGTTCATGCAGGACAGCCCAAGAATTTACAGGAACTGGAGGCATTTTGCCAAAAAGAATGGGCAGCTTTACCATCTGAGAAAACAAAGAGCCTCATCCACAACTACCACAAAAGACCTCAAGCTGTCATTGATGTTAAAAGTGGTAATATACGGTATTAAGAAACTTTTGATTAGTGTAATTTGAGTAGTTTCTGTTATTAAGATTTAAAAAGAGTAAACACAATTATTTGACAATAAATAGCTTCACCCAACCACTAACTATAAGTGAAAAAAAAGTTGTTAGTTGTGTTATCATTTATATTCACTGAAAAATGGTTAAAAGAAATCACAAATTCTGCCAGGATATGTAAACTTATGAGCACAACTGTATATGACAAAAATGTTTACAAGCAAAGAAAAAATTACAAGTAGCAGGCACAGTACCTCTGAAAGACTTTGGTTTGGCAAAGTGGCATACTGATCAACAGGAACACCATAGTGTGTCTGCAGCACAGCCTATTTTTGTTGAGTTATAAAAATTAGCCACAATTAGCCTCTTTCAACCTGGTTTTGTGTGCAGAAATTATATTAGAAATGGTCTAAGATCCAACCTAAACTGATTTATTTCATGAAGTCCTAAGGACTTTCAAGATCTAAATATTATTAAATATTTTGTCTAAGTGATAAGACCTATTTTAACTAAGTTCTTAAGCTACATTATGTACTTACAAATGTACTTAAAAATGCATTTTTTCCAGACACTGCCTAAATCTACAGACTGCACTTTAGATGATGTGCAAAGTATAAAATTGATTTGTAATGGTTGAGTTTTGTTCTTCCTGGCTTCTTTTCTGTAATTTTCACTCGGCAGTATTTGTATTGCATTTTGGCAGCAGCTCATTATTGACAATACTATCTCCACGGTACAGTATATCCTGTAGAAATAATTGTCTTTGCTTTAGAACAGAGGAAGGTAATCCAGTGTTTGCAGCCAGCTCTGACTCAAACCCACAGTAACTGTAGGGCATACAAACACAGTGTTACTGCAGGCCACTGCTCCTGCTGTATAAACAGAGCTTCCACATAGTCTGGCTCTGGCAGATGGTGGAAATTGAGAAAGCCCTGAGTGAAGCAGTAAATCTTCCTCCATATAGCCAGCTCAGGGAAGGAGATTGAAGGATGCATTGGCTGAATTTGCCTTTAACACAAACACATCTATTTGCTGTGAGGATAAGCGCAACACCAGAAAAAGATGGAGAATTGAGGTCATCTCTTAATTAAATTATTTATATTATCTACATTGATATCAGCACTGCTTTATTTCCAAGTAAAGCCAGTCCCATTTCAAACTAAACACTCAGAAGCACTTGTTTTTGTGTTGTGTTTTTTGTGTTGTGAACACAACTAATTGTGTAAATGTAGGCCATGTCTTTGTGTATGCAAAAATGTGAATGAGCAAATAACCCCAGCTCCTCTCACTGAGTTAAATGGAAGTACGCACAGTATATAAATACAGGAGGAACTACTGTAGGTGTGAAATATTCTGGCACGGCCTGTCCATTAAATAAAATATCTCAGGAGCATACAGATAAACTTGTAAAAGCTCACAATACTAAACACAAACATAAGCTAGCTAGTTTTTCTGCTGCCATTGATTCAATGTTGACAAGTGGAGACCTAAAGCCAAAGCTTGCCTGTATGCATTCAAAATTCTCATCTATTAAAATCAATAATGAAACCAAGATGATAACCAATGGCCCTGTTTTTTTCCACAGTTGATTCCTGTTACAATATATACATATTATGTGATTCAACAGTTTTCCTCACAAGAAAAAAATGCATAATGTATGCTTATTTTTAGTATACAGCAAGACTAATCCTAGTTATCACAGAATGTCCTCAGTCCTCACAGTAAGGACTTCTTGCCCCGGCCATTGCCTGTCTTTTAGGAGTTCATTATCCTTAAAGCCACCCTGTGTAACTTTTACAATCTATTTACACATTTAAGATGACAAGTTTGGAAGAAAGAACTTGTCTTTTAAAATGGCAGGATATTTTTGTGTATTCTGTACAAATATGACTGCTAGGGTCCAGTGTATTGACCTATTTTCTTAATTATAAGTGTAGTGCGCATTCTAGGAATGAGCAACACAGCACAATGAGTGGCGCCCCAAATAAATCTGTAATCTATGCTTAAAATAAATTAATTTAATCTGCAATATTCTCCTGTTGGTATTAAATCTTGTTTTGAGTTGCTTGGTGGATTGGATGATTGGACTCTCCTACAGTAATAAGAGAAGAATTAACACATATCAGGCCATTTTTACACTTTATTCATTTTACACTGTCCCTTCAGTAGCTCATGGAAGATCTATATGCAGCCACAACAGCTTGGCACCTCCTCCTCCTGCTGGTCACCAGCCTGGCCACATTTTGCTGTGAGATATCATTTCTCAACCAGGAGTTGTTGAAGGTCAACCTGTGTGGTTGTGTTGGTCACAAGTGCCAAAGCTGATCCCACAGGTGTTCAATTGGGTTGAAGTCTGGACCCACTGTCGGCCATTCCAACCTCTCCACTCACAAATTCTGGAGGTTCTCTGTGATTATTCCGGCTCTGTGGGGAGAGCGTTAGTAAGGTCCCATATTCTTGAGATATGTGATATCTCACTGCATTCAGATGGCCTTCAATGATGACAAGTTCTGTTTTGCCTGAACGAGAAATACCGCCCCACACTTTACACTGCCCTCATTGAAAGGTGTCACTGAAACTTAAAAGAAGAGTGAATAGCTACAAGAGAATATTACATAGGATTTTATGTGGGGTGCTACCCACAAGTTAACTGTGCTGCTCATTGCACAAATGCACAATCCCAACAAGTTGTAAGAGATGATAATAATCAGGTTTTCCAACAATAAATAATACAACACCTATCAACATTTTTAAAGGTGAGAAATCAACTGAAAGAATGTTTCCAAACTTTTTTTGAGAAGTTTATTGTTCACCAGTAACATACTTGAGATTAATATGTACAAAGATAAACTGTACCACAACCAGCCCACCGCTCACCTACGCTGCCTCCTACACATCCTCCTACATGGGCTTACATAAGAACTGGACGGAAGTTGATCGATGTAATTTCTGATATACATCTTCCAAGATTTATTCCACCAGTTTCTGTCTCATTCTTTTACTTCAATGTTCATGTGTACAGGCCTAACGTGGTAAGGGTTTAAGGTATACAGTTATATAATGTTCTGAAATCTGGGAATAAACCGTAAACACACACCAGAATTTATTCTCTTACTTATATTACTTGTTAACAATGCATCCAATCTAAGCAGACTCCACACAGTCCCAGTAACCTTCTTGCTGTTAGACAGCTTATCACTCGTTCTGAACACCCTCCACATTCCATTTACCCAGAAATTAAAAACGTTTAATTGTAACCCTGATATCGTCACACCATAATATATATATATATATATATATATATATATATATATATATATATATATATATATATTTTTTTTTTAAGGTCATCATCCCATCATAATCACACATTTTAAGTTTCAGGTCACCATTCCCTCAGTCAGTGACATCTGCTTCACAGTCTTGATAAATAAGTGACGCATATGGTGATGTGGTGCTGTATTGCACGGCTTAAACGTCACTGCCAGACAGAAACGCTCAGCACAAGGCTGGCTTCCAGTTCTCCCTAAAACTCTCTCAGCAATCCTCTATGTTCATAATCTCTCTTGTGCTGTAGTCTATTGTTTGTGTCTCTGTCCCTCTTTTCCATCTGCATCCTCTCCTTTGTCTCTTTGTCCTTTGCTTTAGCTCTTTCTTTGTGCTTTTTCTATTGGCTGTTAATCACTCCCATCACACATCCTCTGCCTCTTAGTCCACTGTTGCTGTTTTTAAGCTTTTTAACATCATAACAATTCAGTTTGCTTTGTGTGTAGAGCTGCACAATGCATCATAAAATTATTGTTATTGCCGAAACATTGGTATTAAATGTGTTAGACTGTCACACTTTGTATGTCTAAATAGGCTAAATGGCCAATCGGATCCTTAAAAGACATTATTGTGCATCCAAAAGAAGACTGTAATAGCCCTTGTGAGGCCCAAAATTCATGATCATAGTTCTGGAATGTAAGCATAATTCCAATAAAATGTTCTGGGCCAAGTTACTACGGCACACTTTCTAATGGGTTTCCATTGTTTAAAGGATTATAAAAAGCAAAAAGGCAAAATCAGAAACACAAAACAGCCACATTCTCTCAAATGAAGCTTATCTTTTTTCTGTGATAATAATAATAATAATAATAATAATAATAATAATAATAATAATAATAATAATAATAATAATAATAATAATAATAATAATAATAATAATAGATTGGATTAATATAGCGCTTTTCAAGGCTCTCTAAGTGCTTTACAGAGTACATTATTCATTCACGCCACAGTCACAGACTGGCAATGTAGACGTGGCAGCCATTTTGCGTCTACGTACTCTCCAACCTCCAAACATACTCTCACATTCAAATTCTGTGTATTCACATTCATACACCAGAGCCACAGACACTGGAGGCAAGGTGGGTGAAGAGTCTTGCCCAAGGACACAACAACAGTATAAACTGTGGGAAGAGCGGGAAACAAACCGCCAACCTTCCGGTTATAGGACAACCGCTGCGCCCTCTACTGGCTAAAGGTTACACAGTGCTTCTTTAAATAAGCCTACTTCCTGGTAATATCTGTTTTAAAGAGACAATTTGTTGTCTTTTTAGTTGATAATTAACATACGTATGTGAGAACGGCAATATAAAGAAAATATATATATACTTGCTGCTCCCCATTGACATAATTTTTTTCTGGGACCCCACTTTTATCCAAACCTGTGGACTCTTCAAGAAGGCGTATCTTCTATGCAGTCAATGTCTTATGATTCTACATAAAAGTCCCTAAATAGATAAGAAAAAGCACCATCATTTCAAACTTCACTTCAGGTGATTTTTTTCCCCTAATTTGAAAGCTGTGGAGTTGTGTGTACTTGACATCAGTGTTGCCTTCCCATTACCTGTGCCAAACTGTGTACGGCTCAAATGTTCATCAAAACTTCATGCAAAGTGGGGTTTGGGGTGGTATTAATAGTTGTGTTTGAATCATATTGATTTAGTCCTATTCGTTCCTATTTAGAGTGATTTAAGTGGAAACCTTGTTGTTTCTACTTCTACCACCTCATTTGACTTTTTGTCTCATGTTGACTCATGTCCTCTTTCCCTCACAGTTGGAGTGCGATAACTTCATCACCGTCATTCATAAAATAAACGACACATTTGTTGTGTGCGGGACGAACGCCGGGAGCCCCAGGTGCTGGATGCTGGTAAGACTCTCCCCTGACTGCAGTCCACAAAATGCTGTTTCCGCTGCAAATGGCCTAATTTTTTTGTGCAGCTGATACTCCTGCTCCCCCAGTCAATCGCAATTAGCATTTATTTGTTTCTTCATTCATTCTTCTTGTCGGTTAGATGAATGATGAATGCTGAAGGTTATGTATTACAATGCAGGATGTTTTTGCTTAGTGAATTTGCTAAGGTGATTTATGTTTTACTTATATTGAATGGGTAAATGTAATGCAACAAAAATACTCTTTTACAGCAGGCCTCCGTATGTCTTTATTATTTGTAATTGTTAAAAAGACTAATAGTAAGTTGCTTGCTAAATGGTTAGCCCAGACGTCTTCAGCCTCATTTCTTAAAGAGATTTCAATAAAAGAAAGAAGAAAGATTTATTCATCACTAGCATTATTGTCTTAAAGCTAACGTAGCCAAAAACCCATTCGTCCATCACCTTCCCACAACAACATTGCCTGCTTTTATTTTAATAAAAACTAAAACTAAGTTTATTTCATTAATGCGTAACCAAATTAATATGTTCTTTATTTCTGTTTCAATCTTTTGGAGTTTTGCTGATTTTTCCAGATTTACTAAGCCACAGAATTTTGCATGAGGCGCTAATTTGTAATCACGAGGAGTGGCTTAATTACCAAACCTTATTGTTGTGTTATTCTGGCACCATTCACTGCTTTTGCAGACGTTACAGTAATAAATTTAGGCAGTGCACTTTATTTTAACAATTTCTTGTTGTCATTGTTTTGGAAACTCTCAAAAATACATACAATACAAAGTTGTAATTTATGAAAAAAAAAAAAAAAGAAATAACAAACAACCCCAATTTTTTTTTAAAAACATTTCAGTATTGGTACAATGTTCTAGTAGATTGTGCCCTTAGTCTCAAACAGTAAAATAAATTATACTGGTAGTGCAATACTGATGTTGGCTGTGGCACTGTATATAAAAGCAACATCACAATCTTTTTTCCAGAATATTAATACAGCAGTCAGTGACTTATCTTGTCCGACCAGTCACTGGCCCGTGTTCTGCTCACTTTTATCTGTGTGCTAAGATTTATTTTCTCTTGTGCTGCAGAATAAATGCTTGCATTGCATTTCAAGTTTCTGAGACATTTTAGAGTCAGATGAGGATGGTTATATTTAGTGCACTTTAGCTTCATACTGTTATTTATCCCACATGTACAGTAGCATTTATCTGCGTGTAAAAAGAGGGGATGTTTATCACAGGTGTCTATAGCATCTGCTCTCAACTCTGTGGTAAGGTCAATATTGGTGAATGGGTGCTATGATATTACCTAATACAGTTAATAACAGAGCATAAAAAAAAAAAATAATGTAACCAATGACAAGGCAACAAAGATCCAGTCCATGTTCATGACACTGAATTATTTGACCAATTTTACATCTATTACAAATTTAGTCAGTATTTGCTTGTAAATATACAGTAAATATATTGTACGGATTATCAAAAAAAGAATTTGTCATAAAGGTTTTACAGTTGTTTTCTTTTCAGCTTTGTACAATGGCTCAAGACATAAATAAAAATGCAAATAAATGAGCCAAAATCCAAATCTAAAAGACAGAACCAAATAACCACAACACAAACAAATGAGCCACAACACCTATAAAAAAAAAAAAAAACACAATAGAACACAATAAGAGTAAATAAGCCACAACACACAAAAATCAAATAAAAAAGTTATATTGTTTATTTTTGTGTTGTTTGTGTCTGGACCTTTCTGGGACACCATAGTTTTGTGCCATTTTGCGTTAAAGCCTTACCATAACTTATTTATCTATTTATTTCAGTTTAATTTGTATTATTTTTATTTTATTTTATTTATTAAATTTTTTACAATAATGACAAAAATACAACAAAAGATTACAAAGTGGAAACAGAAGTATGTTAAGTGAATAACAGCTGTATTATATACCTAAAATTAAGATTTGACCTCTCTGTGGCAGGTAAATGACACCGTGCTGACTGATGTCCAAGGCACTGGCCATATAGCGTCAGCGTCAGACATCTCACCCGCCTACCCGTCACAGAAGTCCATCAGCCTGACTGCAGGTAACTAGGATCTCACTTTTTTCTCTCCAAGGGCATTTACGCATCTAACATCAAGTGGATCAAAGGTATTAAGGCTGTTAGCTTGTATTTATTTCACAACCCACAGATGTCAAAATAGCACATATCTGTGCAGACAGGTTTTAATGACAAAATGCTAACCCATGTAATGTTTTTACGGTATATTAAATGCAAACAAACAAAATAAGTGTTTTCATTTAAATATACCATAAAAACATCACATGGGATTGCACAAATTTTTACTAAAATGTTTATAAATATTTAAAACCTCCTCTATGGTGGAGAGGTTAGTGCATCTGGTTATTGTGCGGGAGATTGGGGGTTGGGGGGGAGCTCTAACCACAGTCTATCTGAGCCAGTCCCAAGCCCATTTAAATGGAGAGGGTTGCGTCAGGAAATGCACCCAGTGTAAAAACATTGCAAACTACTTTGCTGTGGCAACCTCTGGATGGGGTTGCAATAAAATATTTAGACACTGTGGTATAGTTTTTGACCGTGTGTAATTGCTATCATAATGTTAGTCCTTGGTTTTGTCCGAGTTCCTACTACTACTATCTATTTAGTTTAGCCCCTGTTTATTCCAATTTCAAACCTTGTTTAGTCCTTGTTTTGTCTCGGTTTTAGACCTTTGCTATGCACTAAGTTAGCGCTCCATTTGTACAGGTTTTTTCATAGTTCAACCTTTGTTTTGTTACTGGCATTTATTATGTGAACGACCACTGAAAACACCATTTAGAGAACATAGCCATTTCCAAATAAAATGATGTCAGAGTAAAAGTATCACAATTTATATATTTATTTTAACATTTTGTCCAGATGTGTCAAGTTTTATCAATTTTATGAAATTCAAACAGTGAATGTCTATCTTTAGAACCTGGTCTAACACTATCCAAATGCAGCATTTTGAAGTTTTTAGCAGCTGCGCGACACCAGAGCCCCATCCTCTCGAGAGGAAGCTGTCTCTTATAATCACCTTTTATTCAACCATAACATGCAAATGAGAGATACTTTTCAGTACGAGTGGCTCCCAATATTTTAAGTGCAGCTCATCCACAAGAAAGTACTATTTAACCATCCTTCAGGGCTGTGCTTAAACTCTGACTAGAACAACAGCTGACAATTATAGTCGAAGCCTCTAACTAAGAACCATTGTAGTGCAATAGATTGTGCTTTCAAATAAAAAAATAAAAAACACAAGGCTTTTAATGAGAAATACTACTCCAATCTTAACGAGCTGATTGAAGCCATTAATAACGCTAAAGGTTAAAGACGCGTTACAGTTCAGATACTTGTGGTGAAACTGTCAACCAAGGACATGTTTTCTGTTTGAGCTTGGCAGTGGTAAGATATTTTTTTTAATGTCACAAGTTTGTCATGTTTAACGTAACATAGGTGGTAAATGCATTTTTTTATTATTTCACAAAGCCAGAGCTGTAAGATGGATTTTAAAACCCAACAATATTTTGGGAATATAACAAGGACAAGACATCCCTCATCTGGGAAATTGGCTTTTTTATGATTTTCCTTTTAAGTTTTATTTTCCTCAAGTGAGGATTATTGATTACCTTATCAGCAGACTACATTGTTTATAGTGTTTTAATTGTTTTAGTAAATGTACCTTGTGTTGGAACAAAACCTGAGAGATTTCTAAAACAGCATGGTACACTTATCTGGGACACATTGAACACATTTAGTCAATAGAAACTGACCCACATTTACTTGTACTGTACCAGGAACACATTAAAATTTTGAATGGAAGTCAATAGAGAGCAGCAAGCTATTTTTATACCTTTCATTTCATGCTGTCATTTTCACATGAAAGATTATTAAAGATAGATGCCAGTGAAGTGACTTCAAAATACATTTTGATATTAAACAATTACATAAGTCTCAAAGATAATGGTTTCACAACCTATACAATATACAGACACAAATACATTTCTAAAATTATAAAGAATAAAAAAAATAATTTGTCTATGACAATAATGTAATACAACATGACGCATATCGAATCAAAGATCAGTTTCAGATTGACTTCAATTGAAAATCCATCTCTATCCGGCACATGATTAAGAAAAACCCTGCCATGTGTGACATTGTTAACCATCGACTTGTTTTTAATCCAACAGGGTGCTTAGTTTGGGTCCAAGGAGAACCTCTAATTGACTGATTATCGATGTTGAGAGCCGGCACATTAACTAAACAGACTTGTTTCAGATGATATCTTTCAGTAATCACAGGACAAGATGAGCGACAAACAAATAGTTCGCTGCTAAAGCCGTCTAATGTAGATGGATAGTGGAGACGCTGTGGGGGGTGCTCATTCGGCTTGGAATGGATCACGGAACCAACGAGCCGGCACTTTACTCGCAGCATTCTAATAATGTTCTTTCCTAATTAAGCTGCTACTGCCTCCATTTCAAATGCCTCTCCTCTGTGTCACTATGGAGACAGGGCCCAAAGAAGAGGACTGTGATTGGTGGATACACATTGAAGCATGCTGCTTGATGTCTTCTTTGCTCTCCTTTTTCCTTATTTTTTATTCTAGTGTCTCCTGCCTCCTGAGCCGACCGTGTCTGTCTTCATTCTTCCATTCTCTCTTTAATGTCTCTCAGTGCATCCGTATCACTCCCATCCCTCTTCCTGTCTCTGAATCTTGTAGCCATCCATCATGCTGTCTGTCTGCCCGGTCTTTTTTCTTTCTTATTTTTTTCTTCCACTGCTCACCGTCTCCTCCTCTGTGCCTCAGATGGGAGTCTGTACTCGGCTCTGTCATCAGTGGGAGGTCACGGCGGCTCCATACGCCGCACATTTGGCACGCAGAAACTCCTGAAGACCGAGAACATTTGGCTGATGAGTGAGTAGGAGGCAGTCGCACAAACACGTCCAGCTTTGGGCTCATGAATATGGAGATGGCAGGCTACTGTCTGGAAGTCAGGTGGCTATGAAGTATGGAAAGTGTGAAATTTGGTGTAATAAATTAGACTACAGTTATACAGTGCCAAAGTCTTGAAGTTTGAAATTAAAAGATACAAACTAGAAGCCATTGAAACTGTTGAGTTACAGCATGTATGTTATATGTATGCATATGTTATTATTGCCCTTTAACTTATTTAAAAATAATAATAGCCAATGGTCAGAACCGATCACATTCAGCAGTGGGTAAAAAGAAAACACCATGTGTGGAGTGCTTTTGCAATATGAACCACATAATGTGAGGCAAACATTTTTGAGAGTGGTTCTATTATTAAACCTGTATTATAAAAGTTTTTGGCTTTTAGGTACATAAATACATACCCTAACCCTACCTACAATATGTAAGTATACATAATTCCATTATACATGTACTATATAGTTACATGTTTTTACAGTTTGTTACAGTGTGTTAAAGAAGATACAATGTATCAAGTGTACTGACAATAAAGTGTGACCAAAATATCATAATATTTTAGTCCAAGAGTATAAATACAAATAAATTAACACTACAAATTGTGATCTATCTGAAAAATTATTTCTGGGGCACATTGGATATTTTTGCTGCAATGGCGCTAGTGACCACTGGTAGAAATGGAGAGAGGTCAGCTCCATATGTTCATCTATAGTACATCAATGAAGACCTAAAAAGTAACCTTTGGGTTCAGATACATGCTTGGCTCATATGTTCAATACAGTGTTGCAACTTAGGGGATATCAAGGCTTTAATATCAGTGTTTATGGTTATTTATACACTATTATTATTAAAGCACATCCACTTAGTTGTTCTTATATCAACACTTACAAAGCTGGATTCTCTCCAAGACAGTGATGTAACTCTTGCATAAGAAGGCCCTTTTTCAAAGATAATAGTTTATTGATCGATAGAAGAGAGGGCTTGAAAGAGGCAGAGTCAAAAGAAAAACTCACATTTGGGCTCTATTCACACAGATCCACAGTTTGCTGGTGCAGCAATGATCCCCACGTCGCTGAAAGACAAAGATGAGATCTATTTCTTCTTCAGCGAGTTTAACAAGACGGCCAGAGTGGACGAGGAGCCGTACCGAGCCCGCATCGGCCGAGTCTGCATGGTAAATATCATACACATGGAGTCAAAATTTAAAGTGAAGTGCGAACTCATTTCTCATTAGTTGTACTTAAATCACCCTACCATGAACAATTAAAAAATAAACAACTAATACACAGTAATTCTGTGGGTAAGTATTTGCTTTGTCAATACTGTGTTCTATGATTTAGCTTAATTGTCTTCTGTATAGAAACTGACATTGTAGCATTTGCCACTGTTAGCTATATGGACCTAAATATTCATACATTTTAACATAAACATGTATTTAAAACATGTATTTACTTACTGTACATCAGACATTGCTAAAACTAAAACATACAGCTATTGCAAGTGGTAGAGAATATTTGAGCTGCTCTTCAGAGCTGGGAGCAGAAAAAGATATTCTGAGATATTTTGGATAACTTATTATTACCATCGAAGCGGGACCCAGAGACAGTGGACACTCAACATACTGTTGTATTGAATAATCAGTCTAGCATGCTTTTGAAATACATAAGACTATAACCTCATACGTCAAGGTTCAAGCCAAGGTGTTTACCTTTAATGTCTAGAATAAGAGCACCTGCCCAATCTGAAACACAAGCAAAGAAACAACAGCTACAGCCTTGGAGCTGAAGGAAGGCTTCTATCTCTCACAGGGTGTGCTGACCTAAATGAATAGACAGCCCCAATTGAGGTTAAGGACATTTATATACTTCAAAATCTAAAATTCTCCAAAAGCAAGGATACAAGGAATTTCCTAATGCAAGTGAAAAAACTAAATTTGTTACTCAGATTTAGCAGCGTTTACTGGGGGCAATGGGTAAGAATTTACTCTTACAACATCTGGGAAGAAGGTGTGTTTCATTTTCGTTCCAGCTTCAAGACTGTGTAGCTTTTTCTTCTGCCTAAGGGGAGGCGTGGGAACAGTTCATGTGCTGATTGGACAGATCCTACTTGATGGTGGTTGCTCTGCTCCTGCATCGGCTGATATAAATGTCCTCCAGGAAAGGGAGGCTGCTGATTGTTATTTTTTGAGCAGATTTAACCGCTCCATGCATAACCCTCTTGTAATTATCAGGGCAGTGCTGGAGGATAACGGTCTTCATCACATAGCAATAAAGGGCTGTTAGGAGAATACTAAGGCCATGTATGTTTTTTTTTATTGTATGGGCGATCCATCCAAACGGATCTGGCGTTTTGGGAGCACAAATACAATCATTTTTGAACCAGGTCCCAGAGTGGAAAGATTTCAAAACGCTGTTTCCATGTTTCTGTGTTTAACAACCCATACTCATCTTTTCTAAAATGGTGATCCCTTAGCTCCACCGCTCCTTAACCGCATGCGCTAACCTCTGACAACAACAACAATGGCGGCTTACAGTGTTGCGTTTGTGCTGCAGAAGATACTGAGCTTGCTGTGGCTTTTACAACAAAACCGTTTGCTCCTCTATTACCTCCACAAGCAACAAGAGGACACAGAGACGTTCTTTGTTTTCTTTCTTTTTTCTTATGTTTATGTTGCACACATTTTCATGTAGACAAGTCCAGCCTGCTTCAGCCTCCTCAGAAAGTGCTGGCATGATAATTCTGTGGGCTCATGGGCCGCCAAAACAGACGTGATCAGAGGTCCTGGCAGATTACGTCTACCAGGTATTTAAAGGTAGACAACATCTCTACAACTGTTCCTCTGATGAAGAGAGTAGTGTTGGACCCTTTTATTTTTATTTTTTTCTCAAAAGTCCACCAGCTTGCAAACCTGTGTTTAAAAAGGATTTATTGGGATTTACAGAAAAAGCTCACTCTTTTAGATAAACATTTATAATTGGTTGGTTTGTATTGAGCGCGGTGGAAGATTTTGTCAATAAGCAGAGTTCCAGTCCTGCTTCACTTTGCTAACAAAGTTAAAGGGTCTGGCTGGCCAGGCCATAGAATACATATTTTATGGCACAATAACAGGAAAGTATTTAAATGATGCAAGTCTGTTTTACTCAAATTTGTGCGTGGCTAAAGGAGAATAGAACCAGGGGCCAGCTTTCCAAAGAGAGATCTTTTGGTGTAGCGGCAGAAATTGAGGCTGAATGCAACAAAAACCAAGCAATAAAGCATATTGTTCTATGAATGAGTTCCATCGGCAAAAGTCTTATAATGGGTGTCAATGTCAAACCCTGGAAGTAATGTAAATGTATGTGTATGTAGGTGGATGAAGGGGGTATCAAAGCTATACTGGCAGACTCCTGGACCACCTTCCTGAAGGCTCGAGTGCGGTGCTGGCAACACTCAGCAGCAGTACAACAACCTCAAGCAGGCCGTGGTGCTGACAGCACAGGACAAAAGGGCCGGGGTCTTGTACGGTCTCTTCTCCAACGCATGGTGAGCTCAAGGACACAACACAAAATCACAACCTACTGACTGGCATTGAAAGATCTCTTCTAAATGACACCAAAAATCGGAACTAGACACTATTAACAGCAATACCTAATGCACCAGGCACACTCAGACGCACAATCCAGATACCCCCTCACGCAAACGTCTCATTTGATCAGATTTTGAAAGTGTCTTGTCAGTAATGGTTTTTGTTTCATTTCTCTGAAACAGCAGTTTTCTCTGAGAAAAGAATCTGCCAAATAATTGTTTTCATAGCTTCCAAATCATGTCCCAGTGATTGCAGCTATCAGACATATGGCGTCTGATAAAACAACACAGTGTGGTGTAAATTTCTGCAGAAGGGCACCGTGAACTTATTTGCAGGATATCTTATTTGCTCTCACTTGCTCGCACTTATGACAGAAAAAGAGGTTGCAATTATTCTGTACTGCAAAAATAAAGTTATCTTTTTAGTTTTAGATATAAAAGATATGACTGTATTACAATTTACTTTTTTTTTTTTTGTGTGTGTTCATATGCCTCACTTGAAACCTTACAGCGTGACACAGACGATGTCAAAAATATAAACTCCGGCAGAGCTCAGTCATGAGGGGTTGGTGTGGCAAGTTCTTCCTCACAAACCCCTGCATACTGCACCATTAAAGTCATTTTTCACAATTGACAACACGGTTATTACTTAAACGTTCCATTTGGTTTTGGTTCTGACAAATATGCGGCAAGTGGAACTAATCAGATTGTTGGCGCTTGGAAAACATGTTATGATATTGAAATTGCTCAAATGTTATCCAGTAAATGCTGATGGGAAAACTAAACTGGTTTTGACAAATGATTAGGGCTGTGTTGCTATTTGTATATATATTTCCATGAAAGAGAACCATTTACTTGTAACATGACTATTCATCTTTGGTCTGTTTTGTAGTAATGCAACATAACACTTTTCATTCTCCACTTTTCATATGTCCTCGCTAAAGACTCTTTTCTCTGCTTATTCAGGGGCAAAACTGTGATTTGTGCGTACTCCATTGAAGACATAGACCAGGCCTTCACTACGTCAAAGCTCAGGGGCTACAGCAGTGCATTTAGCGGCATGCGCCCTGGCACGGTAATCTGCCTCTCTTTTATTTCTAACCACAAGTGAAAAAGCACAATGACAGTTTGAGTGTATGACTCAGCTTTCTCTCAGAGACTGAAAAGAATAATAGGAAAGCAATTTTAAGATGTCTATCCAAGCGGAACTGTAAAAAAATAGAAAAGTTCTGAGATTAAAGTCAGAAGTATAGACAGACTTTGTGGTAGAAAATCCATACAATAAACTATAAAAATGCATTTAAACACTTTATTGATGAGGTTGTTACGTTGCATTTGTTTATTTCGCTCACTTCAGGTTTTAGAAAATACATTTCAACGCTAAGTTGAAGACTTTCTCTCACAGCGACAGTTCTTTTTAGAGGTTTATCTTAGAAAATGAATGAACAGGTATGTGGTATTAGGGAGTCAGAGCTTACATTAATAATGACAACACCCAAAATAGGGTTCAAATATCTAATTATCGCACATTTATCAGTATCACTGGGTGTGGGTATTATCAGTGGGTGTTTAGTTTATGTCACTATTAATGTACGCTCTGACTCCCCACCCCTCATGCCTGTTAAAATAAATAAGCTGCTAACATAAGATGCTACAGTGACAGTTTTCTGCTGCCATTGAACTGTCATTGAAAGTCTGCAAGATTGCAATAAAATGTATTTTCTGAAACCACCCATAATCACAGTATAAACCCACTTTAATCTCAAAATCCTGAATTTAATCTTAAAACTCTACCATTTATTATATATATATATATATATATATATATATATATATATATATATATATATATTTATTTATTTTTTTTTCTTTTACAATGGCCCTGATCCTCTTCTGTTGTCCAAGGGCTTTGTTTGTTTCCTACTCTTTTCTGAAGTGACTGATTTACTCTTTCAGTGTGTGCGCAAAAACTCAAGTCACAATGACGTCAAAAACCTGGGGGTGATCAGATACCACCCAGAAATCGAGGACGTGATCCGTCCCGTCGGTATCGCTCCTCGATCTGCCCACAGATGACCAGATTACTCACACTGTTGCTGACATTGTCCTGGCCGTCAACGACGAGCACTACAGTGTCTTATACCTCGGAACAGGTTTGTGTTTCATTTTCTTAAATCAAGATGTTTTCTCTTACACTTCAGCCTTCTTAATAGCACGTTTCATTCAGAATTTAAATGTAGTTTGATTTTTTTATTGTGAAATTTTGGCCTGAAGCGGTTGCTGGGCAATATTTTGAGTTTTGATATGTATCTGTATATTTTATTTGAGGATATGGGATGAGACTATATCTATCCTCGAATACTCAGACCTGCGGCAGGAACCAGCACAAAGCTTCAAACTACACACTCATCTAAAACATTTACAGTTTTAATTTACAGTTTACAGCGCTCATGAGGTTTTCAATATCAAACTTTCAAACAATGAGTGAGTATTGCATTAGTCAATGGTTTCCACTGGACACAACTCTGGCAGCACTAACTTGTAAAGGGATGAAGTTTATATATTGTGTTTTTAAATCATCGTCTTTTCAGCCTGGCAAATGCAAAGAGTGTTAGTTTGAAGTGATTATATAGTGGGTGATGTTTTAGGTTTTCAAGATATATAAATAATAAGACCATATCATTAATATATTTGGTTTATGTTACTTTGACTCTAGAGTTGTGCACATCTTGTTTGTCTCTTTGTCCCCCACACTCACTCAGACCTGCAGCAGGACTCAGCATGCATCCTTTAATCTGCACTACCTTCACAACAACATAATTAAACAGACACTTGATGAGGAACAGAACTGTCAGAGGCAGAACTGCATTTGTGTCTCGTCAATATTTTTTTTTGTTGTATTCCCATTTATATGCTGTTTGTTGTGTTATTTAAACACCATTTCTCCTTTTCACTTTTATAACCTACCTGATCTTTAGCTGCTTTTGTCCATATTGCCCAGCACTAATATATATATATATATATATATATATATATATATATATATATATATATATATTATCATATAAGGATTCATGTAGGGCAGGATTTCAAAAGCTAACGCAGAATGTTATGTTATGTTCTGAGTCACATTACTTGAGTTAATTATAGCCACTTTAGTCAATTTGACATTTGATATAAAAAAAGGAATGGAATTGCATTTCATATCTTGTGTTTTTGAAGTGGGATTTGTCTAAATGCACCTGCCCCAAAAAACTTACAGCAAAGTGAAGTGGGTCTGGAACCCCTCTCATTGAACCAAACTTCCACCAAGCACAATATGACCTGACCAATCATTTAAATCAGCGGTCCCCAACCTTTTATGCGCAATGGACCGGTTCAATGTCAGACAATATTTTCACGGACCGGTCTTTAAGGTGTGGCGAATAAATACACAAAATAAAATGATACAAGCAGCATAAAAACTGTAATATTTTCTAAATATATTAATAAACGTGTTTTTTAAAGCAGAATGCTTGGTCTCCAAGTGGCGAAGCAGTTTTGAAGGCTTCATTGCCTCATTAGAGAGCCGGCCGCCGCATATTATGCAGAACGGGTTTGGTGCACGGGAAACACCTGTCACTATAAATCCATTATTTAAGTAGGACTCTTGGTATTGTCTGTTAAATGCAGCTTACTTTGTCTTGGAAGTCGTATGGTCTTCTTCTGTCTCCTCACTTAGTCTTTTTCCCTTTGCGAAGAAACTTTCCGAAGACGTTTGTTTTTACTCTTTTTGATAGCTTGGAGGTTTAATTTTAGCGGCAACGTGACCGGGACAAGCGTCAAGAGTGACGGATGTAATAGAGGAAATCCGGTCATTTTTCAAAATAAAACATCGTTCAGACTCAGATAATAAATAAAACGGAAATAATGTAAGTCATTTATTCTTTCTCTGCGGCCCGGTACCAAATGACCCACGGACCGGTACCGGTCCACGGCCCGGGGGTTGGGGACCCCTGATTTAAATCATGTTAATTCTGCATATGTTGGTATTGCCACCTGAATTCTGATTGGTTAAATGTCTATACAGTTGCATTAGAGGCTTGATTGATGTTCATTTGTTCTGCTTCTTGGAAATCCATTTAGAATCTAGAGGGACCAAAATAATTCTTTATAAAGATTAAAAAGCCATTTTTATTCATAGATTATTTTCATGGCACAAAATCTGCGGAGGTCAGGAGTTCAGATGAAGATGCACAGCTCTAAAAACATTTTTAGTGCAGGTAGATGCTTTTGACAAGCAGCTGACATGACCTGTCACTCAAGTGTTCAGTGTAAAGCTGGGGCTAGAGGTTTAGTAGATAATGTGGCTTAGACAAGTCTTCATGGTTTAAACAGTTTAAATGTTGTGATCTAGTGAGTTTGTTAATCAAACACTCCCAGTGCAAGTTCCTTTTTAGAGGTGGTTCTCAGATTTGACCAGAGAGATTCTTGGTGATTTATTAATGGTGTCTTATTGGAAGTCGTAAATCTCACTTAGGGTCTGGCAGTTACTCAGGAGTTACAGTACACTGGCCCCTAACTGGAAGCTTGGCTGTTCAATCTCTTGTTTCATTGTCAATGACTCTGAACTCTGAATTTCCATCACTGTCTGTGGCACTTGTGTTTGATTGTGAGTGCGTTTGAAGAGCAAATGGAGGAATGGGATGCTGGGATGCTAATCACTTAAAGCTTTAACCAGACAGAAAAGCACTATGTACCTGCAAAGACGGCATCTACTTTCTTTGAGACAATACAGACCAAAAGGATCTTGAAAAGAACATAGACCCTAGTGACGACATCATGTGGGACTGAATTGATTGTGGTCATGAAGAAAGGCAGATTAACATTTACACTGACTCATCATGCTCAAGACAAACAAGATTGGCATGGCAACAAGTAGTGGTGTTTCTATTCATTTGGTGTCAGAGAAACATTTAGGCACAGACAGAAAAGACAGAATTTAGTCTAGAATTGGAATGTGCATTTTATCTTTATGTAGCTCTAGCTTTGGATATGATTTTCATGTCAGGTCCATCTCAGAGAAATTCAGTTGTTAGAACTCTTCAACTAACTAAAAAAGAGAATGAATTGATTCAGACTTCATCTTCCACAGACTGATTATAACAGTCAGGAAGGAGTGGTGTTCTGTGCTGCAGCTCACTGATCTCAGACGTCCACGTTCTGTTGTTTAAAAGCCCAATGCAGGAGATGGTCCATGATGTTCAGAGTAACTTCCATCTTGTTGTGTGTCTGCTGCTTCTCTGCTTCTGAGTCTCCAAAGTAGTTAATATGCTATTATGATATAGCTAATATGATGAAAAATGTATCAGGTGCTGGAACAGTTCCACTAATAATGTCACAGGCAGTGTCTGGTACAGCTTTTAGTTGAAAATAAACTGTAACCACAATGACATGTACCCTCTAGGGTTAGTTCTACTTCTCTTTAACTGAAACATGCCCTGGATACCACATAACATATGAGTTGTACAGATACAAGCCCTTCTTCCTCACTTATCCTGTTGTTTAACAAGAACTCACTGAAAAGTACAAGGCTGCACTCACAGTAGGATTTGTTGTTTTTCATACGAGCCTCTAATTCATCAATCTTATTTGTCAAGGAGTTTACATTTTCCATTAAAAATCTTAGTAAACACCACTTCCTGTTTCTCTCAATCAGCTGACAGCAGTGTTTAGAATAGTGCTGCAGCTATCAACTATTTTGATTAATCAAGTTAAATTCGGATAAATAGCTTAACTGCATATTTTTTAGAGTCAGCATCACGGTTCAAATAAACAGAAATAACACATAAGAATTTCTGTTTAACATGTATTCTTGATTGCACATCCACCAGCATAGTAATGGCACTTCCATTTCACATTATATATGTGCTTTATAAATGCAAAAAAATAAAATACCTGAGACTTAAAGGCTATTAAATGAATAAGAAAATACAGAAACAAAAATGCTGTCTAATAGAGTATGACAATGCACATAATTATCATTGTAATTTACCTTTGTATGTCTCAGTGCATAAATGCTTTTAAAAGAAAAACAATCTCAATCTGAGCCTAAAGCATGGCATTAAATACACATTGAAAATAAAATTAAGGTTAATCCAAAATCTGCTTTTAAAGTTTACAGTGCATTTAGTGATGTGCATGTGAATTAAAAATAGAATATTGCTCTGAATAGTTTGGTGACTGTGTTGAGAGAAGAGCGGGAGTGACGCTCAAATAACGGCGCTAACGCATAGCTAACAAACACATGAGCCGAGTCCTTCACGGAGACAGTGATTCTTGCTTCAATATTGAAACGACAGTTATTGGAACATGTGAGGACCTTAACCAAACAGTTTAAATTAAAGTTTAAACAGCTTTACTTTAAACTCAAACCTCCAGTGTCTGGAGCTGGAGGTTTCTAAGAGTGTCTGGCTGCAGACGCACATCGTTCTGGTCATGAGCTCATCGCGGAAACTACACTGAAGAACACACACTGTAAATGTTCGCACAATGGGACGCTCCAGACTTGACACTAGGGCCCCTGGAGGATCAGGTTTATGTTCATACAACCAGGCGCAGATCTCAGTGGATGTGTGAAAGTGGCTTTAGCTGCCACAATCGAATTACTCGATTTATTCGATGAATCGTTTCAGCCCTAGTTTAGTACCACCTTTTGAAAAGCGGACCCTACACTTTGCTCAGGCGTCACCAAAGTACAGTACACTTTTTGAGAACACAATGTAATGAAAACTTCCTAGACTCAAAGCTATGTAGTCAATTAATTCTAATTTACTAAAATCATCTTGTTTATGCAGAATTTGTGACTTTTGATGCCTTTTAAATTAAAATGTATTGCAGTCCTCTTGACTTCCGTTGGCAAAACACACTTGCAGCTCATGTTGTTGCAAACTGTAAAAAGCTCTATAGGAAGCTATTCAATTAAGTTCCAGCAGTGCATTGAGCAGGATATTAAATCGGTCACACCATGTCAATGCACTGCAAAGAGCTACTCGTCTGAAAACAGCTTGATGAGGTCTTTTTTGTTGTAAAATCCATTCAAATGTATCCTGGCCTTCACAACATTTTCTGTTTGATCAAAACAGCAGTGCTGAAGCGCTGCTGTTGCCAATGGCAGTATCTAGTAAAATTGCTTTGTGCCGAGGGGAGATTGCTATGGCAACCATCAGAAGTCATCCCCTCATGTGTGTCTCGCCACATAAAGTTCCACCGTAAGAGGAATCTCATCTTTAAGCAGAAATTGTAGATGCTGATGCTGTGATTGCTTGTCATTAATCAAGAATTTCTAGGTTGGTTTTTAAAAAGAATCAAGAGAGAAGCTGGTGTTAAAAAGACGGGGCGGATGGCCGCTCGCTGTGGGCTTTATTAAGTGTGTCAGTAACTGGATGAGCACATGGGCGGCACGGACAGCCACTGGTCCCTGAGGTGGCCTAATAAGAAACTAGAACAAGCTCTGAACTCGGCACATGCTGTTCTGGGAAGGAATGTGTAGCTATATAGCTGCTAACAGATTTTTGTTTTGAAATAGAAAAAAATAAAACTTGTAATAAAGAATATAGAATAAAGAATAAGGTAGGTTGATTTTATGTTTCTCTTCCACATTGTTCGCTCTTCTTCATGTGTTGTTGTCTGTCACTTCCTGTATTTGGTCTGAATGTCCAAACCATTGCCAAACATACTTTTACAAAACAAACAAACCTGAGTCAAAAGACCAAACTAAATAGGTCTGGACTGTGACAAATTTGGACCAGACCAAACGGGAAAGTCTGAGAGTCCGGACCAAACAGTGCAGATGTGAAAGGACCCTTACATTCTATTGCTGTTTGTTGTTTGTGCGTCCTGCCACAGTGCGGTGTTGTGTTGTGTGCTGTTACCTGCACCTAAGTAGACAGAAGTGTAGAGGTATTGGTAGTTGATTGTGCTCTATGGAGTTTTGAAGAATATTGTTTATTTATGGATGCTATTATGTAAAATAAGTGCTTGGAACACAATATTTTCTGGAGTCTTTCTGGAGTCTGGATAGTTTGCAACCACAGCAGAACCTGTTAAAGGGTAAAGTTGGCCACTAAACTTTCAATTTATGTATTATGCATTATAAGACAATAACCTTACAAACTATCACTTTCAAATATAATTTAATCATTTGTAGCAGAGACATAGCTGCACAACAGCATAATATTACCATTCCTTTGCTTCAACCTTTTCTTCAAGAAGACCATGGATGAATGAGAACCTTCACAGAATCACAGTACCTTGTCATTCACCTTGTCACATATGCTTTACCAGCGGGTCAGCGAGTCAGCGGGTTTCATCTGGTTCATGCAGAATTTGTGAATTTAATATACAGATATAAACAGAATGTTATATTTTCAAAACAAACATTCATCATTTTATTTTTCCGTTATTACTGATATTGTAATGCAAAATTTTTTATCCCTGTGTCCAGGTTTTGGCACTTGTAAATGTTTCATAGATGGTGACTTCTGAACAGAAATGTACAAGGCCCAGAGTGCACTGATCTAGTTCCATAACTGTTCATCTTATCACCTTTTATTCATCTTTAGCCCACATCACCTTTAGTCAAGGCACCAGTCATAAATTTTCACATTCAAAGCTCATCAGTCTGCATAATTAATGTCAAACCTGCGTGTGTCTCGAGCAGAGAGTCTGTCAAGTGGAGGGAACAGGGCAATAGCTCCTCCTGATGGAGATTGGCTTTACAGAGCTCAGCCATTTCAATGAAGGGAGGCACTAATCCCAGTCCACATGTATCATGGTCTGGTTTTCTGATAGAGAGTGCAATAACACTTTTAGAAAGTCAGGCTACACAACAGAAGCCACCATTCATCTCTCTCTGATATTCTGTGTCTGATATTATATTACAGCCTGGATTACCTCACCAGGTTTCAAAAGATGGAACCTGACATTCAAAATTTAAATTACATTTTTTGGGGCTATTTCAAGACTGGTGAAGTGTAAAAGGCAGGAGGACTTCTTCTCTTTTTACATTCGGTCTTTTCTTATTTTGGCAAGTCCTCATTCTGGGTCAATCACAATGTACCAAGCAAATTCTTAGCTCAGGAGCAAATGCAGCAGCTGCACGGCTTAGTGCTTGATGGGTATGCACCATCCTGTCAGGGATGTACCGGCATCTGATTCAATCTGACTAGCGTTGATCAGAAACATAAACTGAATCTACTCTGCTCTTTCCTTCCCCCAAATGCTACAAGTTTGACTGATAAAAACTTTCTGGGCTGCTTTCAGATATAAAGAACACATTTAGTTTGAAGATGTGCATACATTCTGACTTTTTTGTATGTTAAATGTGCAATATACAATGTTTTTTTTCTTCTTTTTGAGGGAATAGAAAAAAGCAATGTGCTATTAATATGTAATTTTTCACTTATAGCAGGAATGTCATGTAAAATAATGAGACCAAAAAAAGTTTCTATGCTTTATTATAAAAGCCAATCGCAACTCTCATACAAAGGGCTCTCAAGGCATGTAATCTCTAATAAGAAAATAATAATTCAGTGGCTTTTACAGCAATTGACGTAATTTAGGTATTCTTATATTAATGACTGATCCTGCTGTAAGCTCACAGCTGTCCTTATGTTACGTTGACTTCACTCGGCTTCTCGGGACTAACCTTGCAAAATAATCGCCTGAATTACCCTGTATTAACTGTACAACAACAACAACAACAACAACAACTTCCTTACTTTACCCCAGCTTTGACATATAGCTATATAACAATTAGCAGCTGAGAGTGAACATGAAGTTGTTAGATCTTTCACTCGCTTCATAAAGGACTGAGAGAATTTACTGAAAGACTCTGATAACACTGATACTGGTGCAGGACAGTGCCAAATGTCCATGAAATTTAGACAAAAAATAGTTGAAGAACATTCACTGGACAGATCCAAACTCTATTACTCCCATAAAACCTTTTGTGACTTTGCTGAATGTTGAATGAAAATTATGCAAAATGTGAAGGTAAAAGTCCTGTATTTGCAGTGAGTTTGTCCATAACCACTCTCCTGAGGGTAAGCTGAGATTTGTCACTGTTCTGTCAGATCCAAATATTGTCCCGGTTTGTGTGCGCTGTTACTGATCACTGCTCCACACGAGGTGAAGCAGCCATGGCTTTGCATCCGGGGCGCTGGTGCTCTGGTTTGTGGTTCTGGGATTGTCTCAGAAGGGAAACAAGTGTGCGTCCACCTGAATCCTTAGTGCTTCTTCAACAGTGTCCTAATCGTGTGGGACCGGGATAAGATCAGTTCACACGGCAAATATCATCCAGTTCAGAGAGAAATAAAACAAACATTAGTTTAACTCTATTGCTGCTCTGTGGTTAAAGTGGGTTTATTCAGATTCAGTGTTTTGATGTGACTAGAGGGGGTCCACAAATCTTTCATCACCTAGTGTCACTAGTGAGACTTTTTACTGTGTACCAGTAGACATTTTTGCCTCAGTTGAGTCACACATTGACATGAGGACAGGTTGGCATCCACTAGTACAACTAGTAGGCATTTTGTTCTTACTAGTAGAAGTATGGCATTTGACACGTTCACTAGTTGGCTTTCTGTGGTCTACTAGTACAACTAGTAAACATTCTGTGTAACCAGTGGCTTTTGTATGTCAGCTGGTCAACAATTAAGCGTTTTGGTGTCCACTAAAACTACTAGTAACAATTTAGTCTCACTTGTGCAACTACTGAGTATTTTGCCATTACTAGAATGTAAAATAACTGCTTTTAAATTATATCAGTAGTACTAGTACCACTAGTGGACTGTAAGAAGGTGGGACCGGGATTCTTATTGTGAGCATATCTGACCTTACTAGAGCTAGTTGTACTAGTGAGCAATTTGGCATCCACTGGTAATACTAGTAAGCATTTTGGTCCTTACTAGTTGGCAAAATGACACACCACTAGCGGCACCAAAAAGGCTTACAAATAAAGAAAATTAAAGTTCATATCAACAATATGTGAATAAATACTCAAACGGCTTTCCATACTTGTCTGAACATGAAGTGGATACTTTGAGTGTATTCTGTGCAAATATGTCTCTGCTAAGGCCCAGTGTATTGGCCTATTTTCTTTATTTTATGGGTAGTGTTGTAGAGTGTGTCATTCACTAATCTCTTTCCATATGTTACCGTCCTGGTCGGAGGAAAGTTCCATTGGAGGTGTGTGTCCAGCTGAGTGTACTGTGTCAGTGAGATGGACATGATTATATCGATCTTATGACCAAGAACCATCAAAATGATTTTGAGAATATATATTTTTGTGGTGCAGGGTGGGTTTAATCTTTTTTACTACATACTTTTTAACTGTGAAATTTAAACATGATGTTCAATGATCTGAGCCTGAAATTATAATCTAGTCTCACCTCCCATTGCTGCCCTACTACATCCCGGGGCAGTCATTATGGATATTGTTCCTTATATTCAGCCTTTTGGAAAGAACACCTCATACTTTATGGAAGTAATGCTTTTGTAATGCTGTACTACTGTCAATATCTCTGCTACTATTTGATGAATTGAGATAATATGTTAGCACTTGAGAACGCTGTATTGTCTTTTTAAAGAAGATTGCAAAGGAGGGACGTCGATGTGTTAATGCGCTGCACACACACAGCTGCTGCTCAGTGTGTGGTGGCCATGTCCAAGCACACCTTTGACAGTGACTCATGTGCGCGGTGCAAGTATTACTCATCTCATTTACATTCATCTGATTTGCCCACCCACGGAGCCACAATTGTTTATTCTCGTCATGCGCGTCTGGCAAAGCCACACATTTGCAGCCTTAAAAAAAAAAAAGATTAACCTTCGACCAATCTAAAAGGGGGTGTTGTGCGGCTTATAGCTCCTAATTATTAAAATAACCCATCCAACACTGCAAGCGAGTCTAATCTCAGCAGGGTTTCTCTGCCGACAGAAGCCTGCTGGATTTGACAAAGTGGATTTTTTTTCTTTTATCTTCAACTCTCGCACAAAAGTGTTATCTACTTCAATATCTGTCATCTGTGAGAAGTAGCTGTAATATCAGCCGCAGGTGCTTGGAACAATACCTTTCGTACTCACAGAATACCCTCATTGTGTTCCATGTAGAGCATTCTGGTGTGAGTTGCAAGCCCCAGTTTAATCATCAGTCATTACGCAAACAACGGTGCGCATCATTATTGTAAGCTAAATGCACTGCAGTGCACACCTGCCCTGTCAGACTCTAGATTGTTTGAGGAGGTGTGAATGATCAGTCAGACTCTGGTGCGGACTAAACAAGTGAACTCTGGTTCCACCTAAAAGCATAGGTCTGATGCATTGTAACTGTTGTTCTCTGAGAGAAGAGACAAGTGTATGAGCGGTGGAAGTAACAAACATGAATTGATGTGGTAAAACTGTGATTTGACAAAGTTGGCAAAGACATAAAATTTTTGTTACATCCGTCTATGTGTTTTTCCATGTTTTGCTTGGAATAACTTAAGTACTTTAACTTTAACTTAATTGTTAAATAAAGGAGCTGCGGTATTGTCGGTATTGTGCTGTCTTTATGCTGTCGTCATTTCTCTTAAAGACTTAAGTAACAACATTTTCACTCAACGCAAATTGCTAAATGTCAATTTATATAAACCTTTACCTGTCAGTTTATCGACTTACATGCCCTTTAATGAGGTCCAGTCTTTTCAATGTATGCCTCAGAGAGAGAACATCAGCGACTAGCTAGCTCAATGTTGTATGTTTTGTTTTTTGTTTTTTAATAAAAGATTTGCAATTAGCCGGCATAAGTATGAGCTATCATGCTAAACCCTTTGTTTTTTTACTTTCTCATCAACCAAGTAAAATACAGTCAGTCAATCTGTCGTCTAGAAACGTTTTATTTACTGGTTTTATGGGAAAGTCCGGTACTTCCGTCACTTGCCAGACATTTAGTCTGTAAAAATTTATGGGGTTATGTTTTTTGTTTGGGTTCCTTTTATGAGGGATTTTCTTGTGACAAATGCTGCAAACAGCAAGTTTACTGTTCTGCCTAGACGCCTCATAAAACCTCCAAAACACAGGAGCTATTTTTGAAGAGAACAAAGATTGAAAGTTGTTGTACCTTTTGATCAGCTTTTGCAGCCAAGAACACTATTCTTAACAATGATTGGATTGGTTGCCGATCGATCAGAGCACTCTTATTCTCCATTACTGTATATATTTTTCTAACGACCTTGCAACAACTTCACAGTTTGGTACAGCTATATTAAAAATCAGTGCGTTTCTACAGTGTTTCCAACAGCCCCCACAATAATCTCCTGCCACTGTCTGCTGTACCAGGAACATTTTCACTCTCAGACACAAGCACTTCATGCATCTTGTTGAGTGAGTGAGGCTTGACGAGGAAGGTTACATTAATTTCACCCTGAGCCAAGTGTTTTTGTGCAGCAAAGTTTAGAGTCAAGATGATACTACAGGTACTCCGAAGTACAAAAGCTTTTCCAACTTTTGAGACTTAGTTCTATCTGAAACAAAAGACCACTGTACAATGTGTCAACAAACCAGACTTGCAGATGTCGATGTGCATTACCCTCATGTATGGCATAACACTGGAAATGAGCCAGTGTTAGGTTTGCTTCATTTTAGTTTTGAAACGTCTGTTGCAGTAGTGCTCTTTTAAGAGTACATTATTAGTGGTGTTGTGATGTTTCACTAATATGTCTTGACTGTCTGTAAATGTCAGGGTGTAGTATAATGTGCATCTCAGAGCACAAGAATAAAAAATGTACCTGGAAAATGAAAAAAAATGGAAAATTATAATTTGCATAGATTTTTTCATTTCCATCTGTAGTCCTATATTGTACATGTTTTTGGTGGTGGGGGATCAGTGCCGAGCGCATCATACAGTATTTATGTCCTTTGCCAAAGCAGAAGCATGTTACAGAAGTTAGGACAAACCTTTCTCTGGTAATAATTGGACATTCATAGGTTCTGCAGCTGCCCTTAGCTCTGACAGTCACTCTTGTTAATATAAGGTCAACTGTCCTGTGCCTGGGGCTATAAGGTCAAAGTCTGTACTCAAGTAAAACTGCTGTCATTTTAATTGGATAGTCCATTATTTTGTAAAAAAGGGGTTCTATGCTGATTCCACTGTGGAAATATTCTCTATAGACCAGACTTTTAAGTAGTTATGTGTTTAAAATCATAAGTGTTTAGAAATCATTTTCACTGGCCTCCAGTTGGATCAGCCGCACTACAGACAATATGTCTTTTTCAAGGCAAACCAAAGTGCCCAGACCAGGGTTCAAACTCAGGACCTTTTGGCATGGGAGACAACAGTGACACCCTTCTTGTCACCAATATCAAACTTTTAATCATGTACATATTTTGAAATGTTACGTGTGTAAAAGTAAAAAAAACTAAATTCAAATAAAATGTATTTATTGTTTTCTTATTTTTTTTAAACAAAAAAGTACTTTATCACTGCCCAGGAATTCACTTTCTGTGGTAGTCTCCCAGATGGTACTGTGTCACAGACCACCATCAGGACAGTCAGGTTACTATTTTGTTTCATTCACACAAATTCACACATAAAGTGAGGTGGAGAAATGGGGTCACAGTCAGTGCCTTATTTATGACATTTCAGTCATTTACAAATCTTATTCAAAGCAACACTATGTAACTTTCCTAAAAGGCAAATGTAGCAAACTCAAATTGGACTGTTACCTCTCATTTAAAGATCATGTGTTTTTCATTCATTTCTTTATGTATTTCCTTCCATTAGGAGGGGCATGAGGATCATTCTGGACAATTTCCATTCACAAATTCACCTGTGCATGCATCTCTTTGGACAGTAAGAAGAAACTGTAGTTGTATTTAAATTGTGACATAAACTTGCCCTAATGTGAAAGGTTCTGGCAAGATATGTTCTAATGAGTTATTGTGGAATATCTGTCAAACCCAGAAATCAAGAAACCATCAAAATGAAATCCAGGTGAATGTTTTCGGTTGTACAGACTCCCTAAAGACATTCCTAATGCTGCATATTGCACAAATATCAGCTGTGGGTTCCAACAAAAGTGTCAGAAACAGCTTCAGGGGAAAAAGTAATCAGTAAAGGTCTTGTGAAGGTGATGACCTTAAGTGACATGACAGCACTGGACTGTTGTAAATACACTAAATAAAATAAGGCATTTCCATTTCTTCAGTGACTTGCTGACAGATAGAGTGGTGAAAGAAATAAAGCCGCTCCAACCCTGTCAATCATTGAGCTGGTTCCACAGAAAGCCCCCACAGCCATAGAAAAAATGTCAGGCCGTTTCCAGCCAGCAGTATTTTATTATTTTAGTATTTTAGTAACAGTGACTTAAAGGTTAGCAAGGTGTGGTGGTGTTTGCTCAGGAAAAGAATGAGATGCATGGACAATTGGAATGTCTGCAGAAGGTGTTGTTTGGTTTGAAAATGGCACTATGCATTTATTCTAACAATCACCAGCCATTATATTATCATATTTTTCTGTCAGGGAGGTTATGTTTAGACTGGCAGGCCACACTGCTTTCTCGTTCTATTGCATACACACAGAAATTGGTCTGGGATTGTCTAATCTGCTCTGTATTCTGCTCCGGCTCTTTCTTCTTGGACTAATTGTATCGAGGGAGGCAGGATTTTGTGTCATATTGAGTGTAATCTTTTCAACCAAAACAGTCAAGATGTCCGTCGCACTGGAGCGACTGTTTGATACTGCACTTGCTTCTGTTCTTAAAGAACTGAACATGTCTTTAAAACCACAGCAACTTCTCTCCCAATAGCCATCCTGGTATACACTGTGGTTTGTTGACAACTGGAATCAGACAGTTACAACACATCCGTGGTTTCTCTGATTGGTTTACTCAGCGAACGTTCCACCCATGTCCCGCCTTAAAACCTTGTTCTAAACCCACAATCCCAGACTAATATCTCTGTTTGTAATACACTGAGAAAGCAGTCTGGTGGGCCAGGCTAGGTTATGTTACAGTTGGTCACAGTTAATGTTTAGTTAAATCATCACACATAGGTTAGGTAAAATTTTTGATGTAGTACTTTTATAGTAGTAACTGTAGTAACTCTAGTAGTAACAGGTAACTGTCTGTACCCGCCTTAATTTCTGGGCATCCCCTGTAACATTTTTTTTTTCTCATAAACAAGACCTACTGGCCCGTTGTAAAGCACTGTCTATGGTCTTCTGTTTTATTGACATTTTAACTTTAAAGGTTCAACCAGCCTGAGATAATATCACTTTTAGAGACGTAAATAATTGTAATAAGCTCTGACTTTGTTTCCCAGAATGTTGTTGCAATCACTAATCACAAGAAGTTTGTTTGTTTTTATAGCATTCTAATTCTGGTTAGGACTGTAAAACAGTTTTATGCTGCGAACCACAGCCGACCACAAACGTCTAAACAAGAAGAACGTCATTAACAACACAAAACTCTCTGAGGGCTAATAACATACCTTCTTAAAAAGGGGACATTTGAATATCATCATCGTCAACATTCAACAGACACATTCCTTGTTTCCTATGAAGTGTAGGAGTATTTCTCTGTGTGGTAACAATACCAAAAAGTACTTCAGGGATACAGTATGTTGTTGAGTCAGCAGTTCTTTTCTGGATAAATCCAAAAACATGCGGCACAGTGTCACCCTTTCCCCCCGGGCATTGTCTAGCTGCCATCTTTGTGCTGATGCATTGTTTTGATAAAAGCACTGAAAATAGAAGTGAGAAAACAGCAGTTAAGAATAGAAATATGGTTTGACGTTTGAGAAGTGCATAAAAAGTACACAGGAGACTGATTACAAGCAGACCCATGGATAATTATAAAAGGCAGTGCAGTATTAGCATGCATGTGACAAGATTGTTTGTAGAGGAGGTCATTACTTGATAAATAGCATGACCATACTGTTGTATGACCATATGAGCCTTTTGTGATTTGTTGCTGAGAGTAGTGTACGTGTCTTTTAAACTGTACTGTACACAAGTTTGACCTTCTGTGGCAACATAAAAAAATGTAAATTGGTCATTAAGTCATTATAATGTAAAATCACAAACTTAGCTTGTAAAGACAAATATGTACCTCTTAAAGCAAAAAATCTTTACAACAATCTTGTCAGTTTCATTGATTCATTTACTGATAGAACTTATTATATAAAACACATGGTAAATGGCAGGCATTTATTTAGCGTTTTTATATACCCTCATGGGCACCCAAAGTGCTTTACCTCAAGCTTACACTCACTCATTCACACACAAGCACTCACACATTCGCACTGAGCTGGTGGTTGTGGGGGATTTTGCTGACCGCTTAGGAGCCAATTGGACTTGAGACAAGGATGGACTAAAAGCTGAATGACTTGTATGACTTAAAGCTGGAGAGATTTACTCAGCATGAAGACAGGTCTGAGACATAGAAAACTCAATACAAAGAATAGGTATTGAATAACCAGTCTGCCATGCTTCCGGAATAGCACTGACCTACGTAGACTCGTACTGCGTCATTGATCAGGCAATGTTGTCTAACCTTGCAGTTTTTTAAGCTAAACAAAGACAGAGTGTCTAAGATATAGACACTGCAATCACAGCCTTGGTGTGAGGAAAGGCTTCAGAAGGCATGCTGGCCACAACACACAGTTATAACAGACATTGTCACAGCTTTATGTACAGATCCTGATTAAGGTTAAGGACATTATATGTAAAATGGAAAATTCCAGTGGTAAGCTATCTGTGTAGCCACAGCTGCCCTGGGGCACTTTTTGTTCAGTTCACCTAAACATCCTCACAGAAAGTCTGAGAGTCGGCTGGCCCAGGGATTAAACCCACAACTTTGTGGTCATTGTGCTCCTCCTGCTTAAAAATGATAAAGTTCACTATATGGTTCAATTATGTTTCAGACACTACACAACTGTTTTGTTTTAATCACATGACACTGGCATTTATAGGCTGTTGGACTTTAGCTAGAATTCAGTGAAAATGAATACTGTGTCTCATTGTGAGAAACTGCATCATGTAAGTCGAGGTGAGCGCCCTGGAGACAATAGGGTCATACGGTATGTCTATTACCTCGGAGAGACAAAATAAATTTAAATAAACAAATTATTATAAACAACATAAACATTACAGCACTCTCTTCAAATAGCCATTATATGCTTTTAAAGTTAAAGGTAACCTAACACCATAGTGGCCTCCTAGCTTTAGTTCAAGACTTTTGGAACAGATTTGTCTTTAAAACAAATAAATGCATCCCAAACTGAACTGCACTGTACTGATGTGTGCCTGTCGATAGTCTAGACTCTAGATATAAACCCATCTTTTTATCTTTTGTTTGAACAGAACAGGGCAAAGTACTCAAGGTTCTTCACACCAGTGATGAAGTCTTCATCATCTCTCAGTACTCTCTGTTCCACAACGAGGGTCCTGTTCTCAACATGGCCATCGACTCCCAAAAGGTATACGGAAAATCTTTAACCATCTATTATTCATCATAAATGTTACATCAATGTGCGGATGGATTTATTATTCACAGAGAGACTGCATGACACAAAAAGGAAGAGTGAAGAAGTAAAATGTGCTGTCATCCATTCTAGACTTGTCTGTGGTGTGTTTTCTCCCCCATCAGGGACACCTGTTTGTGGGAACAGCCATGGAGGTTCAGAGACTGCCGCTGGCGGACTGCAGTCGCTATGGTAACACATGCAGAGACTGCATCCTTTCCCGGGATCCGTACTGCGGCTGGGATAGGGTCCAGAGGAAGTGCATTCCCATTCCGCCTGGATACAACGCCACAACTGGGTATGATTGGATGTGATGTCACACTGGAGAGAGCACAACACACAATGCCCAAAGATCTGCACATGACTCATTGTTACAACATTATTAAACCTGTTAGAATCATCTCAGTCAACGTTGTGTCCTTATTAGTTTAAGTGAGCATTACAATCAACAAAGCGAGAGGATAAATGAATGAATAATTAATAGTAGTTTTCTAATCAAAAGAATGACCTGAATAAACAAGTTGTGCTCTTGGTTGGCCTTGAAGTCAAGGAAAGTAAAAACATGTGTCGACAAAGGACAGGACTGAGCAAATTAAGAGTGAAAGTGGCTCATGAGCACTACAGTCTCCAAAGATCCAAACATGGTCTTGACTCGCTTTCAGCCTCTAAAAGTCTTACTTTAATATATTCTGGGCATAATACACTGTTGAAATGTGGTCTCTTCAGTGTGACACTACAACACTAGTGGCTAACGTGACATAAAAATCCAACAATGCCTTTACACAGTAAAAGAAAAGCAGTATGTGAAACTGAAAGATAAAAACATATGGCTAAAAGACATAAATAAATTAAGAATGGGGTATATTACATTTAGGCAAAACAATTACAAAATGTTTTTTCTGTAATGCTCCACACTGTCCCATTTATGCTGGACCTGTATTTTACTGTCTCAACTCAGTAATGACTGTAATCTTGTGAATGTGAATGTCACATGCCCCAAAGAAATAACATAAAAGATCTTTTTCTTCTTTTTACTGGCTTCAAAGTGTTTTATACTTTAGAAGTAGAACACCTTTAAATATAAAATAATAATGCCGACTGTCGTCTCATTGCCATATGGCCTGTCATTGTAAGTAATGAAATTTGAATAACTGCCATACAATTATAATGGCGTTTTAAACTTACTCCTATTGAGTGGATACAGTTTACTCTGATTAGGGAGCAACATTGCACATTTAGCATGCTCCAGAGCCGGACCATGGCAGGCTGTAACCTTCAAATAAATGAATACTTCTCACTAATTTGTGAATCAGCAAAAAAAAAGTTTGATGTAAAAAGTATTTCTCCAGTTCAACTGTAAGCTAGTGTACTGTAGCTGACAACGCAATCATGTGCTCATTGGAGGGTGCAGTTGTTCTGTCTGGAATGCAGTTTTCTTTGTTGTGCATATGAAAAAACTGTTTGTGTGGACAAAGTGCATTTACAACAGGATATTGAAACCAAAATAGTTTCTCTCTCTTTTAACAACACTGAAACCAGGGTCTGTCTTTAATCAGTTTTTGTCCAATCACAGTAGAATCAGGTTAAAAACATCCTCTAAATGATGAGGGACAAAATGTCTTCCCCTTCAAACCCACATCCAGATGCCTTTGAAAACCTTTCTTGAATATGTCTTGGATGACTGAAAACCTCCACACACTTGTGTTAATGTGCATTGTTAACGTTGCTATCCAGAGTTTATTCCCATTTAACGCTACCAACAAGTCAGGTTTAGCATTAGCTTCTTTTCTTTATTAGAATGATACCAAATACTAAGAGCACATGAATGCAGCATTAGTCTGAGGGGAGCGCTTCAGTCCAATAGTTTAATTTTCTGCTGTTCATGTAAACTTGGACAAAGACAGCAAAACAGTAAACGTGTTCATCAAGCTATAGAGCACAGTGCTCAATACTGACCATTTCCATGTGGCATGATCATCGCACAAAACAGATATTGCACAATTTCTGACAGAAGCAAGGCAGACACTTTGAAACGGGACAGCTCATGGTGATGTGGGGTCGAGCGGCGCCACATGCCAGGACGCCTGATGTGAACTGTCCTTTTATGCTGCTTTCTGTTCGTATTCCCTGCAAGGACCTCCGAGATCAAACCCAGATTAAGTAAAAAAAAACTATGTGGAAAAACATAACAGAATGGCCTTATGCTGTATTTCCATTTATAACCGTAATCCCCTTTTCTGCTCTAGCCATGTTAAATGATTTGTCTGTGCGTGTTTAACTTGTTCCCGAGAGCAGTTAGAGAGACCATAAAACCACTGGTGTAACATTTTAATGTGGCTAATTTGTCGTCTCTATTATTTTTCCAACAGGGCCCTCATTCAGAACCTTGACCATTCGAACTCCTCGGTTTGCGGGGAAGCTGCTGGTGAGTCTTATCTGTGCGCTCCACTCTCTCTGTGTCTTATTAAACCACAATCAGAGCCTTTCTGCGCAGCTACTGTAAGGAGATGATTATCATATAATTGAGCGAGGTCCTAAAACCTGCAGGGAGTACTTTTTCTATGCCAAGGCCCTGCTTCAAAGGACCATTCCACTTACTCCACACTAATCAGCGAGCACATTATTCCCCCGACACTAAGCCATCTCCTGTAGTTATCACTGTATACCTTTCCACTGGTTTCAAAGGTGTCACATGTGGTGTCTGTGGTGTCTGTGGTGAGTGGTGTACACTCACAGCACACAAGTTTAAAACTGTCAGCCAGTATCTTATCAGAAATGCTATCTTTTATTATGCGGTGTGTTTTTAATCTCTCAAAATTGCCATTTAAATGATGCATAATAATAAATAAATGCATAATAATACCGGGGATAAGCTTGTAGGCTAGTTAATATTTTGGTCTGCTTTCAAGCTTGTTTCTGTGTGCAAATATTATTAATTTATGACACAAATAAAACAAATAAAATGGTTTTAATTACTGAGAGTGGAGTGGTTTTAATAACAACATAACATCTCAGTCATATTTAGACTCTTTTATACTTTTGACAGCACTGTGTACCTGGATTAACTCAGTGTTATATGTATTTAAATGGCATGTCCTGGATTGGGAGTTGTGACCCACCTGTGGTCCATTAACAAAACCTGCCCTCTCTGATGTTCACGGACTTGAGTCAAACTGTTAAGGTTTGGGTTTCAAGGGTTGTTTACCTGACACCAAGGCATGAACGCTGGCCTGTAACGTTATCAATAAACGATTCACAAGGATACGCTCAGTTGTTGAGAACAATGTAGCTATTACTACAGGTATTAAACGCAAGAAGTCTCCTCCAAAATTTTGTCTCTTCTTTTTAAATCTAGTGTTTTCTGAAGCAGTGCTGATAAGCTCTGTGTCTGTGTGAATGTATACAGGTAATACACCAATATACTATAACCAGAACACTGCTATTGTTCTTTGACTACATGTAGGCAGCTGCTTTCTGGGACTCGGGAGCTCATGCTTTTCATTGAGAACGTTCTTTTTGCACTTTACAACAACGGGTGCCACTTCAAAACACAAAACCTCCTTGGCCGAAATCAAAAGTAATCCACTTGTAAAAGAGAGAGATTGTATCTCAGTCCACCTTTTCCTCTTCTGTTTTAATGCGGTTGTTCTAATTTGACAAAGAATGCTTCCTTCACTCCTCGTTCAAACCCCTATGATTATTAACTGGATGATTAAGAATCTCCAGACATTACTAGCAAGCAACTAACTTCCTGACTACTGTGCTTTTTTCCCATGCTCAGACGTTCAAGTATAGTCATATATGGCAATAAGTATTTTATATATTATTTGTTATAAAAATAGTGTGAAGTGAGTCTGGAACCTCTCCCATTAAAACCCTTTTCTAACAATCCTACTTGACCATTCATAAAAGTTGATCTAAAATGGAGCGGGCTTTATGGGATGTATTGTTTCTCTTACTGATTGTATGTTTCTAAAATTCTCAAATCGGTCCAGAGGCAGTTTCTTTGTCTATGTTGGTTCTACCCCTGAACCCATTTGTGTTCAGATGTAGTTTAATTGTTCCCCTGGAAATATAAAATAATAGGGACCAGATTAATTATTATAAAGCATTAGGTCTGGTGGCCAGGCTAATAAACTGTTTTTAATGATACTAAAGCAGTGACATATTATATTTAAAACTCTGTCTTTCCTCAGCACTGAAGCTTCGTAAGACCTTTCCTAAAGAAGTGCTGATTCCCAAAAACACTACTGTGTTCCTGCCATGCCCTGTGCGCTCCTTCCACGCCACCTACCGCTGGGAGAGGGACAACTGTGTCCTCAACTACCCGTGCCTGTTCTCAGGGGACTTCTGCGTGTTGGGACCGGCCGTGGACACTCCGCTGAAGGAGGGTGTCTTCCGCTGCATGGCCACCGAAGACGGCTTCAAGGTTGAGGTCATCTCCTTTAGGCTGGTGAATGACGGGCGGCTGCTGGCCGCTTCCTTCGCCTCCACCCTCGGCCTGTCACTGTTGCTGGCCGCAGCCACTCTATGGCTTCATTAACTGCAGCTAGTGCTAACGCTATCCCGCTCCTGATAGGCTCCCAATTAAGAGCAAAACAGGGAGCCACTGTTAAGGCTAGGTTTTCAAAGCATTTAATACATGGTCACACAATAAAGATGTACTTTTTTTTAGCAAAACATTAGAAAACAGGGGCACAGCGGTAGAGTGGTTAGTATACCTGCCTCAGAGTAAGAAGGTCAAGGGTTTAATACAGATGTAAGGTCTGCATGTCCTCCCTATGTTACTATCTATGGGTACTCCAGCTTCCTCATAGTGAATGAATGTGAATGGTTGTTAGCTTGTGCATGTCTAAAGCCCTTTTCACACATGTTCAGAGATGTCAGACTATTGCCTGGCCTTTGCATTCATACATGCACAAGAAGGAAGACGGATGATGTCGGCAGGATTTGTCCGGAGATGATCCTTGTATTTTTACTGAACAGCCGGGAATGCGCAAAGCAGGGTATGATGCTTTTTTAGAACGGCTGTTTATAACACAAAGCTGGTGGATGAAGTAGACAACTGATAGTAGTTAATGCACTAATAGTAATGAATACTATGTTTATTCATTAATGCAAGAAATCTGACCAAACACTCAAGAAACTACAAAACTTCTGCGTTCTGTGGACTCACGGCATAAGCATCATCAGCTCTCTGTTTTTTCAGCAAATTCCTCTGGACCAACTTCTGGCACACCATAGTTGTCCGGAGATTGTACTAGGCTCCCCGCAGGATATCGTCCGTGTGAGTATGTGCAGTGTGTTGCTAAAAAAGTCAGGATAAAGTCTGGAAGACAGTGCATGTGTGAATGGGCCTTAAGGGGGTTTGTGATGGACTGGCTATCGTCCACAGACTTTCCCAACTTGCACCCAACGTCCCCTGTTGACCGTGGTGGTAGAAAATAAATTAAAGAGCAAAGCTAATCAACATTAATACAAATTTTTAGATGTCTTCAAATGAATCCATCATTAAATGCTTTGGAAACCTCTCCTCTCTAACTCTAAAGATACATATCTTATGAGTTGGGCAATTTTACACCAATACCAGGCTGGTTCTTTTTACCATTTCTTACTTCATTTTCAAATTGATTGTGCTTATTTGTGAATATGTAAACCTTTAAAAAGCGCTCTGACATCATCATTCATCTTGTCACACTTTTCGTATGGCTCATTAGTATTATAATGTCTGGTATTGAGATTTCAAAAGCCTTAAAACTGGGATGTAAACTCCTAAGCACAATTTAGCAGCGGAGGCAGAATTCTGCAGACTAGGGCGGACTGGGTGCTATTATTAGTGCAGCTGAGTCCACCAACATCGCTGGGAGGAAGTGTCAGCTTTTGGACAGGAAGGAGCAAGAGCTGGTTCTTAAACATCACTGTGTCTCAGCACCTCCTCCTCAGAAAAGGCAGTTTCTCGCATCTTTTTATCAGACGCTATCAGACATCCTTATTACGCCTTGTTCACAGCTTTGTTTGTTGTGTTGGTTTCCATTCACATGCTGTTGTCTCGCTCCTTTCCCAGAGCATCATGACAAAACACTTGCTCTTACAGGAACTAAACGTTGCCCACTGCTCGTCAGTATAAACACTTGAATACATAATGTTGCATTAATCATCCTCCTCTAACCTTACATGACACGCTACTGGGGTTATTGAAGGTAAACAGAGATAAAGGTTTAACTGCTGTGCTGACATACAATGCAACATCACCTCTCTTCCCTGAACCCACTGGGAATTTGAGTTGTGACCCTCTGGGGCTGCTGTAGTTTGTCAGCAGAGGGAATTTTAAACTGGAGCAAAGAATACTAAGCGACACATGAGCCCCAAGAAATTAAAAAATGTAGGAATAAAATCCAATCTGTCATAAATTAATTAAAATATATGATTTTTTAATTTTTTTTAAAGTGAAAACTTGAGGATCATTTAAGCAGTATTCCAGGTATTCTATTAAAAGGGTTAATGCAAATGGAAACAATGAGATACTTGTTGGACAGATGCAGAGATATTTCTGGTTATAGTTGGGATAGCTCGGCATGGTTCAGTCAAACACGTACGGCACGTTCCCACTGAGTGCTCCACAGCAGGTCGGGTCAGTACGGAACAGTTTTGGTACAGCCACCAGTAGTGCATCTGCTTTCTGAAGTTTAAACGCAGAAAGCCAATTTCCTACATTGTAAGGACTTACCATTTACTTGCAACTATCATTATTTTTAATTTAGCATTATGCAACAATTTTCCAGTGTGCATTGCCAGACAATGGCACAGACAAGATGTGAACAAGGTGTTACTCGAAGGTAATTTTCAGTAAACAGCCTTAGCGTAAGGGCAAAAAATCTGGCTAGTAGAGGAAGTAAGGCTTGTTGGCTTGCTGTACGTGTGAAGTATGAATTGTTTTTTATTGCTCTGCTAATGCTAATTTCTACCATTGCTGCCTATGTGACGGTTTGTATCGATGGTCTGGATTTTTAGCCATGATTTGTACGTGTATCTCTATGCTGTGATAAAAAAAAGAGCTCTTTAGATTTCACCAAGCAGCAACCACAACCTGAAAAAAGAACATAAAGAACATTTTCATTGATTGAAAAAAAGGATATGCTGAATGTATAAAAAGTGAATGTATTGTAATCTCATTAAATGCCAAAATCTAAGCCAAATCCTATGAATACTGATGGGCTGACTGAGAAAATGCGCTTGTGCTGTGATGAATTATGCAGCATATTAGCATGTCTCAAGGGCTTTGCAAATTATCATTCAGCGACGTTACATAAATCTAGTGGTGCCCATCCATCCACCACGGCACAAATGTCATTAATACCTAATTAGACAATGGAGCAGTCTCATTATGTGCCATATTAGGGACTGTATTTTACAAGTGTTCACAGTCACGGACGCTAGCCATGAAGACCTGCAGGCTGAGAGGTTGCGGGTTGCTGCTTGAGGAACTGCGAGTTTCCTGCACTGACACGGACTACAGACTGTGCTAAAAAAGAAAAAAAAAATGCTTGGACGCTTGGTTGAGCCATTTCATCTGTAAAGCTTAATGCCTCAATCATAAACATTTATTGTTCTTTACCCGACAACACTGAGCATGCGTTTGCTTTGACTGACAACCTGAGCTGCAGCTATGACATAATAATTGCCTCTTAGGGCACTGTGCCAAGATTAAACACCAGTGGAAAAAGCTAAGTACTTTAGTTAATGTTAGCCGAACATACGCAAACATGCCCAGAGGCCTTTTCCTGTTACACTATTGTCTTTGTGCTGTATTGATGTGGTTTATAGAGCTGTAATGTTCAGGCAAAGTCATTAACCGCCGCTTTTTGGAGCTAATTAGTCAAGCACCATCATTAACTGTTTCTTTTTGGCTGTCCTTTCCACACAATACTTGACAGATACAAATGCATTGATCATTTGACGTTCAACGTTAGTTTACCAATGCAGCTTCTACCTAATGGAACATGAAGCAGTAAAAGGTTATATTGTCAGCTCACAATGAATCCCCGCGACCCCTAACGGGACAAAGCGGTAGAAAATGAATGAATGAATGAACAATCTGAATCTAACTGTACTGGTACAGTTACAAAATGTGTCCTGTACTGCATTCACATAGAATCAAACAAACTGTAGACGGCAAACTGGAAGTAATTTAAGTGAAGGAGTGTAAAAGCTCCATCCACAGAAAAGCCTTGGCAAAGGGCCTGTACTTTCAGATCAATATCTGGTCAGTGAGTTGGTAAACCACCTGCAAGTAATTGTTTATCCCCAGGTAGTTGAATTCAGTCGGAGCAATGCTATGCCATTTAAAAACTAACTCTATAATGTCTTCTCAAACTTAAAACAGGCCCATAACGGCAGTAGCTCAGTGGGTAGAGTGGTCGTCTTCCAACCGGAAGGTAGGCGGTTCGATTCCCGCTCTCCCCACAGTTCATACTGTCGTTGTGTCCTTGGGCAAGACACTTAACCCACCTTGCCTCCAGTGGCTGTAACACTGGTAATTACATTAGAACAATGTAAGTCGCTTTGGATAAAAGCGTCAGCTAAATGAATAAATGTAAATGTAAATGTAAATAACTGCCAGTGCTGCCGCTCGATTGATCTGATCTAGCTGTGGTTCAGTGGAAATCACAAGTTTGACAGGGACAAGATGATCTCTGTGAATTTGTGAACTCACACATCTTGCAAGAAACCAGCTGCAGCCCTTTCCAGTAAGTAAGTAGTTTCTGAATGCTAAACATCAATTCTGACTACATTGACTACAGTAAAATATTTGATGCAACAACACCCAATGATCTATTACCAACATTGCAAATCCTACTGAGATGTCACCAAAAGAGATTTATACATTTAGAGATTTCATTTTGATTTTGTTTCACTCTTACTGACGTACATGGTTAGCAGAGTGGTTAGCACTTTCACCTCACAGGGAAAAACACGGATTTGATACCAAGTGATGGCCTTGTGTGTGGAAGTGGCCCACTGTGAGTTTTCTCTTGGCACTGGTTCTTTCTAAAATGATGAATTGGAGAATTTAAATTGCCAACAATTGCCAACACGAACACATTACTACTCGGGAATGGACGGTTTCATGTGCCGACCAAAAACGCAGTGCATTTCCTGGCAAAAAATGTTTTCTCATGGAGTAAATACAGTAATTGGTCATAAAAAAATAGAAAATAGGCGTCTCATTTCCAAAGGTAAATTTTATTGTCATTTTCTAATATGGTGCCATTTCCATGAACAATGTTTCTATCTGTGAACGGGAAAATTCAGTTGTGTTCCAGCAGCAAATGTCCTCAGTTGCATAGTTTGTTCCTTTTTTAAATGCCACCTGTGGCTCTTAAGAATAGTTTTTAAATAGTCTAATACACTATTTAAATACCTCAGCAATGCTCATGCTAATACAAACATGTTTGTTTGTATTTTTGCCACTTCTGTGAGTTCTTTGTTGTCTTTGTAGTATTTTCACAGTGCCACCAATTGGTTTTGCAAACAAGCTATGTATTTTTCTAGAACGGAGCTTTTAAAACAACTCGCCTTTTACCACCATTGTTGTGTAAATGGCCCCTAAATAATGTTTCAGTTACTGTTGTTCAGTGTAGTCATTAAACACAATGTCACCTTGTGTTAGAGCATCACATTGGTCAATAAAGATGCTGCTGTTTCAGTATTCCGTCAATATTCCAACCGTCGTGTACAACTTTTATAGTGACGCTCAAACTGACAGGGCTTTGCATTTGAACTCCCACAATGATGAAGACTGAAGAAAACTAGCTGCCTTCAGTCTCTGTTGTACATGTCCAGGTCCTTGCTTTATGGCTGCTGTATTGAGTTTCCAGTTTTCACTGACTCCTGTCCATTGTTGACCGTGATTAAGGCTGATCTCTTTCATAGAAAGTTTTAGAATTTTATTGGCCTGCGCTCTTTATTTGCTGTAGACCAATCAACGTTGAGTAAAGAGGGGTGCTGTTTTTGTTTGCTCTGGGGTTTTATGTGTTGAGTACTGTAAACGATGTGTTCCCACTGTGTCTTGATATATATCCAATTTTAACATACCAAACTATTATTAAAAAAAGAGATTTATATGGGTGCCATCTCTTTCCATCTCATATCAAGTATTTTTAAATAACAGATTATCTATAGTGCAATAGATATTCATGTAACAATTCCATTTATGACATGTGTTTACTTGAACATGTGCGGTGAAAATTAATAAAATATAATACAGAAAAGAATGTCACCGTGTATGGTCTTTTGTATTGTATTGTGATGCTTTTAGTCTTGAACTCTAATAGTTCTAGTTCTATTTACATCCTACATCCTACATCCTTTCACGTTATCACTCTCTCATGTCAACTTATATACCAAGAAAGCCATTCTTTTCAACATACTGCTTGAGTAGTTCTGTAAACTGCAATAGTTGATTACAATGTTTAGGCTAGAGAGCTAATGCAAACAATGGTGAGAAGTTTGATACTTTTGACTTTATTTCATTCTATACATGTCTACCATTATGTACAGATTACTACAAAGTGTTGTCAATGAGGTGCTTTAGTGACATCATCAGTATGGCATGGGTTTATTAAAATCGGCCACTCAAAAAGCACGCTCCCAATTGACTTCCATTCAAAATTTGTTCAAGGTTTATTGATGACTTACAGCAGGTAGCAGTAGTAGTATTTTGACTCTGCCTGCCTCTTTTTGCACATAAAATATGTATTAACATATACAGGAAATGGAAGAATATAAAACTAATAAACTTGAAATATGCTGGGAAGACAGATGTAATTGAGACAGAAAATGTTACCATTTTTTGGAAAAACAAGTTAGCAGTTGCCAGCTAGCAAACCTCATGTCCAGTAAAATAAAAACATAGAGCCTGGGTAAACACAGATGAAAAACGGTTTAAAAACAAGCTTTTAAAGTATGCCTTTGAAGCCAGCCTCCCAATAATATTGACAGTTTAACTCAAATGTTATTAATAGAAGTAACTTTGTGGCACTATGTTTGTCTCAGATGTTGACAAAAGCCTGTAAATAGTTAATATTCTAACAGAGAACACCTGTGCCACTTCCAATCTTTTATCAAAAATGAGGTAATGCATTGCAAATTGTATGAAAAGAAAACAACAAAAAAACAATCCATTTCCTGCAAACTGCAAATGCATGGATGCATATTTGAAAGTTTAGCCAAATCAAGGTTTCCACATATACCGTATTTTTCGCACCATAAGATGCACTTTTTCTTCACCAAATAGTGGGAGGAAAAGTGCCTGCGTCTTATGGTCCGCAGGCACTTTTTTATGGTCCGCAGGCACTTTTTTATGGTCCGCAGGCTGCCGCTTTGCAACATAAGACGAGTTGCAGCGCGGCAGCGGGTGAGGGAGGACCCGCTGCCGCTTTGCAACTCGCGCTAGCTTCCGTGTCCCTGGAAACTGCATCATCCCTACCCCGCCCCGTGTCCAGGCTTCTCAGTTGTCCACTGAGATACTGGCAGAGTGGCAACGGGCCCCCCGTGTCGCCTTGCCTTACCGTAGTGGCAGAGCGGCAGCAGGTCCTCCCTCACCTTCCTTACGGAAGCCCATGTGTGCAGGAAGGCGCAATGCTGCTGTACTGTGTCACCGCCGTATGCTATTGGAGGATAGCATGTAGTAGGCGGTGTTACAGTACACAGCAGTGCGCATGCCCTTCACTCCAGTCATATAATTCAAATATTATTCTGTTATACTTTATTAAATATTTTATTACACTATTTGGTTCAGAATATTTTTTTTTCCTATTTTTCTCCTCTAAAAACCAGGTGCGTCTTATGGTCGGGTGCGTCTTATGGTGCGAAAAATACGGTAACGGTCTTGCTTGGTCTGATCTGCGTCTCAACGGACTCATTAGAGCAGGCTGCAGTATTTGTCATATTTAAAATTCCTTCTGAACCCTGTCTGACTTACACTTTCAGCATTTAGTCTTAGCCTCTGCTCATTCAACTGTGCGTCTGAGTTAAGAGCTTGAGCAGATCTTTTAAAGAAATGTGCGTCTGACCTGCACAGAATGGTAACAATTTATGTTAACGCACAAGAGATTAAGAAACAAACAGCTTCTCTTTAATCATTACATCCAGACTTTTCTTCTAACAAAGCATCATTGAATAAACCAGTGTTACATCCACATTTGTTGTTTAAAAATAATGACAATACATTCTAATAGTATTAGAAAAAAGTACATTCTCCTCTTTTCCATATACATGACATCCCTTGTCTCTGTCATTCAGAAGCATGGCTTTTCCTATCACTGCTATGCAGATGACACTCAACTCCACCTGTCATTTCAACCTGACGATCTGACGGTCTCTGCTCGCGTCTTGGCATGTCTGAGTGACATCTCACTTTGGATGAAGGACCATCACCTGCAGCTGAACCTTCCAAAAACAGAACTGCTTGATTTCGGCCAACCCAGGAACCTAACCTCTCTATTCAACTAGGCCCATCAACCATTACTCCAAGCAGCACTGCCAGAAATCTGGGAGAGGAAATTAATAATTAACTAAACTTCACACTTCATGTCGCCAGCACCACCCGGTCCTGTAGATTCATCCTCTACAACATTAGTAAAATTAGACCTTTCCTATCAGAGCACTCTATGCAAATCCTAGTCCAGGCTCTTGTCTTGTCCAAACTGGATTATTGCAATGCTCTACTGGCTGGACTCCCTGCCTGCACAACCAAACCTCTGCAGCTGATCCAGAATGCAGTGGCAAGAGTGGTCTTTAATGAACCAAAGAGAGCACACGTAACTCCTCTATTCATTAGGTTACACTGGCTCCCTGTTGACGCCCTCATCAAGTTCAAAGCTATGCTCTTGGCCTACAAGACCACCACTGGTTCTGCCCCCTCATATCTTCACTCGCTAATACAGACCTATGTTCCTACCAGATCCCTGCGCTCTGCAAATGAACAAAGTCTGGTGGTACCATCCCAAAAAGGAAAAAATTCACTCTCACGTACCTTCTCTGGATCTGTTCCACATTGGTGGAATGATCTACCTGCTGCTACAAGATCAGCAGATTCTGTAGCCATCTTTAAAAAACGCCTGAAAACACATCCCTTCCGTCAACACCTGACTGACAAACACTGAGTTATACTTCCTTTCTATCAATTCCTTTTCTTCTTTTTCTTCTTCTTCCTCTCCTATCCTTAGCTTTGTATACTGTGCTAGGTTTTAACTGACTAGTTTTTAGTACACTTATGTAATAATAGCAGTAAAATGTGACTAACCAGAATAATCCAGATTTTTTGTATTTTTTTATTGCTAAATGGCAAACAAGTTACCAGTAGGTGCAGTAGATTCTGAGAAAACCAACAAGAACCAGCATTTATGATATGCACGCTCTTAAGGCTGTGCAATTAGGCAATTAGTTGAAAGGGGTGTGTTCATTTAAGTTTCATGCAGCAAAACCTGGAACAGCCTCCCAGATAAAGTAAAACAAGCCTCAACTTTAACAATGTTCAAGGGGAGGTTAAAAACCTTCCTCTTTAGCTCCGCCTACACTACAACTTAAAGTGTTTTTTATCTGCACTCTTCTTTTAAAATGTTTTTAATTTTTCTAATTTTTTTTTTTTGTTTCTAGGAGTTAGCAATCTTGTGAATCCCTAAACTAAAATTTAGTTGTATGACCACAGTTTTTTAAAACTGCATCACATCTGTGTGGCACGAACATGTGGCACCTCTCAGCTGTTCTTCCACTCCATGATTTCTTAACAACATTTCCCAATTAATTTACATTTCTTGGTTTTGCTTCAGAAACAGCTTCTCGATTGGATTAAGGGCCAGGGATTGGGCTGGCCACTCCATAACAATAACTTGGTTGGTTTGGAACCAAGACTTTGCTTGTTTACTAGTGTGTTTGGGGTCATTGTCTTGTTAAAACAAACATTTGAAGGGCATGTCCTCTTCTGCATAAGGCAACATGACCTCTTATTTTGACATAAATAGTCTATATTTGCGATAAATAGGCCCAACACCATAGTAGGAGAAACATGCCCATATCACGATGCTTGCTTCACTGTCTTCACTGTGAACTATGGCTTGAATTCAGAGTTTGGGGGTCGTCTCACAAACTGTCTGTGGCCCTTGGACCAAAAAAGAACAATTTTACTCTCATCGGTCCACAAAATGTTCCTCCATTTCTCTTTAGGCCAGTTGATGTGTTCTTTGGCAAATTGTAACCTCTTCTGCATATGCCTTTTTTTAAAGATGGACTTTGCGGGGGATTCTTGAAAATAGTTTAGCTTCACACAGACGTCTTCTAACTGTCCCAGTACTTACAGGTAACTCCAGACTGTCTTTGATCATCCTGGAGCTGATCATTGGCTGAGCCTTTGCCATTCTGGTTATTCTTCGATCCATTTTGATGGTTGTCTTCCGTTTTCTTCCACGTTTCTCTGGTTTTGCTCTCCATTTTAAGGCATTGGAGATCATTTTAGCTGAACAGCCTATATTTTTTTGCACCCCTTTATAGGGTTTCCCCTTCTCCAATCAACTTTTTAATCAAAGTACGCTGTTCTTCTGAACAATGTCTTAAACAACCCATTTTCCTCAGTCTTTCAAATGCATGTTCAACAAGTGCTGGTGGCTTCATCCTTAAATTGGGGCCACCTGATTCACACTCAAAATTGATGACCTCAGTGATTGAACACCCCTTTCAACTAATTGCCCAATTGCACAGCCTTAAGAGCGTGCATATCATGAATGCTGGGTCTTGTTTTTTTTTTTTCTGAGAATCTACTGCACCTACTGGTAACTTGTTTGCCACTTAGCAGTAAAAACAGCATTACAAAAAAACTGGATTATTCTGGTTAGTCACATTGTACTGCTATGATTTTGAACAATACTGTATTTGAAAAAGAAAAAGAACAAAAGAGCAATAGCCACTAGAAATAGCAATGACTGCATAAACAAAATGACTGAGTGGGTAAAAAACATATGCTACACTAGCTGAAGTGTACAGAATTTGTATCAGCAGAGCTATAGTGGACTAATAAAAGTATCTACACAATCACTGATCAACTTATTGTCAAGATGATCACACAACTGCTCTTTGTCACAGAAACCTCTTTTTGCCATTCCTTGCTAATGGTTTAGTTATAAAGCCCTGAGCTACTCGGCTTCGGCATTAAATGCTCTGCTTCGGCATTAAATAATCACTCTCCACTTCTCAAACTTTTTTAGACCAAGGACCACTTAATCTATAAAACAAAAACATACAGTCCCTAACTTTCAGCCCGAGGCCTATTTTTTGGTGTGTCTACTCAAAAAGGACATGTCCACAGTAAATTAACTATATCTTTGCAACTACAAGGTGCATTTATATAATTCTGGTGTCAAAATGAAAGGGGGCACTTGTGAGATTTCCCAGAAGGGAAATTTTTAATGTGCAATGGTACAGTTTCCGAATAAATCAAGATGGAAAACAGCAAAAAAATTCCAAAAACAGTTCCGTCTAAAAAATAAAAACAATATTTGGATTAATATCCCTTTAGATGATGGCAGTTGCAGCTCAAACAGTATTTTAAATTACAGCCACACATGTCAACATTAGATAATGGGAGAAAATTAATCAGGCTACAACTGTTTTTGTCTTGGCTCTTTTTTCATGTGTGGATGTGTGGTAATCCTGACCATAGTTTGAATTTGCCCATAAACACAAATTAAGGCACTGTAGATTAGATTAGATTAGATTCAACTTTATTGTCATTACACAAGTACAGGTACAAGGCAACGAAATGCAGTTAGCATCTAACCAGAAGTGCAATAAGCAGTAAGTACAGAATATACAAGGTCTATAATATGTACAATAACTATACAGATAAGTATTATGGACATAATTGACAGATTTTAAATACTATAAGCATGATATACAGGTAGGTGTACTATGAACATACTATACAGATGGATTATGTAAAAGTGTATGTACACTATAGGCAGAACTATGAACATATGAACATAATTTACACTCGTGCAATGGACAGTGCAGTGCATAGAAAATATTACAGTGTGCAAATGGATGTAGTGGAAGTAATAACAAGTTTAGGACAATCTCTTGCTGTCCCTCTCCACGGAAATCTTTAGTAAAAGGCGAAAGATTTATGCGATCTGAAGAGAGACCATAAATCTTTATACACCACTATTACAATCTGCAATTGCTCAGTAACACTTATACAAACCTTTTAAATTTTAGTCCTAAGATTTAGTCGATAAGTATTTGGAGTAGCTTTAAGCAGGTGTGTGGCAACAGGGAGGAAGTCATAAAACTGATGCTCAAATCTTCTCAGGAGCATACGCTGCCATCTGCTGGGTTGTAAGGGAACTACAACATCAGACAAACAACACCATATAGGTTATTTCACAAATTTTAAATTGACTTAAAGTTAAAATTATTCAAATGACCAACTGGTGCACACTCTCATTTGTTATTTGCCAAACTATGTTAATAAATGCCACTGTTATTAGGGTGCTGAAAAAAATATTATTGCTTGCTATATTATCTTCCTTGGTCTACAATATTTTCAAGTTGGAAGACACTATGTCAAAATGTCAACAGAACATAGTAATGTAGCCATTTACAGCAAGAAAACAACAACTCTAAAACACCCATGTATACAACTTCCTGGTTCATGCTGTCGTTGTGACCTTGGGCAAGACACTTACCCACCTTGCCTCAAGTGTCCGTAGCACTAGTGTATGAATGTGTGTGACTGTAGAGGTGCCGTGTGTATGGCAGTCCCCTCTGTCTGTCTGCTGGGTCTAAGAGTAGGGAGATGCACACACTTGTAGAACTGTAGTTACATCAAGTAACTATTATTTCTACTTCGTGTGTGCTCCGCCCACCTATTGGCTTTGCTAGTGGTTACCTACTGAGATGATTGGTGCAGGAACAAAAACCTCGGGAGCAATGCGGGCCCACCTCTCCCAAGAATAGCCATACACGCCCCACCCCGGCAACGACGCCCAGACCGCCTCTCCCAAGAGCTTCCAACGCCGTCACCTGTGGGCCTAACCAAGCCGTGCCCAGGACCGCCTCTCCCAAGAGAATCCTGGAACCAGAATCAAGCCCCAAGACCCCAGTGTCTATGGTCGGGGGACGGACCACCTCTCCCAAGAGCATCCATCCTGCCTGTCAAGCCTGTAACCGCCTCTCCCAAGAGCATACACATTCTAACGCGGCTGCACAGAGCAGTGAATGAGTGAAAGAGCCTGCAGACACGTCCATAAGATAAGACCACACAAAAGTGGACACACAGGTTACGGTTTCCTCCATGTCTGCTCCTGTCTCTCCTCCTTCTTCATTCGTCACTCCCAGACTCTCTTCTTCTCCGTCTCCTACCACGTTTTATAGCCCCCATCGCTCTGTGTCCTGACGCGGCTCAGTGTCTCCAACCTCGTCCCATGCCCAGTCCTCCTGTCTCTCCATCTCTAACCGATGAGCACATGCAGGTTGGTTGTACCAAGTGTCAAAAGCTACACTCGATGCTGCGTAGCATTACGCTATGGGGAACATTCTTTGTGTGACCGGTTGTGAAGCACGTGTGTCAAACACGTGTGTCAAACACGCCAAGAATTGGCTTATAATACCTCGGTTGGTGACGCAGCTCATCAGCGGCAGCTGTGTGATTGCGCGCACCTGAACAGAGGGTATAAGAACACATGACGCGGGTGCGTCTTCAGGTTTCTTTGTCTTCAGATTGCATTGTGTGAAGTGTGAGCAAACCTACTCTGAGCCAGTAAGAAAATATATAATAAATACAGAAGTATCATGGATGGGTTCAGGCTCGAGGTGGTTACAAGAGCAGTGACGAGGCTGAATATTGAGTGGCCTCAGGAGCAGGGCACCTAAATGCTCTAAACGGGCGCCTCTTACTAGTAGCGCCGCTTGTGTGGTTCTCACACTCTCACTCAGTCGCAGGGCTGACATTTAGACATAGACAGTGACAGACAATCATTCACTCTCACATTCATTCACTAGGGACACTTTAGAGTTGCCAATTGACCTATACATGCATGTCTTTGGTCGGAGGAAGCCGGAGTACCCGGGAGAGAACCCACAGTAACACGTGGAGGACATGCAGACTCCTCACAGAAAGACCGGGTCGGCTGAGAATGTTTGAGTCGGCCGGGTTTTGAACTCACGACCTTCTTGCTGTGAGGCAGGAGTGCTAACCACTCTGCCACGTGCACCCCTACCTCAAAGCATTAACATTGATGGTGACAATAGTCGATCATCTGGGACACAATCATTTTTATTGTGAGCATTTTGAATTTTAATTTTAATTTTTTTACCTCAAAGCATTAAAATTCAAAATGCTGTCCGATCCGATTAGCGACTGGTTTGTCAGCATCAATCAAAAGGACGTATTTTCACATAGAAATCCTGCCACAGCACAGAAAGTTCCTGAGGTTCGCTGGGAGCGGCGCACTAGTATCGGGTTCTTCCGCTCGCCTGGCCTTGTCACCCCGCATATACATACAAAATGAATGGATGCAGCCTTGGCTCCTTTGCGACTCCAGGGCATATGCATTTTGAATTACATAGACGACTGGCTGATATTAGCTCAGTCTCAGGAGCTAGTGCTTTGACATCGGGATGTCGTCCTAGCTCATCTCGACTCTCTAGGCTTGAGACTCAACGCCGAGAAGAGCGTTTCTCGGCCGCCCAGAGGACAACATATATAGGGGTTGTTTGGGACTCAACCGAGAGGCACATCTGTCTCCTTCACGTGTTGGGTCCATTCTAATTACCCTGAAAGCTATCAGGCTAGGCCAGGAATTGACTGTGCACTTCTTTCAAAGAATATTGGGTCTCATGGCATCTGCATCCATGGTAATTCCTTTGGGCCTTCTGCACATGAGACCGTTTCAGCTGTGGCTCAGAGCCAGGGGGTTTCATCCAAGGGCCAACCTCCTGAAGCAAATAAGGGTTACGCGCCGAGGGCTTCGTACCCTATCTATGTGGTTCAGACCCCAGTTTCTCACTTTGGGTACCACCCTAGGTCCATGTTGTCGTCGCATGATGCTAATGACAGATGCATCCCTCACGGGCTGGGGCGCAGTCTTAGATGGCCGTCCAGCCCAAGGGATATGGAGAGGCCATCTTCTCGCATGGCACATCAATAGCCTCGAGATGAAGGCTGTATTTCTGGCCCTGAAATACTTCCTCCAGCAGCTGAGGGGCTACCATGTCCTAGTACAAGTACACAGCACAGCGGTGTCTCTTACATAAATCGTCAGGGCGGACTGCATTCGTGCCGCTTGAACAAGCTAGCACGGCAGGTGCTGCTTTGGGCTCAGGACAAGTTCCTGTCCCTCAGGGTGATTTATATCCCCGGGCGCATGAATGTGGGAGCAGATTTATTGTCCACACAGGCTGTGACACATGGGGAGTGGAAACTCCACCCCGAGGTAGTGAGCCAAATCTGGGAAAGAAATTACGAAGCAGAGGTGGACCTCTTTGCTTCACAGCAGACAGCACAATGTCCCCTCTACTTCTCTCTGACTCCTCCAGCTCCCCTAGGTCTGGACGCAATGGCCCATGTGTGGCCCAGACTGCGCCTTTATGCATTTCCCCCCGTGGCTCTGCTCCCGGGAGTCCTGGCGAATGTCCGTCAACGGGGGTCGTGCCTCTTACTAGTAGCGCCCCGTTGGCCAATCAGAGTGTGGTTCTCAAACCTAATATCTCTCCTCGACGATTCCAACCAGGAGGGATCTCCTTTCTCAGGCACGGGGGACAGTGTTTCATCCCTAGCCCGAGCTCTGGAACCTTTAAGTCTGGCCCCTGAGGGGGACCACTTAAGAGCCGTCGGGCTCCCGGCCCCTGTTGTAGAGACTATTTTGAGTGCTAGGTCTCCCTCTACTAGGAGAGCCTATGCCTGCAGATGGCGTGTCTTTGATGCCTGGTGTGCTACACATCATACAGACCCAGTCCACTGCCAGATTGTTTCAGTGCTGGAGTTTCTGCAGGACAAACTGTCCTCGGGCACTAATCCTAGCACACTCAGGGTTTTTGTGGCCGCCATTTCGGCTTGCCCCACGCCCTGATTGACGGGTCTCGATAGGAGACATCCTCTAGTTGCCCGCTTCAATCGAGGTGCCAAGCGTTTGAGACCCCAAACTAGAGCTAGAGTTCCTTCCTGGGACCTAGCTATAGTGCTGGAGGGCTTAGTAAGCACTCCTTTTGAACCACTGGAGTCAGCATCTGTCAAGTTTCTGACTCTAAAGATGACTCATTACCACTCTCAAGAGGGTTGGAGATTTGCAGGCTCTGTCAGTTTCGCCCTCCTGCCTAGACTTTGCTCCTGGGCTGGTCAAAGCCATTTTGCATCCTCACCCTAACTATCTTCCAAAAGTTCCATTCTCCACCTTAAATCCGGTCATTCTTGAAGCCTTCTGTCCTCCGCCATTTACAACACCGGAGCAGGAGAGACTTCACTTACTGTGTCCAGTACGTGCCCTCCAGACTTATGTCCACCGCAATAGCCAGTGGTATAAGTCTGAACAGCTGTTTATATGCTACGGAGGCTGCAAGCTGGGAGTTGCAGCTACCAGACAAACTATATCACGGTGGGTGAGGGATGCCATTGCCCTGGCCTATGACGTGCGCGGTCAAACTTCGCCCATAGGTGTGAGGGCTCATTCTACTAGAGGGGTTGCAGCTTCAACAGCTCTAGCAAAAGGTGCCCCGCTGCAGCAAGTTTGTGATGCGACAGGCTGGTCCTCCCCGCACACATTCATCAGATTGTATAGCTTGGATGTTCATGCTACTCCGGGCTTGCATGTCCTTGAGTCATCATCCCAAAATTGTGTTTGAGACCTCTTTTGTGTTTGTGCACACTTCACAACCCGAGGGGTCCAGACACTTACAGCACAGTGCGGCGGCGTTGGTATTCTCGTTCCCCATAGCGTAATGCTACGCAGCATCGAGTGTAGCTTTTGATAGGGAACGTCTCGGGTTACTTGACTGTAACCCTGTTCCCTTAAAAAGCGGGAACGAGATGCTGCGCTGCAATGCCGCACTGGGCGTGCCCGGGCGCTCTTCAGACAAAGTTGACCTGAAGACGCTCCCGCGTCATGTGTACTTATACCCTCTGTTCAGGTGCGCGCAATCACACAGCTGCCGCTGATGAGCTGCGTCACCAACCGAGGTATTATAAGCAAATTCTTGGCGTGTTTGACACACGTGCTTCACAACCGGTCACACAAAGAATGTTCCCCATAGCGTAATGCTACGCAGCATCTCGTTCCCGCTTTTTAAGGACACAGGGTTACAGTCAAGTAACCCGAGACGCTCTCCCCTGCTGAAAGAAAACTCTGCATGTGCAAGGGACTTTGTATCTACTGTGGTCTACTGGACAATTTCCTTGCCACCTGCCCAGTTAAACAAGGTGGCACGTCAACTAAGTCCACTGTCTTGGTGAGTCCAGCTACTATCAAGAACTGTACTAGTCGACAGTTAACTATCACCTCTCTTTCTCGCAGCCTTCTAGCTCTAGTTGATTTGGGAGTCCACTTCATGGACACATTCCACTGTTCTTGACAGAAGCCTCCTGTGCACAGTCATTCACCACACAAACCCTGTCGTCCTATCCTTTCCTTATTCCCATTCTGAAAAGATCAGTTTTTAATCTGTTTAACTCATCCCAGGAACCTTTAATCTTCGGTTACCCCTGGCTTATTCAACATAACCCTCACATAGACTGGTCTTTTGGCAATATTTTATCCCGGGGTTCTAGGTGCAGTCATCTATGTTTCCACACCTTCTCTCCCACTTCAGAATTGCCATGCAAAACACTTTCATCAGAGGATTTCCAGTTTCCGGATCTGTCTTCAGTTCTGGAACTGAGGGAGGTCTTCAACAAGGCCAAAGCAACCTCTCTTCCACCGCATAGGCCATAGGGATGTCTGTATGCCCTATCTAACCGTGAATGTGAGGCCATGGATGAATACATAGCCTCGCCCTCAAGACTGGTATTATCCGTCCTTTGTCTTCTCCAGCCGGGGCAGGATTCTTCTTTGTTGACAAGAAGGACAAGACACTATGCCCTAGCATAGACTACTGAGGACTGAATGACATCACAATTAAGAACAGGTACTCCCTCCCTTTAATCGCTTTTTGTTTTGAACTTTTGCAAGGGGCAGGGGTTTTTACTAAATTGGACTTGAGGAATGTATATCAATTGGTCAGAATTAGGAAGGGCAATAAGTGGAAGACTGCTTTCAACACCACTAGTGGTCATTACGAGTGATACCATTCGGTCTGATTAATGCACCTGCGGTGTTTCAGGCTTTTGTTAACAATGTCCTAAGGGAGATGCTAAACAAGTTTGTTTTTGTCTATTTAGACGACATTCTCATTTATTCTCCCAATTTAGAAACTCAAATCATCCATGTTATCGTCCTTTCTTTAAAAAAAAAAAAAAAAATATTCTCTTATCCTTAGCATTGTATACTGCGCTGGGTTTAAACTGACTAGTTTTTTGTGCACTTATGCTTTTTGTACCTTGTGTTGTTAAAATTGCTTCCACTGTTATCCTCACTTGTAAGTCGCTTTGGATAAAAGCGTCTGCTAAATGACTAAATGTAAATGTAAATGTTAAGCAGGTGCTTGGCAAGCTTTTAGAGAATCAGCTGTACATAAAGACTGAGAAATGTGAGTTTCACGTGTCATCAGTGTCTTTTTTAGGAATGGTCATCACAGGGAGTGCTGAAGATGGAATCGGGCAAGATTCAGGCCGTTACAGACTAGCCTACTCCCTCCTGCTGGAGGGATGTACAGCGCATCCTAAGCTTTGCCAATTTTTACCGCTTCAGTTCATTCAAAATTTTAGTTACATTGTTGCCCCATTGCATGCTCTCACCTCCTCCAAGGTTCAGTTCTCCTGGTCCAATCGTGCTCAGGCTGCCTGCTAGCGGTTGAGAGACTGCTTTACCTCCACTCCTATACTTATTCTTCCAGGCCCCACTCGCCAGTTTGTGGTAGAGGTGTATGCATCTGATCTAGGAGTTATAGCTATACTGTCACAGAGTTCAGAAGAAGATGATAAACTACATCCTTGTGCTTACCTGTCAAAAAAAAACATTCTCCAGCAGAACAAAACTACGATGTGGGTGATCGAGAGTTGCTGGCTATCAAGGTGGCTCTGGAGGAATGGAGACATCTACTGGTGGGAACTCAGCAGCCTTTCCTGGTCTGGACAGAGCATAAAAATCTGGATTATCTTAAATCAGCCAAGAGACTTAATTCCAGACAGGCCCAGGGGGCTCTATTTTTTTTTTCTCATTTTAATTTTAAAGTATCATAGAGTATCAGGCTTCAAGAATCTGAAGCCTGTCTCTCTCTCAAGACTGTTTTTTCCCTGACAGGAACCCTGAGTCTAGTTCCCCGATTCTGCCAAGCTCCTGTTTCCTGGGAGACATTTCCTGGAGCACCGAAGGCAAGGTCAAGGAGGCCCTCCGCGACACAGACATTCCTCAGTGGGTTCCAGCCACTCGCCTGTATGTAGTGCCAGCTTTATCTCCTGGGCTGGCTTGAATATGCACACAACTCTCTGCCTAAGGATTTTACTGGCTCGTCACCTTACCAGTGTGTCTTTGGATACCAGCCACCATTGTTTCCTGCTTTAGAACAGGAGGTCAGCGTTCCATCTGGCCTGGCATTAGTTTGTCATTGCCACCGCACTTGGAGTCGGGCTCGTCAAGGCCTTCATAGGAGTTCGGACCTCTACAAAAGAGTTGCTGTTTGTAAGAGGAGGGCCGCTCCAACTTACCGGGCTGGACAGAAGGTGTGGCTATCTACAAGAGATCTTCCGCTTTGGTCCCGTAAATTGGCACCGCGTTTCATTAGCCCTTTTCCTGTTTCCAAAATAATAAATTCTGTTGCTGTTAGGTTAAGATTGCCCAGGTCTATGAGGGTCCACCTGACCTTTTATGTTAGCCTTATAATACCGGTAAAGGAGAGCACTTTGGTTCCTGCCTCCAGACCCCTACCACCCCCAAGATCATTGATGGTGACCCTGTGTTTACTGTACGGAAACTTCTTGCAGTTCAACGCAGGGGGCGGGGTTTCCAGTACTTGGTGGACTGGACGGGCTATGGCCCCGAGGAGAGGTCATGGGTACCCGCAAAGCACATTCTGGACCCGGATCTCGTTCATGACCTTTACCGTCGCCACCCAGACCCGTCCCACTCCTGGTGACGGCCCTTAAAGGGAAGGGGGGGTAGCTGTCATGTCCCACCCTCTTGGTCTGTGTTAGTTAGTCTGTTATCTGTATTTTATCTTGTCTCCTGTGTCTTAATGTAAAATCTCTAACCTCTGTCTGTGTTTCAGATTGACTTCCTGCCCTTGTGTGTTTCCCTTTGCTGTGATTACCTGTGGCGCCCCTACTGTGTTCCACCTTTGCCACATTGTCTTCCCCTTATAGTAGTTTCCTGGAATCGATCTGCCATTGTTGTAGTTTGTTATTCAGTCTTCAGGATCAGAGCAGTTACATTTGAGTCTCATAAACTGCCCTTTCTAGGATGTTGTCTTTGAGTATATTTTAGATGATTTCTGGTTGCATGTAGAACTGAGTTATGTTCCATTTCCTTCCTGTAGAATAATGTTTGGACATTTCCATTCTCTAACTCATTTGATGTGTGTTATATTCACAATAAACTCACTCTGCTATTTACATATGTCACAAGTATTTTAATTAATTTTCTGTGCCTTGCAAAAGGATCTAATCATTTATCTTTTGTAAAATGTGATATTTTAATCGTAGGGGTTTGTTTAGGCAAAGTATAGATAATTGGAGAAAATGAATGTTGGTTTGTCAAGAATCCAAACCAAACTTTTTTGTAATCCAGTTAAACTCAAGGGCTTTTAGCAAATTGTCAATTTCAGCTCTAAATTCCCCAACTGGGTTACTTGCTAGTCTTTTTGTTCTAATAGTCTGCATCAATAACTATTGCACCCTTTATCTGCAGAGCGTATAGTTCTGTCTAACTTTCTTTCCAACTCCTTGAGTTTATTAAACTCTGTATAATCAGGTTGTTCAACTGAGATGATATATTTTACTGCTTTGGTCAAATCTAAACGAAATTATGATCAAAAAGGTTCACAGGTTTGTGAAGTGCACAAACAAAAGTAAAAGACCTCAGGAACATTATACACCACACAATGATTTACAATGAAATGCTAAAAATAAAAAAAAGTTGTATTTAGTTTTTTTTTTTTTAAATAAAGACCACAGTAAAAATGTAGGTCTTTGCTGCTTGCAGCTCTATAGATGATTGTCCTCACATGTGTGTGGTGTGAAAGCACGGAGCTAAAAATGAAGAGAGTCAAACTGAAAGTTGACGGTTGATCAGTGAAGCAGCACTTCTCTGCTGCTCCTCGTCTCTTCTTCAGTATTTGTCTTTGATTCAACCCAACGTTTGAATTTGTTCTGAAATATTGTATAAATAAGGGTTGACATTGACATAACTCTATTCAAACATATTCCACTTTGTGGAAGTGAATGTGTGGATTTACACTGAGCCTGTCTCAGTCTCAGCTGAAGGTGGACAAATAAAGAGCAGCTCCAAATGGACTCAGGTCCAACATGAAAAGTCCTCTCCATCCAGTCGTGACCAGGAGCACAGGTGCATCCTGGGTAAGAAGAGAGGAGCAGCAGAGAAGTGCTGCTTCACTGATCAACCGTCAACTTTCAGTTTGACTCTCGTAATTTTTAGCTCCGTGCTTTCACACCACACACATGTGAGGACAATAAACTAAATATTTGTGTTTAATTGAGACTTGACATAATTACAGTGTTGTCATGGCAACACCAGTTAATATTTTAACTAAACCTTCAACAAGTTTTGATGAGACACCTCTCAATCATGTTGTTCTCATGACTCTCACGAGTTTAAAGGCTGCACATCAGGTGGTCACATGATCAATCCAAGATGGTGGACTTCCAAGAACATGTGTGTTATAAAAACTTTAATGTTTAAACCGAGCTGTGCATCAAAACCTAAAATGGCTAATATTCTATAAAACCGTGAACAACTCTTGATGGTGCACTCGTCTGGATTATGTTGAGTGTTGAAATCTAAAAACACCCAACACTGAGTTTGTTTTAAACATCTTTGGTCAAATTTGTGAAGAATGCATGGGCCGACCAATGAGCTTGTGGGGTTATTGACTTTCATTTTTAAATTTTTAAATTTTAAATTCTAATCCTTGGCTCTCGATGAAGGACTGTATAATAATCATGATAATCAATCATCTAAAGAATATCACACTTCATTTGATGAAGTCACTTTTTGTTGATGATTGTTTTGTCTTTGACCAAAATGTAAAAGTAAAATGTATGGTTCATTTGTGTCAAAGCTGAGACTGGGACAGCCATGTTACTGACTCCACTCTCTTTAACAGCCACAGTCTGTTTGATATAGATCTATGTCAGACTTATTTGATCCAGAATATCCCACTGTCTTCTCCTTTAATGAGAGAACAATCTCTAATGTTGAGTCAAATCAAACACAGAGGAGTTTTCATCAGGAAGAATTTATTTATTTATTATTTGACAATATTTGCTGAAGTCAAAGCAGAAGCAGCATCTTGTTCCTTGTGAGCTGAGTGAGAGTGTGCAGCGTGTGTTTAGAGGCTAACATTGGAAGCTTTAGAAGAGCAGACAGCACAAAGAGAGCAGGAGCACACTGCAGTGGTCCTCGGTGCTGCTCCACTAGTCCGAGCCACACTGGGACTTGTGGATGTGTTTCTCTGACGTCCTGGGAGCCCACAGACACTCGACAGGTGTAAACCTTGTGGCCGTTCCAGTCGGACGTCTGGATGGACAGAGAGCTGCTCATGTGGAAAGTCTGGTCCTGTTGCTGGACAGTGCTGCTGCTCCAGAGCCCACTGCTCACTGGACTCCCAGCAGCCAACCAGGTCACATGAGAGAAGGGCCCAGACTGAGTGGACACACAGAGCAGAGAGGCTTTGTCGGACTGGAGCTGTGCGTCCGACGGAGGGAACACACTCAGGACCGGAGGAAGGGGCAAACAGTCTGAAACATACACAACAAACTCAAATAAAATCTTTTACCTTTAAAAAATAAAGCTTGTGAGGTTCATTTACAGTAAACAGCCCAACATCACAACAACAGTTTGTTCTGTGGTCTTTACAGACTGTACAAGACGACAGCCCTGTCCTTAGAGCTTAAATCAGGACGAGGAAAACACAGCCGTGAGACTAAAGAGAAACCTCAGGGAGAACCACAGAAGGATCCTGTCCCAGGACGAACAGAGCGGGACAGAGATGTGTCCAGGACAGTTACAGACACAACATTTAACAGAAAGTGCTTTTTTATGAACCAATGAATAAAAATAAATATAGACCCTATGTTTTTTTTTTTTTAAGTAAACGTAAGAACAAATATCAGTGGAAGAATCATGCTGTGATTTCTAATGTACTTTATCAATAAAATATTATTTATTTATACATATTATAACATGTTTTGGTTAAACAAAGAAAAACCTTGTCCTGTGGTTATTAAAAGGTATATTTTGGTTTCTAATAACGTTTCATGTTCTGTATTACATTAATGCCATTTATTTTTGAGATTAATGTCAGAATATTATTTTTATCTGAGTATGTTTTAATAATGCTTTAGAATAATATTCTGGCTCTATATAAAGCTCTTAAACATGTCTTTAATAATTCCGTGGTTTGTGTTGACTGTGTAAAAAGGCTCTTTTATGCTCCTGCTTTCACATGTTACACTGCTGCACTCACATCTCCACATACACACACTTCTTCAGCTCACTCTCAACACACATCAGTTTAATACTATTTACTCTTTACACTTTTCTATCACAACTTTCATTTTAAACTAAAGATTCTGAAAAAGAAACAACTCCAAAAACATTTTCCTCTGGCCTTGACCTAATTTTTTTTTAGATTTTTAGATTTTAGATTGTAAACTGTCATAAATGTAGAAGCCTAGCCCACAGATGAGAACATGAATAAAGAAATGTCAGATGTGGAGTTTAAAGGCACTCACCTGTCACAGTCAGCTTGGAGCCTTCTCCGAATACCACAGTGCTTCAGTTTGTTGACACGCTGCTACAAAAACCTCCCCACTCTCACTGATGAGGCCAGTGACACTCTTCCTTCCTGTTGACACTCCACACATGGAATCCCCTTCATGAGGGTCTTTCTAATCCGTGTGAGAGCGGGAGCTGAGGCCGGAGCCTTCCCAGTGGCTCTCTGGATGTTGACTTCAAGTCCAGAACCAGAAGAGACTGAAGCTTAGCACCAGTCAGAGTCACACAGAGAGCAGCAAAAGCAGAAGTGTGGAGCGCACAGGTTTTTGTCACACTCTCAATCACCGTGATGCCCACTCTTCAACAGTGGTGTCCCATATTGAACAGTAATAAACTGCTGAGTCTCCTTCTTCCACATTGTTGATGGTCAGACGATAATCTGATTTAGACTGATGAGTAGATGTAAATTTGGAAGAGGACACACCAGAGCCGTAGGTTGAAGAGTTATCTGAATGGTAAAGCTTTAACAAAAACTGAGGAACTCCTCCTGGAACCTGTTTGTACCAACGAGCACCAGCATTCTCAACATATCCCAGGTTACAGTCCATGGAGACGGTCTGTCCTCTCCTCACTGTCACAACAGGAGGCTTCTGTGTCAGCAGCGTCACAGCACTCACACCTGGAAACAAGAAGAAGAAGAAGATGAAGTGAAGAGAAAGAGCCAGAGTGAGCTCAGAGCAGCAGTGCAGCAGAGGGCCTCCTTACATGTTAGAGCGGCGCTCAGAGTGTACAGGCTCCACAGCATGTTGGCCCCTCACAAGAGTCTGGCAAAGTTGTAAAGTGAGCTGAGTGAGACAGACGAGAGGCTCTGGAGGATGAGGAGAGGAGCTGCTGAAGAGCATTTAAAGCCACACAAACTGAGGGAGGAGCCTGGACTTTCACTCACACTTCACTCTGAATGAGAAACATGGAAATACTTCACATGACCTGAGAACCTTTTTTTTAACTCTTGTGTCATGTCATGATTAATTTATTCCAAAAGAAAATGTTATTAAAATAAAACATTCTAAACTCAGTAAACCCTTAAGTGCAGTGTAAATATGAAAGTTATAATAAATCAAGAAAAGACTAAAGCTATTAAACTGAACTCTATCAGTTTAGTTAGTCCAATTTAATGACAGTTACTCACTGATGCCCTCTGGACATTTTGTAAAAATATGTCTTTTAAATCTTGAAGAAAGAACAGTGTGTGTTTGTAACAGTCAGTCATTAACTTTTCATGTTTTAAAGATTGTTGCACAAAGTTGGACAACACCAAGGACCAAACGTTTTATTTACCGACTTAAATACATTTACATATATTCTGTGAAAGACCAGCAGGTGTGGGGGCTTTAGCTGTAAATAACAGAATTAACCTGAACAGTTCCAGTTCCAACACCCCCCCTCAGCAGAGGGACACTTCACAGCATTTTCATCATAAAGCACACGGCCCACAAACTGAGTCAATGTCCCGCCGACTGACTGTAGGACTTTCAATCATCAGCTTTATCTTTATCTTATGTTCAAGTGGAGCGTGCAATTTGATTGACAGCTTAGTGAGGTCGACCTGACAGTGACTTCACCTTCGACAAAAGCTCCACACGATGCAAAGCTGTGAACGGCAAAACAGAATTTGTCTTATTTTGACCAAAACCTGAGACATGACACTGGACCTGAGATAAATGAAAGAGTTCATGGGATATCCCATCATTGGATTTTCTTTGTGCTGCTTTATTAAGGCCCATCATGCACTGAACACTTTTGGGACCATATTCAGAGAAATTTCTTATTTTCTGTAAAAGCCAGAGTATTTTGGTAATGTCTTTGATAATCACTTTTTGGGACCATTTTCAGAGACGTTTTAATCAAGCCTTTCTCTTGAAACCTCTTAAACAGTCCTAGAGTAAGAGCGCCACCAAAAGCTGATATACAGCAAAATACAGCGATATACCGCTGTCCACCAGAGGGCAGGCTCCAAAAGGAGAAACCCATTGGTGTCTTTAAAAGTATAAAAATCATGTTTACAGTCGGGTGTGGCTGAGATTAAACAAGTTGCACTTTTAACTTCTGGGTATGTTGTATTTTTTTATTTTAAAGTGGAAAGGACACACATTTTTTCACACATCTAAAGATGCCTTTCAGGTAAAAGGTTAGAAGACAAGCATTTAAAGTGGAAGAAATGAGAACCTTCACAGTCATTGTTGTATTTTTCTTTGTAGTAAGTAAGTTTTTCTGGAGCTGACGCACAATTAAAGAATATTATTAACATTGCGCTTTCGGATCCTAAACAGACCTCATACAGCCAAAGTTTAAGATGGCCACAGGATTCAGAACTAATACAGAAAATGAAAAAAAAATATATAAAGACTATATAATAACTTCACAAGTGTCGAAGACGCAGTTACACTGTTCAATGATGTACAACAAAGAAAAAACAAGATAATTTGGAAAGGAGAAAGAGCTTTCTATTACAAGACAAAATAAATATAAACTGGAAAGGCAAGAAGCTATGCTGGTCCCTCTTATTAATCAGTTTGAGACTTGGTTTTTGATCAAGAACTCAACTCCTAATGTTGCATTAATAGTGGCAGAAGGACTGGAGTCTTGTGCACTTTAACCAAAGTTAACAGCCACACTGTGCATAAAGTAAAAATATATATCTAAATTAAAGAGCTATATGACTTAGAAAATCAATCAGTATTTAAAATATCACTAAGAACATGTGATGTAGTCCAGGCTGAAAGAGTAATTGTAGATAAATGTCCCATAACAATGAAATGTCTATGGTTTCTGATCTGGTTTTGATACTGTCTAATATTCTGCCTGAATTGAAATTGGCTTACAGTAATAGATTTATGTTCTGTATTTTTCCTGATTCACGCTACCTTTTATGTTTTATGACTGAGACGGAAGAGAAAAGAGTCTGTCTTACAATCGACTCCCTGAAAGACCTAAAGTTATCTTCATCCAAAGTCAACCTGAACGTAGTGAGTACAGAGATCTAGTGTGTATATGATCTATAGTCTGACCAGGCAGTGCTGTGAGTTAGACTCCATCACTGTTCGAGAGGTACTATCTCAGGCTTAAGGACTGTATAGGTGTTAGCTCAGAAATAGATATCCGCCCCGGGGTGCCGGTCAGAACACAGGAACAGGATGCAGATAATACTTTTAGTTGGTTTAATGGAGTGCAGGTAGCAGCATTAATACAGCCTCAATTTATGACAACAGATGGGTAAGTAGGTATATGTGTGTATGTGTGGTCTATAAAGAAAGAATAAAAAAACCAACAAATTAGGTTTGCTATAATTACCATATTGTAAAAAATATAAAGGCTAAACAAATGGGATAAACCTAGAGTGACTAAATAATATAAATGCAGACTTACAGAAGTAAAGTAATGAACATGCTCAACTTATGATTAAGGTACACGGCAAGACACATCACCGAGAATAGCATTATCCTGTAAGCTAACTCTCTTATTAATGATAAAACTATAGAGATATAACAATTAACACACTGAACATTTAGACCTTTGTAGAACAATATATGTGGACTTGTCAAATGTCCATGCATTTCGAGATACAATAAACTTACTTCTTTTCAATAACGCACAACTTGTGCTGCTGCTCGATGGCTACACCCCAGAGCCCTTATGCTGAACTAACAAGAACTACCACGTGCTCTAACTAAAGGGTGTATCTACTATTAAACGCCACTAGAAGGCGCTCTTTACTAACTTACTGCCTTTCCAACAAAGCCGCCCCCAATTTGTATGGCAAATTGGAACTGGAAAGGCAGGCTAATCAGGAGGGTTTAGTCCATCTTCGTCCTTTACCTCAGGAAGTACAATGAGTCTTACTATAGGTCGAACATAGTTCCTGCCATTGAACTTCACTTCCGCTTCTGATGAGACCATCTGGTCCAGGCATAACTTTGACCACTCGTCCGATCTTCCACTGACCGCGCGGAATCTGAGGATCTGCTAGCAGAACCACAGCTCCTTCCTTGACGCTGTCTGCTGGGGCTCTCCATTTGCTTCTGGTCTGGAGATTGGGTAGGTAGTTTTGTATAAACGCAGACCAGAAATGATCTGCCAGGACTTGTGAGTGCCTCCAGCCTCGTCGTCCCCGCATTTCCCTCTCAGGGTAGACTACCTGTGGTGAAGAACTGTCGGGCCGCCCCATAAGAAGGTAGTTAGGAGTAACAGGATCTACATCAGCTACATCGGCTGAAACATAGCCTAGGGCTTTGCATTCAGAATGCCCTCAATCTCAACTAGGACAGTTCTGAGCACTTCTTCTTTGACACTCTGTGACGCAATGGAAGTGTACAAGGTTGCTAATTCAATTCAAGTGTACAGTTGCTTTTGGAGGTCAGGAGACATTTGAGTGAAAGCTTCTCGTAGTTCTCGCTCTCCCCTTTAAAGTTCGTTCCTTGATCAGAGTACACTTCTGCTGGTTTTCCCGCCTGGCAATGAATCTCCTAAATGCCATCAGAAATGAGTCTGTATCGATTGAAAACAGAAGGTCTATATGGACAGCCCTTGTAGTGAGGCACTTAAACAAGATACCCCAGCGCTTCTCTTGGCGCCCTAGCTTGACAAGGAGCGGCCCAAAACAATCCATGCCAGTGGAATAAAAGCGGGCTTAAACAGCCGGGCCGAGCTACAGGGAGGTCAGCCATTTGTTGAGATGCAGTTTTAGCTCTCCACCTTCTGCATTCAATGCAGCCATGTTGATGGCGTCTGACTGCTTCTCACCCCCGCAAGATCCATACTGATCGTCGAATCTCTGCAAATACTCGTCCCAGGTCCTGGGTGACAGAGACGGGCATCAAAGTCTTTGATGAGCAGTTTTGTGTAGGGATGGCTAGGGTCAAGGACGATAGGATGAGCCACAGCCGCATCAAGATTCTCAGCTTGACGCAACCTGCCTCCTACTCGTATCAGGTCTAAATCTCTGTCATACTGTGGGGCAAGACAAGAAAGGCGACTGTTTGCTTCTGCCTTGTCATGAAATAACCAAAGGTCTAGTTTGTCGGAAGGTGCTTCAGGTGGTAAGTGGCAAATGACTTCTGGATTGTTACTTGCCCATTGACGTAAATCAAATCCTCCATGGGCTAGGAGATCTCTGAGCTTGTCGACCAGCTGCCGCGCCTCCTCCGCAGATGTAACACTCTGCAGGCAGTTGTCAACATAGAAACACTGCTCTACCGTGAACCTCAAATCGTCTTCAGGTTGGCTATGTTGGAGCACGTGTTGCTGGAGCGCAAAAGACGCGCAGCATGGACTACAAGTGGTCCCAAAGGGGAGGACCTGCCACTCATAAATGTCTGGAGGCTTGTCTCTGTCACTACGCCAGATGAATCTCAGGAGGGGTTTGTCCTCAGGTAACAAACACACCTGATGGAACATTCCTTTGATGTCCCCGCTAATTGCAATGCTATGTTGTCTGAAGCGCAGGAGCACTCCGACTTGAGATGGGCTCAGGGTAGGTCCAGGTAGCAACCACTCGTTCAGGTTGAGCCCCTTGTGATGGAATGAGCAATTAAACACAATTCTGTTTTTACCATTGTGCTGGAGCATGTGATGAGGTATAAACCAACTCTCACAGCTGTCGTTCTGTTCTTCTTCTCTGAGTTTGGCTACCACACCTGTTGTCTCGAGCTTCTCCATCTCTCTGATGTAAGCTGCCGCCTTGTCAGGATCTCGTACCAGGCGCCTTTCCATATTCTTGAGGCTTGGCAGCACAGCTTCTTTGGTTGCCTGGAAAAGAGGTGAATCTTTCTTTCTTAATAGTGGTGTGGCATACCTTAGTGTCCCGTTCACCTCCACCCTCTTGGTCTTGACTTGAAGAAGATTTAATGCTTCTGTGTCCTCCCTGGATCTAGTGACCTCTTTCTCATTTTTAAGTGGAAGGATGTCAACCTGTCAACCAATAGCTTCTGGGGTAAGTGACATGTAGAGGCACTGTTGAGGTTGAAACTGGGACTCAATAGTTTTTGTCGGCCCCTGTAAGGTCCATCCTAGGCATGTGTGGATGGCGGCTGGACATCCTGGAGGCACGAGACGTACTCGCTCTATAGGGCACAGAAGGTGTGGGTGGTCTGCACCAATTAGTAGCAATGGTGAGACACGGCTGAAGGCTTGTAAAGGCAAATTGGCCAGGTACTTATATTTCTTCTTTAGGGTGGCAACGGGATAAGAATGTTCTGCTAAACCAAGGCGCTGAGCTGTAAAGGCATTTGTAATCTTATAGGATTTCTTTGGCTGATGTGTGGGAGAGATCTCAAAGGAAACTGAAGCACCATGCAATACTTGAATGTCCTGTCTTATGGTTCTGAGGGATATGTCTTCTGGAGTACCAGTCACCTCCAATTGTTGAGCAGCAGCAGTCAATAGCATTGTCCGGTCCGATCCATCATCTAGGACAGCGTACGTGTCCAATGTTTTGTCCCCGTTTCGCAGGACCACTCTGATTACTTTGAGGAGGACACGGGCTGGGTCAGAAGGCTTGTCCAGAAACAGCGTTTCATTAGCAGAGCTGACTAGGCAGGTGCCTTCATTTGGTTCTCGGGTATTGACATCATGTAGTATGAGTAGGTGTTTACCTTGACATTTACTGCAGGGCTTCTTTAAGTTGCACTGTGCTGCCTGGTGTGATCTCCCACAGCGCCAACAGCGTTTACTAGTTTTGATCCAATCGATCATTTGAGCCTTGTCAAAACACTTAAAGATGGTGCACTGACTTAGAAAGTGGTCCTCAGTGTCACAGTAGGGGCAATAGGCTTTAGGTTTGTTCTTACTTTTCTGATATGCTTGTGAACTAGAGACACTCTCTGATTTAGGAGGAACGTCTTCTGCACCATGTAGTATAGTGGCTGAGCGAGGCAGTGGCTTTGGCTCACGACGGCGGTCTGACTTTGAGGAAAGTTTCTCTTTCTGTGCATAATTCCCCCTTTGTCCATCACTCATTTGGCACCAAGTCTTTACCTGCAACCACTCTGAAAACTCTATCAGGTCATAAACTGCATTGGAACGGCGGCACATGTGTCTTCGAAACTCTGATCTCATCTCAGTGGGGAGTTTACTGAGGAGGTGCGACACGTGGGACCCGCACCTGAGCTCTATCTCCCCCTCCTGGCCCAAGGTCTGCAGCATGCCCACAAGTGCTCTGATTTGTAGTGCAAACCTCTCAAAGCCCTCTGTATCCCCTCTTCTGATGTCTGAGGAGTCCATAACATTGGCTATCTTCTGTAGGGCTAGGTGGTGCGGTTGACCAAACTTCTCTGTTAGGGCTGCTATGGTGTCTGTATAGGGCGTAGGAGAGTTGAGGTATGCGTCAGCTATTAGATGAGCATCTTCTAGCTTTAAATGATCCATCAGGATTTGAAACTTAAACAGCTCTGTGCTATCCTCAGGGAGCAGGTTATTTAGGGCTATTTTCAGTCGGGCAAATTCACTTGGATCTCTTTTTGTTAAGTTAGAGATGGAGGGAGTAGGTCCTTTGTATGTTCTCTCTTGTGTCATAAATGAGTGCTCAGGCTGCATAGCTTGACTTGGGTTTCTAAATGGTTCAGGGCATCTGGCAGCAACTGGCTTAAAAGGTGGTGAAAAGGCGCCCCCTTTTGGTGGAAAATATGTTTACGCCCTGTTGTCATATGAGGGGTGCACTATTGATTTTCACTGTGGAGGGCTATAGTATTCTCTGGCACTCCTCTCTATGGGGGAAGGAGGTGGACATGTGGGAACATGTGGGAACAGGTGATCTCTTAATAGTCTCAGTTCTGCTATCAGATTATCCAGAGTAACCATCATAGAGGCCTGTCTACTGACAGTAGGCTCTGCTGGAGGGTCTACATTGGGTAGCCTTGGCTTACCTTTAGTGTAGTCATAACTTGGTGCAGTTTCACAGTGAGGAAGTCGCCTTCTCTGTGCAACAGGAGGAGGAAGTTCTGCTTCCTGCCTTAATTTTGCTTCAGGAGGTGGATGCAGGGTCAACCGTGATAACTGAGGAGTAGGGGAAGGTTCTCTTGGTCTCTGATAACATGAGGAGTAAGGTCGCCCAGTACTGGCCCCTGTAGACTGCTCTGGTTCCATGTCCTCAAGAATGGAAGATGTCCACTGATCTACAGTATAGTGCCAATTATCTTGACTCACTGGACTATAGGCTCGTGATGATACAGGTGAGTAGAAGTCCCCTTCTGGAGCTGGCTCAGGCCACTTTGTGTTTTCCTTTCTAGACTGCACTATACTAGTGCGCTGGGCTCTGGTGTAACTCACATCGTAGTCATCAAGGTAGGAAGGAGGTGGAGCACTCCGCTTGGGGCGTGTAGATTCACTAGCTCTTACATTATTCTGCATACTGAAGTCCAAGGAAGATATCTATCCGGCTCGAAGGACCAAATGTTCGAGAGGTACTATCTCAGGCTTAAGGACTGTATAGGTGTTAGCTCAAAATAGATATCCGCCCGGGTGCCGGTCAGAACACAGGAACAGGATGCAGATAATACTTTTAGTTGGTTTAATGGAGTGCAGGTAGCAGCATTAATACAGCCTCAATTTATGACAACAGATGGGTAAGTAGGTATATGTGTGTATGTGTGGTCTATAAAGAAAGAATAAAAAAAACAACAAATTAGGTTTGCTATAATTACCATATTGTAAAAAATATAAAGGCTAAACAAATGGGATAAACCTAGAGTGACTAAATAATATAAATGCAGACTTACAGAAGTAAAGTAATGAACATGCTCAACTTATAATTAAGGTACACGGCAAGACACATCACCGAGAATAGCATTATCCTGTAAGCTAACTCTCTTATTAATGATAAAACTATAGAGATATAACAATTAACACACTGAACATTTAGACCTTTGTAGAACAATATATGTGGACTTGTCAAATGTCCATGCATTTTGAGATACAATAAACTTACTTCTTTTCATTAACGCACAACTTGTGCTGCTGCTCGATGGCTACACCCCAGAGCCCTTATGCTGAACTAACAAGAACTACCACGTGCTCTAACTAAAGGGTGTATCTACTATGAAACACCACTAGAAGGCGCTCTTTACTAACTTACTGCCTTTCCAACAATCACTGTGTTACAAACTTTAGCATTTGGGAAACATAAAATGAATAAAGAAAAGTTATAATTTATTAATCTGAGGTAGAATATTTAGTCTAAATGATAAGTAAGAAAATATAGGAAATTGCTCCATCTCATTTCAAGGCTGTTACAAAAGATTTGAAGCAAAAAACTGTAGAACGAATGTTACAATTACTGGGAATAGCAGGTTATAGCTGGCTGTGGATTGTAACTTTGCTGTATTGTGCTATGTATAGACATTGGAAACTTAAATCTGTTGATAGGACCAAAAGTATTTTGGTACTTGCAGGGTTTAAATTAATGGCAAATGGTTGTTTTGTTGTGTGTTGATGTTTATTAAAGAAATAGTTAGTTGTGTGACGGACAAAGTTTTTGGACAGTTTACTGAGGAACTGTGAGAAGTTTTAGATTAAATTACTTTATGGGCCTATCTTAAATCAGTTAGAGACAATTTTTATTAGTCAGTTAAAACATAGGTACAAAATTATGTAGGCTAGTTTCAGGGCAATTTCAAGGTTATTCTTTGTCTGCATATTAGAGGAATTAAGTATAGACTTAGTAGATCTAAAAGGGGTTGAAACATGCGTAGACATTATCAAGATGGTTAGTTATTGAACAAGAGGATTTTTTCCAGTACAGAGATGATATGGTTAATTATGTTGCAGAGGTATGTATTCTTGTTCACCAGAACAAAAAAGGAAATAATGACAATAACGAGGACTTGACAAGTTATTATTAAGTGTAACACTTAGGAGAAAATATGGTAAACTTCAAATTGAAAGGACCAAAAGAATAAGAGATTAGAAATAGACATTTTACGGACTAACTCAGAGTATTAATAAGAGGATAATTAGGGAAATGAAAAAGAGTTGAGGCCGCATTAAATTGTTTCGATATGATCTGGGGTAATCTTTGTGGCTTTTTCTCAGTTTACAAATTAAAACTGATCTGAGAGGGGAGAATGTGGACTGGTGCCCATTCTGGAAAGTTCCATGTAACACGTGGGGTCGCAACTACGTCACCATGAAGGGTTTCCAGCAAAGCTTTGAGCAAGAGGCTTACCTTGTGTTTTGGAGTTGGAGTGAATGGAGAAGTTTGGAGGTGTTACTCCGAAAACAATTCCTCACGGCTCTTTTGGTACGAGTGCTGGACCTAGGACTACGTCAATAAAAACTATAAAAACAATGTAAAATTTTGTCTGTTTAATTCAACTCAGAAAAAGATATAAGAACAGCGCTGTTACATAACACATCAGTTAACGTGTGGTCAGCCCACGTGTTGTGCTGTTGGTCAACTCCATGCCCCAAAAGTCCTATCAACGACTCAACGACTGTTATAAGAATTCTATATCCTTATGTTATTCAGAGAGACACATAGACAGAGTATATTTAATTTAAAAAGCAAATGTCCAGGTTTATTTCTTGCAAGAAGAAGCAAAGCAGACACACACGTATCAAGGCTACATAGTGAGGTTTGCTTAAGGAAGTAAACAAAACATGAGATTATATATCACTGCAGTGAAAGCTGTAGGAGGCGTATCTTCCATACACCCTCCTCAAGGCACAAGCGCCAGGTGCAGAAGTCCCGTGGCAAGCCATGTCTCCAGTTATATCTACTCCATGCTTGGACTAGCATGGAAGACATGACATGATCTGTAGAGAACTATGAGCACCCAGTAACTATAAACAATATACACAATTACATTTACATTTATTCATTTAGCAGACACTTTTATCCAACGCGACTTACATTACATTACCAGTGTCACAGTCACTGGAGGCAAGGTGGGTTAAGTGTCTTGCCCAAGGACACAATGACAGTATGAACTGTGGGGAGAGTGGGAATCGAACCGCCTACCTTCCGGTTGAAAGACGACCGCTCTACCCACTGAGCTACTGCCGCCCCAATTATAATAATAATTACAGGGACATTACAGGGACACAATCCAATTACAGGGATTGCTAGGGACATGGAATGTCACCTCGCTGGCAGGGAAGGAGCCTGAGTTTGTGCGGGAGGTTGAGAGATATCGACTAGAGATAGAGATAGGTACTCTGGAGTTGCCTGCGGTGAGAGATGGCGGGCTGGTGTGGGCTTGCTCATAGCCCCCCAGCTTAGCCGCCATGTGTTGGAGTTCTCCCCGGTGATCAAGAGGGTCGCTTCCCTGCGCCTTCGGGTCGGGGATAGGTCTCTCACTGTTGTTTGTGTCTACGGGCCAAATGGCAGTGCAGAGTACCCGGCCTTCTTGGAGTCTCTGGGAGGGGTGCTGGAAAGTGTTTCGACCGGGGACTCCGTCGTTCTACTGGGGGACTTCAACGCTCACGTGGGCAGCAACAGTGACACCTGGAGGGGCGTGATTGGGAGGGACGGCCCCCGGATCTGAACCCAAGCAGTGTTCCATTATTGGACTTCTGTGCTAGCAACAGTTTGTCCATAACAAACACCATGTTCAGGCATAAGGGTTTCCATCAGTGCACGTGGCACCAGGACACCCTAGCCCGGAGATTGATGATCGACTTTGTAGTTGTTTCATCTGACCTCCGGTCGTATGTCTTGGACTCCCGGGTAAAGAGAGGGGCGGAGCTGTCAACTGATCACCACCTGGTGGTGAGTTGGATGCAATGGCGGGGGAGAAAGCTGGACAGACTTGGCAGGCCCAAACGCGTACTGTGAGGGTCTGTTGGGAACTTTGGCAGAGCCCCCTGTCAGAAAGATCTTTAACTCCCACCTCCAGCAGAGCTTCGACCAGATCCCGAGGGAGGTTGGAGACATTGAGTCCGAGTGGACCATGTTCTCTGCCTCCATTGTCGATGCGACCACTCGAAGCTGTGGCCGTAAAGTCTCTGGTGCCTGTCGTGATGGCAACCCCCAAACCCGGTGGTGGACACCGGAAGTAAGGGATGCCGTCAAGCTGAAGAAGGAGACCTACTGAGCCTGGTTGGCCCGTGGGACTCCTGAGGCAGCTGATAGGTACCGGCAGGCCAAGCGGACTGCAGCCCGGGTGGCCGTGGAGGTTAAAACTCGGGTCTGGGAGGAGTTCGGTGAGGCCATGGAAAAGGTATATCGGTCGGCCTCGAAGAAATTCTGGCAAACCGTCCGGCGCCTCGTGAAGGGGAAGCAGTGCCCTGCCAACACTGTTTACAGTGGAGGTGGGAATCTGCTGACTTCAAGTGGGGATATTGTTGGACGGTGGAAGGAATACTTTGAGGGTCTCCTCAACCCCTAGAGGAAGTGTCTGGGGAGAGGGAAGTCTGGGCGTCTCTGCTTAGACTGCTGCCCCGCGACCCGGCCCCGGATAAGCGGTAGAAGATGAATGGATGGTTGGATGGATGGAAGTATAAACAGTTATAAAGATGCATCTTAATGGAAAAACACTAACAAATTCCCCATGTTGAGGTGTCTGAATTGCCATCTCACAACCAAGATCTAAACAACTAAACCGTTCCGTGAGTGTAGGTGTCTAAGACTATATTTATATAACCATCTCCTTTTGGCAGTCCCATGGACCTGCCCCCTCCAGGTTCTTCCAGGGTTGTGGGAGCTCCGAGATCATCCTCCTCTAGGAATGGTGCCTTCCCCTTGCATAGCTTGGTAAGCAGGAGGAGGCACCTTTCCTTCAATTATGGTTATTAGGGTCCTATTCAACATGCTTCTTAAAAAAGGTATACAACAACATCCACAAAATATGAGTATCATAATCATCACAAAGAACTGGCCCCATCACCCAAACATTTTGATAAACCAATCAGGAATTGGGTTGCTAATACCAGATTGTTCCTTCATTTCAATCGCAAGAGTGCATAAGTTATGTTAACTTTTAGATAAAGAGCCATCAGGGGCAGTATTATTTTCTATTACTGTACAACGGTTATCCCCAAACATAGAACATAGACCTGAGGTCCCCGTTTTTGGGTACTTTGATAAGCACTTATAACACATGGTGTATGGCAAAACAATAATCACATCAATATATTTTTTCCATGAAATCACGCTGTTTTCGGTTAGTCCCATAATTTGTGGAAATTTTTTATCCTTCCGGTAGTCTCTGACGGGCTTTAGGACCCTGGGGGAAGCCTTAGTATCTGGCTGACGGTCTTGTGCTTCCTGACTTGGTCGGATTTTTCCGTTTCTGATTGGCTGACTGTCTTTTCAATCTCATTTTTACGAATTATAGCTCTTTTCTATTGGCTCTAACTATTCCAAAGAGGGGTCACACATGCAAATTGACCAATCCATTGGAGTGGTAGGGCTTCGCGTAACAGCCGCAGTGGTCAGATGTGCAAAGTTAGCTTCAGCGACAGGACGCAGAGCGTGCAAGACCTGCATCGTATTTGATTCTAATTCGATAGTTTTTGAGCTTGTATTTGAAGAGAATGGCTAAACGCGAGCAGAAGAAACGCTTCACTGTTGTGGAAGCACTTGAACTGCTTCAACGCGATGCTGGGAGCACAGTTTGTGTTACTGAGTCATCATCTGATGAGGATGATCTAGTGCATCCTGCGAACAGCGATGGTGAAGACCCTGATAACTGTCTTCCTTCGTCAGAATCAGAATGGTATGGACTGTATATTGGCGAAATAAGTGTAATGATAATAATAATAATACAAATAATAATAATAAATCCGTTTAATGTAATGTTTTTCTGGACACTCAAAGATGTTTAACAATTGCATTATTTTTTCAGTACACAGTCACAACATGTTGGCGTTGTTGTTGTAGTCGTAGGAGTAGTAGTAGTAGTAGTAGTAGCAGTAGTAATAATAACAATACATTGAATGTAATTACGTTATGATTGTTTTTCTTATCACATCATATTTCTTTTTCTGATAATTTATGGGGCAAGTTTATAGTTAGTTTTTTTTTATAACAGCTTTCTAAAATGGTTTGTATAAATGTGTTATGACTTACAATGACACATGTATGTGGGTGCATATGTGTCGGAGTGTATCTATGATTGTATATGTTTACATGTAATTACAATTTCCTTAGGATATTGAATTAGTATATTTATTTTTCTTTCAAATTTGAGGGCCAGGGCTTTCAGCAAAACCTCTGCCAGGATCTTCAGCAACTCCCCCCACCACTGAGGAGAAAATGGCCATCTCCAGGTACTTCTCTTCCATCTAAAAAGAAGTCTGGAAAAAAACCTCTATCTACACAGAGTGAGAAGGAGGACAGGTGGCATGACAAAGAAGAGGTAGACATAAAACCTAACCTTCTCAGATTCATGCAAGCCAGGACCCCCGGCCCCACCATTGACAGCTCGAAAACATAGTCTCCCCTCAGCCTGTTTCAGCTTTTTTTTTTTCAATTTTCAGCTTCAGTTGTCAGAACAATTATTGACAACACTAATGCTAATGCTGTAAAAAGAAAAGCAGCAAAAGGGATGGCGGCAGTAATGGAGTTTTACACATTTTTGGCCATTATTGTTTTCACCGGCCTGGTGACTGTCCACCACAGGTCTGATTACTGGAGGAAGAAATGGCCTTACAACTTACCCTTCCCCGGTGAAAAGATGGAACAAGACCGATTTGAAGGGATTCTGTGGTCACTTCACCTTAGCAATCCAACAAAGAGTATGACAGACTGTTCAAGATCAAACCCTTGTACACTAAAATCATACATGTCTGCCAAGCCTACTTTCAGCCTTATAAAAATGTGTCCATTGATGAACGTATGGTTGCCAGTAAAGCACGGATAAGCATGAAGCAGTACAAGAAGGACAAGCTCATTAGATGGGGTTATAAAATTTTTCTTCTGGCTGATTTATCGATAGGTTACACCTGGAATTTCTTTGTTTACACAGGCAAGCAAGAATCCCCCAAATCCCATGCTCTTAGCTATTCATCAGTAATGGACCTGCTGAATGTTCATCTCCTTGGCAGCGGCTTCACACTGTTCACTGACAACTTTTACACAAGCCCGATTCTCTTTATTGATGTTTTAAAAATGAACATTGGTGCTTGTGGAACTGTCAGAAAAAATCGAATTGGCTTCCCACAGATCCAGACCAACGATCTGCCCAAAAAGGCTGAGAGGGGGATATCCGCTGGATAAGGAATGACAAACTCTTGTTTGTTAAATGGATGGACACCAGGGAAGTGACAATGTGCTCCACAGTGCATCAGGCCTACAGTGAACAAACAGTTCTGAGAAAGATGAAGGAGGCTGGTGTGTGGAAAAAGAAACCCATACCTGTTCCAGACTGTATTGTTGACAACACATGGGAGGTGTAGATCTTTCGGATGCACTTATTGTTTTTTATAGAGTCCACCACAAGACAAAGTTGTACAAGACCTTTTTTTTTAATCACTTTGTGGACATTGCTGTGGTTAACAGCTACCTTTTACACAAGGAGCTGTGTAAGCTTAGACAGGAACCCACCCAGAAAAAGCCCATGACCCATAAAAACTTCAGGGAGCAGTTGGCCCAGGAGATGCTGTAGTTTGCTGAAGCCTCAGCAGCCACCCCACCTCCTCAAACACCCCGCACCACATATACTTGAGTTTTATGCTGATGGAGCCAGGAACACTGTAAAAGGTGTCATGATGCATGAATCCCCAGGATGAAGACAGCGGTCTATTGCATAAAATGAAGCCTCTCTGCTTCACCTCTAAGAAGAACTGTTTCAGGTTGTTGAATGCTGGACAGTAATAGAACCACATGACACACTAAATAATGTGAATAGTTGTTTTGCTGTGTGTTATAAAAATGATGCTTTTTTTACATTTTCTATTTTGAATTATTACTAAACCACTTCAGTAAATTTTCTACTTGAATTCAACATTCATTTGTTTCACGTTATAATTGGTCTGGGAAACATTAATATATCCCCCCCCCCCCCATTACACATGGGGCCAGGACTCCATTGCAAAAGAGATTTGTAATCTCAGTGGGACTATCCTGGTTAAAAATAAAGGTGAAAAAAAAAATATTTATACACAAATTATAAAAAAAAAAAAAAAAAAAAAAAATTCCTACAATGCCCAAAACAGTTTTATTTGGATGTACTGAACACCATTAGTGATATAAGCATGAAATATATAGTTTTTACATGACTAAATTCAAATGGAACATACTGTGCCAAAGTGTGGAAATCGGGGAAATCTCGCCTGATCTGTCTTTACTAAAACCTGTAGTTTTATTCTGCTTCACATTGGTCAGTTATTAGTTTCAAACTTTGCAGAGATAATGTTAACATGTTTTATTTACATTTTATGAAGTAAAAGAGCCTCAACAGCAGCATTCCAAAGAGTTACTCATCTAAAATCTTAACTAAAATCTTAACTAAAAAAAATATACATTTTGCTGTGTGCCATTTTCATCTTCTCTTCATAAGTATCACATATGCGTATAATAACTAATTTGAACAAATCTCCACAATGTTCCCTTTATAATGACACCAAGATTATTGAAATACACACGTGGACAAAATTGTTGGTACCCTTCGATCAATGAAAGAAAAACTCACAATGGTCACAGAAAAAACTTTATTCTGACAAAAGTAATAAATAAAAATTCTATGACTGTTAACCAATGAAATTCAGACATTGCTTTTCAACCATGCTTCAACGGCATTATTTAAAAAAAATAAACTCATGGAACAGGTATGGACAAAATTGATGTTACACCTAGAAAAGACTGTAAATAATGTGACCAAATGGACATGTTAATTCAAGGTGTGTACACTAATTAGCATCACAGGTGTGTACAATCTTGTATTCAGTCAGTGGGCCTATTTATAGGGCTTCAGGTAGTCACTGTGTTGTCTGGTGACATGGTGTGTACCACACTCAACATGGACCAGAGGAAGCGAAGGAAAGAATTGTCGCAGGAGAATAGAAAGAAAATTATAGACAAGCATGATAAAGACTATAAGACCATCTCCAAGCAGCTAGATGTTCCTGTGACTACAGTTGCACATATTATTCAGAAATTTAAGATCCATGGGACTGTAGCCAACCTCCCTGGATGTGGCCGCAGGTGGAAAATTGATGACAAATCAAAGAGACGGATAATCCGAATGGTAACAAAAGAGCCCAGAAAGACTTCTAAAGAGATCCAAGGTGAACTCCATGCTCAAGGAACATCAGTGTCAGATCGCACCATCCGTCGTTGTTTGAGCCAAAGTGGACTACATGGGAGACGAACAAGGAGGACACCATTGTTGAAAACAAATCATAGAAAAGCTAGACTGGAATATGCCAAACTACATGTTGACAAGCCACAAAGCTTCTGGGAGAATGTCCTATGGACAGATGAGACAAAAATGGAACTTTTTGCCAAGGCACATCAGCTCTATGTTCACCGACGGAAAAATGAAGCATATCAAGAAAAGAACACTGTCCCTACTGTCAAACATGGAGGAGGCTCTGTTATGTTCTGGGGCTGCTTTGCTGCATCTGGCACAGGGTGTCTTGAATCTGTGCAGGGTACAATGAAATCTGAAGACTATCAAGGGATTCTAGAGAGTCATGGGTCTTGCCAGTAGCGGTTTTAGGCACGGGCAAACCGGGCAGCCGCCCGGGGCGTCATTTTTTCGTGACACATTGGGGGCGGCAGCACGAGCAGATTAATTAAAAAAATAAAAAATAAATTCCTCATCATTTCAGTTTTCATCATTTATATCATTTCACTGTGTGTGTAAATTGGTTAATTGGCGCTCCCTGCAGCTGCCGGCGCCCCTGCTTGCTGAAAATGTAAGTTACCATGCACAGAAGCTGTGTGTTGTGAGAGAAGTGTAAAAGGGGGTGGGGCGCGAGGCGCGGGTGATATTTCACCTCTGGGTCTCTCTCAAATGGAACGAACAGCCTATAGTTCCTGCAAATGAAACTAGGTAATACAAAACAATTATGCGGTCATCAAGGTGAATTGGTTTAGTCTTGACTTCTGGTCGTGAGTGACAGTTGGGGGGATGGGAAATCTGTTGATTGTCGAGTGCCAAATAAACAGAGATGGAGAAGAAAAGGTTAAAGCCATCAGGTGCCCAATTTGGAAAAAAAAGAAAAGAAGAAGAGGAGAAACAAGCAAAAGTGTAATGCGGGAAGGAGGACTCAAGTGCGCACAAGACAGTGAAGGTAAGTGATACTTTATTAAAGTACAGATAGTGATAGGAAGCTGGAGAGATGGGCTGAGAGTTGGAGTTGAACCATGAAGCTGAACCGAGACCTGGTGCCGAACCGGTGACTGGAGACCAAGCTGGAGAGCTGGGCTGAGAGTTGGAGTGAGCCGTGGAGCTGCGCCAAGCCTGGAGCCTGGGTGACTGGGACCCGCTGGGGAGCTGGGCTGAGAGTTGGAGTGAGCCGTGGAGCTGCGCCAAAGCCTGGAGCCGAGTCGGTGACTGGGGCCAAGCTGGGAGCTGGACTGAGAGTTGGAGTGAGCCGTGGAGCTGCGCTGAAGCCTGAGCCGAGTCGGTGACTGGGGCCAAGCTTAGCTGGGCTGAGAGTTGGAGTGAGCCGTGAGCTGCGCCGCCTGGAGCCGAGCCGGTGACTGGAACCAAGCTAGGAAGCTGGGCTGAGAGTGAAGTCCAAACCTGAGACTTGGAGTGAAGGCTGGAGAGAGGACTGAGACAAGAGCTGGAACAAACGCTGGAAACATTCACACAAAGTATGCTGAACGATCTGGCAGGGAAGAGGTGGACAGGAGAGGTTTAAATACCTCACTGATGGTAATAGGTTACAGGTGCTTGGGACAGGTGGCAGTGATGAGATGAAGGAGAGAGAAGGAAAGTGGAGTGGATCCCTGAGAGACATGGAGTGGATCTGACAAAAAGATTGAGGTATGCAACTATGTTCTCTCTCTCTGTATGATTACTGTATCCATTTCATGAATGAAGGGCTAATGACGTTAATTGGTGGTGGGTATAACTCTTTGTTAGCCTTTTTGCTAATGATGCTTGCTATGCTTATCCAACAATAATTTGGTTTCAACTCACTAATGAGATCTAATTTATAATATTGTGCTTTGCAATAAAACTGTTACAAGTTCAGTTATCATTTCCATCTGTTGGTTTAACGTTAGGCTCTGTAAATAACCAACAGCATTTTCAAATCTTTAGGTTAAAGACGAACATTTGCTATGTAGCTATTTGCTACACAGTGTGCTAAGTATAAGTTTCCTAAGCATAGTTTTACAAGTCATAACTAAAAGTGTGTCATGCATAGAATTTGAGGCAGTAACCAAAGAGCTAATGGTTCCTCCATGAAAGTTAGATTAATATACAAATTAATATCCTGAAACCCAAAAAGTTTTTGGTGATTAAAAAAATAAAATCCCATTGTTTTTGCCTATACATATAATTTAAAGTAATTTAATTTTTTAAACAACTGAGTCCTAGTGATCATAGCATAACATGAATAAAATATAATTTTTCAATGATTTTTTTTTTTTACCATTTGTTTCTATGCTCTAAACAATGTGATGACATGAAAGGAAAAAAAAATAAAATAAATAAATATAGTTTTTACATGACTAAATTCAAATGGAACACACTGTGCCAAAGTGTGGAAATCGGGGAAATCTCGCCTGATCTGTCTTTACTAAAACCTCTGTAGTTTTATTCTGCTTCACATTAGTCAGTTATTAGTTTCAAACTTTGCAGAGATAATGTTAACATGTTTTATTTACATTTTATGAAGTAAAAGAGCCTCAACAGCAGCATTCCAAAGAGTTACTCATCTAAAATCTTTTTTTTTTTGGCGTAACTAAAAAAAATATACACAAATAAATATACACAAATAGGAAGTTCTTCCTCGGAGTGTGGACGTCTGCAGCCAGTATCCACACCTGGAAATACTTGTACAAGAGAAACAAGAGACACCAAAGCACATCTTCCTGACCAATTATGGGGTAACCACTTGAGTCCTTCCCCCACAGTACCACCAGACTGGCAACAATCAATTTATTAACATTAAAATCCACAGAAATGACTTTAGTTCTTGCACAGTCCTTCTGGCTGTCCTCCCGTCTCTATAGCAAATAACTTAATTAGTTTTAATTTTGAGATGTCTATTTTTTCGGTCTGATTATTGGAAGGTACGTTTAACAGATTCATTTTTACAAGTCCAAGTGTGTCATTTTGGAGGTATACAGTTTGGTACGTACACTTTGATTATCACATGTTATCATTTGGCTCCACATCAGACTTATTAGTGTAAAAATTAAAACTAGGACTATTAGTATACCACATGTTTCTGTGTTTTGGCTTCAAGAAAATTGTGATTATTTTGCATCTTTTTGCATCTATTTATGTAAGTTACTGGTCACAACACTACTAGTGGAAACATATATCCAGACCTCTCCTGATTATAATCTACTGCCTGTTCTTCCAGATCCTCCTAATCTGAAGTAGGTCTAAAGTCCTCGTCATTGTACTTCTAATGGAGGTCTTGTTGTTTTAGTTGTCCTGGTCGTAAATGATAGTGTGATTCGTAAAAGTTTCTCATGGGGTTGTCTGTGAGCTGCAAGTCTGTTCTCACTCATGGGTGAAAAATGTGCTGCGAGTGTGTCAGGCAAACTTTTAAAAGGATTAGACTCCATTAAATGGTCCATAGGAATTGAGCGAGAAGTACAATGTTTAATTTGCTCCTGTCAAGTTTGTTCTAGCATAAAGCCTAATTTCTGTACATCTTTGTGCAAGTGCATACAAAATTCCAAGATGGCAGCATGATGGCAACATGTCTTGTGTCTGTTCAATGTGTATCTGTTTTTAACTTATTTAAAATGGTTTTAGATTATATTTTATTGAGGCAGTTGCAATCTATGATAAATACATTTTGTAATCCATTCTATACCATGTTCTTTGTGGGCTTTTCCCTGTACTACTGGCTTGGACCTGACACACCACACCGAGCCTGTGCTACTGCTTTGGCCATCTAAACCTCAACAGGCCTGTGCTACCGCTTGAGCCTGCTACAGCACTATTTTAGGCCTTATATTGACTGAGGTCTGTACAATTTGGCAACTGCCACAAAGGTCAGCATGAATTTGTCTATTTTTCCTTTTTCCTCTTTTTAACTGTACTATGTCCATGTGAGGTAAAGGTCAAATATGGATGTCAAAGTTGTCTTCATGTTATTTTTTTTCTGTTTCTTAAGTCACTGATTGGGATCCCAACTTTTTTAATGCGTTGAGATTTCATAGGAGTCCTTCAAACTGTTTTTACTGTTTACAGAAAATATTTTGACTGTGCACTCTTGTGTCTTCTTGTATGAACCATACAACTGGATACTGACTTCTAAAAGTCCTCCAAACATATGTGCATCTATTAAAAATATATATTACTTAAAATACAACAAAAAACACAAGCACATATTAGGCTTTTCTTAGAACCCAGACATCAACATCTGCTAAATGGAGAAATAAAAAAAAAATACAATTTTTAACTAGGCAATCAAGGCTCGTTGGTCTAGGGGTCTCGTTTCGGGTGCGAGAGGTCCCGGGTTAAACTCCCAGACGAGCCCTTTCATTATGCCCTCATCACCAGTTATTTGATGTACTATTCTGATTAAGAGGGAAATGGTTGGTTAGCATTTCTTGAACTGTAGGTATGAATTTCCTTGAGGCTTAGCATCAACCTTCAAACCTTTTGCTTTAACTTTTAATGCAATACATGTTGCTGTGCAAGAACGACTGTGACTGTACTGAAAAACAGGGGGAGGGAATAGAGAAATAAAATAAAAATAAAAACATCTATTAAAAGCATGTAACATAAAATACAAAAAAAATAAAAAATAAAAAAACACACAAACACATACTGGATGTGGCATTTCTTAAACCCAGACATCCGCAGTTAATGAATGGAAAAATAAAATTATGTTGATTAACAGGTAACAGGTTGGTTCCTAGGGGTCTGATTCCAAAAGAAGATAAGAAAGGTCTTGGGTTCTAAACCCAATGTAGCAAACCTGGCAGCGTTCTTTGCTATGGCTATACAGATGTCTCATGTAAAAAGGTTATTCTACTACCTTTCACACTTTAAGTAGTCGGGGTAATTTCATCCACACACAATCCGCACGTCGTTCGCACAGGCAGATTAGGGCCCCAAAACGGCTGCGTCAATTAAGGTTAATACATCTTGAATATTTCGGTGACTGTACTAAAAAACATGGCTGACAAAATCAATCACTAAAATTGCTATCTGAGGTTACAATGTTTTTGGCTGTGACCGTCCCAGAAAAGGTGATGATGTCGCTCTTTATGTAAGGAAAATATTTTTTGTAACTGTTCTGTTCTAACAGATAAATCTGAAATACTATATTGCTTCAACAAACATTTTATCATGTTGTCTATATGAGACATAACACAAACATTGAACAAAAAGGGCATTCATCACCCCCTCCATTACCTTCCTCAATTGGCTAATTTGTTTTCAGACTAGTGACTGAGGCAGAGGTCTACAAAGCCCTAGAACCGCTGGAAACAGACAAATCTGCAGTTCCAGACTATCTTGATCCTTTTTTTTTTTCCTTAAAATTTCAAACGATTTTATAACGGAACGCTTGACATATCTTTTTAACTTTAGCCTTTCAAACAATGTTATCCCTGTTGTCTGGAAGTCTGCTTTTGTTCTTCCCTTGTTGAAAGGAGGGGACTTGGCCAATCTTAATAACTACAGGCCGATATCAAAGTTATGTATCCTGGCAAAGGTCTTTGAAAAATTTGTTGCTGAACAGCTTAAAAAACTGTATTGAGGTTCATGAAATTTTATCAAACAATTTGTTTCCAAAAACTACACAGTACAATGCTGCAGATAAAGTAGTTAATGATATCATTGAGGCTCTTGATTGTAAAAAGTTCTGTACAGTGCTGTTTATTGACTTGTCAAAGGTCTTTGACACCGTCGATCATGTGACCTTGTTAAATCAGCTTCAAAAATTGGTCTGTCTGACACTGCTGTTGGCTGGTTTTCTGGTTATCTGTCAGGTAGAACTCAGTGTGTACATCTTGTTGGCATGTCTTCCTCCTTTCTTTCAGTAACTAAAGGAGTACCCCAAGTTTCTGTTCTGGGGCCATTGCTGTTTTCTTTGTCAAAATGTGTCAAATGACTTTTTTCACTTTTATGCTGATGACTATTGTTCTCTATTGTTCCTCTCCTTCAATTGAACAAGCCCTCGACTTCTTACAGTCTGCGTTTGATGCTGTTCAGTCTCATTTAAATCAGCTGAGGCTAGTGTGAAATGCAGACAAATCTAAAGTTATGGTCTTCTCAAATAGAAAACGGCTACCGTCTCAGCTCCCTAAAATAAAAAATCTTAAGTAACTTTAGGAGAATTTAAATCTATTCTAAACAAGCGTGAACTCAATGAGCTTGGTTTATTGTGCAATAATTTACAAGTACAGAGATTTGCACTACTTAATGGCCAGGTCTCCATTTCTTTCTTTTTACCCAAGTTTACATTTGTGTGTCTTAATTTTGCACTTTCGTTTTATTTTCAATATTTATATGTTTTTTTTTCTATTCATATCATATGGCAGACTGCAATCTTCTGAGTAAATACCAAATGTTCTAAAACACTGTATATAATATTTTTATTCTTTAAGCAGTTAATATAAATATCTTTGAAATTAAAGATGTTATAAAACGTAATAGCGTTATGGAACATAATTTTTTTTTACGTCAGTTACATAACTGAGTTACTAACTCAATTACTTTTTGGGAGAGGTAATGTGTAACTGTAACTAAATACGTTTTTAAAAGTAAGATGACCAACACTGTGCCTTGCCAAAATAAAAGACTATCATCAGTGTATCTTTTGTAGAGTGTGATCTTTGAATGATAGGGGTTCTTTTGGGGGTCATGTATGACAGCTTCTTCCCTTCTGCCTTTCACCAGTCCAACCACAGATGGCACTGTTGCTGTTCCCATGGCGATGTTGTCATATTTCATATACAGTAGTTATGAATGAGAACAAGTTCCAACAGAAATGCATTTGGAGGATTTGCTGTTAGATCTCTCTTGGATTGGTAATGGGCAGCAGGCTCTATGGCCTCATTTTGGGGAATACAACAGTAGGGCTTCTTAAGAAAATTGTCAATTTCAGCTTTAAAGTCACAAACTGTGCTAGTCTTTTACATGTAGGGCTATTTATGTGTTCATTCATCTTTTTGTTATAATAGTCTGTATCAAGAACTATTGCACCCCCTTTATCTGCAGAGCGTATAGTTCTGTCTGACTTTATTTCATTTATTAAACTCTGTATAATCAGGTGGTTCAACTGAGATGATATATTTTACTGCTTTGGTCAAATCTAAATGAAATCATCAACAAAAAGTCCTCCACAAACACTTAGTCAAATAAAGTCTGATATTATTTATTATAAAAGGACAGTCACTCGTCCTGAGCCCCTCAGTGAGAGATAAGGAGGTGTAAACAAAGTTTGTGAAGTGCACTAACAAAAGTAAAAGACCTCAAGAACATTATACACCACACAATAAATTATTATGAAATCCTAAATTTAGGTGAATTTTATTTTGTTTATTTTTTAAATAAATTTCACAGTGAAAAAGGTGGAAATGTAGTTCTTTGCTGCTTGCAGCTCTATAGATGATTGTCCTCACATGTGTGTGGTGTGAAAACACGGAGCTAAAAATGAAGAGAGTCAAACTGAAAGTTGACGGTTGATCAGTGAAGCAGCACTTCTCTGCTGCTCCTCGTCTCTTCTTCAGATGAAAAGTATTTGTCTTTGATTTGACCCAACGTTTGAATTTGTTCTGAAATATTGTATAAATAATGGTTGACATTGACATAACTCTATTCAAACATATTTATAAAACATAATCAAACCTTATGTTGACACTTTGACTGCTCTCACAAGGGTTGGTGCAAATGTTCTCTGAGTTAAACTCTGATTTCAGGCTCCATCAGTGAAGCAGCACTTCTCCGCTCAGGCCCTGCTCCTGAGCCTTCCCACAATGCACCTCCCTGTCCCTCTTGATTCAGAAGCTGATGGTGATGAAGAGGTCAGGGCTGAGTGTTTGTAAAAGTCTGTGTGGGACTCATTTGTGGAAGTGAATGTGTGGATTTACACTGAGCCTGTCTCAGTCTCAGCTGAAGGTGGACAAATAAAGAGCAGCTCCAGATGGACTCAGGTCCAACATGAAAAGTCCTCTCCATCCAGTCGAGACCAGGAGCACAGGTGCATCCTGGGTAAGAAGAGAGGAGCAGCAGAGAAGTGCTGCTTCACTGATCAACCGTCAACTATCAGTTTGACTCTCTTCATTTTTAGCTCCGTGCTTTCACACCACACACATGTGAGGACAATAAACTAAATATGTGTTTTATTGAGACCTGACACAATATCAGCGTTGTCATGGCAACACCAGTTAATATTTTGACTAAACCTTCAACAACTTTTGATGAGACACCTCTCAATCATGTTGTTCTCATGACTCTCACGAGTTTAAAGGCTGCACATCAGGTGGTCACATGATCAATCCAAGATGGTGGACTTCCAAGAGCATGTGTTTTATACAAACTTTCATATTTAAACCGAGCTGAAAATGGCTAATATTCTATAAAACCGTGAACAACTCTTGATGGTGCACTTGTCTGGATTATGTTGAGCGTTGAAATCTAAAAACACCCAACACTGAGTTTGTTTTAAACATCTTTGGTCAAATTTGTGAACAATGCATGGGCCGACCAATGAGCTCGTTGGGTTATTGACTTTAATTTTTAGTCACTTTTATTACAATTCTAATAGGATCCTTGGCTCTCGATGAGGGACTGTATAATAATCATGATAATCAATCATCTGAAGAATATCACACTTCATTTGATGAAGTCGAGACATGTGCCGTTCAGTTAAAGCAGAAGTTAGAGACTGAGGGATTGTGGAGAACGTTCTGTCTTTTTTTGTTGATGATTGTTTTTGTCTTTGACCAAAATGTAAAAGTAAAATGTATGGTTCATTTGTGTCAAAGCTGAGACTGGGACAGCCATGTTACTGACTCCACTCTCTTTAACAGCCACAGTCTGTTTGATATAGATCTATGTCAGACTTATTTGATCCAGAATATCCCACTGTCTTCTCCTTTAATGAGAGAACACTCTCTAATGTTGAGTCAAATCAAACACAGAGGAGTTTTCATCAGGAAGCATTTATTTATTATTATTTGACAATATTTGCTGAAGTCAAAGCAGAAGCAGCATCTTGTTCCTTGTGAGCTGAGTGAAAGTGTGCAGCGTGTGTTTAGAGGCTAACATTGGAAGCTTTAGAAGAGCAGACAGCACAAAGAGAGCAGGAGCACACTGCAGTGGTCCTCGGTGCTGCTCCACTAGTCCGAGCCACACTGGGACTTGTGGATGTGTTTCTCTGACGTCTGGGAGCCCACAGACACTCGACAGGTGTAAACCTTGTGGCCGTTCCAGTCGGACGTCTGGATGGACAGAGAGCTGCTCATGTGGAAAGTCTGGTCCTGTTGCTGGACAGTGCTGCTGCTCCAGAGCCCACTGCTCACTGGACTCCCAGCAGCCAACCAGGTCACATGAGAGAAGGGCCCAGACTGAGTGGACACACAGAGCAGAGAGGCTTTGTCGGACTGGAGCTGTGCGTCCGACGGAGGGAACACACTCAGGACCGGAGGAAGGGGCAAACAGTCTGAAACATACACAACAAAATCAAATAAAAACTTTCACCTTTAAAAAATAAAGCTTGTGAGGTTCATTTACAGTAAACAGCCCAACATCACAACAACAGTTTGTTCTGTGGTCTTTACAGACTGTACAAGACGACAGCCCTGTCCTTAGAGCTTAAATCAGGACGAGGAAAACACAGCCGTGAGACTAAAGAGAAACCTCAGGGAGAACCACAGAAGGATCCTGTCCCAGGACGAACAGAGCGGGACAGAGATGTGTCCAGGACAGTTACAGACACAACATTTAACAGAAAGTGCTTTTTATGAACCAATGAATATAAATAAATATAGACCCTATGTTTTTTTTTTTTAGTAAACGTAAGAACAAATATCAGTGAAAGAATCATGCTGTGATTTCTAATGTACTTTATCAATAAAATATTGAATTATTTATATATATTATAACATGTTTCGGTTAAACAAACAAAAACCTTGTTCTGTGGTTATTAAAATGTATATTTTGGTTTCTAATAACGTTTCATGTTCTGTATTACATTAGGGCCATTCAATTCTGAGATTAATGTCATAATATTATTTTTATCTGAGAATGTTTTAATAATGCTTCAGAATAATATTCTGGCTCTATATAAAGCTCTTAAACATGTCTTTAATAATTCTGTGGTTTGTGTTGACTGTGTAAAAAGGCTCTTTTATGCTCCTGCTTTCACATGTTACACTGCTGCACTCACATCTCCACATACACACACTTCTTCAGCTCACTCTCAACACACATCAGTTTAATACAATTTACTCTTTACACTTTTCTATCACAACTTTCCTTTTAAACTAAAGATTCTGAAAAAGAAACAACTCCAAAAACATTTAACTCTGGCCTTAATTGACTAAAGTAATAATAATAATTAAAGGATTTTTAGATTTTAGATTGTAAACTGTCATAAATGTAGAAGCCTAGCCCACAGATGAGAACATGAATAAAGAAATGTCAGATGTGGAGTTTAAAGGCACTCACCTGTCACAGTCAGCTTGGAGCCTTCTCCGAATACCACAGTGCTTCAGTTTGTTGACACGCTGCTACAAAAACCTCCCCACTCTCACTGATGAGGCCAGTGACACTCTTCCTTCCTGTTGACACTCCACACATGGAATCCCCTTCATGAGGTCTTTCTAATCCATGTGAGAGCGGGAGCTGAGGCCGGAGCCTTCCCAGTGGCTCTCTGGATGTTGACTTCAAGTCCAGAACCAGAAGAGACTGAAGCTTAGCACCAGTCAGAGTCACACAGAGAGCAGCAAAAGCAGAAGTGTGGAGCGCACAGGTTTTTGTCACACTCTCAATCACCGTGATACGTCCTCTTTAACAGTGCTGTCCCATGTTGAACAGTAATAAACTGCTGAGTCTCCGTCCACATTGTTGAGGTCAGGCGATAATCTGATTTAGACTGATGAGTAGATGTAAATTTGGAAGAGGACACACCAGAGCCGTAGGTTGAAGAGTTATGTGAATGGTGAAAATACAACAAAAACTGAGGAACTCCTCCTGTAACCTGTTTGTACCAATAAGCACGATGATTCTCAACATATCCCAGGTTACAGTCCATGGAGACGGTCTGTCCTCTCCTCACTGTCACAACAGGAGGCTTCTGTGTCAGCAGTGTCACAGCACTCACACCTGGAAACAAGAAGAAGAAGAAGATGAAGTGAAGAGAAAGAGCCAGAGTGAGCTCAGAGCAGCAGTGCAGCAGAGGGCCTCCTTACATGTTAGAGCGGCGCTCAGAGTGTACAGGCTCCACAGCATGTTGGCCCCTCACAAGAGTCTGGCAAAGTTGTAAAGTGAGCTGAGTGAGACAGACGAGAGGCTCTGGAGGATGAGGAGAGGAGCTGCTGAAGAGCATTTAAAGCCACACAAACTGAGGGAGGAGCCTGGACTTTCACTCACACTTCACTCTGAATGAGAAACATGGAAATACTTCAAATGACCTGAGAACTTTTTTTATCTCTTGTGTCATGTCATGATTAATTTATTCCAAAAGAAAATGTTAATAAAATAAAACATTCTAAACTCAGTAAACCCTTAAGTGCAGTGTAAATATGAAAGTTATAATAAATCAAGAACAGACTTTAAAGATATTAAACTGAACTCTATCAGTTTAGTTGGTCCAGTTTAATGACAGTGACTCACTGAGGCCCTCTAGTGGACATTTGAAGAAATCTGTCTTTTAAATCTTGAAGAAAAAACAGTGTGTGTTTGTAACAGTTAGTCATTAACTTTTTATGTTTTAAAGATTGTTGCACAAAGTTGGACAACACCAAGGACCAAACGTTTTATTTACCGACTTAAATACATTTACATATATTCTGTGAAAGACCAGCAGGTGTGGGGGCTTTAGCTGTAAATAACAGAATTAACCTGAACAGTTCCAACACCCCCTCAGCACAGGGACACTTCACAGCATTTTCATCATAAAGCACACGGCCCACAAACTGAGTCTATGTCCCGCCGACTGACTGTAGGACTTTCAATCATCAGCTTTATCTTTATCTTATGTTCAAGTGGAGCGTGCAGTTTGATTGACAGCTTAGTGAGGTCGACCTGACAGTGACTTCACCTTCGACAAAAGCTCCACACAATGCAAAGCTGTGAACGGCAAAACAGAATTTGTCTTATTTTGACTAAAACATGATGAATGTGTCTAAAAAAGGAGATGCTGCAAAGAGACCGACAAAAAAGACTCATTATGAGTAATATAATGACAAGTGACAGTGTTTTAACAGAAACAATAAAAAATGTTATGTTAATCTGTAAATCTTTAATTGTGTTTGCTCATGACTTGAATTTACGTTTTTAAAGGTGAAAGTTTTTAAAATATGTTGTGTATGTTTCAGACTTGTTTTTTGCCCCTTCCTCCAGTCCTGAGTCTGTTCCCTCCGTCCGTCTTGAGCAGCTCTCTGTCCATCCAGACGTCCGACTGGAACGGCCACAAGGTTTACACCTGTCGAGTGTCTGTGGGCTCCCAGACGTCAGAGAAACACATCCACAAGTCCCAGTGTGGCTCGGACTAGTGGAGCAGCACCGAGGACCACTGCAGTGTGCTCCTGCTCTCTTTGTGCTGTCTGCTCTTCTAAAGCTTCCAATGTTAGCCTCTAAACACACGCTGCACACTTTCACTCAGCTCACAAGGAACAAGAAGCTGCTTCTGCTTTGACTTCAGCAAATATTGTCAAATAATAAATAAATAAATGCTTCCTGATGAAAACTCCTCTGTGTTTGATTTGACTCAACATTAGAGACTGTTCTCTCATTAAAGGAGAAGACAGTGGGATATTCTGGATCAAATAAGTCTGACATAGATCTATATCAAACAGACTGTGGCTGTTAAAGATAGTCAGTAACATGGCTGTCCCAGTCTCTGCTTTGGTGCAAATATGTAATATTTTTTAACAAAAAAAGAAGAAATTGCTAGACCCAAAAAATTGACATAATTCAAAACATTTGAAGGTCAACAAAGTTATATTCAAAATCTATTGCTTGAAGCTTTTACCAGAGAGTTTACAGTCTACTGGTTTACCCTTTTTTTTTTTTTTTAAACGAACTGGTCCAGGGTGGCCAGACGAATAGTGAATCTAATTAAGAGTGGGACCAGTTTATCAGGATATTGCCCCCTCTAGTGGACAGCGTAATTCTTTCAATCCCATAAAATCATCTCAATGAGGAGAGTGACAAGACAAGACATTTATTTTTGTATAGCCCAATATCACCTCAACAGCCGCCTCAAAAAGCATAACAGACTGCACTAGACAACATCCCCTGTCCTTAGACCCTCCATCAGGGTAAGGAAAAACTCCAAAAAAAAACAGCCGGGAAAAAGGCTATACCTCAGGGAGAACCACAGAAGGAGGGATCCACTCCCAGGACGGACAGGCGGTGCAGGAATGTGTCTAGGACAGTTGAAAAATACATAGAAATACACAAACATATTCACAAAAAAACATTTATATCTGTGTTTGTGTAAGAGTGGATGGGACCCCATTCAACATCAAGGTAGATGACAGATGGGCTGGGGGTCCTCATACTGGAACAGAGTCCAGGTGGAGGGGGGTGGTACACATTCACCCAGCAGGTCAGAGGTTTGCGTCCACCCTAGGAGGAGATAGAAAAGAAAAAGTGCTAAAATAGGCAGGTGTAATAATAATAATAATTAAAGCCGCAAGCGGCGATAAAGGCCCTCGCCTCCCTTGAGACCGCGGGGACACATATATTCGGAGGATTGCATGTCGTGCTTTAAAGCAAATTTGGAGCTGTTTAGATGAAAACCCTTTAGCACAAAGTGTACGATTTAGGTGGTCATGTATTCCACCCAACATTTTCTGTTGAGAAGGATCCTGGCAATTGGGAAATGGCATTTATTTCCCAATAGTTGCCTCTTCACAGACTCATTACGACCACAGCCACAAATCTATCAAAAAACAAATTGATAACTTTTTTTTGCACACGTGTCTAGATGATACTCACCAAATTTGGAGCTGTTTAGATGAAAAGCCTTTAGACACAAGGGGTGCAATTTAGGTGGTCACGCATACACCCAACATAGTAGATTTCCTGTTGAGTTTACGATATGGCTGTAATACATTTTTCTGTTCGCCCTGAGGTGTCCTATGGATGTACCAAGTTTCATTTTTCTACGTTGGAAAAAGTTACTTTCACTTTCCATAGGCCCAATGTATTTTGACTTTTGTAGGCCACTGAGTCATTTTTCATATTTTTTTAGCGACTTCAAATACATAAATTTTTCGCCGAGCTTGAAGTCTGGGACCAATAAAAATGACTTTTAGTTGCACGTTTACTGGGTCAAATTGAGGATCATTTTGCAGAAAAATTATATATAATTATAAATATAAACTCTGAGCAAAAAAGTCTATTTTAAACGCTTGTCACTATTTTACATACATTTTGCCCAAGTTTGGTGTCTGTGGAATGAAGCAGCTATTTTCTGAGTTCTTTTAAAAAGAGGTGTATTTTAACGTTCACATTTTCAAAAAATGGTGTGATAATTGGCTTTTTGTTCATAAGCCCATGCTGGATCACATTTGCCACAGATAAACTAAATTTTCATGCCCCATGACATTTATAGAGATGTGTACCATTGGTTTTATGTGTCATGACAAAGAGATGTAAAAATTTTCACTTCCCAGACTTTTTCCAAATATTCTAAAGATAACCTTTTATTTACATATTTTTTGTTCAGGTCTATGTGTCATGACACAAACGCCAAATTTTTGGGTCCAACTCGATCCGAGAAGTTTGTAGGGGCGTTTATTTTCACAAAAATGGCCACCTAGTTACAGGCTTGCCACACCCATACCCGATAAGATATCAACAACAAAGTCACAACTTTGGTTGGCACACGTGTCTAGATGATACTCACCAAATTTGGGGCCATTTAGATTAAAACACAATGATTTGCATCTTTCTGCGCAAAGTGCGATTTTAGTGGTGCGCGTTTTACCCCACATGGCGGACTTCCTGTTAAGTTTAGGGTGTGACTGTCATTGACTTTTCTGTTTGCCCTGAGGTGTCCTATGGATATACCAAGTTTCATTTTTCTACGTTGGAAAAAAGTTACTTTCACTTTCCATAGGCCCAATGTATTTTGATTTTGTAGGGGTCGCCACTGAGTCATTTTTCGTATTTTTTTCAGCGACTTCAAATACATAAATTTTTCGCGAGCTTGAAGTCTGGGAAAATAAAATGCCTTTCGTGCATGTTCACTGGGTCAAATTTAGGATCATAAGAAAGATAAAAAAAAAAAAAAAAATCCGAGCAAAAACAATAGGCCCTCCCGGCCATCACCGGCTCGGGCCTAATAATCCGAGAAAAAACAATAGGCCCTCCCGGTCATCACCGGCTCGGGCCTAAAAAAAAAATCCGAGCAAAAACAATAGGCCCTCCCGGCCATCACCGGCTCGGGCCTAATAATCGAGAAAAAACAATAAACAATGCCCTCCCGGTCGGCCACGGCTCGGGCCTAATAATCAAATCAAATGGCATCATTTTTTCCTAGAGAAGGGCTGTACGGCCATTATGGGTATTAAAGGGTTAACATTAGAATAGTCAGCCAAAGTTGCAATCGAATAAGTTAACTCTGCTAACCTATCTACAAAAGCAATGCAAAATAGCTTATGCTGTGTTATTTGACTTTAGCTGACTGAGTGGCTAGTGCAGTGGGTGACAATCTGACAGACTATATAATGGCAACAACGATTAAGTTGTCTTATTATAATATTCATTAATTTAGGTAAATCATCATCTTCGTCGTGGCCCAACCAGGACCACACACACACACACTTTCCTCCTGCTCCCACCCTGATTAACACTCTCTCCCTGTTAATCATGTAGCTATCATGCTTACCGTTTTAATTACACTCCATGTTTCTGCAAAATGTCGTCAGGTACTGTAGGCTTGGATACTGAAGCTATAGCACTAAACATGTCTGTTATTTTTGCACATGTTGAGGCATCAACCTCTAGCATTTTTATTTTTTGGCCCATAACTTCTCCAACCCCTTGCACTTTTGTTTCTCCATCCTAAATTCACAGATTTCTGGCTCTGAGCCACTAACTGCATCTGACACAAGAAACAGAGGAGGAGGGGTGGAGCCTAATAAGAGATGATTGGGCCAGCCCAGTGTCAGTATGAAAAATGAACCAATATGCCGCTGTCCCTGCTTTATGGGCCGGTCATTGGCCAATTAAAACAAAACAAAAATCATAATATATGGATCCATAATATATGGACCCGGCCCACCATTTGCCCGGTATGCCAGATTACCATTCCAGCCTGCATGCAACAGTGTGTGTACCAGTCATGACCAGTGCTAGTGTGAGTGTACCTGCAGCCAACCAGTGTGAGTGTATACCTGCAACTATGACAACCAGTGTGAGTGTGTACCCTAAGGTGTGAGTGTGCTACAGCTGTACCTACAGCTACAACCAACCAGTGTGTACCTACAGCTACAACCAGTGTGAGCGTGTACCTACAACTATGACCAGTGTGACTGTGTACCTACAGCTACAACCAGTGTGAGTGTGTACCTACAACTATGACCAGTGTGAGTGTGTACCTGCAGCTACAACCAGTGTGAGTGTATACCTACAACTATGACCAGTGTGAGTGTGTACCTATAGCTACGACGAGTGTGAGTGTGTACCTACAGCTACAACCAGTGTGAGTGTGTACCTGCAGCTACAACCAGTGTGAGTGTATACCTACAACTATGACCAGTGTGAGTGTGTACCTATAGCTCACGACGAGTGTGAGTGTGTACCTATAGCTGTGAGTGTGTGAGTGTGTACCTACAGCTACAACCAGTGTGAGTGTGTACCTACAACTATGACCAGTGTGAGTGTGTACCTACAGCTACAACCAGTGTGAGTGTGTACCTACAGCTACAACCAGTGTGAGTGTATACCTACAACTATGACCAGTGTGAGTGTGTACCTATAGCTAAGAAGTGTAGTGTACAGCCAGTGTGAGCGTGTACTTACAGCTACAACCAGTGTGAGTATATACCTACAACTATGACCAGTGTGAGTGTGTACCTATAGCTACGACGAGTGTGAGTGTGTACCTACAGCTACAACCAGTGTGAGTGTGTACCTACAGCTACAACCAGTGTGAGTGTGTACCTACAGCTACAACCAGTGTGAGCGTGTACCTACAGCTACAACCAGTGTGAGTGTGTACCTACAACTATGACCAGTGTGAGTGTGTACCTTCAGCTACAACCAGTGTGAGTGTGTACCTTCAGCTACAACCAGTGTGAGTGTGTACCTACAGCTACAACCAGTGTGAGTGTGTACCTACATTACCAGTGTGAGTGTGTACCTACAGCTACAACCAGTGTGAGTGTGTACCTACATTACAACCAGTGTGCGTGTACCTACAGCTACAACCAGTGTGAGTGTGTACCTACATTACAACCAGTGTGAGCGTGTACCTACAGCTACAACCAGTGTGAGTGTGTACCTACATTACAACCAGTGTGAGTGTGTACCTACATTACAACCAGTGTGAGTGTGTACCTACAGCTACAACCAGTGTGAGTGTGTACCTACATTACAACCAGTGTGAGTGTGTACCTACAGCTACAACCAGTGTGAGTGTGTACCTACATTACAACCAGTGTGAGTGTGTACCTACAGCTACAACCAGTGTGAGTGTGTAACTACAGCTACAACCAGTGTGAGTTTGTACCTACAGCTACAACCAGTGTGAGTGTGTACCTACATTACAACCAGTGTGAGCGTGTACCTACAGCTACGACCAGTGTGAGTGTGTACCTATAGCTACGACCAGTGTTAGCGTATACCTACAGCTACAACCAGTGTGAGTGTGTACCTACAATGCTAGTGATGTGTGAGTGTATCTTCAGCTACAACCAGTGTGAGTGTGTACCTTCAGCTACAACCAGTGTGAGTGTGTACCTACAGCTACAACAAGTGTGAGTGTGTACCTACAGCTACAACCAGTGTGAGTAGGAAATACCTGTAAAATAACAGTGTTTTCCCATAAAACTATTAGCGCATCACTTTATTGAAGGTGTTTGACTGTAATAATTTAGGAAATACCTGTAAAATAACAGTGTTTTCCCATAAAACTATTAGCGCATCACTTTATTGAAGGTGTTTGACTGTAATAATTTAGGAAATACCTGTAAAATAACAGTGTTTTCCCATAAAACTATTAATCACTTTATTGAAGGTGTTTGACTGTAATAATTTAGGAAATACCTGTAAAATAACAGTGTTTTCCCATAAAACTATTAGTGCATCACTTTTATTGAAGGTGTTTGGTCATTTTAATCTAGGAAAATCCATAAAATAACAGTTTTACACTGTAAAAGCGGTCAAATGACGGCTGCCAAACAAAAACCGTAAAATTAAAGTATTTGCACTTTATTGGATTTAAGATATTTTACTTTAATTTTTGTAGCTGCCAGTCATTTACAGTGCACACTTTCACTCAGCTCACAAGGAACAAGATGCTGCTTCTGCTTTGACTTCAAATATTGTCAAATAATAAATAAATAAATGCTTCCTGGTGAAAACTCCTCTGTGTTTGATTTGACTCAACGTTAGAGATTGTTCTCTCATTAAAGGAGAAGACAGTGGGATATTCTGGATCAAATAAGTCTGACATAGATCTATATCAAACAGACTGTGGCTGTTAAAGAGAGTGGAGTCAGTAACATGGCTGTCCCAGTCTCTGCTTTGACACAAATATCTGATATTTTTAACAAAAGAAGAAATTGCTAGACCCAAAAAATTGACATAATTCAAAACATTTGAAGGTCATTAAAGTTATATTCACAATCTATTGCTTTAAGCTTTACCAGAGAGTTTACAGTCTACTGGTTTACCCTTTTTAAAAACAAACTGGTCCAGGGTGGCCAGCCGGATAGTGAATCTAATCAAGAGTGGGACCAGTTTATCAGGATATTGCCCTCTAGTGGACAGCGTAATCCTTTCAATCCCATAAAATCATCTCAATGAGGAGAGTGACAAGACAAGACATTTATTTTGTAAATAGCCCAATATCACCTCAACAGCCGTTTTAAAAAGCGTAACAGACTGCACTAGACAAGATCCTGTCCTAGACCCTCCATCAGGGTAAGGAAAACTCCCCAAAAAAACAACACAAAACTCCCTGAGGCTAAACCTCAGGGAGAACCACAGAAGAAGGATCCACTCCCAGGATGGACAGGCCGTGCAGGAATGTGTCTAGGACGTTGAAAAATACATAGAAATACACAAACATATTTACAAAAAAACATTTATATGTGTGTGTGTGTAAGAGTGGATGGGACCCCATTCAACATCAAGGTAGATGATAGATGGGCTGTCCTCATACTGGAACAGAGTCCAGGTGGAGGGGGTGGTACACATTCACCCAGCAGGTCAGAGGTTTCGTCCACCCTAGGAGGAGATAGAAAAGAAAAGTGCTAAAATAGGCAGGTGTAATAATAATAATAGCTCTAATAATATGAGAGCGTGTACCTGCAGCTACAACCAGTGTGAGTGTATACCTTACAACTATGACCAGTGTGAGTGTGTACCTTCAGCTACAACCAGTGTGAGTGTGTACCTACATTACAACCAGTGTGAGTGTGTACCTACAGCTACAACCAGTGTGAGTGTGTACCTTCAGCTACAACCAGTGTGAGTGTGTACCTACAGCTACAACCAGTGTGAGTGTGTACCTACATTACAACCAGTGTGAGTGTGTACCTTCAGCTACAACCAGTGTGAGTATGTACCTACATTACAATCCAGTGTGAGTGTGTACCTTCAGCTACAACCAGTGTGAGTGTGTACCTTCAGCTACAACCAGTGTGGCGTGTACCTACTGCTACGACCAGTGTGAGTGTGTACCCATAGCTACGACCAGTGTGAGTGTGTATCTTCAGCTACAACCAGTGTGAGTGTGTACCTTCAGCTACAACCAGTGTGAGTGTGTATCTATGATCAATCAGTCTCCATACGTTTGGTGAATTAATTTTTTTAGTTTGCTTTTGAAAACCTCAACAGAGTCAGCTCGCTGCCCTTCCACCAGGAGCCCATTCCATAAAAATGGGGCTCTATAAGAAAAGGCTCTGTAGCCAGCAGACTTCTTCTTTACTGAGCAACAGAAGAAGACCGGCGTCCTGAGAGCAAAGCCATCACTGGAGTATATCGGGGGATGAGGTCAGATAGGTAAGAGGGCGCGCGTCCAGAAAGAATCAGCTTTAACTTGAATAGGAAGCCAGTGTAATGAAGCCAGGACCGGAGTAATGTGATCAAACTTCCTGGTCTTACTTAAAAGTCTGTATTTTGGACCATTTGTAGTCTGTGAGTACTTTTCCTCGGCAGTCCAGAGAATATTGCATTGCAATAGTCCAGCCTGAAAGTGACAAAGACATGAATGGAAATTTCAGCATCAGCTAAAGAGGCAGGAGCAAATTTACTTGAGATATTCCTCAAGTGAAAAAAGCCTAGTTTAGTGACCTCACTAATGTGCTGCTGCACGAGTGCACACTGCCTTGAACAGGCAGATGGACTCTCCACCAGCAGCCTTACTTCCGCCCACAGGGGCCTTGACATCCTCCTATCATCTGCCCTAAACCAACCTTCGGCCACTTGACACGTGTCTGTCCTTCACGTGACCACGTGTGCTGTTATTCTGCTATTGTCTGATATTGTATGCTACCGTTGTTTATGTTGTAACTGCTACTGTTTTTATAACGACCTCTCTGTTATGTCTGCACATTGCAAATACTGTATTTCATTTTCTGAAGTCCTTGCGCCTGAATGAAATGACTTCGGGCTGCATGGTGTGGGTTGTAATCTCGTTTGTCCTCTATGTATACATGTCTATACATGTCCACATGAAATTAATTTCCCCTCGGGGATCAATAAAGTTCTTCTAATCTAATCTAATCTAATCTAATAACGCCACGGCAACCTTGGCATAAGGTTACCAGCGCTTTAGCTGCCTCTCGGCCAGGAGTGACAGTCTGAAGAATGTCTGAAGAAACACAGGCAGAACGTTGCAAATGGCTGACCTCGATCCCATTCTGCTGTGGCCCACGCTCTAGCACAGTCGGACAGATACGAGATAATATAGGTGATCTTGGACCCGATCGAATGGAAAGAGGCAGCTTGAAACTCGTGAGTTTACACTGAGAAAAGAATGAGGGCAATCCCCGACTCGCCAGTGAACACCTCTCTGGGCTGGATAGCCAATCTGTGATGGCTCAGGAGTGGACGTTCGCTGGGCAGTTTCATCAGGGACCTGACCTGGGGCAGCATCCTCACGATGGCACAAGTGAAACATCCCTCCGTTGAATCTGTCCAGGAGGAAATTCATCTGGGCTGAGAGTTGGGAGTAGACCTGCTCGTGGCTCGTGCGGCTTCCTCAGCTCGTCAGGGCAACCCAATCTGCTCCTCCTGCCGATGAAGCCGCCGTCCCAGGGCCCAAAGAGCAGCATGAACCAGGCTTGGAGTCCATGTTCCTGGCTGGATTGTACTGTCACGAGTGCACACTCAACTGGAACAGGCAGGACTCTCAATGCAGACCCCACAGGTAGATGATTCAAAAGGGTTTATTAACACAAAAAGCAGAAGTGTAAAATCCAAACTCCAAATTGTGTGGCCAACAACATAGCCAAAGTCATAACTCAAAACTCTGGATTCAAAAACACCAGAGTAGTAACCATAAACTTGAGCTTACAATATAAAGGTAGCATTCAACTGTCAAGCTCCACTTCAGGCTTCAGACATGAAGGTTCAGACATGAAGGTTCATACGGCGACAATCCAGCAAAGGACAGGGGAAAACACACAGAACTTATAGGGAACACAATGAGGCACAGGTGGAACACATTAGGCGGAGCAGGTAATCACAATAGAGGAAAAAACACATGGTCAGGAAGTCAATCTAACAAACAAACAAAAGTAAGACACTTCACAATAATACACAGGAAATGAAATACATTACATAAACAGACTAACACATAACACTAGGTTGGGACATGACAATTCATGTTTTAATTGAAACGAGGCAGGCCTCTAGACGCTTGATGTCAGTAGTATTATTCACTTTTATTGGTAGATACAGCTGTGTATCATCGAGCATAACAGTGGAAGTTTACTCCATAACTTCTGATGATTTGTCCCAATGGTGTAACATATAGTGAAAATGCTATGGGACCAAGCACAGACCCTTGTGGCACACCTAATTTCACTGGTGCCTTGGAGGAGAAGGATTTATTAAAAGAGACAAAATGAGACCTATCATACAGATAGGATTCTAACCAAGCAAGAGCAGAGCCAGAGATGCCAAACCCCATCTTTAATTCTGTTGATTAGCACTGCATGATCAATCGTATTAAATGCAGCGCTGAGATCTAGCATTTACAGTAGAGAAATGAAGGAGGAGATTGTTAGTCACTTTAACTAAAGCTGTTTCAGTGGAATAAGAGGCAGTAAACGCAGACTATAATGGCTATGGAGGATGAGCATTTTCCGATAGAAATAGAGTGAGTTACTTTTTCAAGTAACTTTTTCAAGGACTTTAAAAAGAAAAGGTAAATTGGAGACAGGACAGAAATTATTTAGGCATCCAGAGTAGGCTTTTTGAGCAGGGGTTGGACCACAGCCTGTTTAAAAAGGGAAGGGACGGTGCCAGTAGCCAGTAGAAGTTAATAATGTTTAACATAATTTGCCCTACATAGGGTCACAGGTCTTTAAGCTGTTTTGCTGGCAGGATATCCAGGAGGCACGTAGTTGCTTGACATGAAGAAAACACCTTTGTCAAATCATCGAGGAGAGCGAGTGATCCATGATTTACTTCTTTGTAGTGTTTGCCGTTCTAACAGCCCTTTTATGTTTTAACTGTTGTTTCTTTTTTTCAAATGTATGCCACATCACAAGGACACAAAAGCATATAAATAACATGCGTTGTTTTACAAATGATATACTGACAAATGGAAAGTTTTCTCCCAGTATGGGGACAGTTAAAAGATTTTGTATTTGCTGTTTTATTGCAGCAGGCTCAGTTGACACTGTTGTGTCTGATACTGAACACCCCGCCTTCAGAACACTTGTATGCAACAACTCACAATGAGCTCAATGCCAAAGACTCTTTATTGTAACAACAACAAATAACCCAAGTAGACTATCCCCAGCTCTACTAAAGGTTTGCAAATCAAACTTTGTTTTTTATACAGTTTTCACATGATAGTTCACAAATTCACAGTTGCTCCTCAGGGGGACAGAAACCCCCTCTTTCTAAACTTTATCCAAGTTCCCCAGTAACCCCTTGTACCAGGCATCCATGTCTCTATCTCTAACCAGATCATCCCTGTATGTGTGTGTGTGT